>OX345636.1:8344308-9544308 GCA_947044365.1 Petrosia ficiformis | reverse complement strand
CATGTACATTGTATACATGTACAGTTGTATGTGATTGTACATTTGTAGATTTCATACAAATTTTAGAACATACACACAATGTACATGTATATTCACTGTACACATGTACATGTACATACTTTAGTTCTTGGTGGTGGTCCCACCCAATCATCTATTGTAACTTCAACAAAAATATTAGCTCCTTCAATGGGTTCCCATTCCTTGGTGCGAAGTTTGATATGACGATAACCTACATGTAAGAATCAGAAAAGAATTATATTACTGCATCAAATGATGCACATGTACATGTACATGCATGTACACGTACACGTACATCTGTATATCGTAGCTGTTTATAATGCAATACATGTACATGTATATCGCATATCACTATATAATTATAATTAATTATTCATTGATATTGATAACAATTAATTTTTTTATCCTCTGCACATTAAACTTGCTGTAGCTTTTAAACTTAACTACATGTACATGTATGAACTGAAATAAAGTAATGAAAATTTTTTAAAAGTTCCGAAGCTGGACGCCTATCTTGGTCATCATCTTGCTCATGGTCAATGCCCACTTTTCAGAAAGTCAAGGGCAGTTTGCTTTCCATGTTCAAGAATTAAAATTTAGAGAGCTACAGACACCTTAAGCATGTGGAAAATCAACATGAATATTTTCTTTCCATGCAAGAAAAATTGCAATTTAGATTTTGACTACATAAATGTACATGTACATGTACATGTACATGTATTTCAAAAACAACACCTTTTTTTCACAACTGCATGCATATATTTCATTATCGATACGTTAAATGTTATACATGTACAGTAGAGGACATAAAAAAGTTAACGTTTCGTATTCGTAGAACGATCGTTTTACGGCTCCATTCGTTGCAAATTACGGTTGCATTCGTTTTAAAGAACGATGCTGATCGTTCGCGTTAATAAGTAACGAATAATTGAAATGGGCGTTTCACATTTTCTTAAAAATACGTTGGGGTGGAGCGTTTAACATCTATTTCTTTTCACCTCCATAACTCTCGTATTTTATAAGATAGAAGATTTTAACTTACTTTGCTGGACAGAAGAGTTGTTAACAAAGCCAATGATGTCAAACTAATGCTTCGTTATCACCAGGAAGAGTCCAAGGCGAACGCTTGAATGTATAGTAGTACCATGGGCAACGCCCACCTCTGTACAACCTTGTATAACTTACGCATTTTAAACAGCAGTGACTTTTAACTCACATATTTAGACAGAAGACCTTTTAAGAAAGCCAGAGATACCAAAAGTATGCTCCGTTAGCTGCAAGAAAGCAGCAAGGCGAGCGTTTGAAAGTGTAAGTAGTCACTGGATGCGTCCATATTTTGCTTTGTTGTTGACATGCGCATGCGCAAAGATTGCGTTAACGGTTTCAATCGTTTTTAAAAACGATTGTAATCGTAAAAACGATTTTTAATCGTAAAAACGGAACGAATCAGAGAACGATCGTAGAACGAATACGAAACGTTAACTTTTTTATGTCCTCTACTGTACATGTATCATACTGTATTGTTGCTTACTTTATTGCGATACAGTATGGCAAAACTTGTACCATGTACGTGTACATGTACATGTGTATTTATCGTATTATAAATAATAAGTCTTACAGACCTACCATAATACATGTACATGTACATGTAACTATAAAACAAAAGCCCAAAACAGGCACTTTTAATTAACTTTTACTTTGTTTCAATTTCAAAACTTATACATGTACAATGTATATATCAATTAAGGAGAATGGGATACATACAACATGTACCTCCACTTCAGTTCATAGCTTTATCTACATGTACATGTACATGTAGTTATGCTTAAAAACTACAACATGTTTAAACTTTCAATATCGTGGCAGCACTAGTACAAATTACATGTACATGTACAATGTACATTTAAATATTGTATTTAGAATTATATACATGTACATCAGTACATGTATACATGTCACATGTACATGTATGTTTTACTTACCAGTTTCAATACTTGTAAATGGTAGAGTAAATTGACCAATGAAATCATCTTGTGATAATATATCATAATCCATGACTTTGAATCTGATGAGGCACAATTCAGGAAATGTGACCAAATGAGTAAATGTCTCATTCCAAACTGGATTGAAACCTATATTGTGTATATGAGAGTACATGTACATTGTGTACAACTACACTACTGAGTAAATACTGTACTCTATGGTGACTTTTTATAGATAAATACACAATGTACATGTACATGTACAATGTATAAGGTAATACTTTATTCATGCTCGTGTACATGTTTATTCATGTACATGTACATGTACAGTGTACATTCACTACATTGTGTATAATACTTCTACATGTACATGTACATGTACATGTACATGTATGTATGATGAACATGTACATGTGTATGCTGACTTGTACACTTTTTGTACTTGTACACATCTGACAACAGAAAGTGCAAAGATACTGATGGCATTGCCTGCCTGGTGATTATTTCAGTTTCAAGTATTAAAGTTCTAATTGTAGCTAATTAGAACTTTAAAATTGAACATTGTCCACCTCAATGGCAACATTTATGGACTAATCTAATGCTACATGTACATATCACCCAGCTCCACTACAAAACAACAAAATAATGAATGCTTAAAGATTAATTTTGTTCAGAATAACCAGTTAAATAAATACATACTAATTAATCAATCAATATTGAAAACTGTTCTGATTATCAATTGTACATGTACATGTACAATGTGTACATGTATGTCTGTGATATCAATTATACCAAAAGATATTCTTTTACACGTACATGTAGATGCGATTTTCAATCATGTAACAGCAAATAATGTACAATGTGGAAGTGATCATCAAATGGGAGGAGTTTCCTGCATTAATTGGCCTAATTACTTACCATTATCATTTATGACTTTAGTTTTAAAGTCAGCCCTGTCATTAGGTATACCAGCAAATTGGATAACCACATAAGGATCAATAACCTCTCCATCACCACTACCACCCTCAGGTTTAGGCAGCTGCTGGCCTCCAATTATACGAATGGTAATAAGCTATGAATATAAAAGAAACAATTATTGAATTAATTGTGACCTACATGTACATGTACATGTACATGTACATAATGTGTACATTAGTGTTTTTTTAGTTCACTACATGTACATGTACATGCAGTGGTGTGGAAACAGCCACTCATGCAGGACATTGTCCGATAAATCTAGTGAATGTCCGGTAAATTGAAACTGAACCGTATACGAAGTATATGGGGAGCAGGACAAGAGTGGTGAAAATAGGCCAAAATGACCGGCAGTTGGCTCAATGTTTCCACACCCCTGTGTTTATATATATACATACAGTGTAACTACATGTACACATGTACATGTATGTACATGTAGATGTATAATATAGTATAATTGCACTAAGACTAGTATATACATGTATATACATGTATTATTTACATGTACATGTACGTACATGTACATGTAATATGAATTCCATACCTTTGGTGATATACCAGGAGTACAATCTCTATCTTTGTGATTAAAATGAGCAAAATCTAGAAGAACAAAAAAATAAATAAATGTTTATTATTATTATTTAACATGACAGTTACCTTCTCTCATGATCTCTGGTTTAAGGATGTATCCTGAATTCCCATTCTGTAGAAACTTGCCAATACTCCAGTCCATTGGTTTACCAGGGGTTTGATAATTAAGAGCAACTACAAAATACATTGTACATTGTATATACATGTACATGTAACTCATACTCCAGTCCATTGGTTTACCAGTGGTTTGATAAGTGAGAGCGAGTACAAAATATACATGTATACATGTACTTGTACATGTATCCAGTCTGTTGGTAAATTAAACCTTAGTTCTACTGTCAGTCTGTCAGTATAGTATAGTAATTACGTGGTGTTGAATTGACAAGTACACCAATTGAACTACATGTACTTTAGTGTGGAAATGAACTATTGACATAACAATTTTAGTTCGTATGTACATGTACATGTATGTACAGGTACAGTGTACATGTTCATATACATGTACATATACATATACATATACACAATTACACATGTACAATGTACATGTATATCTTGAGAAAGAACAATTCTGACATCATGCATAATGAAAGAGACCAGTATGTTCTAGCATCAGCCTGTATGGTAAAGAAATTTGACCTACATGTACAGGTAGTGAGTACCCCGCCCATATGGTACTCTTGATTTATATTTACATGCATTACTACATACATGTACATGTACATGTATGCAGAAGATTACAGTACTTTTTATGTACATGTACTTGTATGTACATGTAGCTAAAAACAGGATGAATGTCTCAGTCACTTTCCAGCTCCACCTACATGTATGTGTAAATGCTTCATTCAGTGCCAAAAAAGTTGTATATGTAATGTACATGTACAAATGTAAATGTATCTTCTTACCTATTTGACATCCACAGTTCCACATATCAACTGGTTCATAGTTACTTGAGTCCATACGTCGACCAGATGGATAAATACGACTGATATGTTTTTTGTTGTATTCAATGAAACTATGAGATGAGTTTTCAGAGTGTTTGAATGCAGAAGACTCTCCAAATGATGACATGTGATAGAAAGGAACTGTAGTGAGAGAGGTACATGTACAAGTTGTACGTGTGGATATACTGTACATGTACATGTAGTGTAAAATTAATGATTCTTTTCACAATTTTAGCCATGTACTGTACATGTACATGTTTATACATTGTAATGCGCCATATGAACTTATCAAAAACACTGATGTACATGTACATGTAAAGGGAATTCACACATTTACTATGATTGCAAAGTGCAGTAGTATTTAGAAGTACAGTTCACTATCATCATATTAAAGTGTACATGTACATGTAGATCCTAATCATAGTATGTAAACTTAATAAAGTCAGGTACAGTACATATACACTGTACATGTACATGTAGGTAACTAAACATCACTAATGGCATGTACTGTACAATGTCAAATTCTTACTTACTATTAACAGCTTCTTCAAATCCCTTGAAACTAACAGACTGCACATAATTCACACACTTTGACAATTTGCTGGATAATTTTCTTTTAGTTTGAGGCTATAAAAAAGACATCAATCAAATAAGATGTACACTGTACATCAACATCAATGTAACTAATTACAGTATATACATGTTTAGATTATAGCTCATTAAAATCCTGCAATCTGATTGGTCAATTAGAGGTTTCTAAATCCCGTAGTAAACCTACTTTTAATTGATTAGTAAACCTATAATTACTTAGTAAACCTGTTGCAATGTTGCTATAGGAATTTCACACAACAAACAGAAGCAAAGTTTGTTATAAGGCTGGATCTGTTGATTTTTACAAGCGATAGACTGAGAAAGTCGCTAAAGTGTGGGCGTTGACCGCTGACTACTGCATTTGTAAAAACACTCGTCTAGCTGCTTTCTATCAACAAACGAAGAATGGTTTTAATATCCACGGCCTTCTTAAAAGGTCTTCTGTCCAACTAAGTAAGCTAAAATCTTAAGCTTTTTGAAATCCGTAAGTTACACAGCTGACAAAAGATAGATGTGGGCGTTGCCTTCGAGAGCAAAACACTCGCGCTATGGATCATCTTGCTGTTATTCTGCAACTAAAAAAGAGTACTACATGACTTTCTTGTTATTTCTTCTATCCAACACAGTAATAGCTATAATCTAAATTGCTTAGATACTGTATTCTTGGTTTCCACGCGCAATAGAACTACCTTGGAAACATTAATTACTTCGGGCTCCGCCCTCAGCAATTAAACTGTTTCCACGGTAGTTCTATTGCACGTAGAAACCTCGAATACAGTATCTAACCTATATGTATAACATTACATTGTATGTCAATAAAAAATTAAAATTGTAACTATTAGAGCTGGAACGGATACTCGATTATCCAAATAATTATCCATGAACTGAACATATGGAACTGTTTCTTTGTATCCAAGTACTCGTTTAATGTTTGCACATGAACTGAACATATGGATCTGTTTCTTTGTATCCAAGTACTCGTTTAATGTTTGCACATGAACTGAACATATGGATCTGTTTCTTTGTATCCAAGTACTCGTTTAATGTTTGCACATGAACTGAACACATGGATCTGTTTCTTTGTATCCAAGTACTCGTTTAATGTTTGCACATGAACTGAACATATGGATCTGTTTCTTTGTATCCAAGTACTCGTTTAATGTTTGCACATGAACTGAACATATGGATCTGTTTCTTTGTATCCAAGTACTCGTTTAATGTTTGCACATGAACTGAACATATGGATCTGTTTCTTTGTATCCAAGTACTCGTTTAATGTTTGCACATGAACTGAACATATGGATCTGTTTCTTTGTATCCAAGTACTCGTTTAATGTTTGCACATGAACTGAACATATGGATCTGTTTCTTTGTATCCAAGTACTCGTTTAATGTTTGCACATGAACTGAACATATGGATCTGTTTCTTTGTATCCAAGTACTCGTTTAATGTTTGCACATGAACTGAACATATGGATCTGTTTCTTTGTATCCAAGTACTCGTTTAATGTTTGCACATGAACTGAACATATGGATCTGTTTCTTTGTATCCAAGTACTCGTTTAATGTTTGCACATGAACTGAACATATGGATCTGTTTCTTTGTATCCAAGTACTCGTTTAATGTTTGCACATGAACTGAACATATGGATCTGTTTCTTTGTATCCAAGTACTCGTTTAATGTTTGCACATGAACTGAACATATGGATCTGTTTCTTTGTATCCAAGTACTCGTTTAATGTTTGCACATGAACTGAACATATGGAACTGTTTCTTTGTATCCAAGTACTCGTTTAATGTTTGCACATGAACTGAACATATGGATCTGTTTCTTTGTATCCAAGTACTCATTTAATGTTTGCACATGAACTGAACATATGGATCTGTTTCTTTGTATCCAAGTACTCGTTTAATGTTTGCACATGAACTGAACATATGGATCTGTTTCTTTGTATCCAAGTACTCGTTTAATGTTTGCACATGAACTGAACATATGGATCTGTTTCTTTGTATCCAAGTACTCGTTTAATGTTTGCACATGAACTGAACATATGGATCTGTTTCTTTGTATCCAAGTACTCGTTTAATGTTTGCACATGAACTGAACATATGGATCTGTTTCTTTGTATCCAAGTACTCGTTTAATGTTTGCACATGAACTGAACATATGGATCTGTTTCTTTGTATCCAAGTACTCGTTTAATGTTTGCACATGAACTGAACATATGGATCTGTTTCTTTGTATCCAAGTACTCGTTTAATGTTTGCACATGAACTGAACTGTTTCTTTGTATCCAAGTACTCGTTTAATGTTTGCACAGACGCAGAAACCAAACACATGAAATCGAAATTGCAATAAAATGATAAGTGTCTTGCTCCGTTTTACCAGTTTTTTTTGGCTTGCAGAGTACAGAACAATTTGTAAAAATACCAATACTGCTTGTATAAACATCTACATGTATTGCAGTTGATTACTGCAAAAAGGTGAGGTAATACTGTATATTGTAATGCAAACAAGTCATGAATTTGTTAGAGCAATTACATGTACATGTACATGTGTGTACAAAAAATGTATCTGGTTACCTACATGTAACTGTTATAATTGTGAACGGATATCTGGATAGTAAAAGACAGGATCCGTTCCAGCTCTAGTAATTAAAGTACATGTACATGTACATGTGTACATGTACATGTACATGCGTATGTCAATAAAACATCACTATACTGTACAGTAACTATTCAATAGTTTCATTTTTGCACTACAATACATTTACATGTACATTTCAATAGTAGTAGTCAATTGCTATATACATTGTGTACTTGTGAATTCAACATAACAGTAGTAAGAAGTAATTACTGTACTGTACTGACAGTAGAACCAAGGTACATGTACATGTACATGTACATGTATTTACTGTTACCTTATGGCAACATTTTATTGACACATACATGTACATGTACATGTACACAGTAGATGAAGGCGCAATATGAAAATAGCTGTAATACATGTACCTTGGCTACTACAGTATTAGCTCTTCCTCTTCTGGTAGATCTCTTCCTTTTCTCAGTGATAACAGTCCTGACCTCCAGCTGTTGTGAAGGTGAAGAACGAGGTTCCTCAGGAGGAACTCCGTCAGGCTCAGTACCATCAGTAGGTGCAGCTGATTCTTGTTTAACTTTCTGTACTTCCTATAGTATGATAAATCATAATATCCATGTACATGTACTATACATGTACATGAGGTGTCTGTGTTGCATGTGTTGTCATTATGTTTGCACGTACAATGTACATGTATATGTACATGTACATGTATAAGTTTACCAATTCATCAATATCAGCCCCTTCATCTTCATCAGACACTTCTCCATCATCATCATCTTTTTCCTCAAGTTCCTTTGGTAGCTTCTTAGCCTATAAACAAAAACAATGTATACATTTAGAATACATGTACAGTACATGTACATGTGTATGTCAATAAAAGGTCACCATACAATACAGTAATTACTCAGTACCACTCTACAGTAGTTCAACAGTAGTTTTGACAGTAATTGATGTACATTGTACAAGTACAAGTACATGTACTTGTCACCACAGTAGTGATACAGTAATTAGTACATGTATACTACATGTGTATACTGACAGTAGAACTAAGGCTACTGTATGGTGACATTTTAAAGACAACATGTAATCATTTCTACTGCTATTGCTAGCATGTTTAGGCACATGAATTTTCATGTTCATTTAAAGTACAGTGTAAGTAAACTTGATAATGTCAGGTACTGTACAAGTAATAATTGATACAATCTACAAGACTAGAGAGATGTAATATTTACATTTAATCATTTTATGATCAATATCAGTATAAACATGAAAGAATGAAGATTTCATTTTGCATACCTTAACGAGGATTTTATATTTCAGTTCTTCTGGTGAGGGTAGATCTCCTAAGCTTTCATTTCTGGGTTCCTTATAAAGAAGGTTCCCCAAAATATCAGACATATAATCAGCCATTACATGTTGTTGTGCAACACTACAATGGTTCTCAATGGACAGAATCAAAGGATAACTAGAGGGAATACATGTAGATTAGAATACATGTACATGTACAATGGTTCTCAATGGACAGAATCAAAGGATAACTAGAGGGAATACATGTACATGTACAATGGTTCTCAATGGACAGAATCAATGGATAACTAGATTAGAATACATGTACATGTAGGTACAGTTACATACATGTACATGTACATGTACATGTATATGTATACATACTGTATAATTTATGTACATTATGTACATGTACATGTACATTTACGTTACATACATGTACATTGTACATACATGTACATGTTTACATCGTAACATGTACACTGTATATGCTGTATGGTGATAAGTGCTATTGTGCACTACTGTACACAAACAAATGTACACATACATTGTACATGTACCAGTATACACACATGTAGTAAACTTACGGAGTTGCCACAAAAGCATATTCTTTAATAGCAGCAATTACATCCTTAAATAGAATCTTTGATGTGAGTGTATGTCCATGATAGATAATTGGCTCATTATCATCCCCATCCCAGCAATCCACTAAAGGAGGGAAAAAAAGAAAAAAAACCAGCTATATAGCTCTCTTTAATAATTAACATGTACATGTACATCATACTAGAAGAATGCGTCATGCACATGTAACCTAAGAATGCTAAAATACATGTACATGTAATACGTACAATATAATGTACATGTACATGTATACATGATGTTACAGGAGATGTAGACATGTACATTATATTTGGAAAAGGACTGATATTTTTAATTTTTTTTATAGTTAACTAAACAAAATGTTTCAGTGATGTCCAGAAATCCCTTCAAAGGCTAAGATTACGTGCCACGCCCATTAATTGACTGAGCCCCCCCCCCGGGAATGATGTAACCTCCTTAACTACGTACACAACACATACTCGCGTAGGTGACACAAACATACATGTACATGTATATATATACATGTATAAACATACATCGAACCTGTGGGAAAGCAATCATAGGGATGGCCCTACGGGCCATAAAAATTAAATATACATGAACAAGTATACAGACAGCAACAAACATATACATATACATGTACATGTACAGTTCATGTCAATAAAAACTTTACGTTTCGTTTTCGTAGTACGATCATAGTACGAAACTATCGTATCGTACTATTAACGTTGCGTTAAAACGTTTTTATTGGCGTTTAAACGTTTAATTAACGTTTGCTATTAATAATTGCTGAAATATGGGCGTGGTTAACGAGCTAAACGGCGAGGATTTTACTGCTACATTCTCTCAGAAGAATTCAGACATAAACAAAGTTGATATTATAGAAGGTTAAGGCTCTGTCCAGCTTCACCTGCAGTAACAGTTCTTCATTCGATGTGGAAATAGCAAAACGATTGTCTTGACAAAGATGGGCGTGACCGCTAAAGACGGTCGAGTTACGTATATCCAATTCTCCTGCCTTCATAGATGTTAGTAAGGCTTGAAGCTTGCTTTGAAGTTAGCATAAGGACTGTTGAGTATGTAGACAAATCTTGAAGTTCAGTTTTACAAATGTGAAGCTTCATTTTTCTTGGTGAATACTTGACAGTCAAATTTTCCGTTATATAAACCGTTCCGTATACCGTTTTTACGATCTATCACTGAATATTTAATTACCGTTTAAACTGACTTTTGACGAGGATTTAGCGTACTATGGAGCGTAGAACGGTCGTACTACAAAACGAAACGTAAAGTTTTTATTGACATATACTGTATATACATTGTATGTACATGTACATGTACATGTATATATACATTGTACATGTACACTGGCAGTCAGATGAGATACACATTCATGTGGGGCTTGATCAAGACTACCCCAATTATGTACAGCTGCTACATGTACATGTATGTACATGTACTTGTATAGTACAGGTACATGTACATGTACATACTGTATGTGTGTATTTGTATGCTACACTTACACTCAACACAACGACAACCACGTTTAAGAGCACGAATATATGCATCTATTGAAGATGGTCCACTCAATTGATCTTCTAACAGATAACTAAAAAAGGAAAACAGGAAGGAAGTACATTACAATGTATGTAGACTTCTACAAGTAAATGTACATGTACATGTACATGTATTTGTACCAATTCCACCATTATCCATCTATCGATTCATCCATCCACCTATCAATTAATATACTCTCACATAAATCCATTTAACCATCTACATCTACATGTACAATGTACCACACCCATGGCCTCCATCTCGCCTGTTGTTCCATCCCATCCTTCAATCCATTAATCTATCCAGCCATCCTCATCCATCCATTGTTCCATTCCATCCCTTCAGTCATCTCTCAGTCATCAATCAATCCATCCATCCATGTAATCATCTATCGCTCAATCCCATCCCACCAGCTATCAATATATCCATCTACAATGTACATGTTGTATACATGTACATGTATGTGTATCTATCCATTCATCTGTACTTACGTGTTATGTGATGATGCAATGAAGTAATGAGCAAGAGGCTGAGTCATGTCTTGATAAACTTGATGATGACTTCTTTTGAAAATATCAGTATCATCACTTGACATATACTGACCAAATCCTACAGTGACATGTACATGTACATGTATAAAACATACATGTATAAAGATACATGTACATGTACATGTATCATACTGGAGGTAACATTGTCATACTTATAATTAAACTTGTATCTTTATTGCATACATGTATTATAGAAAAAGAGAGACAAAGACAGAGCCAGGAATAGAGAAAGACAGAGAGATACAATGTACAGTGTGTACATGCATGACAGAAAGACAAACACACATACACATACATACATGTACTGTACAATGTATAATGTAGAGATAGACAAAGGAAAGAGAGAGAAGGAGAGAATAGAGTGGAATTACAAGTCAAGCAATTACATGTACATGTACATGTATATGTACACATGTACAACATGTACATGTACATGTAATGTACATGTACAGTATGTATATATACTCTCAAATGTACAGTAATGTACGTAAATCTTAAATGTACTCACCATCTAAACTCAGTAATAAATTATTCTTTCCATATTCAGAAGGTTCATATTTTTCAATTATACTTTGACAGTATTCAACAGTAGCTCCCTCCATACTTTGTTCATGAAGTACAAAATCCAGAAAGTCATCCACTGTCATATAACTACCATTCTCAGCTGTAGCATGACTGTCATAAAAGAAAATATAAGAGGTCATTTAATTACATGGATAATGAATTGATGGATGGGTTGATGGAAGGATATATTGTACATTGTACATGTACATCGTACATGTACATGTACAATGTATATGGATGGATTGATGGATGGATGGATGGATGGATGAATGAATATACATGTAGATATACAGTATGAATTGATAGATGGATGGTGGATGGATTTATGAATTGATGGATGGATGGATGGATGGAAGGATACATGTACATGTAGATGGATGGATGGATGGATATATAAATGGATGGATGGTTTGGTGGATGGATGGATGAATGCATGGTTTAGTGGATGGATGGATAGATGGAAGGATAGTTTGGTGGATGGATGACAGTCATACATGTATCTTTACATAACACAATATCATTACATCATTTGTAATAACAGACTAGTACATGTACATACAAGTACATGTACATTTGTTAGTAGAAAATGTGCTACATGTACATGTGTATGTACAGTGTACATAACACAAATGATATGGGAATATCAGTTTATTTATAGTGAGGATATGTAATGATAATATCTAATTAGATTTATGTACATGTACATGTAGTAGAATGTACACAGTGCTACAGATCGTCAACATGAACCTAATTAGGACTTTTAATTTATAATACAGTGCTTTATTCAAATGTACAATGTTTAGATAATACATACACAATGTACATGTACATGTACATGAATGTACATGTACATGCATGTACATGTACATGTATGTACATGTACATGTAGTAGAATGTACACAGTGCTACAGATTGTCAACATGAATTAAACTAAATCTAATTATGTCTTTCAATTTACAATACAGTGTACAGTACATGTAGCTTTATTCAAATGTACAGTGTTTACATGTACATGTACAGTACATGTATGCAGGCTACTGAGATAGAATTAAGTACATGTACATACATTGTATGTACATGGATGTATCATCATGTACATGCATTGGGTAAACAGCACTAAATGAATTTGCCCACCAAACTACATACAAATGTAGTTTGGTGAGAACACTGAATGTACACATTCATTACTCCATGCACATCAGTTGATTGAGACCTCTGGAATGATTATAATTATGAAATAAAACAATATAGAATACATGAAAATTCATGTGCCTAGCATGCTAGCAATAGGTATAGAAACATGTATGTGTACATGTACATACATGTACATGTACATGTTCATTGTATCTCACAATGAAGAAATGCACAATTAATAACTCACAGATTGAATAATTTTCTAGTTTCTGGGTAATCTGAAAGTTCACGAAACAGACCACAAAATTCATCAAAATCTAAAATTGCATTACCATCACTGTCAGCATCCTATAAGTTTGGAAAGAATGACAATAGAAGATTGGACAAAGCGTGATAGTCGGATACATACATGATGTTATCAGAGATGTAGAAAGAAAGAAAGAAAGAAAGAAAGAAAGACACCTGAGGCAATGGAAAAATGAAATGAGAGTTGCCTCAGGTGGGATTCGAACCCAAGACACTCTGTACTCCGGACAGATGCTCTACCAACTGAGCTACCAAGGCAGCTCAGCTGGCAGGGTCCGAATCAAACATCTCATACGCCTGTATGAACAGGCTAATTAAACAACAAGTTTGAGAAATCAAGACTTACTGTACATGTTTGTATTGGAATAAAGCTACTGTAGTACACTATATTATAAATCCTACTTAATTTATAATTATTAGCTACATGTATTACAATTAGTGTAATTATTTAGTGCCAAAACATCACATTCAAAGCCAGAATTAAGTCACATACAGTGTAGCTCTATAACAAAGTCCTTGGATTCTATTTTCTATAGCAGTCATGCTCATCAAGGTTATTTTGATTGGGGAATGAGAAATTGTGTTTTCGTTGTCCTCTTATTACATGCATTAACCTTAAACTTCTTTTTGAGAATTTTCTGAGAAATTCCAACATTCAGTCTTTTCATCATCCTAATAATCTCTTTTAAATCTAAAGTACCATCTCCATTTACATCAGCCTCATCAAACAGAGCACGTAACCACCTAAAAATACACACGTATCATTACATTAATAGCCACATACTGTACATACATGTACATGTATACAATGTACATGTACATGTACTCTAAACCTAAAAGCATTATACCATACATGTACATTTGTACATGTACATGTTCATGTGATTATAAAGTAAAGGTTTTTTTTACATTCACCATGACATCAGAAAAATTTATAAGTTTGGAAAGTCTAATTCTCTTTTTACATTTAACATTTTCATGTACATGATATTCCTTCCCATTCATGTTAAATTCCAATCCATTACTTCATTATTGAGTTACAGCATAATCATGTACATGTATTAACCTCATGATATTAAACCACATGTATAATGTATACACTAACAAGGTTTAATGATGTTACATGTACATGTACAGTAGCTCTGAGTGATGTAACTGTACATGTACACAGGCTGGGAAAAAGTTTGGAATATTCGAACCTTTGTTCGTTTATTCAGCATTCGAAGCTAAATTTCTCCCTTCGAAGCTTCGCTGCCACGCCCACTTCAATGTTTGCACATGTGCACTTTTGCAATCTAAACGTGTGGTTAAAATTGTGGGTGTGTCCAAGAAAAGTAGAGGCTGTGTTGTTGGCTGTTTCTGCCTAATTTTTATTCAAGTGATGCTAAATCCAAGTAGAAATAGTTACAGGAACAAGACTAGTACTTATTATAAAGCCAGTTTTGGAGGCATTATATTGCCAAACAAGGTAAGAGCAACGTTGATAAAAACACGTGCGAATCTTCGAAGGTTTGTTCATTTTTCCCGATGAAGCTTCGAAGGTTGTTTTTCTACCTTCGTCCCAGCCCTAATATGTACATGTACATGTACATGTACAATGTACATGTATAGTTAGTTAACAAACTAAAACCCTTTTATTAGGCTTTAATTATTAGCATATAACCAAAATTTGGAGAAACCAGTATTACAAGTATAACTACATTGTACATGTACATGTATAACGTCATTATAGTCATATTAAAACAATATTAATTCACACTATAATTTGAATGTACATGTATCACATATACAATGTAGCACATGCGCATATACATGTGTATTTACTAACCTACTCCTTACTTCACTGGTACTCTCAGGAACACCTGTGTATACAGTAATAATTAGGTAAAAATGTAACAATTAATTGTACATGTACAATATACATTTACTTTGTGTCTTTGTCATTAAACTCTCTTAATGTTAGTAATTTTGTACTTCAAGAAATACACATGTACATGTACATGTACGTACTTACATGTACATGTAAGTAGTCTTACTGTCTTGTACATGTACATTTTTGTATTTGATAAGCTTATCAAATACAAAAATGTACATGTACAAGACAGTAAGACTACTTACATGTACATGTAAGTACGTACATGTACATGTACATGTGTATTTCTTGAAGTACAAAATCACTCATTTGGCACAGTACATTTCTCTCTTTGGGCCAAGATGGCACAGTTAATAATGATAATATTGCCACTAACATTTTGTTAATTGGCTCTCAAGATGTATTACATGTACATGTACCAATAACGCACACACTAAACATTGTTGAGCTAATTTGGCCCATGCTTCAAAATGTATCAAAAACTCAACCATTTACTAAAAACCTGTACTACAAAATTCAACCATACAACTTTGGGTATTAATTATGATAGCATTCTCTGATGTGTCTTCTAATGACTACATGCATGTAAAGTTGTAAACACTATACATGTATGTTATATTAGTAGAGAATCATTCATGCAAAAACACTATTCCTGGTGGTAGTGGGTCTGGGGTATGCTCCTCTAGGAAATGTTTTAACTTAGGGCTCTTTCAGGTGGCTTCTGGGGCCCCAGAAGGCTTGTAGCTGAGATGTTGCTGCATGTTGAAATAAAAATTAGCCTGAAATCTTTTGGGGAAACTCAAGTTAGGGGGGATATCCCCCCTGCCTGTATGAATCCCTGACAATGCAAATACAAAGTCCAATGATTGACACTTTATTGGATTCTGTAGTATAAGTTGTAGTAAACAATGCTGTGTGTCATCAAAATGACCAAAGGTATGATATCACAAAATGATCAAGAATTAAATTCACAGAACAGGAATATGTTATAAATAAAAGAGCATGTAATCATTTCCTACATGTACACATTGTACATGTACATGTGTACATGTACATGCACATGTACAAATGTACATGATGTACATTGTATATCAATGTGTTCCCCAGGATACAACACATGTACATGATGTTTGGTTAATGTTCAATTATGCAGTGTTGTAAAAAAATGTTTTCAGTATGCAATTTACATGTACATGTACAGTAAGCTCATGGCTAAAGGGTGGGGTACCACTCTTTGGGGGAAACACTGATCTAGGTACAAATGTACTGTGCTGTGTGTCTTATACTTTTGACATTCCACTCTCCTTTCTCTGAGCTTTGGCTAAAATCATGGTTTCTAATTGTAATAATACATGGTTTGTATTTAAAGTAGTGAATGAAAACGGTCACATGAAGAATGAGTTACATGTGCATGCACTTCCTACAAAAAACAGGATATATATTGCTAATAACTATTACATGTCATTTTCATTTTTCCATTGCCTCAGGTGTCTTTCTTTCTTTCTTTCTTTCTTTCTTTCTTTCTTTCTACATCTCCGATAACATCATGTACATATATACACATGTTACATGTATATGAACTAACCAGATCCTGTCAAAGCCAGTAAACCCTTTACCCACACATCAGCTTCTTCTGGAGTACTAGCAATAAGATCTAAAGCATTCTGCCTTCCTCCATCTCGATATATTATAGAAAAACATAAATCTTCATCGTCAGTTCCAAGATACAGACCAAATGATTGAGTCTGACGTCCAGGTAGGACATCATCAATTTGAGATAAGGGAACTAAGAGAGATGGGATTGTGTGGTTTATTACTAATTTACATACATTGTGTACATGTACATGTACATGTACGATACTACACATATTATACATGTAAAATGTAGTATATTTTACATGTATAATATGTGTACTTGTATATACATGTATCTATCTACACAAATACATACACATTGTACATGTGATATATACTGCACACATGTGTATTATACATGTACATGTACATTGCATGAACATGGCATTTACAATGTGATATACACATGTACATGTACATGTTTGTACAAGTGTGTATATACATTTGTATGTAAATATAGTATGTACCATATGGTACATACTATATTTACATGTACATACAAATACATGTACATGAACATACATGTACATGTACATGTAAATATAGTATGTACCATATGGTACATACTATATTTACATACAAATACATGTACATGAACATACATGTACAATGTACATACATGTAAATACAACTATACATGTACATGTACAAAAACATTATCTGTTATTATTGTCTCTAGTCATAATTATTAAGGATAAGATTTATAAGATACATTTACATGTATATGCAGTACGTAATTTATGCAATATTTTACTGCAAAGTCATCATTACTGTACTACATATATGATTAGTGTACATGTAGGTGTGTAGTTATAGTACTGGTATTATTAAGTTTACATACTGTACTTCCATTAACTAAAGTGTACTTTGTGAGTGAAGTACATGTACACTGTACTTCGAATGTACTATTACACCTTACTACCATGCTACACATGTACACTGTATCACATACAAGTGTAAAGGAAATTTACACATTACAGGGCAATACTATTTACAATTAACAGTTGACCATCACCTTATTAAAGTGTAGCTCCCATCATAGTATGAAAACTTAATAAAGTCAGGTACTGTATGTCAGGATTGATAGTATATAGTACATGAGTATGTGTTTGTGTACGTAAGTGTATGTGTCAGTGCATGAGTAGGAGGGTGTGGACTGTGTGGATATATAAAATATACATGTATTACTACTTGTACATGTAAATATACATGTATTACTACTTGTAGTTACATGTACATGTATATCACTATAGCAATAAAACTAGCCAATAAAGTATTTATTGCAGGTGTGATATGGTGTAAGAATAAACACATCAAAAGGGAGTTCATCAAATGAAATGATTAGTTGACATAACAGCCATATCCAATATCAAATTCCTTTGTCAGTAAAATAGTGGCTATTTAAAGATTACAGAGTGAATGTACATGTACAATGTATGTGTTTGTGCATACATGCATGTGCATGAGTAGAAGGGTATAAACATACATGTATACATTGTACTTCTACTTGAAAAGAAATAAAAGTTAGTTATGTCACTATAGCAACAAAACTAGCCAATCAGGTATTAGGTGTGGTATTGTGCCTAAACATATCTTATCAAATGATCTAACATAACACCTATGATACCTCAAATATCAAATTCCTTTATCACTAGGCAAGTCTAAACAGTGTTTACATATTCAAAAGGGTATACAAATGTACCTACAATGTACATGTACACGTACATTGATGTTAGCAACAAAGAAATGCTCCATTCTTTCAATATACTGAGTACAGTCTTCCTTTCCTTCAGTGTTGATAGTTATCCTTGTTGTATATGTGTTAACTTAATGTGTTATAAAATGTATGGCTGACTGTATTATCATCATAAACAACATAAAATCAGTGTTATTTATATACAAGTTAAAAGTAGAGAGCTTTTTTCCACTAACAGTCTGATTGTGAAACAAATCTCATTAATCAAATGATCTAACACAACACCTATACCATCTCAAATATCAAATTCCTTTATCACTAGGCTAGATGTTTTTCTGAGTATTTGATTGTACTCTATTTGAAGCTAAGTAAGACTTAAAGACTATATGCATGTAGGTAGTAGCATTTAGACTTAAAGCATGTACAGTGGAACCTCCATTTAACGGACAGTTTGGGGATTTTTACTTTGTCCTTTATACAGAGGTGTCCTTTACAAGGAGGTTCTCTAGTTCAGGCACTGGTAACGCAAACTTAAGACTTTATAAGACTCAGAATTGTTTCAGAGAAGATGTATTAAGAAATCCACAGATGTAAAATTTATTTTTCATAATCACCAGGAAGATATTAACTCTTTACCAACTACAATGTATAATTGAAATAAGCGTTTTTGTTATTAACCCAAATTTAATTAAGAAATTTTGTGTGGGCGGAGCGCTTAATATCCTAATCAACATTTTCAGCACTATAACTCTCATATTTTATAAGACTCAACATTCTAACTTATTTTGTGGAAAGAAGCGTCTTTAACAAACCCATTGATGTAAAATTTATACTTCGCTATCAGCAGGAAGAGAGAAATGCGAACGTTTGTAAGTATAGTAGTCGACGGGCAACGCCCACTTCTTGTCTAGTCTGTATAACGCCTGAATTTTAAGCAACCACGACTTTTAACTCACTTAGTTATACAGAAGACCTTCTAAGAAAGCCATAGATACCAAAATCACTCTTCGTTAGTAACAAGAAAGTATTATGACAAGCGTTTGAAAGTACTATTGTCAGTGGCAACGCCCTACGTCCGTTAAATGGAAGTACTGTTCACGTGTTAACTGTATTGATGGGAATCGAGCGTTGTCCGTTATCCGTTAAATAGAGAGTCCAACAATAGTAGTCAGTTCAATCCGTGCATTGGTTGTGTCCGTTCAAAACGAGGTGTCCGTTACAAGGAGTGTCCGTTAAGGGAGGTTTCACTGTATATGTATTAATCACGTGGTCAAGTACATGTACATGTACTTGTACTAAGTACATTGTCTAAAGAAATCACATGTACCTGTACTAAGTACAATGATGGTCAATTGTACTTGTACATGTACTTAAGTACATGGTAAAACATTTCATCCTGCATAGCTAGTCTACATGTATTTAAAGTAGTAAGTACTTTGCTCACTACTTGAAAGTACTTGAATACATCTACATGTACATGTACAATGTACATGTACTTGTACTTATACATGTACAATGTAGGTATTTTCAAATACTTTCAAGCCCAAAATTTGTTTATCATACATGTACATTGTATGTACATGTATGTACATGTATGTGTACATGTAAAACCTGTGCACAACATGTGCTAAACAATATCATCAAAGCATCAACGTTTGTGCAATACACAGGTGCTAAACTATTATCAATATCATCAAAGCTGACTGAAAGACTCAATATGTATGTACATGTATAATGTTTATCAGGTGACAACTGATATTACTGTATACATGTACCAGGTATTTTTGATGAGAAGAAATTTTGGTATATTGGCAAGATTAAATTTGATGTTTCAAAGAATTCTAACACATGTTACTTAACCACACGTGCTTTAACCACACGTGCTTTCATAATGGAGCCGGTGTCATAGTGCAGGCTAGAAAGCACTGTGAGAGGATACCACGTTTACTACACTATAGGGATACCACGTTTACTACACTATAGGGATACTCTTGTTTTAAAAACTCTACCTTGTGTAGCAGAATCAAGTAACATGCAGTAGTGACATGTTTGCAGTTACTAAATTTAACTGTACTTGAATTTGGCAAATTTTCCAATTTTCGCCAACCTTCACCAATAAAACCCACTATACAGTATATATAACTATAGTGCTGGTTACACAACAACTTAAGAACAACTTACATGTACATTATTACTATTGTCAAAACAGTGATTGTCTTGTATTTGGCAAAACTAGCTTGTAATTTGTTATTACATGTACATGTACTTAAATTGTTCTTAATTCCGTAGTTGTACTTGTACATGTACCATGTCTGAGATACAATTATCGTTACTTAATGAGCCACAATAATTAGAGCTATGTGTTGTCATGGAGCTTGGAACCAAACTCTCAGAAATGTTTCCCCAACATTTACATGTGTACATGTAATTAATACCAAAATGAAACAAAGATTAAATGAGCTGTTACATGTGGTTGCACATTATGAGTAACCTTACACCTAGAACTAGAATTATCTTTTAATTTATCAGTCAGAGGTCAGTTAACACTTTTATGTATTGTACATTAGTATGGAGGTGTTATCAGAGTAACATCCAGACTTGAGATCAAATACATGTACATGTATATGTCATAGTATTTGAACAAGTACTTCACAAATATGAGTACATTTCTTTTCAATGTACATGTACATGTACATGTATTTGAAATAAAAATACTTTAAAAGTATTTCCAATACTATTTCTTATGTAGGCTAAATTAAAGTTTCTGTAATTAACAGTATATACATGTACATGTACATGTACATGTACATGTACATGTATATGTAAACTTGTGCTTGCTTTAATGTGTCAATGATGTCACAATGCGACATCAAACTTCCAGCAGTTATCACCATCAAATTTCAAGGAAGGACAATGTATTTACCAAGTACACATGTACATGTATATGTACATGTATTTGTGTTTTAGCTTTTTGAAATACATTTTCAATTAACTTGTTATTTCAAAACTCAAAAATTCAAATACAAATATTTTTTTAAAAGTACATGTATTAAATACAACTGAAAACAAGCACTGAAATATTTGACTTCAAGTCTGGTAATACATGTACATGTATGTACAGACAGATGTACATTTGTACACATATGTACATGAGAAGGTACATGTACATGAGAAAGTACATGTACATGTAAGTATTGTCTGAGAGTGTAAATTTAGCAAATGTTAGATATACACACTTCCAGTTACAATGTATGAGATAATCTGTGCTCAAATGATAATTAATTTACAGTGTACATGTACATGTATGTACATGTACACTGTACATGTATGTAAGGGTTTTATGAAAGTGGATATACATGTACATGTATAATTATTGATCCACTAATCTATATCATATAATCCTACACATACATGTACATTGTACATGTATAGTATACATAACCATGTACATGTATAGTATACATAAACATACATATAGGTACATGTACATATATATGCACTATATACATGTATACATGTACATTGTACATCTACATGTACATGTATAGTAGTATATACATGTACATGTATATTCATAATTATGAAAGTGGTTATATTAATTTGTTTTGCACATAATTACCAATCCACTTACTACACTACTGTACATCACATAATCCTATAGTGTATTAAGCATAGCTACATGTACATTGTATATGCACTAGTGTTGTTTTAGTTACAACATGTAATTACATGTGTACATGTACATGTACATGTACATGTATGTATAACGGAAACTAAACTAAGGCATAATAAATTACTAAATTTATAAAATCAGCCATGATTACTAAATGCTGGACACCACAAAGCAGTCATAGGGATATATTTTTCTCTATATACATGTACATGTATCTTGTTAATTATGAAAGTGGTTGCTGCATTAATGTATTTTGTATATACTGTACATGTAATTACATGTACCAATCCACTACTCTACTGTACATGTATTTACACTGCATATGCACTATAATTATTTTACCGCATTTACATGTACATGTATATGAAAGTGGTTTATTTGGCACATAAATGTACATGTACATGAATCACTCACTTTGTGCTTTAGCCACTGATTTCGTTTTTGAGTTCCAAATTATACGAACAAGATCACTAGTTATGTAAAACACACGAGGGAATAATTTTCTTCCTTTCTTTGCTTTCATCATCTCTGTACCAATCAAGAGCTGTTTGATCTGTTTACCAGCTAAAAGATACATGTAAAATGAGAAGTTAGTAGAATTTAGAAAAGGTGGATTAAAAAATTGAATGGAGTGAACAGTGGACTGATATGCAGTATTCTCAAAGGTCTAAGATGTTATACATGTACATTGTATGTGTACATGTAACTGGGGCCCTATTTCTCTACAATACTACAGGTACATGTACATAAGCCAATCAAGAGAAACTGTAAGTAATTACATGTATGTGTAAAAATGAACTTAAAATTACAACTTTGATTTCAAAAAAAAAATAATGTACTGTACATATAACACAGTGTTCAAATAACGTCCAGCAATTGGCCAGTTTCCAGACATTTTGCAGGACAAAATTGCATTTGACTGGACAATTTTTCAGATTAGTTATAAGAACAATACAAGAAAATAAATAACTTACACTTAAGTACAGTAAACTCACAGCGAGATTAATTATTAGTCAAGAGCTGATATACATTATAGCTTAGTAGGTTAATTCTATATCTCATATACAGTAATGGCTCCAGGACATGTACATGTACACATGTATATGTACATGAATACATGTACATGTACTGTATGCTGAAGCTATACATTTTGCGAGGGAATGAATAAGTTCCTTTCCACGAGTACAAATTTGAAACTCACATATGGAGATGGGTGCTCGTTGTGGCTTTTCCTTTGGAGTAACTTCGTCCTCTTTTTGTTCTTCTCCCTCAGTTTGTGGAGCTACATTCTCTTCAGGTTTCATATCTCCATCTTGTTTGGGTTCTTCCTGTTTGGGTTCTTCCTGTTTGGGTTCCTCCTGTTTGGGTTCTTCCTGTTTGGGTTCTTCCTGTTTGGGTTCTTCCTGTTTGGGTTCCTCCTGTTTGGGTTCTTCCTGTTTGGGTTCTTCCTGTTTGGATTCTTCTGGTTTGGGTTCTTCTTGTTCGGGCTCTTCTTGTTTGGGTTCTTCTTTTTTATCTCCTTCCTCTGGAGTATTAGGTGATTGGTCTTGTGATTCAGGCTGTGTGGTAGTCACTGTTTCACATGAGACAAGGAAAGAAACATGATATATAGAGAAAAAAGTATTCCTATGATTGCTTGGTGTCCAGCATTCAGTAATTTTGGTTGACTTTATCAAGCTTGAAACACAACAGGCTATTATAGTTATTGTTTTGATTACCTACTCTCCTTACATTTTAAAGGATCTTGTAAAACTTTAGAAATATATTTCAGGTAGAATAGATTGCTATTACATGTAGTTCCAGTTTCTATGTAGCAGATTTCTTTCTTTCTTTCTTCCTGCAAGTGGCAGAGCTAGAGCACGCGTTCTATTACGTGCCATGCCCATTAATTGACTGAGCCCCCAGGAATGACGCAACTTCCTTAATTATGTATACAACGCATGCTCACGCAAGTGAACACAAGAATATATAATTATATATATATATAGTTCGAACTGGGAAAGCAATCATAGGGATGGTCCTATGGGCCATTAAAAATCAGAAATAAAAAAAAATTAACACTAAAACAGGAGCTTACGAGCAGTGAATTAGTTACAAAGGAGCATAAAACTGTAATGTAATGCAATGTACATGTACATGTACTTCCCAGTTACCAGACTGTATAATGATATCTGTGCATACAATAGATCATATGAACGCCCATGTAAATGAACATGTACATGTATGTACATGTACATGTAAATTACACATTATGTCAAGTTTGGTTTTTACTTAATTAATGAAAGGAGTCATAAAATGATTTATATACATGTAGTGTCATATGGTATATAAAGTACACATGTATGTTAGGTGTATTGGCAATGTATCTGTTGAATTAATTTTTGTGAGTTTGTATATTTTTGCATGTGTAATATACATGTAGCTAGCTACAAGACTATCCTTACATGAAGTTTTCTTTATGCTGTAGTTATGAACATTTCAGTAGTGATGTATGTTAAATGAACTTAAACCTATAAAATAAATATTGCTCTTCCAACCAAAAATATCAGTATCTGATATAGTATCATGATATTTACAATTCATTTTGAAATGTCAAGAAAAGGCTGATTGACGATACTGTAGTAAAAGAAACAACCTACAAATCAACTGCTCACTGAAGTGTGTTATACATAAAAGATAGATGTACTGTTCACTGCTCACTCAAGTATATTACTACACCATGAAGCACATGCTACACGAGTTAAAAATTCTCTACTTTCTCTTGTTTATTAAACTGGCTCAGAAACATAATGCACAATTCTACAACTAGGAATAGCAGGTGTGGGAATTTCCAAACTACATGTATAATAATTATATACAACATGTACATCTTGTAGTCAATAAAATAACAGTTGTTATAGTGACAAATATGAGTCTAGAAAAGGGGTGCAAATGCACACCAGGATCCCCTCCCCAGATCCACCACTGAACATTCATTGTGTACCTTAAATCTACTTTTAATTGCATGTACATGTATTACTTTTAGTGATTTTAGCAACTAATGTAATAATAATATTAATAAAATTATTACAGGCTAAAAAGTATATTTCGTGGTCATTTTAATAGTCACATTAGGCATGCCTGAGTAATTTTCTAACATTATTAATGCACGACACAATTATTAGTAGGTTTGAGGTAATGTGTAATACATGTACATGTATGTGAACATGTTTGCAAAACAGAATATTTGAAGGAAGATGTTTGCCTAAAAGTGTTTCATGTTTGTGCAGAAACCTATTAAAATTTGATATACAGGAAGGTTAATCATTAAACTTCTTAGATTGTGTATTTCAGTAGGTTCATTAAAAAATGGATGAAAGAGTATAAAGATGAATTTATCAAAAGGATCTTCCAGTTATTATAAACACGATCAAGTGTAGTGACAAAGTAATTGTAATACTACGGATGTACAGATGGTAAGAATCACTTGTTAGTAGTAAAATTATCAATTATGAATTACTTTCCAAATTCACAGTTAGTGATATGACATTAGTAGCATCAGATAATTTGGTCATGTGGACTGTATTAATTAATAACTACAGTACAGCTGCATACCAACATGAATACACATAGCAACATGACTGAATAGCTTATTATCATAACAGAAGAAAAGGGATTTTTCCACTGTATATATTCAAACCATTCAGAATGACATATACAACTGTACATGTACATGTATGATTACAAAGTGGACATGCAGTCTGGTAACTCTTGATTCTCTTTCAAACACTCATAAACTATTACAGGTTTAATTAATTAATTATACCTTGAACTTTGCACCTAAGACTAAGTAAAATACTAAACAAAAATGCAGGTAATAATAGTAAATGTGAAATTAAAAAAAATGCGAAAATTACATATTCATTGGTTATCACTATAATCATATTCATAGTTCAGTGTCACATGTACAGTAATTACAGAAAAGACTTTTTTAAAATTAATGTATAATAAATAATTGTATAAATATAGTCCTAATTAGAGTTATAAATATATAATTATATAAATATGGGCACACATGTACGTATGTCAGTATTATAATTATAAATAATTACATATAATATATATCAATCAAATTATTATACCATAAATATCTATAATCATTTCTATGTATAAGGGGATTTGGTTCCAACTATAATCAGTTGGGCTAGAAAAAATCATTAGCCACAACTAACAATAGGTTGTATGTAGAATTGTAATACTTCACTGCACATTAAAACAACATTTACAAGCGAGGTTACAAGCTACTAACTCATGAAGAAGTTACCAAACTTTCTTGCATTGCCTTTTGCCCCCTTATCTAACCTTCTGTTGGTGACTCATCCGTTTGATCCTGCTGACCAGAATCTTCTTGCACCTGTCCTTCTGTAGGCTTTTCAACAATCTCTTCAGTGTCTGCCATGATTTCGTCACAATCAGTTCAGTCACACAGAACTAAAAGAAAGTGGAGAATCGCAAATGTGTGGAGAGAATAAAAGGTCGACAGATTTCGCAATAGAAGCCAGAAGGTGTTTTAATGTAGGTGATAATTATTATGCCTTACTAAGCCAGGTTCCAATACCGAGGTTCTGGAATTAATTAAAGTGTGTTTCCATGGTAATTGAATAACTCCACGTGGAACTTCCACATGATGCAGGCTAGAAAGAAGTCCAAGACTAGGTTTGTAACGCCCTTGAGACGGCAGTCATCAAGTGATGGGAAACAGAATCCAAGAGATGAGTCCTCAAGCTCTGGTTTAAGTCATTTTGACTTTTTCTCTCAAGCTTCGTGCTCTCAAGCTTCGTGGCCAAGTCAACCTGAAAAACCAATTGATTTGACTTTTTTTGCCTCTGCATGTAATTCTCAAGTGAAAGAAACAACAGTTAACAGTCTTACATCAAGCCAAGATGGTGTCCAAAGTGAAGCTATTATATCAGAACATGTATATGGATCATTACTTCTGAATGACTCTCTTGAGAATACTGAGATTAATGACTCTCCAAAACCTTCTTGTGAAGTGAGAGATTTTGAAAAGGAAAAGGATGAAAATATACAAGCAGCAGTAAGACAGAATGACCCAGAAGTAGAAGGAAAGGACTGTCATCAACAAAAACAAACAATTCAGGACAAGCAAGTATGTGATGATAGGGGATTCAGAATATTCTTGTATTTTGGAATTATATACATGTACAATGTGACACTTTACATGTGACCAGCTTCTGAGAAATCGGTACCTTCGCTATTCAATGCACAAAGCAATACCTCGTCTTTAAAATATTTAGCCATTTGCATAGTAAGCCCACAGCATTTGTTTACAATACAATTATTACTCTTCCTGCATAGATATTTGTTGGCTTCTTCTACATAATGATTAAATAACAAGCATTTACAGAGAGGATATTGCATTGTGATTGAATTACGAAATTAGTTATTATTATATTACAAGCCAGTCACATTATACATGGACCTTTGTAGACAAATTTGATTACACCATTATTTCACTGCAATGAATATGATATCTAGTTTCATTGCTACAAAGTATTTGAAACTTGTTGGTACATTTATATGGCCCACAGGGCCATCTTTATAATTGCTTTCCCACGGGTTCAATGTATGATTATATACACATGTGTGTATAATTATATGTTTGTGTCACTTAGTGAGTATGCATTGTATACGTAGTTAGGAAGTTGTGTCATTCCGGGGGGCTTGGTCAATTAATGGGTGTGTAAAAGAATGCGTGCTGGAGCTATAGACCAGCAGAAAGACTGTAGAAGAATGTAAAACTCCAACTAATACTAACTGTTGTATATAGCAGAGGAACAGTATAAAGGTGATGCAGGAATCTTTAACAAGTAAGTTGAGTTTCAGACATGAGAAAGTCATAATTTAGAACCTTGAAGGATATACTTCACTTTTTGTGCACTTAGACTGCAGTTACACTTTCTTCTTCAGGCCCCAGTTTTGAGTACACATACAGAAAGGTAGATTGATACATATTCATTGCAAAGCAATACCTTTTACTCAATATATCTCGTTTTGTTTTATCATTAATATTGTGCAGTTCATCCACAGCTCTAGTAATCATTTCATACCCCTACTTTCTCGTATACAATCTGACATTTCTGAATCCCTCCACTACATTACAATGAGTCAGGGTATTTTTGGCTGCAACAACTATCTCAACTACCCTTAGCGTTTTAGTTGCAACAACTATCTCAACTACCCTTAGCGTATTATGTTTGTTGCAAAACATCTCCTGTACTACACTGTAAGCTCACTAACTTTGAAAGAATTTCTATACTTATTTGTAGGTGCCATATAAAAAAATTAAATTAAGATCAGGCATTTACTATTACCACATCTAAATTAATAAGTTAATACATCTGTACCTGTACCATGGTATTGGAACCTGGCTTTGTAAAGTATAATTATTATATTATCTACATTCAACACCTTCAAACACATTACCACATCACCATGGTAACCTTTGATGTACCGGGTGATATATGCCCGTAATATGCAGGGAGATTTAGTGTCTAGCCGCTAAAAATTTTAATTGTTTTCGCAGATTTTATAAACAAAATTGACAATGATAAATGAAGATTGAGAATTCAATGATTAAAATTAAAATTAACAGTCAAAGTACCACTATGAGATGCATTAAAAGATGGACTAGACAGTGCTGAACGAAACTACTGAGTCTGCTTCAGTACTAGTACACATCTTGGAGGTTGATTTAATTAGAGAAGAGGGATTAATATTCTCAGATTTGTAATTTGGTAACTTTGTAGCAGGAGATGGCTGAAGAATTTTTGATGTGAGTCATGCGCAGGTTGTTTGTAACACCTCACGGCTTCAATGGCCAGTGTGAATTAGAATCTGTTGTTGTACAGGTACTAAAGAGCTCAGTAGCACAAGTGACTTTGCCACTGTGACCTGTGACGGGATTATTAAGTGCATTTTTCCCTATGACTTGAAAGCTACAGACGATCCACCTGGCAGGCCTCTGATAGGCTGATGTAATACTTTAAACATTTTAGAAAATCTCGATCCCCCAACATGAGCACAGCATATACCATCAAATTCTTTGGCAACAACTTTCTTTGGTTCAGTCAACTTTTATAAGTCTTTGATGTATGACCAACATGGGTATGGAGTACTGTCTCTCTTTACTGCCTCGTAGACAAACTGTGAAATATTGCTGTTTAGGTCTTTGTTGATGTCTCTTCCCGAACTAATGGCTCTGTTATATGGGCCTAGGGAACACAAAACAGACTTTAAGTACATGTACCACATAACTCTTCAATCTTGTAGCAATTCGTCGACATTCATTTTTACAGAACACTACCAAAAAGAACTAACTTCGCTATTACAAAAACTGAACTGGAGTAAACACTAATTAGTATAGTACTATGGCTTCTACATTGACAACAATGACATCAAATGTGATTTAACTGCATACTTTTGTGTTACCACGGTATAAAATATATATAGCCCTGTTTGGAGGCAGTTATGGGCATATAACATCCTTGAGATAATTTGCCTCGGGCTACACCCTCAACTAATTATCTTGCGTGTGTTATATACCCATAACTCCCACCAGACAACTTATACATAATGAGATCTTCATTTTTTAATGTCTTTTAATTATAAGAAACATTTCCAGCAAGGAAACAGCAATTCAACAGTCATCAACAGTTAATTATGCATTTTGAGCAATGCTACGCCCATCCATGTTTGAATGTCAAAGCTAAAGTTCAAATATCCGTTTAAATGAATGAATGTTGCAACTTTCATTCAGACCCTACTATATAAACTCCACAAAGTAGCATGCAATATTTTTGTAAACAGAAAGAGAGTAGCCAAACAGGATATTAATTATCTCCAGGGTTTCATATAGAGGAGGGAGGTACCCTTCCTCTGCATGTAGCTTCAGGACAATGGGCACGAGTAACAGGCTACCACAACTTACACTTTCGGCAATATGGGGCAATCAAACGAATAGTTCCTGGGAGAAACACCCATCTATTGGTTCTTTTTTTCTTTTTTTAAGAGACAAAGAGAGCTTCTTTTGTGTGTTTACTTGTTGAACACGCTTCATAGCCTTCATTCTCTTTAGACTTTCAGTTTCTGCGCATGTGCAAAACCATGACGTCATACATGTACCAGGGATGATATATGGCATATATCCCTGCTGTACTCATGAACGAACTTTGATGTGGTTGTATAACTTCCCTGCGGTTGTATAACTGCCCTGTGGTCGGGGATATATGCCATATATATGCCTTGTCGGCTCTTTGATGTTTCTGTTAACTATGGTATATATATATATATATATATATATATATATATATATATATATATATATATAATTATATATATACATGTATGTATATAATTGCTCTGTAGCCAATTGAAACACCTGATGTCACTTCAAAAAGATCGTTTAAAGTGCCAATGAAGAAGAAATTTAAAGTACCTAAAGTATATAAATACACTGTGGGAAATAAAGGTATAATCAAAGGGAGAAGTGTGTCTTCTATGACAGATGGCAAGAAGAAAAGAGAAAGGAAATCATCAGATGAATTAGGAAGAAAACAACATTATATTGGAAGTGGTACTGTACATGGAGCTAAGCAAACAAAAGGGAACATAGATTATTGTGATAAAGATTCTTGTACAAATGTTTATGAATTTCCAATGTCTCAGACGTTATCTGATAATACTGAAAAACCTGCAAAGATATCCAAATTGAATCATTCAGAGTGTGTCAATGATTCCTTAAGACTTAACATGTCAAGTACAGGAAGAACACATGAAGAACAAGTGAGTACTTCAATGTGTATATGGCAGTTTTACAAATAAGGACAAGACAGTTTTAACTGTCTTTTGTGTGCATCCTTGATATTTTAAGTTCAAATCTTATTAAAAAATCAGTAGCTTGTTCGAGCCACCAGTTTTGCCAAATTTTTGTGAGCACACACACACTAAAAATACATTAAATCATGGATAATTAATACTGTGATGTAACTGATTAAAATACCTTGGACCCAAATTAGACTGGTAAAACCACATGCCTAACCTTTAATACACACATTTCACTGACTGTTACAAAACTTCAGTTCTGCTGGCCAGGATACTGTTTGCCAGCTTAAACCAGTTTTGGTGTTTAAGTGAGTTAGAAACAACTGAGTTTAAAGCTAATTATAGTTTTGGGATTAGTGCAATGCCACTCCTCTTTCATCAAATAGTCCATTGCTCAGATAGTAAGAATGCCTGACTAGATATCAGTGTTCATTTCCTAGTTGGATTCCTGCCTTTGCCTTGTTTATAATTCTCTGATGCCTGTCGATATCAACTACAATGTACAAGCGAACTTGAAATTTACATTATTATACATATTTATGCATAATTGTGTTTACATAATTAATTATCCAATAATTTTGTCAAATTGCACCTATACAGTATGTCATGCTCTTGAGTATCATTAAATATTGATTTTAAAGTAACGTGTGTCAAATTTTTGTTTCATTCAGTTAGCAATGGATCTTGAAATTCTTGATCTAATATCGCAAACAAGAGCAGAAATACAAGATATAAGGAACAAGTACAATACTGCATTATATGATTCATCACTCATAATGGCTATGAATAAATCATTGACAATTCAAGAGCCGCAGCATAAGGTACATGATATATATGTAAATAAAGAATTTTGTGTTTTCACTTCTTAATTGGGAAATACTTCAGGATTTATATACATTTATGTATTTTTGATAACCCAAGTACAACCTAATTATTATACATGTAGTTAGTGCATTTCACTGTCACTCCTTTGATTCATAATCCCTGAGCTTCCCATTTCTGACCATGCAAGCATGCTGCTTGTATGCATCTGAATAGTTATGCATGCAGTCTATCATTGAATGCACATGTATTGTACTGTATGCATGATATATATATAGTATCTTCTGCAACACCCAATTCATCTATCTATCTATTTAACTAGCTAGCTATCTCTCTATCTATCTATCTATATATCTATCTATCTATTTATCTATCTAAGTTGTATTGATCTATCTATCTATCTATTTATCTATCTATCTATCTATCTATCTATCTACTCATTATCAGAATTACTATAATAGTATTTCCGGTTTGCTACACACGATTTTAAAATTTTATACCTATATACACTGCTATAAGGCAAAAGACAAATGCTGTACTTATGTGGGGTTATATGGAAGTGATTTGTTTAATTTTGAGTCCTATGTTAACCTCGTGTGTTAATACCATCCCAACCTTGCTCACATGCTTTTTGAGTTTGGACATCCCTACATTTTTATTGAAAATCTTTTTTTATTATTCATGTAACTATAACTTTCTTAATTACACATATTGTGTCACATCAGACATAATTGAATAAACATTAATTGAAGTGGAAAGCAATCTTGCAGGCACCATAGTATTATGTATTCTGCTGAGTGAGTGTTATTGGCTTATATACAACACCTGGAAATGTGGTTAAGGATAAGCACAAGACCATATTTTCCAATGTTGTTTTTAGCCCATAGCACATGGTAGTCTGGTTAATATTTTTGTTTTAAACGATGACTATAAGGTCTCACAAGTACATGTAGCAGTAGACATGCAGTCAACAGTTTTAGTCAGTAAGGTTCATAGCCTCTTGGAACGAGTGTTATGTTCCCCCCATTGTACATCAAAGTAACCATGGAGATACGTCTATGTCATAAGCATAGTTTAAGTACATCAAACTTGTTCATAAAATGTAAATGCAACTACAATTGATTTAACCAAATATAAAATCATTTCTTTTTCTTTTATAATTTACAGTATAGACCATTAGAGTTATCACTATTCATATCAGGATCAGAAGAATGAGAATTATCAATCAATGTCTGTAAGATTTTATAATTATTATATCATAAATGTATGTAAGTTATTATGTGTAACAAAATAATATTCATTACATGTATAAATCCTGCTGGCCAGTGTCAACTTAATATTATATTTGTTTTTAATCATGACAAACAAACTATTTTCTATGCATTGGATTCAATTACACTAAAGGAAGAATAAATCCAGAATGGCTAAGACCATGTTAGTGGTAGCAAGCTATTCTGAATTGTATGAAGAAGGTGAAGTTGAGCATATCAACTTTGTTTGGGCAGTTTTCCTGCTCAAAACAGCTAACTTTAAAGTTCATTGGTTGAGATTGAGTAGGGGTGTCCAGTCACACCCGTGACCAGCCATCCACGTTGTCCTTTTTATTAGCTCCCTTACAATATTTTTTAGGGTGGGAGTAAATATGCAAATATAAGGGAGGGACCATTGATATGCTCAACTTCACCTTCATACAATTCAGAATAGCTTGCTACAACTAATGTGGTCTTAGCTGTTCTCGAATTATATTTCAGAAGGTTCAGTTTCACATATCAATGCTGTTGTTTTTAGCTCTTAATGAACATTATTTATGTTAGTATTGCAAAGGTGACATCATTGAAAATTCGTGGTTCTGAAGAGAACCATTGTAATCAGGCTTGGGTCAAATACATTGAGTAATTGTATTTAGTCGTATTTAAATACTTTTTTTTAGTATTTGTATTTGTAGTTTGATGTTGGCAGCAACAAGTATTTTGTATTTGTATTTAAATACATCACAATAGTATTTGAAATTCTTAAAATACATCTCAAATACACAGTTAGTTATCACTTCAGGGTTCTAATCTGTCAATTAAATAATACTTGCTGGCTGTAGTCATTTACACCTGGCATACATGAGTATCTGTCTACACCATGCTGCAGCAGGAAGAAGACCCTCTTGTATATTGGAAGACTAACAAAGAAAATTTTCCGTGCATTGCTAAAATCGTTGCTCATTACTTTGCTGTTTAGTACTGCTGGTAACGTTTTTAGGTCTGAGAGATGCCAATGCCAACTCAATGATGAAACATTTGAAATGTTGATGTTTGTTAAATGTAATAAGTAATTTAAGTTGATTTTATCTTCAATAGGTTTAAGTGGGAAAGTCAAACATGTGAAAACCAGCTTGGGAAGTGCATGAATTTATAATTATATTTGAAATACAAACTTCAGTATTTGTATTTGTAATTGAAGTTTTTTCAAGTATTTGTAATTGTAATTAAATACTATTATGATGTATTTGACCCAACCCTGATTGTAATACACAAAATGTATAGCACCAAATGCCATTGATGACTGTATTAACAAACTCTTACAGAGTACTGTTGACAGCTGAGTACTGCTCTGCCATATGCTGGATCTTGTATGGATTTGTAATAAACTTTTTCAAATACTGATTCTGAAGACCAATCAGCTGTCCTTAGAATATCATTTGTAGATATCCCCATGTGTGAAGCTATAGATGAAGACGCACCTCTTATTGAGTGGGGCACTAAAAATTGATGTATCCACTCTAGCTACTTCCAGTAGCCTTTTCAACCATCTTGCTATACTACTAGAGGACACCGCTCTATGTGGTTTGATAGTCACAAGGAAAAGTTTAGTTTCTTCCTTCTGAAATTCCTTGTGTTCTGTAATGGCGTCCTCTAATATCTAGTTGTTACAAAACAGCTTATCTTGAGGGTCATGTTAAGACCAAAAGCATAACTGTCTTCCAAGTCAGTTGTTGTAAAGACAGCTGTCCATTATCTCCAAGAGACTCTAAATAATTCAAAACAGTATTCACTCTCCATGTCACTATATATTTTGGAAGAGACCATGGAATGCTCTCTGACGCAATGGCCATCCACTTTCTCGGGAACAGAGATGGCTGAGTTTAAAGAGCGATATTGATATGCTTGTTTATGCAGATCAGCCAAAAAATGTAACACTTCAGTTATAGGACCAGAAATGGGATCTAAACCCTGTTCACAACACCAGCTATTCCATTTCTCAAAAAGCAAGTCATAAGACTTGTTGATTTTTGATTGCCATGATTTAAGTAAGAGTGATGTAGCTTCCCTCGAAAGCTTACACTGGTGTATCTCTCCCTGAAATATGCCATACGGCTAGTTGAGGCACCATCTCTGCATGATGCTGGTCGACTATTACTGGATAATCTACTATCAACCTTGGACAATCTATTGCTATGTCCAATAGTACTGGGTACCATGGTTGAGATTTCCAACTGGGGTTACCAAGATGATTTGAGCTAGTTGGTCTCAGACATGAGACAATGTTCGACCTGCACCAAGGTGGATTGGCAAATCCTTTCACTGTTCTCCAATCCTGGAGAAGGGCATCTGTTGTTGCTGCATAAGAGTCGAGTCTCCAGCTGAAATATTTCTGTAGTTGGTTTATCAACCTGGAGGCAAAGAGGTCCACTTCTAGTGGGCCAAACAATTGATCTATCTTTCTGAAAATCAGAGGGTTCAATCTCCAGTCTGAATGGTCCATCATTTTCCAGCTTTCTATGTTGAGCAGATATGCGGATGTTTCTCTCCAGACACCACATTCAAAGATCCTTTGCCAGGGTGACTAACTCCTTGGATACTGTCCCACCCAAGTTGTTGATATATGCCACTGCTGTGGTGTTGTCTAGGCACACTAGTAATAATATTTTGTCCCTGTTCTTTGCAAAGGTATGAACTGCAAGAATTGCTGCCCGTAGTTCTAAGCAATTTATGTGCACCTTTCTCTTTATTCTCGACCAAGGACCTCCGGTCCTCTGATGAGAACATGTTGCTCCCCATCCTGTCAGAGATGCATCTGACTCGATTATCAAGTCGATTTCCCTCTTGCTTTCCCATTCCATTTGCTCATGTTGCCAATCCACCAATTGAGTTCCTCTGTGCAATCCTGAGATAGTGTAATGTTTGCCTCGTAATCCTGTGTGGTAGAGTTTAGAGTCTGAGTTAGGCTCATTTGTAAATGGTGATAAAAGAGGGGAGCTGGTGGTATGACTTGAGAGGTTGCATTCATTTTGCCTAGTAGGTGGGACAGGTCTCCCGCTGAGATTGACTCTGCCCTCAAAGTTCTGTTCACTTCTGAGCAAATCTTTCCCCAGGTAGTTTTAATTCCATTGATGTTGTATCTACTACCACTCCAAGGAAATCCAGTGATTGAGTTGGCTCTAAGATTGATTTTTTCTTGTTGATCATGAATCCCAAACATTCCAAAAAATAAACTAGTCCTGATACTTGGTCTTCTATTAACTGTTTGGACCCCGCCAGCACTAATATGTCGTCTATGTAGACAACCATACGTACACCTAACTCTCGTAGGAGGGCTGATACAGGTTTCAGGGTCTTGATAAAGACCCATAGAGCTGATGAGAGACCAAAGGAAAAGCAATTGAAACTGAACATTTTTCTTGAAAGACAAACGTGAGATATTAACTATGATCTGATTAATAGGGGTTGTAAAATATGTCAAGTCAAGCCTTCAAGGTATGGATTTCTTCCACCTTGAAGTGTTGTGTTTGAACAAACTGGTTTAGAGCTTTCAAATGTATCACAGGTCTCTGCCCCCCATCCTTTTTCGGTACTAGGAACAGATTAGAGTAAACCCGTCTTGTGGTTACAGAATTTCTGAACTGCACCCTTGCTTAATAATTCTTATATTTCCTGATGGATCGATTGTGATTGATCCTGATTGAATCTAGGAAGGGTAGTTATTTTTGTCTGAAAGGGTTCTGATATTAGATCTATGCAATAACTTTTGACTGTTTAATATACACCTGTCCTTTGTCACCAACTTCCAGTTGGTTAAATGATATTGTAGCCTCCTAGCTACTAATGTACCTGAACTATCCCCATAGGTGCAAGTTGATTGACTTTGTATTCTTCAAATTTTTTATTTGAGGAAAATTGCCGCAGTTCTTCCCTCTGTTCTGTGGGAGACTTTGGGTTTGTCTTTGGAAATTTGTATTCCTCCTGAAATACTGGCGGTCTCTGCTGCCTCTTTTGTAATAGGCCGTGCTTCCCCCTCTCCAATGTCTTTGCTGATCTTTGAGATAAAACAAATGTAAGACTTATAGTATAGACAAGGAAGAGACTAGTATAATCATACTAAAATCTTTCAGTTATAATGTAATAAGTACTGACATGTTAGTTTATATAATTATATATATATATAGTATATATTATATATGAACTATTATAATAATTATTATTATACAAACTTAACATGCCAGTACAATTTTATTACTTTATATGTTTTATACACATAAACTAAACCATCTGAAGTAAACGTTTTCATTATTATATGACCATACAAATGAGCAATGATACATATATATGTATAATTATAATCTTTGGCCTATAGAAAAAAAAATTATAGTTTGTTTTACTTTGCCATGTAGGCGAGGGTCCCGTCCCGACGGTGTTTGTTATTATTATTACTTGATTCTAATTGTTCTTATAATAATTTTTAATTGACAAGAATTTAGTTATACTTTCTATAATCTGCTTTCTACATGTAGTACTGGTACATCAACTCAAGCACATATTCTTTACATGCCACACCCATTAATTAACCACACCTGAATAATGTAACTTCCTTAATTACATAAATTATACAATGTGTACTGTGTGATAAAAGAATGTAATGTATACATTAACACACCTCACAAGCAATTATAGGGATGGCCCACCAGGCCATAATAAAAATATTTCATTGAGAATATCAAAGCACATCAACAAGATAAGGATGGTATCTTAGCAACAATACTATACTAACTATTTTGTATACTGAGAAAGACATCAACTGTGGCATCTAAGAAGCTTAATAATAGCTCTTCTTGGATACCAAATTTCATGACTTCCTGTACTAAATAGCAGAATAGGGAATGGTTGAAGGTAAGCATTTGACTGAATTAATTTCACAGGATAAAGTCCTAAAGGAATTGGGTCTGGATAAATATTTAATAAATTATGATAAAATGTTCTCTACATTAATATACAGGAGGATTGAAATAGTGACATGTGTATATGGAAGATATAATGACCCTTAGCATTAAATACCTCCATTATAAATACTAAGTCTTTACTGTGTACATGTATATAGGGAACATAATGACCCTTAGCATTAAATACTTCCATTATTAATACTAAGTCTTTACTGTGTACATGTGTATAGGGAAGATATAATGACCCTTAATTAGTATTAAATACCTCCATTATAAATACCAAGTCTTTACTGTGTACATGTATAATTATAGGGAAGATATAATGACCCTTAGCATTAAATACCTCCATTATAAATACCAAGTCTTTACTGTGTACATGTGTATAGGGAAGATATAATGACCCTTAGCATTAAATACCTCCATTATAAATACCAAGTCTTTACTGTGTACATGTATATAGGGAAGATATAATGACCCTTAGCATTAAATACCTCCATTATAAATACTAAGTCTTTACTGTGTACATGTGTATAGGGAAGATATAATGACCCTTAGTATTAAATACCTCCATTATAAATACTAAGTCTTTACTGTGTACATGTATATAGGGAAGATATAATGACCCTTAGCATTAAATACCTCCATTATAAATACTAAGTCTTTACTGTGTACATGTGTATAGGGAAGATATAATGACCCTTAGCATTAAATACCTCCATTCTATTATAGGAAAGAGTTAATATATGTGTTACTAAACATTCCTTATAATAATTTTAGGAGAGCTTTAACTACAGAGGCAATCAGGCCTAACCTGTTACAAATTAGTGTGTAAATATGCATTTTGTCAATTTTCTAAAACAAAGTATATTTGCATGGCTTCATTTGGGGTGGCAGCCTTTGCCCTTTTGCTAGAGTCTTGTTCTCCTTTGAAAGTTAGTTTGCCATTAGAAACAGCACAATACCCCTGCATGTCACACTACAAAGCCTTAATTCAACTTTTGCCCTTCATTCTAAATGAAGGTCTAGCAGGAATGAATTAGTGATATCTTCATTAATTCTTTCCTATTCTATTATAGGAAAGATTTAGTGCCTCATAGCATTAAAGATTTAGTACAGATCAACATTAATTATAGATCAGACATCATAACAAGATACTATTAGAACTATGAATTTTAAAAATTCCATGAGTTCAACAGACACGACAAAGTACATGTACATGTAATTATTTATATGTATACATGTATATTAAACTGCTATTCCACTACACATTCCAAAGCACTTAACTACATTATTGCTGATCATGTGACCTGTGGCCAATCAGAGTGCAGATAATGTGTTACATAATTGAACATTAAATCACTTATTGCACACTTTGCTCACCTCTACTAACGAAGCAGCTCCAACAACAGTGGAAGTTTACCAGATTGTCAATAAATCACTTAGAACACACTTGACAGTGCATTGTGTGTTTCAATGTGGCACTTGGGCGATCAATAAAGGTCTCATTTACATAACACAATCGCCTTCGGCTCGTGCATTATGTAAACTCAACCTTTATTGACCCGCCCTCGTGCTATGTAATCACTGTAAAGTGTGTACTTATATGGTAAAAATAATTATCCCACTTTTCTACAAACTGTTCATAACCACAAATGTTATCAGTTATTATAATAGATACTATTAATATATTTCTATATACCATACTAGGAAATAACTAGTCTATTTTTAGAGAGGACAAAGATATGGCTCAACAATCTTCTTCTACTGCTCTTCAGGAACTACTAACATGTAATGTATGTTTGGATCAGTATACTAACCCAAAAACTCTTCCATGCTTACATAGCTTCTGTTTAAAATGTATTGAGAAACTACCACAAGAACCACAGGTACAAACACACACACACACACACACACACACACACACACACACACATACACAACAGCATCTGTAACCTTGCAATAATTTTAATTATTAATTAAAAACGCCCACCTAAGATTAATTAGGAGAGCACATGGTAAGTAAAGTTTTCAAGGGAGTAGGATCTTTTGTAATCCAGTAGGAATAGGCCATTGTTTGACTTCAGGGTTTTGTAAGTAAGTTATTATTACATGTATTTACTGGTGCATTGGTGAACAGGACTCTATAAGCATTTCCAGATACAGATAGAGAGGGGAGGGTTGGGATCCCACCAAGATGTCTTTAACCCCCATTTCTGGTTCCCAAGGCCAGACTATCCCTGTCAGGAGTCCAATAACACCAAAGTATCAAAGCATATGTGAATATGTTAAAAGTTAAGATTATTAAATACTGTTTGTGACACTGCATGCTTTTGACCAATAAAGTCCCAAATATAGGAAAGATCTGAACCATGAGTGAAATACTGGGTCGTCTGACTAAAGCTCAGAGGAGAATCACCGTCTTCGTTTCTGTGACAGGACAGAAACTTTACACTGTTGGTGTTGGAATTGTGCACTACCTGCCTCAGTGGTTCAGCTAGCTTGCCCTTTCCACCCAACACGTAAATACACACTAACACACACACACACACTGTATATTATATAACATTCCTTTAAATGATAAATAGTATTAAATACCCACTCCTAAGTTTGGACCGAGACCCTTATCGTGGTCAAGGTTGATGGTGCTCGTGATGATGCACAGGCCAAGTGCATCGCCAAGGTGATCGTCAACTTGAATAACTAACCACAAGTTTACACAAAGAACGTGCAATTACACACATAATCCAACAATGGATTGATACACTATAGTACACCCCTCAGTCTACCTCTAACTTCTTTCAATTTCACGTGGTACACAGGATAACAAATAAAATATTAATTTAAAAAGCCAAAGCCATAAATGTAAAATAACAAGAAGATAAAAATAATTAAATATACTAAAAAAAGTTGGATAGAGTGGGGAGGGTTAGGATACCACAAAGATGTCTTTAACCTCCATTTCCGGTTCCCAAGACCAGACTATTTGCAATAACTAGTCCAGTGTCACCAAAACATCAAAACATTTGAATATATACATGCACTTTGAAATTATAGATAAAGTAAAACACATAATGAGAGATGGGACATAGCTATGGTACTGACCCATGATAGTCAATTAGGTTACCAGAATCACAACCTCATCTGCTAAGCTAACGTTTACCAACTGAAGAGCAGTATTTTCAACCAATGATGGGATGTTGGAAGTAAGAACCTGTGGTTTGATACTCTTAGAGCAGATCCATCGTCTAGTAGACAGAGACAGGTCTGTCTACAGTGTTTATTGGTTGGCTGGAGAGTGGACAAGTACATTGAAGCTACCTCTGTAACCACTTTCTCCACTAACACACCTACAACACACACACACATACACACAATCTGCTTTTGTCAACACTATTGTTTATACATTATCTTATTTACTAACAGGGAGACAAGTATTTCATAAGCTGTCCTTCGTGTCGTAAACCCACACAATTACCTGACATAGGACCCACTCAATTCCCTACTGCTTTCCTCATTAATGGCTTCATATCAGCCCTGAATACTCCTCCAATGAATGAGGATAGAAATATGAAGTGTAACAATCATAACAAGTCATTCAAAGTCTACTGTGAAACCTGTCAACAGCTTATTTGTCGAGATTGTACAGTTAGTAAACGACATCGAAACCATGATTACAACCTCGTTACAGAGTCCTACCCTAAACATCATCAAGAGATAGAGGCCGACCTCACAAAAGTCAAAACAAAAGTAGCCGACGTTAATACAGCAGTGACTAACCTCATCACTCGAGAGAGGGAGATCACAAAACAGGGAGAAGATGTCAAGAAACAGATTCGCACACAGTCTCAACTAATCATAAACTTAGTTCAACAGTCACAGAGACAGTTAATTCAACAAGTAGACACAGTAGTACAACAGAAGATTCATTTACTAACCAAACAGAGAGAAGAGGCAGAGACAGTCCTCAAACAGCTCAAAGGTTGTGAGGAGTTTGTAGAACAGAGTCTGAAGGTAGGGAGTCAACAACAGATAATGAGGGAGAAACAGAATACGGTACAAGTAATGACAACAGTCAATCAAGATGTCAACCCTGTTGTATTTCAACCAATAGAGGAGGCCAACATCACATTCACTAGTAATCAGACATTGGTTGATAAATATGAGGGTATTGGTGAGTTAAAATCTAAAACGTTTGGTAAATCGATTCTTGTCAAAAATTCTTGTCACATTGGTAAGAAATCTACCATCACTCTCAACCTCCAGATTCAAGATGGATATCCCTTCTCAGTTCCTCTCTCCCTCATCTCTTGTGAACTCTCTTCTGCTGATGATAGTCAACTCATATCATGTGATATCAATGAGACCCAGTCAGGAAACTATGATATAAGCTTTACACCATGTACCAGAGGAAAAAATCAATTGACAATACGATTAGGAGGTGTGAATATCCCTGGTAGTCCCTTTACTCTTCATATCATCCCTTCCCCCGAGATGAGAGATAAACCAGTGAATATTATACCAGGACTCCATAATCCATATGGTGTAGTAATCACTAAGAATGAAGAGATTGTAGTAGCTGAGAATGGTGCTCGTTGTATCACAATACTAAACAAGGAGGGAAAGAAAGTGAAGTCATTTGGAACAGGTCAATTCACTTATCCTCGTGGAGTTGCCATATCTCATGATGGATACATTTTAGTAACTGATTCTCATCGACTACAGAAACTAACATTTGAAGGTGATTGTGTGAAATCAGTTGGGAGTAGTAAGAAAGGCAATGGTCCTCTTCAGTTTAATATTCCTATAGGTATTACAGTTCATCCTACCACAGGACAAATATTCATTGCTGATACAAGTAATCATCGTATTCAAGTTCTCAATAAAGATCTCACCTACTCTCATAGTTTCGGTAAGAGAGGTTCATCACCAGAACAATTTGATCTTCCATATTATGTGACATTTGACAAAGAAGGATATTTGTATGTTGCAGATTGTAATAATCACTGTATCAAGAAGTTCACATCAACAGGACAATACGTATCAACATTTAGTTCACGTGGGTCTAATCCTGGTAAAATTATTAATCCTATCTCCATCATGATAGATAATAATCTATTATATGTTAGTGAGTTGAGTAATAATCGTATCTCAATATTTGATACTAATGGATGTTTTATACATTGCTTTGGTAAGAGAGGTAGTGGAGAGGGAGAGTTTTATAGTCCACATGGTATAACAGTAGATTCATTAGGTAACTTGTATGTTAGTGACACAGATAATAACAGACTAGTTGTTTTGTAGATTATTAATATTATTATTATTATTATTATTATTATTATTATTACTTGATTCTAATTGTTCTTATAATAATTTTACTTCACAATTTATCAACTAGTCATTCACAAGAAGAACAGGAACAAGTATAATTATAAAGAACATGTACATGTAGGTGGGGATATCAAAACAGAAAAGGCACATAGACAAGATTCATATGGTACCACATCATCAAAACTAAACTAATTTATTTTGTAAAGCCTAAAATAAATAAATAACTTTTCTCTCAAAATAATTAATTGGTCCCTATTCAGTACAGAACCCCCTGGCTATTACCAAATATTATGGACAGAAACCATGCATTTGAATTGCAGATAATATACTGAAGATAATATAAATTATAAGTACATGTACGTACGTACTATGTATGTACCTATGTATTATAATAAAAACCTGTTCATATTTAAAATGAAAGAACATGAAGGATTATATTATATCAAAACTGATAAAATATTCAAAAAAGATCAGGATGATGATACATGAACAACATAATTAAATTAACAACTTCTATATAACAACTTCACACAAGTAGTAAAAGATAAGTTATACTTATGTAGAGTTGTTATATGGAAGTTGTTAATTTAATTATGTTGTTCCTATATATATCATCATCCTGATCTTGTTACCCTCGCCGCGAAGTGTAGGCGGAAGGGTATGGTCATCATATTGTGTGTCTGTGTCTGTGTGTTTGCAAAATTTTGGAAAAACTACGAACATTGGTGGCCAATGAGCTATTGGCAGACTTCAAATTATACAAGGATCAAAAATAACAAGAAGCTTTTGCTAAAACCCTTCGGTTATAAAGTTATCACAATTTTTATAATTCACGGTTACTGTTTCCAGACTTGAGAAGACTCTTGGAGACATCTGGACACATCTAAGTATAACTACTCCTGTATCATGACTATCGCTAGCAAAGCACTACATAAAAGCAAACAAAATTGGGATAGTGGTTGCTACAACATCGAGCACTGGCTCCCAGCATTCTCCAACAAAATTACTTTCTACTAAGTTTCTAGCTCCGCCTATTTCAAGTCATGCGCTGTGCCATGTGACTCGCAATGTTTGTTTACTCAGCAGTTTTGAGGAGCTCTCTGTTGAATGTTTCACAGGACTCATTGTCAATTGAGGATCTTTCTTCCTTCTTTGAGATAAAACAGAGACTATCTTTCATTTAGAAAGTAATAAGTAAGTACTGACATGTTAGTTTATATAACTAACATGTCACATAAAGTAAACCATCTGAAGTAAACGTTTTCATTTTTATATGACCATACAAACTAGCAATAATATATAATTTTTGGCATGTTATATTTAGAAAAAAATGTAGTTTGTAAATAGTCTCGCGTAGCCAGACCCAACCTACTACGAAGGAAGGGTCTGGGGACAAGGCATACTACAGTTTGTTCAAGTACCCCTTTACTTTATACAAACAATGGCTTCATTTTAATGAGATTCATATCTGTTAATTAAATTCATATTTGTGTTAATAAAATTGACACTTTCAGTATGAAAAATGGATGGTGCTATTGAATTTGCAATGAGAAAGGCTGGTGTTACTGAGTTGAAGGAGAAACAGAAGGAGTGTATGGTTAGGTTTCTTGAAGGCCATGATGTTTTTGGATCATTGCCAACAGGATATGGGAAGTCTTTGATATATGGTCTCCTGCCAGACATTTTCAACCAACTCCTGATACAAAAACATCCATCTGTTCTCTTGTGTCCACTGCACTATCTCCAAATAACCTAAGCCTCTTTGCTTTTGCCGTTCCTTCACCAACATAAACGTTACAAAGAGCGCACACTTCTTCCATTTCTTAAACGTGTAAAGTAGGCGTTACTATTGTGACGTCACGCTTCAAGCACCTTAAGGAGTGTTACACCAAACATCCGGTGGTACTTGAACAAACAGTAGTATGCCTTGACAGCCTTGTCCCCAGACCCTTCCTTCATAGTAGGTTGGGTCTGGCTACGCGAGACTAGTTTGTAAATTGTACTATTTTACCACGTAGGCGAGGGTACCGTCACGATGGCACTCGTTATATACATATATTATTACCATAAACGATATTACAAAAATCAACTATATAGCCCTGAATTACATTTTAATTTATATTATCTACTGACTAAAAAACGAACTAGGTATACTAAAAAATGAACTATGTATACTATATATATGACTCTGTCATTATTAGCATTTTTTTTGCTGACGTTTTGACTTTAAACACCTCATAAACCAAAACCTATGAATATATTTGCTTGCAGTGCAGAATCCTCTGCTACAAGTCATGTGATTACATGTGTAGCATTCTCAAATTAATGACATAATAATTGCAGAGAATCAATTAAATATAATAATTTGCGTGTGTGTGCTACGACCTAGGCTGGGTTAATGTAATGACGCAAAGCCTTGCATTACATCCGTTGCATTGTGATACAATTCTGAAAACTGATTGGTGAAACGCAACACAGCAGACACAATAATATTATTATAAGTACAAAGTTGTAGAATTTGTCAACAAATAACTTTGTTATGGCCCGTAGGGTCATCCCTATAATTGCTTTCCACGGAGTTTAATGTATATATAATTATGTTTGTGTCACTTACGCGACTATGCGTTGTATACGTAGTTAAGGAAGTTGCGTCATTCCGGGGGCTCTGTCAATTAATGGGCGTGGTGCGTAAAAGAACGCGCGTTCAAGGCTCTTGGAGCTACAGACGAGCCAGAAACTTCTAATACCAATTGTGTATAGCAGAAAAACAGTATAAATATTATGCAAGAATCTTTAACAAGTAAGTATAATAAGTTGTTAAGTTTCAGATATGAGGAAGTCATCATTTAGAACCTTGTAGAAATACTTTAGTTAGTTCATCAAAGATCTGTGTACTTAGACTGCAATCAGGCTTACACTTCTTCAGGCCCCAGCTTTCGAGTACACAGAAAGGTAGAGACACTAGTGCCATCAGCAATGCTTAATACATAATCATCACAAAGCAAATATAGGGATGTTTGTTTCTCTATATACACTTGTTCTCCACAGATAATTGAATAAGAATATTTTATGCCTCACAAGCATAATATTTATTATCAATACAGCATTGAAACTCATGTAACCAAATAAGGGTTAAAATAACCGTTTCATTTTTACAGTGTGCGTTGCAATGCGTTGTGTCTAACGGTGTTGAAAGAAGCGCATTGTTTTTACAATACAACACATTGGATGCGATTTAATATAAGAAGAACAATGCATGACGATTAAATCTGGAAAGCAAAATTGTGACTTCAGTCATGTGCATTTATTTCATTGTTCATTATTTATATAATTATATATTATAATATTTAAATGTTCATTTAACAGGGCTGTTACATCAACACAGTACTGGTGTTCAGCAATACCCGAAATAGTTTCAATATAATTTTGAGTATTGATTAGATACAAACAAGACAACAACAAACAACAGAAATATTATTATTATATGAGTGACTTAAATGAATGAGGCATCCAACCACATCTGAGATTATAATTATTAAATTTATGTATGTGTGTGTGTGTGTGTGTGTATGTTTGGTGTGGGCGACTTAACCTCGGTTAATTCTGAAAGACCTTGTCAGCCTTAACCCAAAGATCTGGCGACAAGGCTTGCACCTCGATTGGAGTGATTGGCTAGCCTTCAGGCAACCCCACTCATTGATTCTATTGGAATAATTGCCGCTGGTCAGCCTAGTCACCCGCATTATGGTTTATCTCATTCAAGCATGCAGTGGCTCATGCCCATATACAATTTGTATTGGCTACACAGGAAGGTGACAGTGAAAGAAAGCAGACAGTCTGGCCTTGAGAACCAGAACTGGGGGTTAAAATGTTTTTATGGGCCCAACTCTCCCCTCTTTGTCAGTTTGTTTTTTAAATTTTTGCTCAAAGATTATAATTATTTATTTTGTTTGTAGTCACCTATATATGTGAAACCATAAATCTAGACTCTGTTATGTTATAATTTAAATATACAGCCTATAGTAATGTATTAAGGTGGTACTAGGGAGTGGGCGGATGCGACTCCAATCAGTTTCAAAATAGAATATTATATAATATGACTCTAACCTGGTGTAATAGCAACCTTCATATCTTCTGATCATCTTTATATTTGTCTGTAAGTGAGAGTGTTGGAAAAATCTCCATTTTTGCTATCGTAATAAGTACAAAACCAAGAAAGCCACGCCCACCAATCATGGCGTGCACCAAGTACAATGCATTTTGAGAAAACAAATAGAGCCGTTTTCTGAAAATTCATTTTACTTTTATAGTTACAAGAGGCTGAAGAAAGCTGAATTTTGTAGCTTTTCAGTGAAACCATAAAATTTACCTTTCTAGGCACTATCAAACTCCGATCTTTCTCAGAGAGCAACTACAGTTACCCTGCCAGGGTTTCCCACCCACCGCCCCCTCCACCTGTGTTTAGCTTTGTTTCTGAAAATAAACTATCAGTGAAAACATTTAGGCCCAATAATTATACCCCCGGGTGGGTGTGGCTTCCAAAAGATACAGCATTGAACCAGATTGTATGCAGCAAGAAGTTGGGGCAAGACTAGACGCTGATTGGAGTTTCATCTACCCCTCCCCCTAGTACAACCTTAAAGTATTAATAGAGTATTACAATGTTTATTCAGGCAGATTAATGAGATTATATAAGATAACTCACCTTATGTGGTTTGCCTGAACATATAGGCTTTCTCACTATTTAAATTCGGTCATCAGGGGAGCTCCACAATCCGATAATCACATAACCAAAAGTTTTGGTCCCTTTAGTCTTCCAACTTGGTACGGAAAGGGCAGGACCACTCCACCTCTGGAGTCCGGTGTTTGAGTTTATCAATTGTATTATTTAAACACCAACACACATATAGACATCATACACATACCTTCTGTTTCAAGTTAATTAGCTACCAAGTTTCCTAACTTTGCTGTTCACAAAATGGATTTCACAAAATGGATACACTATATAGTTGCTTACAAAATAGACTAGTTGCTACTATAGCTCCAAAGGTGACCATGTGCTTGCAAAGGTGAACTAATATGCATGGTTGCCTTGGGTTTTTAAGTGTTTGCTGCAGCTTGTGCAAACTACCCACTAGTATGCAGAGTATAATAATCATTTTAGTGTGTGTGTGTGTGTGTTTTGTGGGTGTACCCATTATTAGTGGATAAAGCGGTTACAGAGGTAACCTTAATCTACTTGCCCACTGTGTGTGTGCGTGTGTGTTACAACTTACACTCCAAGAGTACATAAGTAACAAACCACTTCCATATAAGTACTTACACCACTATAGAGCAAAATACAAAGAGTTGTACTTATGTAGGGTTATATGGATGTGGTTAATATTTAATTTTGAGTCCTATGTTAGCCTCCCAACCTTGTTCATATGTTCTTTGGGTTCTGACATCCCTACATCTTTCATTTTTATTGAAAATGTTTTTTATTGTTCTTGTTTTTTTTTAATGGTGTGAATATTTTGTAGATTGCAGGTGTAAGTTATATATCATATAAATGCATTAAAGTTTGAAGGTCAGTCTTTTGTATATATCAATTATTTATGAATTCATTATCATTATCATTCTCTTTCATTTAATTTAAAAATGATGTCTATTCTCTATTTCACTTACAGCAGTCCTACAAGAAGTAGTGTCAGTCACTGTCAACAATTCAGTATTCCAATGCTTATCATATATAGTATATATACAATGGCTTTAATATTAATAATTATTATAAAAATGTATTTGCTCACAAATTTTTATATAGCAACGAGCACTTTCTCGCTTCCCTGTTCCGAGTATACAAATGCTCATGCATGCGTAATTAAATTTCGCGTGTTCGACTGTCAATTAATTATGAATTATGTTAATTATCTTGACGATCCGTTTATATATATGATATCAGTCTGCATTGTGATTTCTGGGCGAAACTAGAATGACTGTCACAAAAAAGAATTCACTCGTTTTGATGGTTGTTGTGTGTTTTATTGTTTATTTATGGAGACTGAAAGGTAGTAATTTTTCAGAAATCTCAAGAGTAGATACAACCACAATGATTTATGCCAAGACGGAAGACAATCCGTCACTGTCACCTGAGATTTGGAAAAATGATAGCAAATTGTTTAATGAATCTATACGGATTAGAAGTTTTAATACAACTATTAATAACAAGACGGAAAGTTTGTTACCATCACAGGTTGAAGAGAAACTCAAGAAAAGATTTCCAAATGCTATTATAATTGGGGACCAAAAATGTGGAACAACAGCTTTGTTTTTCATGTTACTCTCTCATCCCTTAATCAAAGGTCATAGGAATGAAATGATGTTCTTTGATACAAATGAAACATTTGGACATGGATTAACATGGTATATCAACCAAATGCCTGAGACTAAGAAAAATGAATTGACAATTGAGAGAACTGCAAAGTACTTTGTAACCTCAGCTGTACCAAAACGAATTTATGACCAGTCCAAGAATGTGAAATTGATTTTAATAGTACGTAACCCAATTACAAGAACTGTATCAAGCTACGTTCATGAATTGGTCAGTCAAAAATTGAATAGAAAAACACATAGTTTTGATAATACAACACTTCATCCTAATGGTACAGTAAATAGTACGTCAATTGAGATAAATTATAGCATGTACGATGTTCATTATCAAAGATGGCTCAAGTGGTTTGATCAAAAGCAGATACTTGTCGTAAATGGTGAGGAATTGATTACTAACCCAGTTCCACTACTACATGAAGTCGAGACTTTCTTGAATGTTTCACATTACTTCAACAATAGTATGTTTGTTATAAATAAAAAAGGTTTCTATTGTTGGAAAATAAATCCTCAAGCAGAAAATCCTAAATGTTTAGGTAGCAGTAAAGGTCGAACTCATCCAATTATTTCAAACAGTACTCTGAATAAAATGAAGGATTTCTTTCAACCACATGTCCAAAGGTTTTGTGAATTAGCTGATGTCAAATTTACTTGGTGTTCTTTAATATAAACAATGAGTATGCATATCAATCATTATGTAAAATAATATTATTATTATAATTATTGCACTAATGTGGATACATGGTAAACAAAACTATAATATATAATAAACTAATAAATATACATGTTATTGATGCATTTTATTGGTTAGTACAGTTGCAAGGAATAGCGAGTTTTAATTTAGTTTGTCAATTGTCGTGGGATGTTGTTGCATGTATGTTACTACAACATAAAGTGCACCATGAAGTATTGGACGGTATACATTAAATTATGTGTTTGCGGGTTTACAAACCTTTTTGATAGCCAGATATACTTTAGTATAAATTATACTAAATTTGGACAAAATATGAGTAGACAGCAACACAATGCTTCAATTATAATTAGTACAAAGTATTATGTGGTTGTTTCTTCATATAAGAAGTCACGAAATAATATTATAATTACACTGCAAAAATAAAATTGTTAAAATAACAAATTTATTTGTTAGTACAGTTGCAAGGAATAATTTAAATTGTAATTTAATTGGCTGTGTATGTTATTATCCATATACTGTAATTATAATCAAATAACTGTAATCTCAAAATCCTTATGCTGTCTAATAGATGTATAAAGTAGAATATTTATTTTAATTGAGCCATTTTAGGTTGCCAAACCTTTTTTGTGCATCTAATGTTAGATATTAGGCATGATAATTGATTATAATAGGTACATATATTCTTTTAAGTATTTAAATATAATTAGACCAAATAATTGTTAAATCCTTGCAACTGTACTAACCAATATATTTGTTATTTTAACAATTCTATTTTTCCAGTGTATATAGTCTCATATGATATAAGAAGTATGTTAGGACTACTGACATTGCTAATTGTTAAATCCTTGTAACTGACTAGATAGCAACATAATAGCTACAAGTGAAAACATTTCTTGCACCTCACTTAGCTATTGTTATTACTACTATCTGTCGATGTCTGATACAATGGATCAAGAGACATGCATGTAAAATAGTAATAATAATAACACTACTTCATAATAATTATTGGTTGATTTTGTAATTCTTGAATCAGATGACAATCTTATATAACACTTTGTTTCTCCTCCACTATATATTGTTGTGATAGTACTAGTACACAATACATTCATACATGTAATAAATTATGTGCAAATTATGTACACAAATCTAATGTTTGAGGGATATGTGTATATCGTTTTGTTGGGATGACCTTGTGTATCAACAAATTAAGATAACTTTTGTAAAGGTAACACATAGAAACTATAATTTACTTTTTTATACCCTGATGAAGACACCTGAATAGGTGTTGAAACATAGGCCTTTTTCAATAAAAGAAATGTTTCAAATTGGCTAGTGAACAATTCATGCATTATAATAATAAATTCTCTACCTATATAGCTGTGGTATTATTGACTTAATTCTCAAAAAAGATCCTTATACTAAATTTGAGAATAGCGGTTTATCTTAGTAAACAACATATGTTTGTATACTAAGATAAAACGCTATTCTCTATTTAGTATATTCTATGCACAGAAAAAAAATTGTTAAAATAACAAATTTATTGGTCAGTAAAGTTGCAAGGAATAGTGGAAATTGTAAATTAATTGGTAGTGTAGGTTATTTTGGATATACATGTAAATATAATATCCTTATGCTGTCTAATAGATGTAAAAAGAAGTAGAATAAGCATTCTTTGTGCATCAAATATGACATATTAGGTATGATGATTGATTATAAATGGTAGCTACACATATCTTTTACGTATTTTAATATATTTGGTACAAAGTAGCTATGATGTTAGATGTATTTATCCTGAACAACCAACTAATTGTTAAATCCTTGCAACTACAATAACCAATATATTTGTTATTTCACAATTCTATTTTTGCAGTGATATTTAGTCACCAGTAAGTATAAATACAAAAGGATTTTGTTTAATAAGGATTATTATTATATATAATATTATTATTATATATAATATTATTATATTATTAATAAGGATATTATTAATAAGGATTATTATTATATATATATATATGTTGTAGTGTTTGATATATTGTTGTAGTATCTTGTACAAATGTCTATCTGATTATTGTAGCCCTTGTAATGTATACATTACAAGGGCTTATATACAATAATCAGATAGACATTTGTACAAGATACTACAATGTTATAACAATATATCAAACACTACAATACATAATTATATATAATAAATGTGAGTCATATTCCACAAAGGCCTCTTTAATATAATTCACTTTTTAGAGTGTGAAATGAGCTAGAAACATCTGTTCTTTTCACAGATGTTACAATTGGAATACTAATATATATTACACTACAGGTTCGTACCAATAATACTGTGCTACATATTAAGGTGGCAAAACTTGCAAAATCTGCTCATTTTCCAGACAAATCATTTTTTTGCTTGTTGAACTATCACAATGATTATAGCACCATTCCAATCACATTCTTTGTAAAATTGTTGTCTAAAGTATCGAAACGATATCTTCAGATACTATGAAAGAAGACAGTCTCAACGACGGCAAAGATTTGATTGCGAATGGGACGCCATTTTGTATTCATTAATTTAGCCAATTGCGCGTGCACATTTGTGTCCTAAAAACATGATGCTGTTTTCTTGAAACTGCCTGGTACGTAACCTACGTTGGAATCATAAGCATAGTAATAAAGTTTGTGAGCAAATATATTCTTAAAATAATGAGCATAATAATTATTAATATTAAAATATTGCAATTCAGAGGATAAAAAAACTGGTAATGTAACTTTCCTGTTTAAACATAGTTGCCTTGGAAACTTCAGTAAACAATTATCAGTTGCTACTGCTACTTCCAAAGTTACAGTTGGACCTTCTGTTGACGCAATTCCTGGCTCAGTTCTTGAACTGAACATATCACAGAAAGATCAGTTTGACAATGAGGTTGGAAGGATTTTTCCACTATCAGTAAAGATAATAGAAAAGGTAGGTAAGATTTCTATAGACTCTGTGTTAATCAATAATAATGAAATCAAATTGTTTGGGCACCCAGGAGACACTGCAACTTTGATACTTCAAACAAATACTATTGCTGTCATCAAAGTGTCAATGGCAGTTAAGTTGTCTCAATGCCCACCTGGACTTTTGTTGGAGTCTCGAAGTTGTAAGTGTTCTGCAGACCAAAATAGTACTTACCGATATACTGGTATTTCATATTGCAAGAATTATGGTGCACATCTCAGATTAGGGAATTGGGCTGGTTATTTAAACTCACACAATAAAAGTGCTGAAAGCTTTGCCACTGGTGTTTGTGATTACAAAATCTGCTCGTTTAACGGACATAAATCTCATAATGGCTATTATGTTCTTCCTTCTAACATGGACCTATTGGAAAAATTTGTTTGTGGTAATGTTCGTCATGGAATCCTTTGTGGTAGATGTGTAGACAATTATACTGTGTATTACCACTCTCCATATTACTCATGCAAAGAAGAGACCTCACTTTGTGAATATGGTATAGTTTTCTACATCCTCTCAGAACTACTACCAGTAACAGTTTTGTTCCTGATCATACTCATCTTCAACATTCATCTCACATCAGGTGCCTTGTATTCATTTATCTTCTATGCACAAGTATTGGACACTCTTTATGTAGATGCATTTGGAGCACTACATTTCAACAGTCCATTTAGTAAACTGCTAAATGTATATAAAGTAATCTATGGCATTTTTGATTTCAACATTTTTATTGCTGAGAATCTCTCTTTCTGTATCTACAAAAACGTCACAGTGATGGACTTGTTTTTATTTCAATACTTGACTATTATCTATGCTCTTCTTCTCATCCTCGTGACACTGGTTATCTTAAAAGTGAACTCTCTTTATACTTGTATCAAGCTATGTCACAAGTGTGGAATAAGAAACATTCGTGGTTCAGTCATTAATGGATTAACTGCGTTCTTAGTGCTCTGTTACTTTAAATGTATCAATGTGACATACAGTATACTGCTTCCTGTCCACATTAGCAGCAAAAATAAGAGAACAGTTCCTCTTTTCAATGGAGAACTACAGTACATGAGAGGAGAACATTTGAAATATGCTATACCAGCTTTCATATGTCTATTTGTGATAATCCTTCCTCCTCCTCTTATATTATTGACAGACTCAATGCTAATAAAACTGAATAGGTTATTCCACTTCAAGAGAAACATGTTTACATATTACTTTCTCAGAATAAGAATGAAAATTATGCCTTTCCTTGACTCGTTCCAAGGCTGTTTCAAAGATAACTGTCGCTGTTTTGCAGGAATGTTTTTCACATATCGTGTACTCATATTACTACCTTATGTTTATTCCGAAAATGCGATATCAGATTACACTTGTTCAGAAATCCTTCTCTTCATTATAATAATCATTCACATTTTTACTCAACCATTTCAAAAGACGTGGCATAATCATCTTGATCTCTTCCTTCTTGCTAACCTCTTACTAGTGAACATGTTAACAATAGTTCACTATAATGTCAATCTTCTTCAGGATACAGATCAGAAAATTCAGTTCTTTTTCTATTTTGTACAAATTATCTTCATCACTATACCACTAATCTACATTGGTGCATACTGTGGTTACAATATCTGTGTCCGATTCAAGTGCTTCACTACTTACAAGAAAAGGCTCTCCAATAAGTTCTCTCTACTGTATGATATAAATGACGAAAGTTTACCCGATCGCCTGGTTAATGAAGATACCAAAATTATATCCAATACAACAACATACCTTACATTCACAAACTCTGGTATTAATCAATAGATCCTTAAGTGTGGATTATACATACTGTTTAGAATTTTGTTAATTATAAATTTTATTGTTTGCGTAGTTTTTTTTTATAAATATACCTCAACTTATTTTAAGACTGTTTTGTGGAAACTGTTATTGTGTTGCTAGCTTTAAGTTATCATAATTATACTTATGATTTTGAATCAAATGCATATGTTGTATATAGACAAAGTATACACTAATGTATACTAATGGGATTGTGATGAACATGACCTGTACAAAATTTAAACATTAAAAAACATTTTTTGTCAGTATTCTGAAGGTTTGCATGATAGTGAACTATTGTTCATATGTGCACTAGTAAGAGGTTAGTAAGGAGAAAGATATTTAGACAATTATGCAAACAGAATGTGACATCAGTAGAAGCCTGCATTTCAAAAGGAATGCATAATTTGTTTAGTTATAACAACTGAATAAAAACCACTTCTACTCTAATTACTATATCCATCAGCAATTTCATACACATTAGTTATTATGTATGGGTTTGTACACATTAGTGATTATGTATGAGTTTGTACACATTAGTTATTATGTACAAGTATGTGTGTACATAATTATACACACACGGTCTTATACACCACCATATTGTACTTTTTCAACGAGCAGAATAAATCCATTTTTTAATTTTAGGGATAATTATAATCAATATATTTACAAACAATAACATACATAACTATAAGTAAAAAAGTTAATGAACACTGATCATTGTAGGAGATACAGAGCAACCATGTGTATTTTCTAGTCGATGTCTGATACAGAAATTTTTATGACAATGAGGACAAGTAAAGGGAATTAGTTCATAATTACGACAAGATTTGTATGCACATCTGTTTGAATGTTTCTTTGTAGGTTTAGTAAGAATTAAATCTTTACATCCACTGAGAATATGAGCCTCAACCTGTGATAAGATGACAACATATCAAGTCATGAAACATCAATATTGAGGAAAAAGTATCCCCATGATTAGTTTATGGAAACTATCAATTATTACTGATGGCGGCACTAGCAGCTCTACTTATGTACATATTCTGAATACTGAAGTGTAACTCCAGTTTAAGTACATAGATCCCTGAAATCTGACTCCATCAAGGTTCTAATCTAAACCATTGCTAATGACTTCCTCGTGGCAACCCAACAACCTATATGATTCTTGCATCATTTCTGTGATGTCTGTTTGCTACCCACTAATCAACCAAGCACCTGGATGCAATTTCAGTCAATCAATAGGTTGACACGAAATGGAATGTGCACTCGAGCTCTACAGACCAGCAGGAAGAAAACCACTTGTAGATTACATGTACATAGAAATTGAACTAATAGCTTTGTATGTTCATGAAATTACTACATAAGTAATTCACTACAAATATACGTTTTTGTGTATTAATCCCAACCAGAAATCATAATTATATTTATGAATTTCAATAACTGGAATAGAGAATACATACCTGATCATTAGCTGATTGATGCTGTGCTCTTTTAATCATTTGATTACATAATGGACATGTGGGAATTTGTGTCTGTAAAATGAGAAAAAATGAAGTAACATATGATTAACACTTCTACAGTATTACAGCGCATGAAATGGTTTTTTGAAAGTGTCCATCAGGACAAACAAAATTGGACAGCAAATACATGTACCATATAGGGAAATAATTAAGCAGAAAAAATAAATGTGAAATTTTGTGAATCCATTTCTAACCATGCATGTTTTCCCCTACAAAATGTATTAATTAGTACGTCATTAATAACTACGCATTTGAGCTGTTTCTATGCCACAGGGTAACGCTTTGCATGGCTAAGAAAAGGTGTCGTTTTCACTACAATCACTATAGTTATCAATCCAAGTTGGACATTGACAGGTATGCTTATGTGTATGGAAACAAAGCAGCTGCTAGAAAGTACAGTAAAGAGCTAGGAGTAGGTCTATGTGAGAGGTTTAAAAAGCTTTTCAAAATAATTCATTTACAGTATAAATATATTAAATCTGAGAAATTTCTAAGTTTTTTTCCTGTTCTTTTGATGAAATTTGATGACTTGGCCAAATTTTGTCCCTGTTTATTATTATTATTTCCTTATATGGTAATGCATTTTCTCTGGAAAAAAAGCAAGTTTCAGGAGGATTTCAACCCATACTATACAGATGTGGCTTATGAGATATAGCACTAGGGTACTATATAGGACATGACTAATACCTGTTGTGAAGTTACTCTACATATTTTATGTTATAACTAATCAGATAATTTGTTCAGTGAAATGAAATTTTGTCTGGACAATGATGCAAAAATTGATCTCCAGCAAATGGCCAATTGCTGGACGTCATTTTCAGCACTGTATCATTTAAGAATATTGCATATTTGACAGCTAGAGTGCTGAAATGCAAACAGAAGTTAAAACTATTGCATGATGTAGAATTATTATAACAATTATATTTAAGCAATAATAGTTAATGCACCCTTTGGAGTGCATTACAGCATGAGAGCTGTGATTGAGACGAGTGAACCATACATACCAAGACCATACCACAAGTGCAATCATTGCTATAGTGCACGAGCTAAGAGGTGCTTTAATCTGATGTATTGTGATGTGTGGGTGATTCAAACTTGACAGTTTTCCATTCACAATGTGGGTAATACATGTCTTTGATACACCCACACATCATAATCCATAACTGCTGTAGCTCATGAGCTACAAGGTGCTTTAATCTGATGTATTGTGATGTGTGGGTGATTCAAACTTGACAGTTTTCCATTCACAATGTGGGTAATACATGTCTTTGATACACCCACACATCATAATCCATAACTGTTTCAGCTCATGAGCTACGAGGTGCTTTAATCTGATGTATTGTGATGTGTGGGTGATTCAAACTTGACAGTTTTCATACAACACATTAACAATATGGAAATACATGTCATTGATACACCCACACATCATAATCCTAACTATGCATAATTATCATTACAAATTTTACTCACATTCCCAAGATCAGGGTTTGTACAGTTATGCGTTCTTTCTTCTCTATGTTTCACACTGTAATGGAAAAATGAAAGATATCACGATATGACACACAAAGAACACAAAGTTATAGTAGATCAACCAGGATTTTGCTTTCTCCACAAACTTGAGTACCTCTTCCCTACACATCAAACCAAATGTATACATCAACTTCCAAATGTTCACATAACCAATTGACATCATAGGTATGTATAATTTCACTGTGCTATATTTTTAAAAAATACTTTGCAACTGGTACACTACTTCATTAACACTTGGTATCAACAAAACATGTGTCAACGTGTTATGACTAGGGCTGGGCAATAATTCAATATATCACATACATGTACATTGCAATATTATTCAACTACAATAATCATATTGCATGATTTTAGTCTGCCAATATTATCACAATGGCAAAATATTGTTTTACTACAATTAAAAAATAGTTGTAATAATTTGTGTGCAGTTAAAAATATAATAACACTTAATACTCTATGCTCTCAAAAGAAGGTGTCATGTTTTAAAAAAATTGCTATCATAGACAGTATCAATGAGTAGTTGCAATAATGCAATAATCACAAGTCTCCTTCTGGCAAAAAATGCAAAACTTAATTTTCAATATCGCCCAACCCTATTGATGACATATTGCAATCCCTCCCCTCACAAATCCTGTATGAAACCAGTCAATTTAATATTATTATTAATATTATAGATATAGCCTACATGTAATAGGCATCCCTTACAAATCAAAATAAATGAGATTTTACAAAATGAATTACAAGTTATTATTCATTATAACATTTTTTGAACATTTAGTTAGCCCTTTAAAATATGTTTTTAATTAAAATTGATAATTAGATTTTCTATTTTATTATTTAAAAAAAACATTAACCTAATAATTGATAAATACAATCAGATTGTCTAATTTAATTTATCAATAAAATTCAATTAAAGAGAAGATCAACACCTCTTAGAGCCAATATTTTTGGGTCAAATAGTCTTGAAACATTAACCAGTACTAATAGCCACTATCTTAATATGAACACACTCACAGTGTACCCTCACCACAAATGTGATTGCAAACAAGAATGATTATGAATGCATTATTAAATATGCATGTCATGCTTGTTGGAGCAAGCCTGAGCAAGCCTTACCATAGACAGATCAACAAATAGTCACTGATCTGGATCACTTGCTTACGTGAATGTAACTTCAATGGACAGTTACTGTATACATGTACTAAATTCTTGGTTGCTCCCCCTCTGGTGATTATCATTTGTCATAACAATATTAGCTAAAGTATTTTAACAATGATGTATTTCACTTGAAATTAAATTCTATTATAATAACAAACAATAGTAGGAATGACTATCACCAATGTGGAGCCATTTGCTGCAATTTGGATATTAGATATCATTAGATACAATTACTTTTATTATATAAAATAAGTACTTTAAAGACTACTTTTAATTGCGTGTAATAATTTTATTACTAACGTAATAATCGCTAAAATTAGTACACACTAAAAAATATATTTTGTGATCATCTTATTAGGCATACTATATAGGCGTGGCTCAGTAATTCCTAATGCATGCTCAATACAAGTGTATAAAATTGCTCAATTTAGTCAACCCATTAATAGTAGGCTTAAGGTACGCTATATACTTACATATTTATGCATGTATACATACATAATTATGACCAATCAACTACAAAAACATAAATAATAGCATATATACATGCATAACATAACAACATACATACATATATACATACATACATGTATATACATGTATATACATACATATACATACATACATGTACATACATACATATACACTATACATATATACAGTACCTGACATTACTAAGTTGACATACACTGAAAATTGGCCAATAATGGCCACTTTTAGTTAGTTAACTAAAACTAAAACCCTTTTAGTAAGCCTAAGTTTACATACATGTACATGTACTGTCACTGTATTTTTAATGTACTACGCAGTATTACACCTTAGTAAATAACAATATGCTATCACATACAAATGTAAAGACAATTCACACATTTCTATGATTACAGTACAAAGTAGTACTATAGTACTATTTAGAAGTACAGTTGACTATCACCTTATTAAAGTGTAGCTTCCAGCATAGTATGTAAACTCAGTAAAGTCAGGTACTATACATACATACGTTCGTTCGTACATACATACATACATATTCATACATACATACATAGATAAATATGTACGTACACATGACAAAGATATAATACATCTACATAGCTTACGTACATACAAACAAATGAATAAACAAACAAACATTGCGACATAGAACAAGTAAACGTATATAAAACGTTGTCATGTGCATAAACACATTTATATTATTAGTGACAATGGTATATATAAGTACAGTTAGGCGTTCAATGAAATAGTATTGTTTTAGTTTGACAATAATGACCACTTTAGTTATAGTATGTCTAGTTTATCACAATTTAGTTATAGTTATATTTAATTAACTAAAATAATATTAGGCTTACTAAAAGGGTTTTAGTTTTAGTTAACTAACTAAAAGTGCCCATTATTGGCCAATTTTCAGTTATAGTTATTACAGTAGACCTGTAATTTAGTTATAGTTAACTAAAACAACACTACAATGGAAGCATCATATTAAAAATGTAGTAGTTATGTACGAATTAAACAACCTATTAAAGTGTGTATTTTTATTCTCACTGCAAAGCATAGATGAAAAAGTATGGTAATCATATTGTGTGTCTCTCTCTCTGTAGGTGGAAGGGTATGGCAATCATATTGTGTGTGTCTCTCTGTAGGTGGAAAGGTATGGTAATCATATTGTGTGTCTCTCTCTGTAGGTGGAAAGGTATGGTAATCATATTGTGTGTGTCTCTCTCTGTAGGTGGAAGGGTATGGTAATCATATTGTGTGTGTCTCTCTGTAGGTGGAAAGGTATGGTAATCATATTGTGTGTGTCTCTCTCTGTAGGTGGAAGGGTATGGTAATCATATTGTGTGTGTCTCTCTGTAGGTGGAAGGGTATGGTAATCATATTGTGTGTCTCTCTCTCTGTAGGTGGAAGGGTATGGTAATCATATTGTGTGTCTCTCTCTGTAGGTGGAAGGGTATGGTAATCATATTGTGTGTGTGTCTCTCTGTAGACGGAAGGGTATGGTAATCATATTGTGTGTGTGTCTCTCTGTAGACGGAAGGGTATGGTAATCATATTGTGTGTGTCTCTCTGTAGACGGAAGGGTATGGTAATCATATTGTGTGTGTGTCTCTCTGTAGACGGAAGGGTATGGTAATCATATTGTGTGTGTCTCTCTCTGTAGACGGAAGGGTATGGTAATCATATCGTGTGTGTGTCTCTCTGTAGATGGAAGGGTATGGTAATCATATTGTTTGTCTCTGTGTGTGTTCGCAAATTTCCGGGAAACTAAGAACATTGACAGCTCACAAATTATTATGAAATACTTGAGCATAGGCAACACAGTATGATGATGTAGTATGAGTACATGTTAATAATGTAGTGGGAGAGCACATGTTAACATGATGGACAGAACGAGATGTATGCAATTTAAGAGTTAAGAAATATGAGAAAATTCGTGAGTATTATTATAGGAACAATGTTTGATATGATAAGGAGATTACACCCAAATACCACAATGCATAACTATTAGTATTGTATATATACTACTATAGGTAACTAGTGTTATACCTATACTATATAGTATAGGTATTTATATAGGTGCCTATATTCATGGTATAGGTAAATATAGGTATAGGTAACTAGTGTTATACCTATACTAGTATAGGTATTTATATAGGTGCCTATATTCATGGTATAGGTAAATATAGGTGACTAGTGTTGTACCTATACTAGTATAGGTATTTATATAGGTGCCTATATTCATGGTATAGGGAAATATAGGTAACTAGTGTTGTACCTATACTAGTATAGGTATTTATATCATGTAGGTGCCTATATTCATGGTATAGGGAAATATAGGTAACTAGTGTTGTACCTATACTAGTATAGGTATTTATATAGGTGCCTATATTCATGGTATAGGGAAATATAGGTAACTAGTGTTGTACCTATACTAGTATAGGTATTTATATCATGTAGGTGCCTATATTCATGGTATTGGTAAATATAGGTATAGGTAACTAGTGTTGTACCTATACTAGTATAGGTGTCTATATAGGTGTCTATATAGGTGCCTATATTCATGGTATAGGTAAATATAGGTATAGGTAACTAGTGTTGTACCTATACTAGTATAGGTATATATATATAGGTGCCTATATTCATGGTACATGTATAGGTAAATATAGGTATATGTATGATATACAGGTATGATATACAAATTATTATCAAACATTGTTTGTAATTTTCCAGTTTCCTATAAAGTAGTAATGAATGACACTAAGGGCTTAGGCTTAATTATGGAATATGCATTAAGTATAATCTAAATACATGTACGTGTGCTGCCCTCATGCTACGGACAATATCCAGCACTAGACTACAACCATACTATATATATTATAAAACCAATTCCTTCATCTCATTTGTGTTATTTTGCACTTAATACAAAGACATTTATTTTAAGACAACAATCATAATTAGGCACTACTTTTTCAACAGATGTAGTGAATTCAATGTAAAAAAAGTGACTTTTTACATGTTCAACGAATAATTGACTAACTGTAGTCTATAGTATGGTACATCATGCATGTTAAATAAAATGAGGGCAGAGCATTATCTAGTCAAAATATCCATTTGGTGATTAAACATTAATTAATATTAGTACATGAGAATGTCTATATAACAATAATTTGAATGTATAATCAGTAATGCTTTAATGCATTACGATTGTATATACATACAAATGTTTTAAACTTTTAACATAATTATGCTATTAGCCTGTGTATTATGTTTAATATTAAAGTCTATTGGGAATAACAACAACACAAGACAACACATCTTTTGAGAGAATATCTGAAACAATTACATTAATTAGCATTGTATGGATGTTGTGATAATGTACTCCCACATCTACGAATTATATGATGTAATGATTATACACAGAGCATATGAAGAATAGCATATTCATTATAATTATTATAGAATTATCTAAAATGCGTACAATTATAACATAATTACAGTCAGTCATTCCTCCCTTTTTCAAACAGAATGGCCGCGGCAGGCCAGAATGTAGATACATACTAGTCTGGTATCCGCCCTTTCGCATAGAGGAGGCAGGGTCTGGTGACATACGTAGGGTAATGTTATGTTCTGTAGCAACATTCCTGCTGTATTGTTATTTAGTAATTGCGATTAGCATGCCTACACAAAAAGATGGTGAAATACATTCAAGACAACTCCACCTAATGCAATCCATTTACACGAGCATTGTTTACGTATGTCACCAGGCCCTTCTCCTCTATGCAAAGGGGCAGGTACCAGACTACATCCATACTGAATCATGATAATTGCTTACCAGTATATTCCATCACATTTTACACATTTAAATGGTAAGAAGTCTAGCTGCCGACATCCTGGATGAGTACAGTGAGTTCCAAGGGACATAAGATCTTCAGCCATGATAATTTACTATGATCAGAGGTAGTAATACTATTCAAGTTAGTAATTCCAACTGTTTCAAAAGAGGACTATTTATATATATTTCTTGAACATTGTGACATGCTTATTTATATATTCGCTTTTGACATAAGGTCATCATGCACTTTCATCCTTTTGCTGTGTTGTATACACCATTTTGGTACAGAGTACGGATAGAAGCCGCGAGATGTGTCTGGACTCTGGAAGATGGAAGTAATCAATGAATAATTATACACGAAGCCGCCACGATGAGTACGAGTAGGGAAGTAATCAATGAATATCATTAATAATTCAAATTAAATTGGGTAGTAAATCCGAATCACAGAAAGATACAAAATCAGTTTATAAATTCATAATGTATTGGAGTATTTATAAATAAGTGATGATGCTCGAAAACAAAAACAATGAAAGAGAAAATAAATAAACAGAAACAATACAAAAAAGATAATAACAAAACAATTATAAATTAATCTTTGCTTACCTATGTTATAAAACTCTAGTGTACAATTCTTTTCTCTTTGGGTAGTTCAGGATGCCATATGTCCATAATTAACACTGCACGTATACTATCACCTGTATGAATAACCTCATGTTCCCACGAATCATCAAAAATAATGGCTTTTCCTTCTTCCCACGTGTGCCAGTCATTACCAACACGTATTCTAGCACCTCCATTATGCATTAATGTCAGATGTATACGCAATCTTTCATTTGATGGACCTGTGTGTGTACGGATATGTGTTCCAGGTTGTATTGCAGAAAACTTTATGCTGGTAAATTCTTCACCACAGTTGAGTATATGCTGCATTGTCTTTGGGAAATATTCAGTATGTTTTGTGAAACCAAAACCAGAAGATTTTAAGCGAAGTTCTGTCCAGTCTCCACCTACATGTAGATTCTCTGCCTCTTCAGTAAATAAAGATCGATGTTCTCGTAAATTGTCCAACAGTTCCTCTTTTATATCTGGATAACCCTCCTCAAGCTTGGATATAAATGGATAGCTTTCTTTGTCATGCCACGGCAAGGAAGTAAGCCCCGGAACAAATTTTGAAACTGGACGTTGCATGGGGTTTCCCCACAAACCTCTTGTCACAGCATGCTGAAATAATTTCCTTGCCAATTCCTCTCTATCAATATACATAAGTGCAAGACCAAACTGATCTACTACAAACAAATTATTCGGCAAAAATAGAATAGCTTTTCTGTATAACTCAATGCGTTCTGAATCACTTAGTTTTACTTCATTTCGACGACTGTTAAAAGTTTGTAGTGCAACTGTATCTCGTTGCATTGCCCTTTTAAGATATGTGAGAAGCTCTTCAATAATGGCAGTACTGTTTCTTGTGTCTATCTGTGAGTCGGTGGCTGTATGAGTAATACCAGGTGTGAAGTCATTGTCCTCATACCTTAATGGTTCACAGTCAATAAAGAAAGTTTCGTCTACTTTTAGCTTTGAATGCACTCTATCCCACATTGCAGTCAGTTGTTGAATAGCTATAGGATGAAGCTGCACAAAACAGGTTTCGTAAGTGAAATCGGGCACTAACGATTTACAGTATTTCTTCAAAGCTTTACAAGGATTATCTCCCTCCTTAAAGATCAAGTCATCTTGTCCTGTTATAGGTAGGCGATGCAATACCTCTTTCTTTGCTGAAGAAAGGTGAGGTATACGCCCACATACAAGCAAAAGAAGCAGCAGGAGTGCAGCCCTCATTCTCTCTATCTTTTGAATGAAGAATGACAACCTGGAACTAGATTGTTGGTACGATTAATCCACTCTGATTTCTACAAATTAGATCTCCAAAAGAGGGTGGAATTTTATGAGTATGCTTTGCAAAGCATGTACTTCAGCGTCGAGCTGGCCACTCGTGGGCGTGGCGTCTTGTGACGTCACCTCATAATTATCACAAGGAGGTGTGGCTGATAACTTACAGTAGTCATGCCTGTGCTTGCTGTCTCTTGAAGAAAAGATAGTTTCAGTAATCCCCTCAAAATCCAACAATGTCTAGTCGTACAACATTTCTACGATTTTTTGAGCCAGCAATCGATCCATCCCTTGTGGAAGATTCGTCACGCCTACTAGACTACTTGAATAACTTTGATAGAGAACGCCTACCTAGATTGTTACAGAGGAGAGATGATAGAGGATATACTTTATTACATTATGCTGCTGAACGTAATCAACCGCAGTGTTTGGAAATATTGCTCGTTAATGAAGGTAGTAATAATTATAATTATTAAATTAATTAATTATAATTAGTATCACAAGGTTCAACATTTTAATACGATACAGAATAGTTTGGTAATAAATAGCAGTGGTTTTGACTGTTGAGAACAATACCATTACTCATGTGCAATTAAGCAACTATTTACATTCACTTATTAAAACTATAAAATGGTACACATATTTATCTATAGATAGATAGATAAATGGGTGTGGCAGTATAAAGTGGGTGTGATTGTACTGTGCTAGTATTGGTATGAGCATTACTCAATGCCAGAAATTTCATAAATAGTACGTATAAGCCCAAAATTTTTGTAGGTAAAAGTTTCATATTTTGATGACTATTTCGCGATAATATTTTTGTGTTCACTGTAAATGCTCATGTGTGATAGATGTGACCATTATTTCCTCAAATAAAATTTTCACAGCCCATTAGTTTTTGGAAAAAAACGTGAAATTTGTAGCCCTAAAACATTTAGTGCTATACAGTATTATTTATTGAGTACTTTAATTACCATTTAATTTACATTGGTATAAGAAGCATCAGTGATATGATTAATCAGTAATATAATTATCATTATATAAGTTAATTTGACTGTTTGCAAAAATCGATCATTTGTAGGAAGCAATATTCAATAAATGCTAAATGCTCATGCACTATTCCACCATTTTGTAAGGAAGCCATTGAAATTTGGTATCCAGCTTCTGAGATATCAAGTGGTCACTATTCCACCATTTTGTATGGGAAGCCATTGCAATTTGGTATCCAGCTTCTGAGATATCAAATGGTCACTATTCCACCATTTTGTGCAGGAAGCCAATGAAACTTGGTATCCACGAAGATCGATGAATAATCTTCTAAGATATCAAATGCTCATTATTCCACCACTAAGCCAATGAAATTTGGTATCCATGGAGATTGATGATTAAGCTTCTGATATATCAAATTTCAGTTACAAAGCAACTGAATAGAACATTTAATCATGAGTTATTTATGGGTTCAACTGCAGATAATGTTTCTTTTTCTATTAGCCAATCCAAACATTCGTTCCTCTATTTCTTCTGGGGAAGTTACTCCCCTCCATGTTGCTGCAGCAAATGGAAATCTAGCATGCCTAGAAACACTTGTCGAGTCTGGAAGTAACCCTCTTGCTAAAGATGCTCAGAACCGCTTACCCAGAGATCATGCTCAAGCTAACGGACAGGATCTGTGTCTGGAGTATTTACAGAAACAAAGTGGTATGTTTATTGTGTGTAGTACAATGATAGAATTGTTGTCTTTAAATTGATATGGTTTGATGTTGTACATTGTTATACATATTAATTAATTTTAGTAAGGCATTTTGAATTTTAGATAATCAAACTATAACTAAATTACAAGTACAAGTCTGCAGCAATAACTGTAATCAAAATTGGGGGACTTTTACTAAAACTGAAACTATTTAGTAAGCCAAAAATTGTTTTAGTTAATTAACCATAACTGTAACAAAGATTTGATAAACTAGACAGTATATATATATAACTAAAAGTGGTTATTATTGTCATACTAAAACAACACTAATATATACGGCACACCTTTTGCCCAAAGAGTTTCTCATTCAGCATGGCGCTGTACTCTCTTCAGCCTAAATATTGCAGTTGGTATTAACTCTTTGTTTATTGGCTCAATGTATATTCCCCAATGGCACACTATGCTAATGCTAGCCGTTATTTGTTGAGCCTTGCTTCACAAACTCTGGTACTAATGTATTATTACATGTATCTCCATGGTTTAGAATCCTATTCCATGACTCTGGGTTTCATTCACATATAGAGTATATTTTCGTATTACAGTCTAGGAGATATTCCCTTTTTCCCATCAAATTCTCTCAATCTAGATGTGAGATTGCTTTTAGTTAGCAACAGTTGCTAGGGTAAGCATGTCCCTCTACAAACTCATATTATCAGCTAATCCAGAGACACTTGTAATCAAAAAGTTTACTTATGAACTAAGGAAGGGATCCTGTATTTTCCCCTATTTACATGTACATGTATATACAATGATTTTAACTACAAATGAACTTTATGGGTTATCAAACACAGTGTTGTTATAAACCAACCTTTCCCATACACATGTGAGTATTTATGGTTTGTTTTGGACTTTTAATCAAAGTACACTACAATATAAGAAAACTGCTAAAAACAGTTGTTTGCTATACACGTACAGTATACATGTATGTTAATAAAATGTCACCATACAGTAACAGTAATTATCTCTTAGTTCTACTGTTAGTATGGTATAGTAATTAATGTCTCACTACTGTGGTGTTGAATTGACAAATATACCAATTACTGCTACTGTAGTGTACGTGGAAATGAAATTACTGAGTAATTACTGTCTCACTACTGTGGTGTTGAATTTACAAGTATATCAGTTATTGTTAAAAAAACTACTGTTGAACTACTGTAGTGTGGAAATGAAACTACTGAGTAATTACTTTTTATTAACTTGGTACTGTATGTTAAAGATATACAATCAATTAAGATAAATGTGGCTGTTACTTCATGTAAATTATTGTAAAGTGTATTATAGTCTCATAGTGAAAGAGGTATTTTACATGTTAGGTGTGTATCTTATCACTCAAGCATGAAATCTGTAAGCATTTTGAATGTGTAATATGTGTGTAGCTACAATACTATCCTTACATGAACTAAGTGACAACCATAAATGTTAGTATACATGTTCATGTACATGTACTAAGGAAAATCATGAATATACATTATTGCAATGGTCATATTCTGTACAGATACATATGTTATCTGAAAGAAAGAAAGACAGACACCTGAGACAATGGAAAAATGAAAAATGAGAGTTGCCTCAGGTGGGATTCGAACCCACGACACTCTGTATTCCAGACAGATGCTCTACCAACTGAGCTACCCAGGCAGCTCAGCTGGCAGGGTTCGAATACTAGGCTTTTAGGTGAAGGCCGGGGTAATGAAACCACCAAAGACACCAACACCAAACCTTAGTATATACATATGTTATCTGAAAGAAAGAAAGAAAGAAAGAAAGAAAGAAAGACAGACACCTGAGACAATGGAAAACGTGTACATGTATGTAGATTTCATTCAACATACATGTATCTTTTATTTGTCAAGTATGCAGTATTTAAAAACTGATTTAAATGTAAGAAAAGTTTGGATAATACAAGAAGTTTTAATGATGATTATTGTCCATCCCCCTAATTCATTGTTGACTTCCAATCTAACTATCTACTTTATTTCTTCTGATATCTGTTTTCCCACTTTTCTTATTGGCCCTTCACCTCTTATTGACCCCGCTGTACCTCAAGAACTGGACACTCCTGGACTTCCATACCTGGCGTGTATACACTCCTCTGAAGTTGCAAGAATAAGCACTTACTAATATTTTCTATACAATACTAGACGCTATCAAAAAGGGTAAGAAATTCACTAGGTATGGCTTTTTTCAGTGTTCCTGCATCTAACAAATCATGGGTTTTACATCATTCACTGGCTGTCTTAACAACTCCTCTTTCCAACAAAGCAAGTTAGAATCTCTGGACATGTATGCTTCGAAGTTATAAAGCTGACGAATATTTCTCATGAAACAACCTACCTATAAAATTAACTTGTATAATAACTATAATCTATTTAAATCTGCAAGGAATACAACAATTATGGGAGTGTCATGCAATATTTAGTTGCTCTATATTCTTTTAAATGTTCTTGTATAATGTTTAAGTTACAATAACTTTAGTCACAGCCTATGCACTACAATGTACATGTATGCACTGTCACATGAATCAATGTACATGTATGCACTGTCACATGAATCACTTAATCATATCTGGAAATGACTAGTGTTTGAGGGAGTTTTTTAGAAAATGTTTGACGGGGAGTAAGATATACTATAAGAACCTAAATCTAGGAAGTCTCATGCATGCTCTTAAAACTAAATTTCCTGGGTACATTCTATAGAATTATGTACATTATACTAATCTGAAGAGGGAAGACCCCCCCCCCTCCCTGAATAAGGATTTTAACCGATATTAAGAACCGATAATGACCAATACAGATAACTAATCCGATATTAAAGGAAAGTTCTGAAATATTTCTCTGATCACACTAGTAAATTAATAATGCTGATAATTGAATATTAGAAAGTGTATATACATGTGTATTACCTAAAACCAACTACACAATATATGTCAATAAATGTCACCATACAGTAACAGTAATTATTTTAGTTCTACTGTTAGTATAGTATAGTAATCACTGTCTCACTACTGTGGTATGGATTGACAAGTACATGTACATGTGCATGAATTACTGTCGGATCTACTATTGAACTACTGTAGTATGACAATGAAACTACTGAGTAATTACTGTCTCACTACTGTCTCACTACTGTGGTGTTGAATTGACAAGTACACTAGCGTTGTGTTAGTTAACTAAAACTAATACTAGATCTATTTTAGTTGTATAACTAAAATATGTTATTGATGTCCTTTTAGTTATACAACTATAACTAATATCCTTGTAATGGATGTTTTGGTTAACTAAATGTACTTATAATTACACTAAGAAGCAGTGTAAATGGATGTACAGTTTTAATTTCAGTTTAATTCCTCATTGTACTGTAGGTCAAATTTCAAACAGACATATCAGTATTTGCATTTATAATTTAGTTAACTGAAACAGCACTATGATAACTATTAGTTAACTATAACTAAAATATAATTGAAAATATTAGTTAATTGTTACTAAAACATCACTGAAATTAAAAACAGCATCTCAAAAATGAAACTAAAACAACACTAAAATACATGTACACCTATTACGAAACTACTGACTAGTAATTCCTGTAGTATATAGTGACTATTTATTAACATACTGTATTTCTTCTAATATTCAAAATATAACATATAACAACATGATGACAGGGTATGGAACATTATGATGATTATCTACATTGTGCAATTATTAAAATATTTAATAATAATACAACAAACAAATAACAACAATAGCCCTGTAAATTTGTAATGTAAATTTATAATGAGCATTGTTGAGTCCCATATCACCTGATACACACATGTATTTTATATTAGTGTTTTCATTTTAATTTTATTTTCATCCATAAATCATAAATTTGAGGAGAGAGAGGGTGAAGGAGATGAAAAGGGGTGTGATACGTAGAGGGACAGGGGAGGAGAGAGAGAGTGAGACGATAACCAAATAAACAAGTGGGAAGATACTAGTTGTAATGTTTTTATTATAAATGATCTAATGTGGGTTATTATAATATCACATTTTAGTCCTTATGATATCTAACATATTGTGTGTGAATACTTTACATTCCTGCTTTGCACACTTCTATGTCTGTACGTGTGTGTGTGCACGTGTCCCATACTGTGTTCTGTATTCTGTATGTGTGTTGTGTGTGTGTATGTGTTCATATGTCTGTACTCTGCATGTATGTGTCTGTATGTATGTGTGTGTATGTATGTACATGTATCTACATGACTGTATCTACATGTACGTACATGTATGTATGACTCAGTGTACCATATTACAGTTGGCCATTGGCCATTTTTCGAGCGAATAATTTGAATGACCGTTGAAATGTGCACGTGGTCGGTCATTTTATCCGGTCAATTTTACTTCAGTCTGAAACAGAACTATCGGACTAGTTTATGTAAGCATGGTCTTCAGTTATATTTAATGTCACAAAATTAACATTTAATATAATTATAAAATTAGAAAAATCTTGGGTTGATTAGTATCATTTTGTAAAATTTTGAAATGATGTCAAGGATAATGTCACTAATAATTTGTAACATATATCATGTATGCATATTGTACAAGTAGTCACATGTCCAAGCAATTTTAAAAAATGGCCAATCAAATATCACTTTGGTTGGCCATCATGGCCAGCCAAAATTCACATCAAATATTGTACACTGTACGTATGTATGTACATGTATGTATGTATGTATCTACATGACTGTACGTATGTCTGTATGTGTATGTATGTATGTATGTATGTATGTATATATGTATGTACATGTATGTATGTATGTATGTGTGTATGTACATGTATATATGTACATGTATATGTATGTATGTATGTACATGTATGTATGTACATGCATATGTATGTATGTATCTATCTATATGTACACATGTATATATGTACATGTACATGTATGTATGTATTAATTTGAATGCTTGTATTTATGTACATGTACATGTGCATCTACATGTATGTACAGTACGTGTATGTACAATGTACATGTATTATGTGCATGTATGTATGTATAATAATTATACCTGTGAAATTAAATGTATATGTATAGTATGTGATTTATACTACTAGTTATAATATATAATACATGCATATATAAATTACAGCTGTATCATTCTTATCTTGTTTTCTCAATAGCTGAAAAGGTTCAACAGGAAACAGAAGATTTGGAAGGACTGCTAACATGTAAGTATAGATATCTCAAACTCCTGAACATTTAATAATAGATAGACATGTGCAGTGTTCAAAATAGTTTTTGAATATGTCCAGCAGAAACATGAGGACAAACAATGTTTGATGTAATGTTCCAGAAAAAAAGTCTCACAAACCAGCATTGCACCCATTTCTGACTTATGAAATATAAAAGTAACCCACTATGCTATGACTGCTCTTGCTAACCTCACTGTGAGGTTACTGTTCTTATTTAGTTGTGTTAGTCTCATAACTAATCAGACAATTTATCCAGACAAAAGCAAATTAGTCTGGATAAAAAGGTAAAATGTTCGGAAAATGACCAATTGCTGGACTTTATTTGAGCACTGCATGTACTATATTAATACATTACTTCTGAAATTTCTGGTATTGAGTAATATCCAAGTATCAATACCCAAACCGATACTAGTCTACCACACCTCTATTTTAATCTGGCATACCATTAACAGATTAATTTTCATAGCACTTCCGCATTTTTAACTGGATTTGTGTAAATTATGTTTATGTTAGTACATGCATTATGGGATTTACATTATCAAGTATTGATATCATACTTGATATGATCGATACTGTCATATCAAACTCACACACACTACTATATACATGTACAATACATCATTTATAATTACATGTAATGCAGTAAATAGACACACATGTATTGTTGATACATTACATCATTTATAATTAATACTATAAATAGATACACATGTATTGTTGATGCATTACATCATTTATAATTAATACTATAAATAGATACACATGTATTGACATCATTTATAATTAATACTATAAATAGATACACATGTATTGTTGATACATTATATCATTTATAATTAATACTGTAACGAGTGCCGTCGGGACGGGACCCTCGCCTACATGGCAAAGTAATACAAAGCACTACAATTTTTTTCAAAATATAATAAAGTTTGTGTATGAAACAAACAACAATACTTTTGTTACATGGAATAGATATATAAATTTGAAAAACATTTATGGGCATTAATTAAAACTGTTATAACTTTATATTCTAAAAGACAAAATAAGGATATCAATGAAATGTATAATAATTATTTGTATATAATTATATCTTACATCTAATTCTCAAACAATGAAGAAGTTCTCAAGTCTACCTCTAAAGTCTCCGTGTGAAAACGTATTGACTATTGAATCGCCTCTACCACGTGTTTAGTACATGACGCATGCACATACCTGTAGGTGGAGCTAGGTAGCTTTCTATCTTGCATCAATGGTGGTGTAGTAGCAACCATTACCTCGATTGTTCTTGGTTTGAAGTGTTTCTTGGCTAGCGACAGCCATGAAACAGGATTACTTGTGTTTTTTGTGTCCATATTTACTCTCGTTATTGCCCTCGTTTCATCTTAAAGTTGTGAAACGGTAACTGTGAGTTATAAAAATTGTCATAACTTTAGAACCAAAAGGTTTTAGAAGAATTCCTACGTTATTTTTTTTCCTTGTATAATTTGAAGTCTACCAGTACCCCATTTGAATTGTCAATGTTTTTATTTTTCCAGAAAAAGTGCTAACACACACACACACAGACACACAGAAACACAGACACACAGACACACAGACAAAACGATTACCGTACCCTTCCGCCTACGCTACGCGGCGAGGGTAAATACATGTGTAGATACACATGTATTGTTGACATCTATAGTATACATGTACATGATTTATCAGGAATAATTGTGTAAGGACACTTCCATATTAATAAGAACACTCGTCTTTGTCCCAATACAATACATATCAGACATGGGTTCCAGCACTGAGTACATGTGGTTAAGCATGCTTAAGTAGATACCTTTAAGAGCATGTACTTGTGCTTAAGTCCACTTAGAAATAATTTAAAGTGCTTGTCCTTGTACTTGTGCTTAACCATAGCTTTAGTGACAAGTGCTTATTAAGCACTTACAAGCTGTTGTATAATTATCAAAGCTCATCAGAGCAATACCAACAGACAGATAAATGATTTGGACAGCTGATTGTACATGTCATGTAGTTGTTGAGATTGTTATTGTGTTAAAATAAGTACTTCATGTGAGTACTTGTGCTTAAACTTAACTACTTGTACATCTTCAAGTACTTGTACTTAAGCATATACTGAAGTACTTGAACCATGTCTGAATTACATGTACACATGAAAATTCATGTGCCTACATGTAGCATGCTAGCAAAAGGCATAGAAACGATTAACAAACAAACACAACAAACAAGTAGCCACAATGGCTTTGAAGTTCATAACACACAGCCACAAAAGACAATACATGTGTATATATAGAAACTATTAAAGCAGCCACCCTGGCTTATAATAATAACAATCAGCCACCATGGCTTAGAAAATAAGCAGCCACAATGGCTTCAAAGGGCTTCAAAGTAAAAAAGGGAGGACACTGAATGCCCAGTTTTGAGAACTGGGAATGATGGGTTAAAGATCTTTGATGTGTAGCCAACTCTCCCCACTCATCATGTATATATTAAATAAACTCCAAGACACATCCACTTGTCCCATAGTGTCCTTTATAAAGAGATTGCATAATATTATATATAATTATTATCATGAATTCATGATCTTTATATAACCTACATGTACATGTATATATTGACTGCTACACTTGCAATTTGATAATTACCAGAAACATCCTTAAACTATCAAAATACATTTAACAATAATGATAACCAGTTTCGCAAAATTAGATTTGTGGCATTCTAGGTGTGAGAAAATGCCCATACAGAGTTCACCCAACACTAGGAGTCGTATATGAGTAATTAGTATGTTACCATAGTGACCACATTCATCTGTGACCTTTATTGTGGGTTATTATCTGAGACTTATCAGTTATGGTATATTTTAGGCTTTCCTTTACTACATGTAGTATATACTATATGTACAGTACATGTACATGTAGTATATACCACATGTACATGTACATATATACATGTAATGTAATATTGTTACTATGTCTTGTGTTTAGAAACCTACTAAAATATAGGATAGACTTCAATCATAATTAATTATGATTAATACTTTAATTAAATATACGCAATTAAAATAATTATATACAGTACATGTATATGTTAGGAATATATTTCAGGTAGCATAGTTACTAGTTCCAGTTTCTACTTAAGCTACTAGCCACAGCTTTCCTCCTTACTGGCCTGTAGAGCCACATCCACTAATTGAGCGACGCAACTTCCTTAACTATGTATACAACACATGGTTGGGTATGTGATACTAACAAAAAAAAAAAAAAAAATATATATATACATTGAACCCATGGGAAAGCAATCATAGGAATGACCCTATGAACCATAAAAATACACAAGACATTAAAATTGTAGTAATGAGTTTAATCTAAATTTAATATTATATTTATGTCTTGTGTATTATTAATATGTGCTGTGTTTAGAAACCTAATCATATGGATATACTAGATATAATATAGGTTACACTGCAGAGTAGTGTTGTTTTATAGTGTAACAAAATTGTAGCCTAGTATACATGTACATGTACACTTGTAGGTCAAAACGTACATGTACATGTACATGTACATGTATGTATATGTATGTGTACATACATGTACATGTACATGTATATGTAGTGAGTCTAATGTCTTGTTGCTTGACAATAATGACCTTGGTTATAGTTATAGTATGATTAGTTTTCTCAAACATTAATTTTAGTTAGTTATAATTTAATTAACTAATAAGACAATCTCAAGCGTACTAAAAGGGCTTTAGTTTTAGTTGACTATCTAAAATCTCCATTACTAACCAATTCTAATTTTAGTTAGTTATAATTTAATTAACTAATAAGACAATCTCAAGCGTACTAAAAGGGCTTTAGTTTTAGTTGACTATCTATTACTAACCAATTCTAATTTTAGTTAGTTATATACATGTATATACACACACTGTAGCTAGCTGCATATATATTGCAGTAGACTTGTAATTTAGTTATAATTTCATTAACTAAAAGTCACAATGACTTACTAAAAGGAGTTTTATTTATAATTAACTAAAACAACACATTATGAAAGTCGTGTGTTTGGTTTCCACAAGCCCTTACAAAAAGACCACATTGATATCCATACTAGTTTACATAGTAAATACTAATTAGTGATTATGTCATCTTAGATCACAATTCACTAGTATTCTGTGATTATTGGAATCACTCATGTAGATTCTAAAGCTCACTCACATTCACAGTGACATAGCTGAGACATAATTTTTATTTATAAATATAGTCTGGAATCTAAAATAATTTTTATCAAATGCTGACATTTATTTGCTCCCCATTCCACCATTTTGTACGGGAAGTCAATGAAATTTGGTGTCTGGGACAATTATTAATAGCTGATACCAAATTTCTCCTGTACAGACTAGTGAAAAGGCAAGCAATGGAAGGTAAGCGTTTGATAAAATTTATTTTGCCGAAAAGTGTCCCTTTTAAAACTAGGTCACATATGCTTGATATGTGTTACCTGATGCCAGAATGGTGATATATATCTCAACCTTGTTTTATTGCCTTTCATACCTATCATCTGTACATAGTAACACTTTTTATACAAGATATTTTTGTAATAGAATAATTTAATGATGTTTATACTTTATAGCATAATGTACCTGGAAATTGAGAGTTTACTAAACTTCAATCCTAATTAACTTAGCATTACATAAAACAAGTAATGATAATAATTATACTACATGTACATGTACAATGTTATTCTTTTAGTTACTGTAAAGTCTCTTTACAAACTTAGGCTGTAATGTTTTTCTGCTGACTACATGTGTATACATGTACATGTCACATGTGTATAGTTTAATGTCAAAGGGATAATTTTGAAAATAATGCAAGAAAAACACAGCTGGTCATTCCAAAATAGTGTTCTGTTTGGTATATGATACTGCCACTCTCTATATTACATTATAGATTATATATACACAAATGTACAGGTGTCTCTCTTTCTTTCTTACCTTCATTCTTTCTTCCATCTCAAGTTATCGTGTAAACATAATAATATTACAGTATTTACAGTACATATATACATGTATATTATATAATTATTTAGACAGAAAATATTGTTTTCTTAATGCATTGTGAAAGAAAATTCCCTGAACAACTAGATTTGTAAAATAATTGTAATAATTATAATTATGTTACAAATATACTAATGTTTATACACATTAATGATGACCTCAAAATTAGGATTTAATGACTTTATAATTATGTATTATTTCATAGTTATTATAATGTATAGTTTAATGTGTGTGTAACTCAATGGTGAAACAATTGAAATTTGACATAACACAAAAAAAGAACAGGAAGGATAATTATATGGAAGTGGTACATCTTGTGTAGCCAGACCCAATCTACTATGTAGGAATTGTTCACTGTACTACATGTACATGTATATAGCATTAGTCAAGAGGTTAGCCAGAGGTTTGGCTATTTTACTGGGTGACAAATTGCTAATAATATTCATAACCAAAATAAGTATATTCATAACTATATTTTCCCAGTAAGCCAGCTGTATGACATGTAGCAGCTAGGTGTATATTATTACTTGTGAATTTAATTATCAGTTTGTCAGACACTTGATGCTCTTGATGAGTAAAAATATATTGTGTTGATCTCACCCTTCCTTCGTAGTAGGTTGGGTCTAATTGGATCTGGCTACATGAGACTAGTGCAGGTATATGTAAAAGATTGCCAGTCATTCCAAAATAAAGATATAAACATGTTTCTGAGGTCATGGTGAATGTGAATGACCTTTACTTCATATAATTATATTTCCTATCGAGAATATGCTCCACACTTAAGTTATGTGAGATCAATTGAATTGTGGAAAAACTTCAGTACAGAATATAAATATGATTTATGAGTTTTTAATGACATTAGAAAATGATTTGATTCCAAACACAATGCCACAGAGGCACAGACCTAGGTACTGTATATAAATAGGAATTAGTAAAGCAGTGTTGTAGAGGGAAGATCGTTCTGTGATTTTCTCCCTACTGCTTTAATAAATGACCTTTTGGAGGAAAAAATTTCAACGAAACACTTGCACTGGTATTTGTGTATTTTAATAAGCAAATAATGAAATTTGGTATCCAAGATGATCAACCATTTGGCTTTTTTTGGCTTCATTTGCAAACTATCCAACTAGTGAGCAACCAGGAAAACATGATTCCTGCAAACTGTCACTATTCACACATCCTCTACTATTTAATTTCTATGTACTACATGTATGTAAGTTACAATGTATGGTATATGTCAATAAATTGGCACCATACAGTAACAGTAATTGCCTTAGTTCTACTGTCAGTATAGTATAGTAATTACTGTCTCACTACTGTGGTGTTGAATTGACAGGTACATCAATTACTGTCAAAACTACTGTTGAACTACTGTAGTGTGGAAATGATACCACTGAGTAATTACTGTACTGTATGATGACTTTTTATTGACTTGTACCGTACATGTACATGTGTATGTACATGTACATCTTTACATCATTCTCAATTAAATACATTATTAAATTTTGCATATTTATTATAATAAGGAAGTAAAGTCATAGATAATAAATAAATAAATAAATAATAATGTACATCCAAAAAAATTTAATTATGTAGTTAACTAATATATAGTAAAGTGATATATTTTCATTTGTCAGTTAACAATTTGGCAGCCCCATGCCATCATCAAAACCACAATTACTACACCACTTTATCCTTGATCCCTGTAAACATAATCCTGTTCCTCTAAACGTAGAGATTGAAATTGTTGCTCTGACCCAATTTATAACCTGACTGTAAGACTTATTCCATTTATAAGACAAAGTCTCAGCTATTCTTTTTAACATGCTCTGACCCAATTTATAACCTGACTGTAAGACTTATTCCATTTATAAGACAAAGTCTCAGCTATTCTTTTTAACATGCTCTGACCCAATTTATAACCTGACTGTAAGACTTATTCCATTTATAAGACAAAGTCTCAGCTATTCTTTTTAACATGCTCTGACCCAATTTATAACCTGACTGTAAGACTTATTCCATTTATAAGACAAAGTCTCAGCTATTCTTTTTAACATGCTCTGACCCAATTTATAACCTGACTGTAAGACTTATTCCATTTATAAGACAAAGTCTCAGCTATTCTTTTTAACATGCTCTGACCCAATTTATAACCTGACTGTAAGACTTATTCCATTTATAAGACAAAGTCTCAGCTATTCTTTTTAACATGCTCTGACCCAATTTATAACCTGACTGTAAGACTTATTCCATTTATAAGACAAAGTCTCAGCTATTCTTTTTAACATGCTCTGACCCAATTTATAACCTGACTGTAAGACTTATTCCATTTATAAGACAAAGTCTCAGCTATTCTTTTTAACATGCTCTGACCCAATTTATAACCTGACTGTAAGACTTATTCTATTTATAAGACAAAGTCTCAGCTATTCTTTTTAACACTACTCTTGCTTCATTACCTATATATCCATCTACTGACAATACAAATGGTGAAAAACACCCTCTCCTCCCTTCAACAGCCTCTAAATATTTATGTTTCTTATCTTCTTCAGCTGATTTAATTACAGAATTAACAGGATGATGACAATATGACGGCGCATCAGTGTCTAGGACACGAACGTCTAACAATGCCTCCGTCTGCGGTTGCCATAGCCCACGAATCCCTAAATCAGCTATCAAAGCAGTTTTATCATTCTCTGGCTGGATCTGCATCACAAACAACTGGCTCTTTTATTACTTCTCTAAATGCAAGAGCTGCTATATCCCCCAATGAATCTCGGATCTCATTATGTCGTTGGATCACCAACATTATTAAATACATTATTGTCTCTTCCCAAAATCTTGAGTATATTCTTCCAGACAAATTCTAATACAGCTGTGGTGATCTTTTTAATACTTAACCACAACAAATCTGTTATTCTAAAATTTGTGTTTTCATGATGATGTACATGTTTGTAAGAGAAGTATTTTATACATCTACTTATATTGCTAAAATTTATTTTAACAATTATATTATTGCATACAATATTACATTATAAAATACATTATCAATTAAATACATTATAAAATACATTATCAATTAAATACATTATAAAATACATTATCAATTAAATACATTATAAAATACATTATCAATTAAATACATTATAAAATACATTATCAATTAAATACACTATAAAATACATTATCAATTAAATACACTATAAAATACATTATCAATTAAATACACTATAAAATACATTATCAATTAAATACATTATAAAATACATTATCAATTAAATACACTATAAAATACATTATCAATTAAATACACTATAAAGTACATTATCAATTAAATACACTATAAAATACATTATCAATTAAATACATTATAAAATACATTATCAATTAAATACACTATAAAATACATTATCAATTAAATACATAAAATACATTATCAATTAAATACACTATAAAATACATTATCAATTAAATACATTATAAAATACATTATCAATTAAATACATTATAAAATAAATTATCAATTAAATACACTATAAAATACATTATCAATTAAATACACTATAAAATACATTATCAATTAAATACACTATAAAATACATTATCAATTAAATACATTATAAAATATATTATCAATTAAATACATTATAAAATACATTATCAATTAAATACACTATAAAATACATTATCAATTAAATACATTATAAAATACATTATCAATTAAATACACTATAAAATACATTTTCAATTAAATACACTATAAAATACATTATCAATTAAATACACTATAAAATACATTATCAATTAAATACATTATAAAATACATTATCAATTAAATACACTATAAAATACATTATCAATTAAATACATTATAAAATACATTATCAAATATTCACTATTCTCCTATCTACTATAGTCTGTTCACATTCATGATGACCTCAAAATTATAATATGATGACTTTATATATTAATGTTAAGATTAATACATGATTATACTGTAACTCAATAATGAAGTAATGGATTGAAATTTAACATACACAAAAAGAATGGAAAGGATAATTATGAAAATAGTGCAAGTAAAAGGTTGTCATTTCAAAGTAAAGTTATGAACATTTTCTGAATACAAGATGAACATGAATGACCTTTAGGAATGTACTGTAAATAGTTATTAATTAACCCTTTATAATATGTTGATATCTATATACAGATGTCAAAATCAATTAAAACATAATTATTATTGACATACATGACTATAACTAAACTGAAAAGGAAAGACTATGATAATTAATAGTCACCCCATATACATTTGGGAAACAGTGTTTTGATAAGCTGATATGGTGCACCATTGACCCAAAGAGCAGATGGCGTAGTTAATTCTGATTATATAGTCACTAACAACATTAACTCTTTGTTAATTGGCTCAACATGTATTCCCAATGGGGGCGGGGCACACACTAACCATTGTTGAGCCAATTTGGCCCGTGCTTCAATTAAATATCAAAAACTCTGTTGGGAAATTAAAAAGTTGATTAGCACATGCACGCTCTTTTTTCTCAGTCATTTAATAGCCTGGATATGAGGCTTACACAATATAAGAGTATATCTCATGTGTTAATCATCTTAAGATCTGTACTAAATTATTTCGGTTGATGTACATTGTGGTAAATACTGGTATAGTTTAGTGTTCACACTCTGTTGATGTTAGTTAGTTAACAATAATTGTGCATGGAGAAAAATTATCCCTACTTTGTGGGACCATCATTGCTGACTTTCTCATTCCTGAAAACCAATATTCTATTATAATTAATTATTTTGTTTTCCACCCTCTAAATTTTAAAATTTTGAAACTATATAAACTAATAAACTATGTATAACTAAATTACATGTACAAATCTATTGGAATAACTATAACTAGCTAAAATGCAAAATGGTCAATAATGTGCACTTTTAGTTAGTTAGCCTAAAATTTTTATTTAATAACTACAACTACACTGTATAACTAAAATTGATAAACTAGTCATACTATAACTATAACCTAAAGTAGCTATTATGGTTATATTAAAACTACATTAATGCACATGTACATGTATGTAGAGTACATACTGTAACTGAATACATGTGTACATGTTGATTAATGTACATGTATATGCTTATTGTACAAGTACATGTAAGTAGAGTAATGTACATGTATATGCTTGTATATGTACATGTACATGTACATGTAACTAAGTAGATGCTTGTATATGTATATGTACATGTACATAACTACAGGTAAGTAGATTAATGTACATACTTGTACATGTACACATAAGGTAGGAAGGTAAGTAGGTAGCTACTCCTTATACATGTGCACACAGTCATCTATTGAAAGTCTCTCTTATCTCATGCCAGTTCTGCTGTTTTGCTGGTGACCTCTAGCATTTTAATTATCTAGGGTCAGAGGTGACTGCAATTTTCAATATATTGATGGCATTAGTTATTCTGCTGAGGAGTCACCTATTAAAATCCATCTGGCACCCCATGTCAGATGTGTTCTGTATGTTTGTACATGTATGTGTATGTATTTGTAATTTTGTATTACATGTATACACTGTACATGTATATGAGCTTTAAACCTCCATACTACACATAGCCATTGTACATTGCAAGGTTGTTAGCTCATTACAGGAAGTCTTGCTATCTTTATTCTCTCTTTCTGTCTCTCTCTCTCTCTGACTCTGTCTCTCTCTGTCTCTCTCTCTCTGTATCTCTGTGTCTCTCTGTCTGTCTCTCTTTTTCTCTCTGTATCTCTGTGTCTCTCTGTGTCTCTATCTCTCTCTCTCTCTCTCTGTCCTTGTCTTTCTCTCCTATTTTATAGTTATTCAGGATAATTTGAGGACAGGTAACTTGGATTGCATTCTTTCCGATTCTAGTTTTAATAAACTATTTACAAGTGAATTATTAACATCTACTACTGTAAAGAACTCTCCTAAAATTACCCCTCAAGAGAATATCCTTTCAAGGTGACAACATCATTCATGAAGATGGTTGAATGTACATGATATACATGTTCATCAGTGTTTTTGATAAGCTCATATGGCACACCATTGGCCCAAAGAGCTTCTTATTTGGCACTGCACAGTTCTCTCTTTGGGCCAGTGGCACAATTAATTATGATTATGTTGTCACTAACAGCATTAACTGTTTGTTAACCGTCTTCGCAATGGTGCACACACTAACCATTATTGAGCCATTTTGGCCCATGCTTCAAAACGTATCAAAACCTTTAACTGGTATATATTCATGTGTATATGAGATTGGCTCTGTAGAAATTCATGCTTTTAAAATTTGTTATTTAATTCGCAAAGCAATGCCCTCCTTTTAAATATTCATTAGTATGGTAAGCAAATATGCATGCAATGAATAAAGGTCATTCACGTTCATGACCTCAGAAACGTTTTCATAACTTTAGTTTGGAATGAAAAACAATCTTTTTACCTCCACCATTTTCATATAATTATCCTTCCTGTTCTTTTTTGTGTGTGTCAAAGTTTAATCCATTGCTTCACTATTGAGTTACAGTATAATCATGTATTAACCTTATGATATTAAACTATACACTAGTACATATAATTATTGAGTTACAGTATAATCATGTATTAACCTTATGATATTAAACTATACACTAGTACATATAATTATTGAGTTACAGTATAATCATGTATTAACCTTATGATACACTATAGTACATATAAAGTCATCGCATCATAATTTTAAGGTCATCATGCAGATTTTAGATGATGGATAACATACATGTACATGCTTCCTCATAAATTGAATGACATGTACATATAGAAGAGGACAGATAATTCATATAATGTATAATCCTGTTAAATATGTTGTATCCCGAGGTTTTATATAGCTTTGGTTGAAGGAGGTTTGGGAGGACCCTGGGATATCACCCCTAGATTTCAGACCAAACTTATTTCAGCATGCAATAACATCTCAGCTTAAAGCATTCTGGGGCCCAAAAGCAATCTCCAAGAGCCTAAATTTTAATTATTTTCTAGGGGAGACACAAAGGAGCAGTGCTTCACATGATCAATTCCTTCCCCTCCCTAACATAAAATCCTGTATGACCCTGTATCCTACATCAGTACAATACAATCTGAGAATGCAAGTATACAAGAGAGCAGCATCCAAATAATTATTTACATGTACTGAGAGCAATTTAATTTGATTAGTCAATTTGATTGGTCAATTTGATTAATCAAATTGATTGGTCAATTTGATTGGTCAATATAATTATAATTATAATTTTTATATTGCTGTGTTAATTCTGTGAAATATAATTTTATCATGTGATTAACATTTAGTTTAGAATGATCAACGGACATATATTTCCTGTCACATAATTAAATTAAAATCTATTCGTATTCACTATTGACCTCATAATTGGTATGTGATGAATTCATATACTATAGTATAGTTAATACCATGACTATAAAGTAACTCAAAGTATATAATTGATATTTAATTGACATACACAAAAAAAGAACAAGATTTATAGTTGAGGATAGATGTACTGGACGATCAATTTTAATTAGTCATGGAGAATTGAACAAGTTAATGATCCTAAACTCAATACTATACTATACACTAACCATGTGTGTGGGTGATTGTGTGTGTGTGTGTGTGTGTGTGTGTGTGTGTGTGTGCGTGTTGTATACACTGTACATGTATTAAAATCAGTAAGTGACATGGTTGAGTGTGAAGGTTCATACAATCACTAGTGATCACATAATTTGACGTCAACAATACAATAAGGAAGTATTGTATCCCTCTAAAATAGAACACTGTTAGATGATTTATCACATGACTAGTAATAATTAATATGTAAAAAGCATTTCGCTAGCTTAGACTTAGTTAGATGAACATAGTCCACATGTATGTACATGTACAATACATGTATAATACATGTGTGTATTTGCATGTACATTTGTAATTCAATTATGCATGTACATATACTTATACATGTATACTCTATGTTTACTTACATGTACTCAACATCTGGTGTCTATCAAAACTGCATGTAGTAACATTCCTTTTTGTGTAATGGTGTAATATTAATATGTCAGCTACTTTACTATAATTATGTTAGTTATCTATATTCATCCTATCATGGGTTTATTGCCATCTGTCATGGGTTTATGTCCATCTGTCTATTTATTTATCCACCATATATGCATTTATGGATCCATTCATCGTCCATTTCTATCAACCACTCCAATCATTCGATAATCCATCCATCCATCCATCCATTCATCCATTCATCCAATATCATTCACTCATCCACCCAGCCATTGAATCATTCTTCCACCCATTACTCCATTCATCTATCCAGCTACATGTATCAAACTCTTCATCCATCCATCCATCCATCCATCCATCCATCCATTTGTCTACATTTGTCTGTATCCATCAATCCATCCATCCATTCATCTATCCATCAATCCATCCATTCATCCACTTATCCATTCATCCATTCATCCATTCATCAATCCATTCACTCATCCATCCATCCATTCATCCATCCATCCATCCATTCATCTATCCATCCATCCATCCATCTATTTATCCAGTCATCAAGGCTTTATTCATCAATCCATTTATTCATCCACCATTATATTTTACTCCTAATTATTTCTCTTTAATTCAGGCGCTGTAACTTAATAAACAACAGCTCACTTGTCCACATTTTAGGTCGTGTAACAAGAGATATTCCTGTCTTCCTCCATTCGGCCTCTCTCCTACATGCTGCCTGTCACTATGGCAACCTAAATCTAATCACAGAGTTAATTAAAAACTATCCAAACCTAATTAATTCAGTGACATGTGAGGGTTATACTCCTGTACATATAGCAGTTGCACACAAGAAAATAGATGCTTTACAGATTCTCGTGGATTCATATATCAACTTGTATCGACAGCGAAGTACTAGTGGAGCAACTCCTGCTACATTTGGACGAATACATGCACCTTGTTCTCAACCGCCTTCTGCTCTGTTGAAAAAGACAAGTACTGGACATACAGCGTTACATTTTGCAACAGCTCAAAATGATTTGGAAACCCTCCATCTGTTTATTCGTTACCAACGTGCCCTGAACATCTTACTTGACGATGGGTCTTGTGGATACACTCCACTTCATTTAGCCATCCATCTTAACTTCTTTGATGTAGCAAAATTGTTGCTAAGCAACGGGGCCTCACCTAATTCGGTTTTAACCGATCACTCGTCTTCTGTGTTCAGTGGTACTCCATTAGCAGAAGCAACAGTCAATAAAAACAAAGCAATGGTTGAACTGCTTGTATATCATGGAGCAGAGGATCGACGTCGGGATGCACTCAATATTTGTCTCCGTCAAGAAGATGAGGAAAATCAAGCACTTATTCCGCTGTTGCTGGGGAGTTTAGTGAAATGTGATGAAATAGCAACGAAACATCTTGTACATACACAAGGACGAAAGGATGGAAAAAGAATCAAAATGGCTATTGTAGATTGGGGAAATTTAGACATGGGGGTGTTGAAACCGGAATGGGTCCCGAGCAGTTTCGGATGTTGTCCATTTTTTGTAGCCCAATCATTAGAAGCTCCTTTGTGTCTGAATTATGTAAATAGCCTTAATATATCGAAGAACAAACTCACTGAATTACCGATAGAAATATTCCATCTTAAAAATCTTACAAACCTGAATGCTTCTCACAACCAACTTACATCTTTACCCGAGCTTGGTCCCATGGGCTCTATGGACCAAGGACAACCTGCTTGGCCATGTTCTGGACTCAGTCGTTTGATCCTAAACTCGAACCAACTCTCAGAAGTACCGGAATATATCTTTAACATGCCAAGTCTTGCATTTTTAGATTTGTCTCGTAATCATTTACAGAAATTGCCCTTCTCTATCTGGTCTGCCCCTAAATTAAATAATCTTAATTGCTCAAATAATCGTATCAAAGAAATTCCAACTAATTGGCCTGATGTGAAATTTCAGTTTGAAGTTATTGATGTCGCACCAATGTCACCAACTCAAGGTACATGTATATACATGTACATGTGTAGTATGTATGAATATATAGAAATATCGATACTTTCATTCAATATCATCATATATTATTAGTTTGTGAGTGTATCGATACACTTGAGTGGGCAGTTTAATAGAACGTGTTTATCTGCTTGTAAATTTAAAAGTAATTATAAGAAGTTAATGTACATACATGTCAGTGTTTTTGATAAGCTCATATGGCGCACCATTGGCCCAAAGTGCTTTCTATTTGGCACTGCACAGTTATCTCTTTGGACCAGTAGCGCAGTTAATTCTGATTATATTGTCACTAACAGCATTAACTCTTTGTTAATGGGCTCAAGATGTATTCTCTCAATGGTGCACAGATTGAGCCAATTTGGCCCATGCTCCAAAACTTATCAAAAGCTCTGATATACATGTATGTACACTGTACATGGACATATAATCCGTGGCGGCACTAGCTGTATATCTGCATAAACCTCTGAACACCAGCAAGCCAGCATATAAATTAACCACTTCCATATAACTCTACTAAATTAAACTAACCACTTCCATATAACTCTACTAAATTAAACTAACCACTTCCATAATAATTATTGTAACTCTACTTACATGTACATGTAAGTATAGGTATGTTAGTGTATATTACTTTACTGCATAGCTATTCAATACATGTACATGTATGTACTATGTAGGGTTGTGGAAGTGGTTAGTTTAGTCTTGTTGCTAAGCTACCATTTCATTTTTCTTAAGAGGTTTTTAAAAGAGACTTTGAATAATGTAGTTTGTTTTATTAACTACATGTGTACAGATTTATGAAGATCAGTGTTTGGAGGAAGACATATTCTATGATGTGCTTGCAATTAGATGGAACTGAAATTAAGTATCTAAGAAGCTTAAGAATTCATCTTCGTATAGTCCAAAGTTGATTGGCTTCTTTTCTTTTTACAAAATGAACAAGCATTTGGCATATGATCAAAATTTCTTCCTCAAAACGTTTGATTTTCATAAATACAGTGAGAAATCATCTTCATACATGTACAGAGTATCGTGGGTTCGAATCCCACCTGAGGCAACTCTCATTTTCATTTTTCTATTGCCTCAGGTGTCTTTCTTTCTTTCTTTCTTTCTTTCTTTCTTTCTACATCTCCGATAACATCATGTACATGTATAGATTGTAAATGTGTTTGATTATATATATATATATATATACTGTATAGAAATAATTCTATCCATATTACAGACATTATATATACTATTTCTACTCTTTTATTCATTAGGTAGCGAGGTTTCTAGTCCCAAAAGTAAAGGAGGATCTCGTAAAGTTTCAACTGATGCTACTAGAACTAGTCAAAATACTTCACTTTCCGTATGTTTATATGTACTGTACATGTACATGTTGTACATGTACATGTATGTTTGTATGTACATGTATGTTAATATGTACATGTATGTTCATATGATGTACATGTATGTTCGTATGTACATGTACATATGAACATATATGTACATATAAACATACATGTGCCTACGAACATACATGTACATGTACATATGAACTTCATATGTACATGTATGTACAAACATGTGCATGTTTGTACATACATGGTGTCACTTCAGTAGCAGCTGAACTAGTGCCCCCCCCCTCTTTATGAACCCTCTAAAGTATTGTGCAAATAGCAAAAGGAAATGTTACAATAAAATAATTTTAGTTTTATTTATTGATTACAAATGTCCCTCTAAAATATTTAGTTATAGTTTTATTGATATTACTAACCACATTCATATAACATGTATACTTACAGGATAATCGTCAGACACAAGACTCAAATGATACTGATGAGGCTATAACTCCAGTCAGAGCTAGACAAACTCGTTTATATGACAGGTTAAATGTGTGTAATGCTAACCTAACAGTAGAATGGGATGCTCCAGAAGGAAGAGAGGAAGTGTTTGATGGACTAAATGTACTGAACCTGTCATGGAACTCAATTAAACAGATTCCACCAAATTTTCCTTGTTTGTGTCCAAAACTAACTCGGTTAGATTTATCTCATAACTCAATATCTGAATTGGCTATACCTCGTGCTGTACCTGCTGGACTCAAGAAACTTGATGTTTCTAATAATGAAATATTAATATTGGATAGTTCCAAGAGTCGAGTGGATCCTCTTCCTTGTACTAATCCTAAAGTGTGTTCATAATCAGTAGAATGAACGCATTATCTTTATATTGAATGCTATCCTTCATTCATGCACTCATTCATTTAGCACGCATCCGTCATCGATTTTTCTATCCATCCATGTATCCACTCAACCAAATCAATTCATCAATCTATCTATCTAGTCATCCATCCATCCTTCAATCCATTCATCCATCTATCTATCTAGTCATCCATCCATCTATCAATCCATTCATCCATCTATCCCCATTCATCCATCCATCCATCCATCCATCCATCCATCCATCCATCCATCCATCCATCATTCAGCTACCTGTATCCATTAGTCTATCCATTAATCCATCCAAAATCATCTATCCCATTTATTCATTCCTATTCATATAATCTATTCAATACAATTATATATATTAATCTCAATTTCATATTTATACAACAGGTTCTTGCTAATAGTGGTGGTATAATATATCTAGATCCTAAGTTCTACTGCACACACAGGTCTCATAACCATTTGATATCACTAGATGTATTGCTTGCCTCACATAATGAAATCAATGATGTTAAACTACTCAGGTATGGTATAGTGCAGCAGAAATTTTGTACATCATATACTTATTATATTACTGTTATATACACAATGGCAGAAAAGATATGCTATTATCAATGAAATGAGTAAAGTTCAATAATAAATCAAACAAGTGTATATAGAGAAAAAAGTATTCCTATGATTGCTTTGTGGTGTCCAGCATTCAGTAATCATGGCTAACTTTATCATGCCTGAAACACAACAGCCTACTATAGTTATTATTTCGATTATCTACTCTCCTTACTTTTTAAAGACCTTCTAGAACTTTAGAAATATATTTCAGAAAGAATAGCCAGCTATTAGTTCCAGTTTCTACATAAGCTAGTAGAGCTACAGCTTTCTTTCTTCTACTCTTGTCTGTACTCTGTAGAGCGCGCGTTCTATTACGCGCCACGCCCATTAATTGACCGAGTCCCCGGGAATGACGTAACTTCCTTAACTACGTATACAACGCATACTCGCATAAGTGACACAAGAATATATATATATAAACATACATCGAACCCGTGGGAAAGCAATCATAGGGATGGCCCTACGGGCCATAAAAATGATATGTCGTGCATTGTTAAAATTATACTCATTAGTTAAGTCATTTTCATAATTAATACATTGTATATACAGACAGTAAAATAAGTCACCATACAGTAACAGTAACCTTATTTCTACTGTCAAAACTACTGTTAAACTACTGAGAACTGACATACTGTATTCATGATATATACAATGTAGGATTAGCCTTATTAATTTGGATTTAGCATTTACATGTATTAGTGTCTCTCTTTCTCATTTTACCTTCATCCTCATTCTTAGTCTCATCCACATTCACATGCTTTCTTATTTCTCATTCTTCCTTCATTCTCATTCTCGTTCTCCTCTTTCTAGTCCTATCATATCTGTGGCTGGAGGACTTTGTTCTCGGAGTAATAAAGTAAGAGAAGTAGATGTACCACTTTTAGCAGCATTAGCTTCTGCTAGTAGTAAGAGTGCAGAGACAGTGAGACAACTAGCAAAACTGGCCTGTCCACTAATGACAAGACTTGTTCTTCATCATAACCAAATTCCAGAGGTGATGTGGACCACTAAAAGTTTCATATTGAATATGAACTGACTTTAGTCTTCTGAGTGCTTCTCTCTCTGTTGATGTCTGTGTGTCTCTATCTATCTATCTATCTTTGACTCTGTCTTTCTTTCTCTTTGTCTCTGTTAGTCTACATGTATCTGCCTCTGCCTATACCTATCTCTGTCTATATCTACATGTACAGTATCTCTGCCTATCTACATGTACATGTATCTCTGCCTACATTGTACCTAGTATCTACATGTACATGTATCTCTGCCTATCTACATGTACATGTATCTCTACCTACATTGTATCTAGTATCTACATGTATCTCTGCCTATCTACATGTACATGTATCTCTGCCTACATTGTATCTAGTATCTACATGTATCTCTGCCTATCTACATGTACATGTATCTCTACCTACATTGTATCTAGTATCTACATGTATCTCTGCCTATCTACATGTATCTCTACCTACATTGTATCTAGTATCTACATGTATCTCTGCCTATCTACATGTACATGTATCTCTACCTACATTGTATCTAGTATCTACATGTACATGTATCTCTACCTACATGTACATTGTATCTAGTATCTACATGTATCTCTGCCTATCTACATGTACATGTATCTCTACCTACATTGTATCTAGTATCTACATGTATCTCTGCCTATCTACATGTACATGTATCTCTGCCTATCTATCTTTGTCTCTCTGTCTCTGTCTGTATATCTACATGTCAGTCTCTGTATCTGTTTGTCTGTCTGTCTGTCTGTCTAACTACCTCTCTCTCCATCTCTGTTTCTCTCTCTATGTCTCTTTGTCTTTCTATTTCTCTTAGTCTGTTTTTGTCCGTCTTCTTTACTCCATTCTATTATTCACTCTCCTATTTTTCCCTGATCATTCACATATCACAGGTACCTCTCAGTGTATGTGAAATGTCTAATCTCAATTCTCTTGATCTCAGTCATAATCCCATTATTGAGTTACGTCCTGAACTTGGTAAACTTAGTAATATCTGGGAGTTCCCACTGGATGGTCTAAAGCTAATATCTCCTCCTCATAATATTATTGAAAGAGGAAAAGCTAAAGATATTATTGGATTTCTCTGGTCTTTATTACAAAGGTAGTACACGTACAGTACATCACTCTTTATTTATCAATCTATCTGTCTGTCTGCCTGGCCTTTTGTCAAAGATAGATAAGATCCTTAATACCTCTTTGTCTATGTAAATGTATAGTATATGTCAATAAAAAGTCATCATACAGTACAGTAATTACTCAGTAGTTCATTTCCACACTACAGTAGTTCAACAGTAGTTCAACAGTAGTTTTGACAGTAATTGGTGTACTTGTCAATTCCATACCACAGTAGCGAGACAGTAATTACTATACTATACTGACAGTAGAACTAAGGTAATTACTGTTACTGTATGACTACTTTTTATTGACATACATGTACACATGTATACTGTAGGTGAGTCTACTGTGTATCACTTGTATCAGCTGTACAGCTGTATTGTATAGCTGTTCATTCAACAATCCACTCATCAATTCATTATTCCATTCATCCATCCACTCACCCATCCATCCAACCATCCATCCATCCATCCACCCATCCATCCATCCACCCATCCAACCATCCATCCATTCATCCATCCATCCACCCATCCATCCATCCATCCAACTATCCATCCATCCATCCATCCATCCACCCATCCAACCATCCATCCATTCATCCATCCATCCACCCATCCATCCATCCATCCACCCATCCATCCATCCATCCATCCATCCACCCATCCATCCATCCATCTATCCATTCAACCATTCGTCCATCCACCCATCCATCCACCCATGCAACCATCCATCCATCCGTCCATCCATCCATTCATCCATCCATCCACCCATCCATCCATCCATCCATCCATTCATCCATCCATCCGTCCACCCATCCATCCATCCATCTATCCATTCAACCATTCGTCCATCCATTCACCCGTCCAACCATCCATCCATCCACCCATCCAACCATCCATTCATCTATCCATCCATCCATCCATCCATCCATCCATCCATCCATCCATCTATCCATTCAACCATCCGTCCACCCATCCATCCATCCATCCATCCATCCATCTATCCATCCATTCATCCATCCATCCATCTATCCATCCACCCATCCATCCACCCATCCAACCATCCATCCATCCATCCATCCATCCACCCATCCAACCATCCATCCAACCATCCATCCATCCATCCATCCACCCGTCCAACCATCCATCCATCCATCCATCCATCCATCCACCCATCCAACCATCCATCCAACCATCCATCCATCCATCCATCCACCCGTCCAACCATCCATCCATCCATCCATCCATCCATCCACCCATCCAACCATCCAACCATCCATCCATCCATTCATCCACCCATCCAACCATCCATCCATCCATCCATCCACCCATCCAACCATTCACTCACCCATTCATCCATCCGTCCATCCATCCATCCATTCATCCATCCATCCATCCATCCATCTATCTATCCATCTATCTATCCATTCATCCACACAAGTATCTATTTTCCCTCAATTTCATTTAACAGAGCTCGTCCTTATCATCGTATGAAGCTAATGATAGTAGGTAAAGCCAGTCGAGGTAAGACCACTCTCTTGAGAAGAGTATCAGAGAAAGGCCAAAGAGGAATTCAGCAAAATGCATTTCTTAATCGAATGCCTAATGAGTTCCAGCAGAACCTATCGACAGTAGGGATTGTGGTTAGTGATTGGACTTATACTAAAAAGGTTAAAACTGATCAAACTCAAACTGGTCTCAGGAATATTACGTTTATGACATGGGATTTTGGGGGACAGGTTAGCGTGTATATGAGTATATCTGATAAACCACATGTACACTAATTTATGTATAATCACAATACATGTATACATGCACATGTAATGTACATCAGTACATGTACATGTACATGTACATACACACATGCACACACACATACTCACACACATGTATATACACAGATGCGATCTAGTTTTGTTTTAGATGTACAGTGTACATGTATTATGAGGTTTTCTAGTTATAGTTATAATTACTTATAGTTTTAATTAAAAGTGCCAATTATTGACCATTTTTCATTTTTCATTTTAGTTATTTATATGTAATTTAGTTATAGTATAGGTAATTGAAAGTCAAAATACCTCCTTACTAAAGGAAGTTTAAGTTATAGTTAACTAATAGTCACTATTGTCAAACTAAAAGTAGTCACTATTGTCAAACTAAAAGTAGTCACTATTGTCAAACTAAAAGTAGCCGCTATTGTCAAACTAAAAGTAGCCGCTATTGTCAAACTAAAAGTAGTCACTATTGTCAAACTAAAAGTAGTCACTATTGTCAAACTAAAAGTAGTCACTATTGTCAAACTAAAAGTAGTCACTATTGTCAAACTAAAAGTAGTCACTATTGTCAAACTAAAAGTAGTCACTATTGTCAAACTAAAAGTAGTCACTATTGTCAAACTAAAAGTAGTCACTATTGTCAAACTAAAAGTAGTCACTATTGTCAAACTAAAAGTAGTCACTATTGTCAAACTAAAAGTAGTCACTTATTGTCAAACTAAAAGTAGTCGCTTATTGTCAAACTAAAAGTAGTCGCTATTGTCAAACTAAAAGTAGTCACTATTGTCAAACTAAAAGTAGTCACTATTGTCAAACTAAAAGTAGTCACTATTGTCAAACTAAAAGTAGTCACTATTGTCAAACTAAAAGTAGTCACTTATTGTCAAACTAAAAGTAGTCGCTTATTGTCAAACTAAAAGTAGTCGCTATTGTCAAACTAAAAGTAGTCACTATTGTCAAACTAAAAGTAGTCACTATTGTCAAACTAAAAGTAGTCACTATTGTCAAACTAAAAGTAGTCACTATTGTCAAACTAAAAGTAGTCACTATTGTCAAACTAAAACAACACTGATGTGTATGTCAGTACATGTGTTACAAACTTCTCTCTTTTTCTAGGAGGAGTATTACGCTACTCATCAGTGTTTCTTGTCTCGTAGATCTCTTTACATTGTTGTATGGAATGTTTTAGATGGTAGAGCAGGTGTAGAAGAATTGAAACCATGGTTACTAAACATACAGGTATACATGTACATGTATGTACTACTTATACATGATGACATGAGATGAAAAGAAAGAAAGAAAGAAGACAGGCACCTGAGGCAAAGAAAACAATGAAAAATGAGTTGCCTCAGGTGGAATTTGAACCCATGACACTCTGCACTCCGGACAGATGCTCTTACCAACTGAGCTACCAAGGCAGCCCAGCTGGCTGTGTCTAAATCAAACAGCTCATACACATGTACATGTAGCTCTAATAAAATATAAATATCCAGTACTGGACACACATTGTACATGATGTTATCGGAGATGTAGAAAGAAAGAAAGAAAGAAAGACACCTGAGGCAATGGAAAAATGAAAATGAGAGTTGCCTCAGGTGGGATTCGAACCCACGACACATGTACATGTATAAATGTACAGTATGGTACGTTGGGCTATATTGAAAATTGAGTTTTGCAATTATTGCCTGAAGGTGACTTGTGATAATTGCAATATTGCAACTACTCATTGATACTGTCTTTGATATCAGAAATAGGCTCATTGTTTTAAAAAGATGACACTTCTGATCCTTCTTTTGAGAGTATATGTCTCAAGATTAAGTGTTGTAGTATTTTTCAACTGCATATATTAAACTTTTAGTAAGACATTATTTTGCCATTATGATAATATTGTCAGACCAAAATCATGTGATATGATTAGTGTAATTGAATAATATTGCAATGTGTGTGATGTATTGAATTATTGTACAACCAATTTCTTTATTCCAGACATAATTGAGACCAAATAAGCTAGAATTTGTTCCTCACTCCAGGGGTGAATTTATAATTATTATGTAGGACATTTTAAAGTTTCCTCAATATAGAGGTGTCCTCATTTGGGGGGTTGAGGCTTGGAATAGACAGGTTGCACTGATTATATTGGCTATTCATCATTTTGCATGAAAAGCCACTAATATTTATTATTTACAAAGACTAATTACATGTATTTCCTGTAGAAGTAGTTTTGTTGACTTTCTGTTACAAAACACCAGAATAGTGAGGATTTATAGAGAGTACAGTACGTTGTGTTGCAAAGTTAAACAAGAATGATGTTCCTAGAACACATACCCTATGCAATACTGTGCTGAGTCGTTGATAGAAAAGGAGACTATCAATAATTATTATAAAGGGCATGACTGACTGGAAAAAAATGGTGGACTTTTCTAAACTGATAATTAAAAAAACCCAGGAATTACGATACTGTGAACTGCATTAGCTTCTGCCGCAAGGCGTGCATACGTTATTATATAACTATTTTCTAGCTGAGTGATGTTTTTAGATGATGTTTAAACCACTCTAAAGTTTGATTCTGATTTCTTTTTGCATCACAGACTGACAGACAGACAGACAGACAGACAAGTAGGTACCTACTTGTACATACATGTACATACATGTACACATACGTGCACATATATGTACATGTACATGTATGTGTACATGTACATGTATATTTTTCATTTCCTTTCTGATGTAGGCACGTGCTCCTCACTCACCAGTTATTGTAGTAGGTACACATTTGGATAAAGTAAAGAGATCACAAAGAAGAGAGTTAAATGAAAATCTCAGTTTGATTGATAGAATGTATGGAACAGGATCAAGACTTATGTCTATGTGAGTAGATAGATAGATAGAAAATACATTTTATGGATGGATGGATGGATGGACAGACAGATGGACGGACGGACGGATGGATGGATGGATGGATGGATGGATGGATGAAGTAATTAATGGATCTATCTGAGTAGAGATAGATGAATTATCGATGCAATGGATGAATGAATAGATAGATGTATGATGTATGGTGAGATGTATCATACACTGTACATTTGAATGGCAGTTTAGCATAACAGGCTAGTATTTATAATTTTGATTTTTAATTTACTTCTCTTAAAAACTGCAACCAAACAGCCTTTCCTCACATCTTATAAATAATTGTATGGTGAGAGGTTTGGTTACAATACTAGTTTTGGTGGTTCTATCACACAATCTAAGGAATAGATGGATAGAAAAAATAGATAGATTGAAGATAGACAGATAGATAGCTAGATGGATGGATGGATGGATGGATGGATGGACGGACGGATGGATGGACAGAGGGATGGATGGATAGACAGACAAATAGATGGAGCCAATGACTTCAGATTTTATTTATCTTAATCATGTTCTTCTCCAGGAAACATGGATTTCCGACTATCATGGCTAATATAGTAGTCAGTTCTACTTCAGGAAAGAATATTAATTATTTGAGGGACACTATATTCGATGTAGCATGTAATGTGAAGGAAAATGCAGGTACACATGTATGATTATAGTTATATACACACTATATATAATAATTATTCAATATTCAATATTCGTACATGTACATGTATGCACAGTTTACATGTCAGTTAGGTTTGGGTGATATTCAAAATTATGTTATTATTACATGTATTTTGTGGTTTTGTTAACTAAAACAATGGACATTATTAACATTTACGTACATGTACACATATACATGTATACACACATGTATACACATGTACTACATGTACAACATATACATGTACATATATACATGTATATACACATGTACATATATACATATACATGTATATACACATATACATACACACATGTAAACACATGTACTATATACATGTACATGTACATGTATATACACATATGTATACACACATGTATACACACATGTATACACACATGTAAACACATGTACTACAAGAATAATAAAAAACATTTTCAATAAAAATGAAAGAAGATGTAGGGATGTCAAAACCCAAAAAGCATGCGAACAAGGTTAGATGGGACCCAAAATTAAACAAACCACTTCCATATAACCCTACATAAGTACAGCTCTTTGTATTTTGCTTTATAGTGGTGTAAGTACTTATGTAGGGATATATGGAAGTGGTTTGTTTAATTTTGGGTCCCATCTAACCTTGTTCGCATGCTTTTTGGGTTTTGACATCCCTACATCTTCTTTCATTTTTATTGAAAATGTTTTTTATTATTCTTGTTTCCATTGTTTTTTTTTCTTGAATAGTGTGAATATATTTTGCACATTGCAGAAATACTGGTGTAAGTTATGTATCATATAATCATAAATGCATTAAAGTTTGTTAATCAATGAAGGTCAGTCTTTTGTATATATATATCAATTGTTTATCATTCTTTTTCACTTACAGATGATGCCTACTATTTCACTTACAGCACTATCTGCAGTCATACAAGAAGTAGTGTCAGTCACTATATCAATCACATGGCATTCCAATGTTATGATAGTATATAATATTACTCTATAATAGCTTAATAATTATATTCATTATTATTTGCTCACACATTTTATTACTATATATGCTTATGACTGCAACAAGCACTTTCTCCTTTTCAGCTTCCATGTTCTGAGTATCCTAATGACTTGATTAATGAGCACACCTACGAAAATGGCGTCCAATTCGAGATCAATTCTTCGTGGTCGTTGAGACTGTCTTCTTTCATAATATCTGTAGATATCATCTCGATACTTGTAGACCAGAATTTTACTATAAATGCGACTGGAATGGTGCTAGAATCATTGTGATATTTCAACAAACAAAAAAATGATTTGTCTGGAAAATAATAATAATAATAATAATAATAATATGAAGATTTTGCCAGTTTTGCTATTCGTCGGTTCTCTACCTTAAAGACAATCTTTGGTAATCTAGAGGGTGTTGGTAGTCATAAAAACACTAGATATGAATAGGTATGTGTGTATTAAAACATATCTGTATATATTACCAGAGATTTCAGCTCATCACTTGCAATTGAAATGTATGGGCGGCCATTTTTTTTCCGTGCCATCCCTACATAGAGAGTACTACCGTACTCTCTGATATACATGTACATTTACACAACATATACATGTACATATATACATGTACATGTATATACATATATACATATACATGTATATACACATATACATACACACATGTAAACACATGTACTACATGTACAACATGTACATGTACATAAGTATTCATTCGTTTTTAGTTGCTGGACGAGCAGTAGGAGGTGGACGTAATCCTGAGTATCGTCTCTTAATGGATCAATTAGTTCCTGCATCATACTTACAACTTGAAGACTCAGTTCGTAACATTGCATTAAATCTGAGGTTCCAGGGAAAACCTCCTGTACTGACATATAAGGAATTCAGGTCTGGTTTAATTACAGTATATATACATGTATCAAATCATCATACAGTACAGTACATGTAATTAGTTTCATTTTTGCACTATACCAGTTCAACAGTAATTGGTGTACTTGTCAATTCAACACCACAGTAGTAATGCAGTAATTACTATACTCTATTGACAGTAATATTACTGTTACTATATTGGGGCAGATACATACACTGTACATGTACATGTATGTGACTGAACCACACTTACACTTGAGCTGCATAATAATTTTGCACAAACACGTACCTTCCAATACTCGCTATTCAGCCATTTTATACAGGAAGCCAACGAAATTTTGTAGCCAGGAAGAACACTTAATGAACACTTAATTTAGTTTACTTTCTGTATAAAGTGGTAGTGTAGCGAGTGTTGGAAGATAAGCGTAATTATTATACACCACAAGTGTGGTTATACCAATTGGGTCAGTATACTGTAGATGAAGGTGGAATACCTTGGTTATTACTGTTACTGTATGGTCACGTTATAATGTAGTCAGTGACATTGTGATCAGCATTGAGGAAATTGGTAATCAACAGAAAGAGCAATATGTGTACATGTACTTGCAGAATAATTTTTACAAGCAAAGAGGTTTAGTTAACTATAACAACACTAACTAGGCTATGTACAGTATTCATGTATATTAATAAAATGTCACCATACAGTATCAGTAATTGCCTTAGTTCTACTGTCAGTATAGTATAGTAATTACTGTATCACTACTGTGGTATGGAATTGACAAGTACATTGTACACCAATTACTGTCAAAACTACTGTTGAACTACTGTAGTGTGGAAATGATACCACTGAGTAATTACTGTACTGTATGATGACTTTGTATTGACTTGTACTGTATGTATACATGTACATGTACATGTACTGTATGATGACTTTGTATTGACTTGTACTGTATGTAGTATACATGTACATGTACTGTATGTTCAACTGAAAAAAATTATAATTAGAATCCACATGTACATGTATATATCTATCTATCTATTCGCTTTTATTTAACAGAGACATGATTTTTGCTGATGCTCGTCCTCTCATTGGTCGAGATATTGAAGATAAAGAACTTGAACAAGCTGTACGGTTTCTTCATGAAAATGGCACTCTGATTCATTATGACGATCCTTTCCTCAAAGAACTGTATTTTGTTGATCCTCAATGGTTATCTGATATGTTAGCACATATTGTGACTGTCAGAGAAATAAATCCATTTGTTAGAGATGGTGAGATATTGTTTAATGATTTCATCCAGTAATCCATTTATCCATTCATTGATTCATTCATCCGGTCACTCATCCATTTATCCGGTCACTCATCCATTCATCCAGTAATCCATTTATCCATTCATTGATTCATTCATCCGGTCACTCATCCATTTATCCAATTATCCATTCATCCAATCATTTGATCATCCATTTATCCAGTCATTCATTCATCCTTTCATCCAGTCATCCAGTCATTTATTCATCCAGTCATCCAATCATCCATTCATCCATTCATCCAATCATCCAGTCATCTATTCATCCAGTCATCCAGTCATCTATTCATTCAGTCGTCCATTCATCCATTCATCCTTTCATTTATTCATCCATTCATCCAGTCGTTCATTTCAATCCTTATAGGAGTAATGAAGATCACAGATTTCTCTCTATTATTTAATGAGAAAGATTTTCCTATAAAATGGCAGAAAGAATATCTCAGACTCCTCACTACCTTTGAGGTCAGAAATACAATATATGATCTAATTTTCAAAAAGAGACACTCTCCCAAGAATAATTCTGAACCTTTAATTGCTCACCATCCATCATTTTGTACATGATGGATGGATTGATGGATGGACGGATGGATGGACGGATGGATGGATTGATGGGATGGATGGACGGATGGATGGATGGATGGATGGATGGATGGACGGATGGATGGATTGATGGGATGGATGGACGGATGGATGGATGGACAGATGGATGGATGGTTGGATGGATGGATGGATGGATTGATGGATGGATGGATGGTTGGATGGTTGGATGGATGGATGGATGGATTGATGGATGGATGGATGGATGGATGGGATGGGATGGGATGGATGGGACGGATGGGATGGATGGACAGATGGATGGATGGTTGGATGGATGGATGGATGGATGGATGAATGGATGGATGGATGAATGGATGGAAGGGTGGATGGATGGATGGATGGATGGATGGATGGATGGATGGATGGATGGATAGATGCATAATTGCTATGAATTTAGTGTCATTGATTAGTTCGATCATAATAGATCATTTCTTTATTTTCAGGTTGCTGTTGAATTCAAGAAAGGCAAGTTACTCATACCATCACACCTACCAGAACAGAAACCACATTTACCAAAGTTCTACGCTCCAGAAAATACTGTAAGCAAAACATGAATGAGTAACAGAATCAATCATAAACACATTAGTAATACAGAACTCATAATATGCTATAGGTAATAGTTACTAGACAGGTGATAGTCATCAAAAGGGTGAGCTTGGGCACGCAAGAATTACATTGAATAGATAGAATACAGGTAACCATCATACATTGTGTACATCATAGTGGCATTCAAGAAAGCAAAATCCAAAAGCATTTGTCGTGCTCATTCAGGCTCACCCCTATAATTATGTAGAGTTATTAGTGGAAAGAATTACGTCATTTTGTTGGTAAGGTACACATATACCATCTTATTTTGTATTTGTGCTACATGCTCTTTCTTTATTTATCCTTGTAAGCATGATATAGCTACACGTCATTGCAATGCTGTGATGTGTGCACTCAGGTGGAGCCAATAACAGTGGAGATTACATAATACATGAGTGCTATGTCCACTCAAGTTCCCACATTAAAAACAGCCATGTTTATTGCAATGCACTCTGACTGCACATGCAAGAGATTTAATGTGCTGTCATGTGATTAGTTTCAAGCAATGTGATTGACTGTACATGTACTTTGTCGAGAGGTTTTAATGGATAAGATAGGACCAAAGATAATGTTATTTTGACTCCTAGTTACATGTTACCAGCAATACAAACATGGTAGCTTCTTCACTCAATCACGTTTTAAACTCTTAATCAATTACAAGTCTTTGTCTCTTTCTGTCTCACTCTCTACCTCTCTATCTCTGTCTATCTATTTCTGTGTGTGTGTGTGTGTGTGTGTGTGTGTCTCTCTCTCTCTCTCTCTCTCTCTCTCTCTCTATCTATCTATCTCCTCTCTCTCTCTCTCTCCTCTCTCTCTCTCTCTCTATCTCTGTCTATCTATTTCTCTGTGTCTGTCTCTCTCTCTCTCTCTCTCTCTCTCTCTCTCTCTCTTTGTCCATCTCTCTGTTTGTCTCTGTATCTCTCAGGTATTTCTTCCTCCACTTCGTCACACATACCTTTTGGCTTTTGTTCCAAGTGGATTTTGGCCTAGACTAATGTCAAGAGTTCTGAGTGATCCTTCAATCATACGATTAGCTCAAGAAGGCTGTGGTCTTACTGATGATGGTAAGTAGACACTATGAATATTAATAAGTAAACACGAATTGTAGACAGAGAGGAGGTGGGAGATATACAAAGACAGACAGGCAGGGACAGAAATGGAGACAGAAACAGTGAGAGAGATAGAGACAGAGACAAAGAGGGAGGATGCAGGGAGAGACAGAGACAGATACAAAGACACTTACAGTACATGATGACTTTTCCTTTTCTTTAATGTAATGGTTACCTCAGAGAGTAGATTACTGAAGTGGACTAAATGGAGAACGGGAATGATCCTTAGGTTTGGGAATGTGACTCTACTCTCATTGGAAGAACTTTCTGGTAAATTATTTACCGGACCTGGTAACAAGATGAATATCATGTTAGAGGGAGGAAGATGGGAACAACATCCTCTAGATATAACTGTGTATGGTATAAATGTAGAGGTAAGTGCATGTGTCTCTGTATGTGTGTGTTTATGCAAGTGTGTGTATACATGTATGTGTACATGTGTGTCTGTGTACACATGTATTATATTCTTGAATGATATTTGCCAAATGATTTCTTATGATGAAATAAACAAAATTAAACACAATATTTTGGCCTTTTAGGCCTTCAATGTCCTGGTAAGTTGAAATGATTGCAACTGGTTTTCCTTCATTTGTATGGCCCATAGGGCCTTCCTTATGATTGCTTTCCCACGGGTTTGATGTATGTTTATATATTATACATTTGTACATGTATGTGTGTGTATGTATAATTACATATATGTATGTATGTATGTATGTGTGTACAATGTGTATATGTGTTTATGTTATACATGTACATTATAATATTATTCTATTATAATATTTGTTTATTTAATCTAAAGGTTCCTGATGTGTTTCCTTTGCTCCGATATGCTGAACTACATCCACGTCAACAACCACATGTACAAAGAGAAGAGAAAGTGGAGAGAAAGAAGAATATTGAAGAGAGAAAATTCTCTGGAAGTCTAACTGCTAATCCTGGAGACCAAAGTAAGAAGATCGGTATAATTTATATACATGTACATGTACATGTACATTGCATGTGTATTTCTGTTTCGTCTGATTGAAGTGCAATGTTGTTGAGCTAAAGTACATGTACACCTCTGTTTTTAATAGGTAGTGACTTGGTGTTGTATGCACCAATATAATTATATTGATTATTACACACGTTGTGTAATAATATACATGTAGTAATATTGTAGTAACAATTGTTACTGGTATCACCATTGTTACAATATTCTTCTGTCACAGTAGTCTCTACTGTCACAATAGTCTCTACTGTCACAGTAGTCTCTTCTGTCACAATAGTCTCTACTGTCACAGTAGTCTCTTCTGTCACAATAGTCTCTACTGTCACAGTAGTCTCTTCTGTCACAGTGGTCTCTACTGTCACAATAGTCTCTACAGTCTCTTCTGTCACAATAGTCTCTACTGTCACAGTAGTCTCTACTATCACAATAGTCTCTACTGTCACAATAGTCTCTACTGTCACAGCAGTCTCTACTGTCACAGTAGTCTCTACTGTCACAATAGTCTCTACAGTCTCTTCTGTCACAATAGTCTCTACTGTCACAGTAGTCTCTACTGTCACAATAATCTCTACTGTCACAATAGTCTCTACTGTCACAGTAGTCTCACAATAGTCTCTACTGTCACAGTAGTCTCTTCTGTCACAGTAGTCTCTACTGTCACAGTAGTCTCTACTGTCACAGTAGAGACTATTGTACTAGAGACTACTGTCACAATAGTCTCTACTGTCACAGTAGTCTCTTCTGTCACAATAGTTTCTACTGTAACAGTAGTCTCTACTGTCACAGTAGTCTCTTCTGTCACAATAGTCTCTACAGTCTCTTCTGTCACAATAGTCTCTACTGTCACATTAGTCTCTACTGTCACAATAGTCTCTACTGTCACAGTAGTCTCTACTGTCACAGTAGTCTCTACTGTCACAATAGTCTCTACTGTCTCAGTAGTCTCTAGTCTCTACTGTCACAATAGTCTCTACTGTCACAATAGTCTCTTCTGTCACAATAGTCTCTACTGTCACAGTAGTCTCTACTGTCACAATAGTCTCTACTGTCACAATAGTCACTACTGTCACAGTAGTCTCTTCTGTCACAATATTCTCTACTGTCACAGTAGTCTCTACTGTCACAATAGTCTCTACTGTCACAATAGTCTCTACTGTCACAATAGTCTCTTCTGTCACAGTAGTCTCTACTGTCACAGTAGTCTCTTCTGTCACAATAGTCTCTACTGTCACAATAGTCTCTTCTGTCACAATAGTATCTACTGTCACAGTAGTCTCTACTGTCACAGTAATCTCTACTGTCACAATAGTCTCTACTTTCACAATAGTCTCTACTGTCACAGTAGTCTCTTCTATCACAATAGTCTCTACTGTCACAGTAGTCTCTACTGTCACAATAGTCTCTACTGTCACAGTAGAGACTATTGTACTAGAGACTACTGTCACAATAGTCTCTACTGTCACAGTAGTCTCTACTGTCACAGTAGTCTCTTCTGTCACAATAGTCTCTACAGTCTCTTCTGTCACAATAGTCTCTACTGTCACAGTAGTCTCTACTGTCACAATACTCTCTACTGTCATAATAGTCTCTACTGTCACAGTAGTCTCTACTGTCACGATAGTCTCTACTGTCACAATAGTCTCTACTGTCACAATAGTCTCTACTGTCACAGTAGTCTCTACTGTCACAGTAGTCTCTTCTGTCACAATAGTCTCTACTGTCACAATAGTCTCTTCTGTCACAATAGTATCTACTGTCACAGTAGTCTCTACTGTCACAGTAATCTCTACTGTCACAATAGTCTCTACTTTCACAATAGTCTCTACTGTCACAGTAGTCTCTACTGTCACAATAGTCTCTACTGTCACAGTAGTCTCTTCTATCACAATAGTCTCTACTGTCACAGTAGTCTCTACTGTCACAATAGTCTCTACTGTCACAGTAGAGACTATTGTACTAGAGACTACTGTCACAATAGTCTCTACTGTCACAGTAGTCTCTTCTGTCACAGTAGTCTCTACTGTCACAGTAGTCTCTACTGTCACAATAGTCTCTACTGTCACAGTAGTCTCTAGTCTCTACTGTCACAATAGTCTCTACTGTCACAATAGTCTCTACTGTCACAGTAGTCTCTACTGTCACAATAGTCTCTACTGTCATAGTAGTCTCTTCTTTCACAATAGTCTCTACAGTCACAGTAGTCTCTACTGTCACAGTAGTCTCTTCTGTCACAATAGTCTCTACAGTCTCTTCTGTCACAATAGTCTCTACTATCACAATAGTCTCTACTGTCACATTAGTCTCTACTGTCACAATAGTCTTTACTGTCACAGTAGTCTCTACTGTCACAATAGTCTCTACTGTCACAGTAGTCTCTACTGTCACAGTAGTCTCTACGGTCACAATAGTCTCTACTGTCACAGTAGTCTCTACTGTCACAATAGTCTCTACTGTCACAGTAGTCTCTACTGTCACAATAGTCTCTACTTTTTTAATAAGACTAAATGGCATTCCAGTGTCTCCATTTTTTTGATTAGTGTTATGTACATGTATCTAGACCCATCCCTTTGCATTCAAGAGGAAGGCTCTGTACATCAACTTGTCCAAATAGTGTGTTATACATGTATCTCCACCTACATGTTTACTTTACCCATGTGGAAATTCAGCATCATAATGGTGACAGAAAACCACAGTGATGTTTTTCTATTCTGATTGGCACATTCTATTTTCAATGCATGGCACATGTCACAGGATTTTGTTAGGGACGGGAATGAATCGATCATGTGAAGCACACTGCTCCTGGGGGATAGGGGGATCTGGGGTATGCTCCCCTAGGAAATGTTTTAACTTACATGTAGGCCTCTCTGAGGTGGCTTCTGGGGCCCCAAAAGGCTTGTAGCTGAGATTCTGTGAAATAAATTTGGCCTGAAATCATAGGGGGGGGAGGGTTGTATGAAACCCTGTAAGTTAATATACATGTATTGGCTTTTTACCAGACCCTTTCCCTGGTTTGCAGTAGGATGAGTTAGCCTGTGCAAAACTAGTAGTTGATTTATGCAGTGGAGAAAAAGTATCACTAACATATAAGCTCATTACAATTTGTTTAATGCTGAGAAGATTCTGAAATTATTGTTGTACATGTCATGTATTATCTTATAGATAAAAGCTTTTTATCAACCTAGACTGGGTCATAGCTCAGCATATGACCTTACAGCAGTGTTTCCCACGATGTGTTGTACCATCACGCTCCCCTACCCTTTAGTCTTGCTCCCTCACCTTTTAATTTTAAATGTTTATACTGTTTTATAACATTGATTGAACACTGTTGACCAAATGTCATGTACCCCTGATGCACTCCCCCACCCTTAATATTTATCCTGGGGGAAACACTGTACATTTAAAACAGTACAATGAATATAGTTATACGTTATTACAAGTCTGCTAAGCAGATTGTTTGGCCGTACAGGAAATCTTGTTGAACATTTAAATGAAGTCATGTATAATTGTACATGTACATACATGTACATATAACATTCATACATGTACTGTATATTTGCAAGTATTATGATACATATAAATACCCTCCAGATGTTAGACCACGTAGATGGACACTAACTGAAAAGGTTGGTGACATTGCTCGTAAAGTTCGTTCCTATACCACTCAGACTCAGACTCAGACTCAAACTCAAACTCAGACTACTACAAGGTACATTTGTGTGCGTGCATGCATATGGGAGTATCGCGAACATGTCATGTGACCAGACATGGGTCCAAGTACATGTACATTGGTACTTGTACTTAAGTACAACCCCCTGGAGTACTTGTACTTGTACTTAAGTACTTTTTATTTAAAATAGATGTACTTGTACTTGTACTGAGTTTCTAGGTCAGTACTTTAAAGTACTTAATGTAACAATGCACTACATAGTGATAAATAAATTATTGGTTTTGGCAATTAAATGATAATTAATGTAGTATATAATTGCAATTAATTTTGATAGTTGGTGCTTATTATGGATTTAAGTACTTTGATATGTACTTGAGATAGTACTTAAGTACAGCACCATTAATTGCTCTTGTACTTGTACTTGTACTTACAACTAGCACCATGTACTTGAAAAGTACTTAAGTACTTGTAAATGTACTTGAACCCTTGCTGCATGTGACCATATTTGTATTTTGTGTTGGTACTTGTTATGTGGTTGGTTACATGGACACATGTCATGTGACTACTACAAAATTATCAGTACCTGTTATGTAGCTACATGTACATGTACGTGTATACATTGTACATGTGCACATGTATGTCATGTGACTATAGTAATATAATCATCACATTACTAATGCGATCATTACTTCTTATATGGATAGTATAGTAGCTATATTACACATTCGAAATAGTATAATACTTATACAAACCACACAATACAATACTTTCATGCTTGAGTAAGAACAAAACATCCTGATATAACCCTAACAATGTTAGTACTCCCAATATAATTCTTATACTACACGAGACTATATAAATGTAACAATTTCGTGACTTCTTATATGAAGAAACAACCTTTAATCCAGATTAACATTTTGCTCCACATTATATGTACACAGGGTGTTAGCTAAAGAGTGGAAGAGAGGTGCTGCACCACTCTATGCAATGCCATTCCCTTTGACGTGATCAAAGGGATGCAATTAAATCACAAATATCCTTTGATTTCTGTGTCGGCACCACTCTGTTGAAGTGTAGTTAGCTATAACACTGATACGTATGTCATTTAGCTGGATTGTACGAGGTCAATGATTCATGTGCCCCCCACGTGACCAACATACATTTTATATTTCTGATGATAATTAATTGTCAAAATTTATTGTCCCCTAAGCAGTAGAGTGATTTTATTTTTATTCCAGTAGTGGAGATCGTGATAAGGAAGATGATTCAGGTTTTATAGTCCTTCCTAATCATCAAGAGAGTAACTGTTCTACCAGTGAGAGTGAGGAAGAGAGAGAAGGGGAGGAGGTGGAGATACAAAGGGTACGAGGGGTTTTGAGAATGGAAGAGGTTCATTCAAAGTTTGAGAGATTGAAGAGACTACGTGCTCATGGGATGAATAGTGCTGAAATTACGGAGGTGAGGTCTAGAGAATTGATATAAATAATAATGGATGGATTGATGGATCGATGGATGGATGGATGGATGGATGGAGTTCACATTCACGATGTCCAGTTCAATCATTATACAGTATAATCATGTATTAACCTAAATCATCACGTCCTAATTCTAATGTCATCATGGATATGAACAGACACTATTTTACTTCCAGTGATGTGTTCATACATGTACACAATGTACACGTACATGTAGGTCAGATTGTCTGGTAATCAGAAAAATATTCTCACTTAGCTAAAGGTCATTCACGTTCACCATGACCTCAGAAAAGTGTTCATAACTTAAGTTTGGAATGACTAACAATCTTTTTGCCTGCACCATTTTCATATATACATGTAATAGTCCTTCCCGTCCTTTTTTTTTTGTATGTCAAATTTCAATCCATTGCTTCATTATTGAGTTGCAGTATAATTATGTATTAACTTTATGACATTAAACTATAATTATATTATATTACATATAAAGTCATCACATCATATTATCATAGTTTTGAGGACAACAAACACAAACAATAATGTGTAAAATAGCAATAAGTCATGATAATGGTGAACGAGGATTGTTGGTAATTCCAAACTAAAGTTAGGGACATTTTTCTGAGGTCAAGGTGAATGTGATTGACATTTAGCAGTCAATGAAATATTGTATTCTTGTATTATTTAAGTTATCAACTCTTTACTAAATTCTTCTTACATCAGTCAAATACTGCTAAAGTGACAACTCCTAAATTAACTGAAGAGAATAATGATAAAATGAGAGCTGGTCTCCTTTCGAAGGTTTGTACACAAGTATTCTTCTCTTGTCATTCACACACACAAGAAATCCAATCAAATGTTCTCCCTATGTCATGTTCATCAGCTCCAAAATTAGCGTGAACAGCACATGTTTTTGACATTGTAATACATGCTACATTTATATGCTACCTGTACGTACAGTGATAAGCACTGATGAATAAAGTGCTCACTAATTGTTAATTGTAAGCCGTGGTCCACAGTCCTAATAACTAATCTTTCAATACTTTCAACTTCCACATAGAATTTCAACACCTATTTTTCAAATCTACACATGTATATCTTACTTTGTTATTGTCTACAGGTATTGTCACAATTCATTTCCATCATTATCAGTTACTTTCTGCCTCTCTCTCTCTCTCTCTCTCTCTCTCTCTCTCTCTTTCTCTCTCTCTCTCTCTCTCTCTCTCCCAAGGTTGTTGATCATATCACTCTTCTTGTTGAAGATTGGTTTTCAGGTGTTCGTCCTAGAATCCTTGTTGTGCCATGTCCTCACTGTTCTCATGGCTTACCTCCTGGACCCATACCTTTGTTACGTTCTTTCTCAATTAATCCCAACCTCCGTCCTTCAAATGAAATGACACAAGACCAGGTAATATACTACACTCTACCACAATACAGACTTTACCCTTTATGAAGCTAAAGTTGGTGTGTTTTAACTATGCTAGACTACACTGTACTATACTACACTATGCTGTACTGTACTGAAATGTACTGTACTGTACTGTACTGTACTGTACTGTACTGTACTGTACTGTACTGTACTGTACTGTACTGTGCTGAAATGTACTATTATTATAATAGTACATTTCAGTACAGTACAGTACAGTACAGTACAGTGTAGTCTAGTATAGTACTATACTGTACTATACTAGACTACACTGTACTGTACTGTAATGTACTATACTGTACTATACTAGACTATACTACATGTACATGTATATTCTACTATAATGTACAATGCTGTACTGTACTATACTATACTGTATTATACTGTACTATACTACAATATACAATGCTGTACTATACTGTACTGCACTATACTGTACTAAAATGTGCAATACTGTACTGTAGTACTATACTGTACTATACCACAATATACATGTACAATGCTGTACTATACTATATTCTTTAGCTATGTAATTATTTAGTGTCTACTAGCAGTATAGTTTATATTGACTGTTCCTTATAATTATTAGGCATATCCATATTCAGCTAATCCTCCTCCCATTCCACAACTATTGAATACATCAAGTGTCTCTCAGACTGGTAGTCAGAGAGGTAGATTACGAGGAAGAGGGACAGGAGGTCATGCTGGAGGAGAAACTGACAGGAGAGAGGAAATGATTTATTATGCTTTCCAATATGATGAATGTGTAGTCCAGGCACGAATTGTTCCTAATATGTGTTGTCCCAATCATCAGGAATTACCTCTGGAATATATCGCACCTGATACTGTGAGTTATATGTCTGACATAGAATTAAAATAAATGATTATAAGTGTGTTATAATTCGTGAGAATTTGCTACATGTATGGAGTAGAGCTGGGAATCGGCTGAGATTCCGAAATTGATTATCACTAACTTCAAATCAATTGATAATTGATTAAAAATCAGTTGAAGTAATTACATGTACATACATGTAGGTAATTAAGTCAATCAATGCAGCAAACTCCTCCCATTTGATAATCAGAGAGAGGCTTCCCGTCATTTCCATATTGTACATTATTTTCTGTCACATGCTTGAAAAGTAAGACTTTTGGAATAGTTAGCATAATCGATATCACAGACTTACAATCGATAATCAGAAGAATTTGTAATTTCAATTGATTAATCAATTAATGATCCCAGCTCTACTATGGAGACATGTAGATGAAGCTTCTTGTGCACAAGTGTAGTGGAGTTAGTCAAACTCACTTTTTCAGATGCAGTCCAAATGTACAGTTTGGTTGCCATGGTGATTGAACCCATATAATAGATATCAATTTATAATAACTTCAGTTTCAACTTCTACTATTAGTAAATTAATAATGTGTTTGTGAAAATAGTTTATTTAATGGTACAGTACAAATGTACAGTACAAATGTTGTGTTTAATAAACAATGGCCATTTATACAGGAATTCAATGTATAATGTGTTTGTAAAAATAGTTTATTTAATGGTACAATGAGTAACATATCAAATGTTATATGTTTAATAAACACTGGCCATTTTATACAGGAATTCCATAATGTGTTTGTAAAAATAGTTTATTTAATGGTACAATGAGTAACATATCAAATGTTATGTTTAATAAACACTGGCCATGAATTCAATGTAGTACAGTTAGTCAAACTAACTTTTTCAGACGCAATCAGGTGGTTGCCATGGTGATTGAACCCATACTAGCTATGAATTTATAATGATTCAGTTTCAACTCAACGTGATTGTACTATTAGTAAACTAATAATGATGTATATTACTTGTTTGTGAAAACAGTTCATTTATAGGTAAAACTAATAACAATACAAATGCTTCTGTTTAAACACTGGCCATTTTATACAGGAAGTCAATGAAATTTGGTATTTAGGAACAACAAGTATTATGTTTCATGTATATTACATTACATGTATATTGGCTTGCTCTACAAACAGAGAGGCAAATAGCAAGAGTTAGTTTATAATTAGTATTTGATTAAAAATTATTGTATCACTGAATACTCAATTTTGTAACAAACTTTTTGAGAAATTTTAATCTGTACCAAATCTTCTTTTAAACTTCACATATATACACATATACTTTGATGAAATTCATCCGCAAGACTTCTTTGCATTTGCAGATGTGTCTCACATAGCCATCCTTTCCCACTACTAGCAGATGATCCAAGTCATAATCATCATATCTATAGCCATAGTAATACAAAGATAGACAGCCTACATGTAGCAATTTTGTATTCATTGTATATACATGTACAACTATCCTTCCTTACATCTAATGATTAAAGCATCTACATGTACAGTGTTTCCCCTAAAGGATGGTACATGTACCATGGCACTCCCCCACACTTTAGTCTTGCTCCCCACCCTTTAGTCTTGCTCCCCCATTCTTTAGTCTTGCTCCCCCACCCTTTAGTCTTGCTCCCCCACCCTTTAGTCTTGCTCCCCACCCTTTAGTCTTGCTCCCCCATTCTTTAGTCTTGCTCCCCCACCCTTTAGTCTTGCTCCCCCACCCTTTAGTCTTGCTCCCCCACCCTTTAGTCTAAGACGGTTATTCTGAAAATACTGTTTTACAACATTGACTGAATAATTGTTGACCAAACATCATGTACCACTGATGTACTCCCCCACCCTTAATATTTATCATGGGGGGGAACACTGTGTAGTGTACCTGTAATTAATTCTCATCATAGTATGTTAACTCAGATACTGTACATGTTCTTTTATCATCTGTATAACTGTATATTCATTTATCTTTTCTTGTATCCAATCATTACAGCTCTTCCTGACAGAGGGTAAAGATATACTATTAGGACCAGATGAATTGATAAAAGAAGAGAAGTTGGGAAGAGGAGCTTTTGCAACTGTGTATAAAGCAAAAGTGAAAAGAGGATTTTCATCACAGGTAAAATGTAATGTACATTGTAATGTACATTGTAATGTAATGTAATGTAATGTAATGTAATGTAATGGATGGATGGACGAATGGATAGATGGATGGATGGATGGATGGGTGTGCGGATGGATGGACGGGCGGATGGATGAATGTATGGATGGATGGATGGATAGACAGGTAAATACACATGTAGATTTGATTGATTGGTAGACGGGCGGATAGATGGATGGATGGATGGACGAACGAACAGACAGATGTGTGGACAGACAGACAGACAAACAAATAGGTAGGTAGCAAGTAGCTAGATAGATAAAAAGATAGATAGATAGATCAAACAATCAAAATATAGATATATGGACTAGTACTTTTTTCATTTAATTAGGGTCAGCAACATTATGAAGATGTGGCTATCAAAGCACTTGGAAGAAAACCAGAGGATGACCTTGAAGATCTCCTGAGTGATGAAGAAGATAAGGCAGGTGGAGAAGGTGGTGCCAAAGGACCTGCTCCAATGAATCGTGGAAACATCGTCCAAGGATTTAACAATTTAAAGAAGGAGTTATCAATTCTGTCACCTCTACGTCATCCAAATATTGTTCAGTTGTTTGGAGTTTCTGTTGAACCTCTCGGACTCGTTCTTGAGCTGGCCCCAAAAGGAGATTTGAAAGCGATATTGAAAGAATACAAAGAAGCTCAGAATCATCTTCAACCAGCAGCAATACAGGCTGTAGTGAGACAGGTGTGTGTATGTGTATCTGTACTGTATGTATGTCTGTATGCCTGTATGTCTGTCTGTATATATGTCTGTCTGTCTGTATGTATATCTGTATATCAGTGTGTCTGTACATGTATATCTGTGAGTCTGTATATCTGTGTGTCTGTATATCTGTGTGTCTGTATGTCCGTCTGTCTGTCTGTGTGTCTGTACATGTATATCAGTGTGTCTGTACATGTATATCTGTGTGTCTGTACATGTATATCTGTGTGTCTGTATATGTATGTCTGTGAGTCTGTATATCTGTGTGTCTGTATGTCTGAGTGTCTGTATGTCTGTGTGTCTGTTTGTATGTCTGTGTGTCTGTCTGTATGTCTGTGTGTCTGTATATTTGTGTGTATGTATGTCTGAGTGTCTATATGTCTGTCTGTGTGTCTGTCTGTATGTCTGTGTGTCTGTATATTTGTGTGTATGTATGTCTGAGTGTCTATATGTCTGTCTGTGTGTCTGTCCGTATGTCTGTGTGTCTGTCTATATGTCTGTGTGTCTGTCTGTACACTGTATGTCTGTGTGTCTGTATATCTGTGTGTCTGTGTCTGTATATATTGTTTTACCTCACTGATGAACACTGTTGATCAAATGTCATGTACCTCTGATGCACTCCTCCACCCTTAATATTTATCGTGGGGGAAAAAAACATTGATTACAATTTTACTATTTTAACAATGTACCATGTACATGTGTATCATTATACTGCTTTACCATTGTACTATTGTACTACTGTACATGTACCATTGTACCATTGTACCATTGTACCATTGTATTATTGTACATGTACCATTGCACTATTGTACCATCGCATTATTGTACATGTACCATTGTACCACTTCTTTAACCATTATCCACATGTGCATATTGCACATATTTAACCATTATCCACATTATACAGATTGCTGAAGGTCTGAGGTATCTTCATTCTCTTAGAATCATATATCGTGACTTGAAATGTGAAAATGTACTTGTCTGGTACTTCCCTACACCACACACTATACTCAGTACTACAACACAAGTTGGAAGTGATATTATGTATGTACATCTAATATACTTTATATACATGTAGTATGTATGTATTATATCACACACTATACTCAGTACTACAACACAAGTTGGAAGTGATATTGTGTATGTACATCTAATATACTTTATATACATGTAGTATGTATGTATTATATCACACACTATACTCAGTACTACAACACAAGTTAGTAGTGATATTGTGTATGTACATCTAATATACTTTATATACATGTGTATTATATCACACACTATACTCAGTACTACAACACAAGTTGGAAGTGATATTGTGTATGTACATCTAATATACTTTATATACATGTAGTATGTATGTATTATATCACACACTATACTCAGTACTACAACACAAGTTGGAAGTGATATTGTGTACATGTATGTACATCTAATATACTTTATATACATGTAGTATGTATGTATTATATCACACACTATACTCAGTACTACAACACAAGTTAGTAGTGATATTGTGTATGTACATCTAATATACTTTATATACATGCACAGTATTTAGTTGAGGTGGCAATATGAGGGGCTTATAGGTATATAATGAGGTTGAGGTGGCTATGTGACTATACAGAGATGACATATACATGTAGTAACCATGGACATGTATAACATAGGTGTAGAAGCCAGTCGGGCCAGTCCGGTTTGGCCAGACCAATATTTCCAATTCGAAATTAAATCATAAGAAAATTATTATGGCCTGTAGGGCCATCCCTATAATTGCTTTCCCACGGGTTCGAACTATATATATATTAGGGATGGGCGATATATCAAAATGAACGATAATTTATCGATATTTTCAATATCGATAAAAATTATGATATCGATATCGGGAGTTCATTCGATAGGCAATTCGATACGATAACCACGCCCATATAACCTTAATAATAGTTACATAAGTAGTAGTTAATTATTTTAAAATATTAATACAGTAGCCACATTTGTGCCTGCGGTAAGGCTGGTGAACTGCTTTCCATCAGTAGAAGCAGAATTACAATGTGTAAGTCAAAACATGTCCACATGTTGAACAAAAACACTTAACATAGTTACCTAGCTGTTATTTTGTAGATAATTAATTAACTATGAAATGGGTGTGGTTTAATATCATATCGAAAAATATCGATTATCACAAACATTTTGGAAAATATCGATAAATATCGTATCGTTTGGAAATTTCTCATATCGCCCATCCCTAATATATAATTATATAATTCTTGTGTCCACTTGCGCGAGTATGCGTTGTATACGTAGTTAAGGAAGTTGCGTCATTCCCGGGGGCTCGGTCAATTAATGGGTGTGGCGCGTAAAAGAACGCGCGCTCGAACTCTACACGAAGAAAGCTGCCTGTAGCTAAGTAGCTTACCGTAGAAACTGGAACTAGTAGCTAGCTATTCTGCCTGAAATATATTCCTAAAGTTCTATAAGGTCCTTTGAAAGGTCAGGAGAGTAGATAATCAAAATAATAACTATAATAAGCTGATGTGTTTTAGGCATGATAAAGTCAGCCATGATTACTGAATGCTGGACACCACAAAGCAGTCATAGGGATACTTTTGTCTTCACTTAAATTTGTAAAGCAATCATAGGGATGTTTTTTTCTCTATATACACTTGTTTTTAAAATAATTTCAAACAAAATATTTTGAAATTACGTAACCACACCTCCAATAAAATGGTGCACAACTGGCCGAAAGAGATGTCTTTATAAAATTGTATTTCTCTTAATATTACGATTTCCATTGATTGTAAACTATTTCTTATGATCTTATCTAATAGCAGACTATTCAGGATGCTCTATATACACAACACACATATGTATAATATAAATACTTGCCAGGCTCATTCACAATATATTATACTATATAGCATCCTTAGACCTTATACTTTAATACCTGGTTTTATATAAATATCAGTAGTATAATTATTTAGTGATTAGAATTTATATTTTGAGTGAATCTGGCAAGACATCACAATCTTAGTTGAAAGTATAATATGATGGAGGATCTTGGTGACAAAAACACAACCCTGAGATTTTCAATATCCAAAGAGACAGTTTGGAAAGACAAAAATTGTTTCTCAAGCATGATGCTCATAGAGCTCATAGAGCTCATAGAGAGAGAATAGATTCTCTCTGTGTTAGAGATGACTTCATTGCAGGTCTCATGAAGCTCGCCTCTCGGAAATTAATAATGCCAACAATAATTAATTTTGGCCACACCTCTCATAAAAAAGTAATGAGCACAAAACATTTTCGCTTGCCTTCAGCATGCCATTTTTTAGCCTGACCAATAAAAATTCCAGTCTACGCTGCTGTATAACTATGTTTACCAACCAGATTATTTATTTTGATTTGCTATACTTATACCTAAAATGAATATTCATCCTTTGATGTGATGAGGTGTCTAAATGACGAATACACCTGGTATCACATGACATGTCGACTAGGAGGTAGATAATCGCGAGTTAGATACCTGGGATCACGCGACACGAGGTATATAATTTTTTGTTATTCACCTAGCCACAACAAGGCAAAAAGGAGGGTTTCGTTGTGATATTGTGGTACAAAAATAACAACATCAAAAAAGTATGGAATTACCGACACAGCAGAAAATATAATTTGAAATACTTCAACTATTGAAGCTCAGCAGAATGTTATTGTGATAACGCTCTGACACCTGCAGCATAATTTTCATTCTTGGAGTACTGATAGTACTGTAGTATAGGAAGATAGCAAGGCGAGTATGAAGGCAACGTCCTCACTTTACTCACCTGCATAACTTCCATATTTTAAACAGCACAGACTTTTAACTCACTTACTTTCACAGAAGAGCTTCCAACAAACCCATAAATATCAAAATTATGCTTCGTTAGTTGTAGGAAAGCACCAAGGCGAGTGTTTCAGTGCTTCAGCCATAACCGTCACTTTCTTTCCATACGCAAATTAGAAATTGCGCAATATAAATTTGGCACCAAGAAAAACCACATCCTTGTTTTGTGGGTTTCTTCTGCTTTGTAGATTAGGTATAAGACAGTTATAGGTCTTCAGGTCAGGATATTAGTTGTTTTAGAGCCCTCGCTTCGCTCGGGCTCTAAAACAACTAATATCCCTCCCCTCGACCTATAACTTATACATAATTATGTACATTAGATACACATTTTTATATACATATACATGTGTCTAATACAATCTATTTAAATAAGCTAGCAATATGAAATGTGCAAATGAAAGATAGTTTATAGAGAGGTTTATAAATGACTGAATGACCTGATGTAAACCAATGTGATTGGTCAATTTAAACATAACATGGTATAGTATAGACAGACGTAATACAGCACAGTTGAATAGACTTGTACATACAATGTTTATGACATTCATTTGTATATACATGAAAATTAAACAAAATTAACAAACAAACAAGTAGCCACATTGGCTTAGGAAATTTATATACATGTACATGTATACATGTATACATGTATGGTTTGATATGTACACTGTGTGGTTTGTAGCTTCATTAAGCTGTATAAACACAACTTTGAAGTCATGAAATATATTATGTCATGAAATATATTATGTCATGACCACTTATGCAATATCAGCCTTGTAATCTGGCCCTCCCTTGGGCTGGTGATTATATATATACACATATCTACATGTATATATAATTTATTTAAAATACAAATTTAACAGCCACATGGCTTAGAAAATTCAGTTTAATGGACTTTTAAATGTACACATGTATGTATATACAGTGAAACCTCCCTTAGCGGACACCTCCCAATAGCAGACACCTCTCTAATAAGGACACTTTGAGCTTGTCCTAATTGTGTCCACATTATAGATGTATATACAATCTTTAATGTCTTCAATTTGTACATATTATGTATATGGAGATGTACAAGTATTGTAGGTCTAATAGAATTATTCACTCCTTTTTTATTACTACAAGCTCTTACATGTTCTTGTGTATATAATATAATAGTTATAATTACTTCATATAAGGATAGTATAGTAGCTATATTACACATTCAAAATAGTATACAAACCACAGAATGCAATAATTTCATGCTTGAGTAAGAACAAAAACATCCTGATATAACCCTAACAATGTCAGTACACCTAACAGATTCTTATACCATATGAGACTATATAAATGTAACATAATTTCGTGACTTCTTATATGAAGAAACAACCATAATTTATGTAGTCTGCATATGTTATAATGCTGATTCACCTCATTGTATAAGCCCCTCTGTGTATTAATCACATAGTCACCTCAACCTCATTGTATAAGCCCCTCTGTGTATTAATCACATAGTCACCTCAACCTCATTGTATAAGCCCCTCTGTGTATAGTCACATAGCCACCTCAACATCAGTGTATAAGCCCCTCTGTGTACAGTCACATAGCCACCTCAACCTCATTGAATAAGCCCCTCTGTGTATAGTCACATAGTCACCTCAACCTCATTGTATAAGCCCCTCTGTGTACAGTCACATAGCCACCTCAACCTCATTGTATAAGCCCCTCTGTGTATAGTCACATAGTCACCTCAACCTCATTGTATAAACCCCTCTGTATATAGTCACATAGCCACCTCAACATTATTGTATAAGCCCCTCTGTGTATAAATCCATAGCCTCAGTGTACAGCCTGTATCAGAAAGTTAAATTGTCATATATGTATATCAATTTCAATACTCTTAAATTATTATTTCTATAGCATATCTGTTTGTTTGTTTATATCATGACTTCTGATTTAACCTTCTTCTATCCTTCATCTTCCCCTTGCTTTCTTCCTCTTCTTCCTCATCTTCATTCTCTTCCTCCTACTCTTCCTCTTCCTCCTCTTCCTCTTTTTCCTCTCCTTCCTCCTCTTCCTCCTCTTCCTCCTCTTCTTCCTCCTCCTCTTCATCCATCTCCTCTTCCTCCTCCTTCTTTATCTTCTCATACACATAGTAAAGTAAAGATATCAGATTATGGCATCAGTCAGTTTGTAACATCACAAGGTGCTAAAGGTCACGTAGGTACTCCAGGGTTCATGGCTCCAGAGATCCTAAAGTATCTTGGTAAAGAAGCTTATAATGAGAAAGTTGACATATTCTCCTATGCCATGCTTATATATGAACTCATAACGTTCAGAGTACCTTTTGAACACTTGACACCAAATCAGGCTAACCAGGCAAATGAAAGTGGAACCAGACCTACTTTAAAGAGAAAGGTACATATAATAATATATCTATGTGAACCAGGTCATGAGCACCTAAACATTACTGAATAGTGAATAGCGAACATGTGAAAGCAACCCTGACTCTGGAAGCCCTTCTGTGTATAGTCACATAGAGCACCTATGTGTATAGTAGTCACATAGACACCTCAATGTCATTTTATAAGCCTCACCCCATTGTATAAGCCCCTATGTGTATAGTCACATAGCCACCTCAATTTCATTGTATAAAGCCTCACCTCATTGTATAAGCCTCTATATGTATAGTGTATAGACACATAGCCACCTCAACCTTATTATATAAACCTCGCCTCATTGTATAAGCCCCTATGTGTACATTGTATAGTGTATAGACACATAGCCGCACCTCATTGTATAAGCCCCTATATGTATAGTGTATAGACACATAGCCGCCTCAATTTCATTGTATAAGCCTCACCTCATTGTATAAGCCCCTATATGTATAGTCACATAGCCACCTTAATTTCATTGTATAATCCTCACCTCATTGTATAAGCCCCTATGTGTACATTGTATAGTGTATAGACACATAGCCGCACCTCATTGTATAAGCCCCTATATGTACATTGTATAGTGTATAGACACATAGCCGCCTCAATTTCATTGTATAAGCCTCACCTCATTGTATAAGCCCCTATATGTATAGTCACATAGCCACCTTAATTTCATTGTATAATCCTCACCTCATTGTATAAGCCCCTATATGTGTACATTGTATAGTGTATAGACACATAGCCGCCTCAATTGCATTGTATAAGCCTCACCTCATTGTATAAGCCCCTATATGTATAGTCACATAGCCACCTCAACCTCATTGTATAAGCCTCACCTCATTGTATAAGCCCTATATGTATAGTCACATAGCCACCTTGTATAATCCTCACCTTTGTATAAGCCTTACCTCATTGCATAAGCCTCACCTCATTGTATAAGTGTATAGACACATAACCACCTCAATCTAGCAAGCATGTGTAAGCAACTCTGACTCACATGCTCACAGATGTTACTAATGTTTTTACAGGTTACAAGTATATGTATATGGTACATGTGTACTTCTTTGTTAGTGTGTGCATGATTTAGAATTGATACAATTCTGTATGATTATGTAAACAGCAAGTATGCATTTGATTATAATATATTACAATTATAATCACAATTGGCCAATCCTGATCCAGAGTACATGTAGGTCATCATGGAAATTAATTAATGAATTTACATTACCTGTGTAGATTAAACTGTTTCAATATGCTGAGTCAGCATATAATATAAATTCATTTATGGCGGTTTGCATAATGAGTGATTAAATTCTAATAACACAGTGACATTTGCACAAGCTCTTCTGAAAGTAACCAAGAGGATTATCTGTATGTGACATGTTTATCTGTGTTTTTGTCATGTTGATATGTGACAAACAGACAGACAGGCAGTCTAGTAATTTAAATCATCTTACTATAGACTAGTGCTTGTACTATAAACTCAAAATTTGGAACTGCATTTTTAGTAGACATCTTCTACCTGCTAATTAGACAGTGAAAGGAAAGAGGAGGATGAGATATTGACAGAATGTCTGTCTCTCTTTCTTGTTTATGAACATGACAAAAACATCATAATAATAGGTTAATATCATAAGGTTAATACATGATTATACTGTAACTCAATAACTTGTATGTAATATAGTGTATAGTTTAATGTCATAAGGTTAATACATGATTATACTGTAACTCAATAACTTGTATGTAATATAGTGTATAGTTTAATGTCATAAGGTTAATACATGATTATACTGTAACTCAATAACTTGTATGTAATATAGTGTATAGTTTAATGTCATAAGGTTAATACATGATTATACTGTAACTCAATAACTTGTATGTAATATAGTGTATAGTTTAATGTCATAAGGTTAATACATGATTATACTTTAACTCAATAACTTATATATGTACAATAGTGTATAGTTTAATGTCACTGTACGGTTAATACATGATTATACTGTAACTCAATAATAAAGCAATGAATTGAAATTTGACATACATGTACACAAAAAGAATGAGAAGGATAATTATATGAAATTGGTATAGGTGAATAAATTATTGGTCATTCCTTATGAACATTGTAGTGAGGTCATAGTGAATGTGATTGACCTTTATAACCAACTATCTCTACGCCTTTTGTACCACTCTATATTTTCCATCTCTTTGTTTCTCTCTACCTTCCTTCCTTGTGTGCTGACTTATTCACCTAACCCCTCTCACCTGGATTCTTCTCTCTCTCATCCAGGATCTCCCTTGTCCTGTCTTAATCAGAGAATTAATGGTATGGTGCTGGCAACAAGAGGAAGAGAATCGTCCAAAGGCCTCGCAAATCATTGACCTAACAAGTGCTGATCAGTTCCTTAGACTGGCTGATGCCATCAGGATCAATAATTTTGGCAGTCAGGTACATGTGTATGTATAATGTGTGACTTTTGACATACATACATTACATACACATATATACATACATACATATATACATACATACATATATGTGTACATGTACATACATAAAAAACAAATGCACACACTAACACACATCTTGAATCTTGAAGCCGTCCATCGTTAGATGATAACGGTATCCTTGGGCAAGAGCCCTGGATATAATGCCTGGAGAGACTTTTCCAGACATTACTCTCGTGCAATTTACGATCCCTAGATTTGCAAGATCTAGGCAACTGAACACCTCTGTGAGCTAGACTACTCCACACGCTTCACAGCAGTGATTGTCAGCTTTTCGCCGCACTGCCAAAACAATGCGTTACCAGGTTCACCACAAGGAGGTAGCTGACAATGAACCCACTAACACACATAAACACACACTCACACACATGAACACACACACATACACATGTACCAATGGTGTGGCCAGACTCAATTTCAGATATTGCCTGGGCAGAATTTGGATGCGTGAAGCGTGCCGCACAAATCTTAAACCTAAATAAATTCATAGTGGGTGTGATCAATGAATTTCTATTGTTCAATTAATAATGAATGATTATAATAATTATAATATTTGAATCCTGTGACTAGCATCAAAAATTTTCAATTCCATTGCTTTTATACTGAAGTAACTGAACTAACAAGTCTGGTCTCCATAGGAATTCAGTGATGCAAAATGTAGGATGAGATTCAGCAGTTGCCTGGAGACAGGTAAAGGTTCCCTGGGCTCAGGCTGGCACCCCCCTTGGCTATGCCACTAGCTCACACGCATATAGTTTCGGCCAGGTGCTATAAGCCTGTACCATCTGCTAGACAAATTAATATCTAATATGTAATTTTAGTGTGTTGTATTATTCCTATGTCTATATCATTACTCATTCACAACAGGTTGCTGGTTCCTGTTATCGTATCATTAAATCATCCTTCAATAAAATGGCAACCACACCTATCACTCCAGCACATAGTCACTCACATTTCTTCTCTCCAAGGACCTCAGGATTCTCACGAAAGTCTAGCAAAAACTCTCCATACAAAATTGTGAGGCCTCAAACTATTGCTGGATCTATACCCAGTAGTAAGCCCGGTTCTGATATTTTATATCCTGAGTCCCGTTCTACTGAGTATGGGGTTATGGGAGCTACTATAAATCATAAATATTCATCTAGAAATATTACCCATGCATCATTAGATAGTGATGTATCAAAAGTCAGTACAGGAAATGCAGGTTTAGTAGTGTCTGCTGAGATACATGATGACGCTCTTGTTCATGAGGCTAGCGTTGCACCACGTCATAATATGGTCCTCTCACCCACAAGACGTGATCACATGACCACTGATCACATGACTGATGAAAATAATAGCAGAACTCCAACAGGTAGTAAACAAGTATCTAATGTCTCCTTTTCTGAAGACACATCTTTGGATCATCAGGACTCAGAACCTGGAAATCAACAGGAACCTGAATCTCCCTGTTCTGGTTTGAGTCTCATAGCCACTGGTCCTGGTCTGGAACAAAATATTGAGCCTCATGTTGGACACCCTCTTCCGGCTCATCCAACTTCCTTGCCACCATTAATGATAAAAGAAGAAGAGGAAGAGGAGGAGGAAGAAGATGAAGAAGAAGATCATAAGATGTATCAAGTTTGGGGAGCTTCTTGTTTCACTCATTGTTCAGTGGCTACTGTAATGGAATATTGTGGACAATTTGTGAAGATTGAGGTATTAATAAAAACATATTAGTTATAAATGTAATGTCATATAGTAGTTAATAGTATTGTGTACTATCATTAATACATTACAGTACATAATAATAGTACTGTGTACATTACTATACTACATTACTATACTACATATCAGTACTGTGTACTATCAATACATTACTATACTACATATTAGGACTGTGTACTATCAATACATTACTATACTACATATCAGTACTGTGTACTATCAATACATTACTATACTACATATTAGTACTGTGTACTATCAATACATTACTATACTACATATTAGTACTGTGTACTATCAATACATTACTATACTACATATTAGTACTGTGTACTATCAATACATTACTATACTACATATTAGTACTGTGTACTATCAATACATTACTATACTACATATCAGTACTGTGTACTATCAATATATTACTATACTACATATCAGTACTGTGTACTATCACTATACTACATATTAGTAATGTGTACTATCAATACATTACTATACTACATATTAGTACTGTGTACTATCAATACATTACTATACTACATATTAGTACTGTGTACTATCAATACATTACTATACTACATATTAGTACTGTGTACTATCAATACATTACTATACTACATATTAGTACTGTGTACTATCAATACATTACTATACTACATATTAGTACTGTGTACTATCAATACATTACTATACTACATATTAGTACTGTGTACTATCAATACATTACTATACTACATATTAGTACTGTGTACTATCAATACATTACTATACTACATATTAGTACTGTGTACTATCAATACATTACTATACTACATATTAGTACTGTGTACTATCAATACATTACTATACTACATATTAGTACTGTGTACTATCAATACATTACTATACTACATATTAGTACTGTGTACTATCAATACATTACTATACTACATATCAGTACTGTGTACTATCAATATATTACTATACTACATATCAGTACTGTGTACTATCACTATACTACATATTAGTACTGTGTACTATCACTATACTACATATTAGTAATGTGTACTATCAATACATTACTATACTACATATTAGTACTGTGTACTATCAATACATTACTATTGTGATTATTGCATTAGTGTTTTCAGGTGATTGTTACATGTGTTTCTTTAATTTGAGTTAATAGTAAGTACAAACAGAACACATACTAAAACTAAAAACTTTGTTATAGTCTATTCATCCTTAGGAGGCACAGGAAGTAGGAATTGAAATCATAGCTTGATTATATGGAAGTTATTAACATGAGTATCTGTGCCTCTTCAGAGTCAATATAATATAGTATTGTTTCTACTCCAAATGGACAATACATGTGTATATGTATGAAAACTGTTACATTATTAAAATGTAAATATTTAGATGGTGATATTGTATATAACGTGGCAATATGATTTGATTTTATTAATGTCATGTCATAAATGCTGACTCATCACATAATACGTAATATAATATTTATACCAATATACATAACATTGATTAAATTGAAATTATTCAAGTGACCAGTGTTTCCCCAAAGTGTGCCATCATGGCACTCCCAGCCTCCCATGCCCTTTACTTTTAATTAAAGTTTATGCTGAAAAGCACTGTTTTATAACACCATTGACCAAACATCATATACTCCTAAAGCACTCCTCCACCCTTAATATTTATCTTGGGAGAAACACTGATCAGTGACACATGTGTCACCTCTTCTGATATCAAATCCAATCTAACTTAGTTAGTATATAAATGGGTGAGCATTGTCCAACGACCCCAAAGACAGTCAACTGTCAGGTGTACAATCCACAGTTACTAGGAATGGCATTACCCTGACTGTCCTAGGATAATCCTTGGATCCCTCATATGATACCCACCAACTCTTCTGTCAGAGTATCCCGGGATGTTGGTGTTATCCTAGACCCTAATAACTGAATAGTGAGTGAGGACTTGAAAGTGTATGATTTTCTCATTATTGACAGGATATTGATCTTGGTGATTCACCTGTTCTATGTATTACTATGGTGAATGATAAAGTCTGGATGGGTTTTCAAATTGGATACCTGTGTATATATGATGCTGATACTCATGACCCAATAGCACAGGTAAGATGAGAAGACTAATAAATTGGGAGTCAAATCATAAATATAAATAATCTGCACTTACATTTTAGAATTTTTATTTTTTGTTTTCTTCTATCTGTCTCTATCCCTCCCTCTGCTCCTCTCCTTTCTCCTATACCTATTCTCTAATCCCTCTCTCCTTGATTACGTTACTCCCCTCTCACCCTTTCTCCCTCCCTCTTCCTCTCACCCTCTTCTATGCTCCCTTCATTCCTCTCATCCTCTCTCTCTTCCTCTCTCTCACCCTCTCTTCTTTCTTCTAACCCTCCCTCTGTCCCTTCCCCTCTCTTCTAGATATGGGTCAGACAGGGTATACCAATACTTAGTATTGCACACATACCATCACTAAACACAGTGTATATAGGGATGTTTGATGGATCAGTAAAATCATACAGTGACATGATTGATGACATCATTGAAACATCCGGTGATTCCATTGTCACTGAAATGGACCCTCTAAATACATACCAAGATACTAATCAAGTATCTGTTTGTCTACTGCCTGTACTGTACTCGCATACAGATGGAGAAATGCAACATCATTTGTGGGTTGGACAGAGCAATCGAGAGATTACTGTTCTAAATGCTGTTGATTTGTCTATTGTCGATTTTATTGATAGTCCACTTGACAAAACACTCACGCCAAGATTTTTAAACAGTTTAACATACACACATCTAACTTGTAGCATAAGCATCACCGATGATGTTCAAACTGAGCCGTTTGTCATCAGCACACCTGAGACTGATGTCCATACTGAGATTGAGAATGTGCCCAATGTATTGGTTTATGGTGCTGTAGAACATGGTCAATATGTCACCTGCTGGGATGCTCAGACTAGAGACGTGATAACATCTGTAGACTGTATGAAACTATTATCACAATGGAAGAGTAAGATATAATACATGATATATTCACATTCACCATGACCTCAGAAATATATTAGTTTGGAATCTCCATCAATCTTTTTACCTACATAGTAAATTATTAACTTTCATGTTCTTTTTGTTGTATGTCAAATTTCAATTAAGTTACAATATAATCATGTGTTAACCTTATGACATTAAACTATACACTATAGTACATGTATATAGAAAGTTATTACAACCTAATTTTAAGGTCATTAATGTGAATATGAACAGACTCCAGACACATTCATACTATTGTAATCTCTTCAGCTATAATAATTAATATCTTGTACTCCACCCCTCTACCAATCATATTATTACCTGCGTATGTACTCCACCCCTCTACCAATCAATTGATATTCATATTATTATAACTATCCTGTACTCCACCCCTCTACCAATCAATTAAACGTAGTTTTGAGATGAATCAATGGATGGATGGATGGATGGATGGATGGATGGATGGATGGATGGATGGATGGATGGACAGACAGGCAGACAGACGGATGGATGGGTAAATGTATGTATAGATGTTGGATTAATGATTTGATGGACTAGATAATGTCAGTGTGTATGAATAGAATTTAATCACATTTATACGTTTATTTGATATCAGCCTATCATTTAATTTGTCAATCTATTTCCTAACTTTGTCTATTTATTGTTATTACAGGTGAACCACCACCACAAGTGTCAGCTCTACAATATTATTCAGATCATCTGTATATTGGACTAGTTACTGGGGAGGTGCTTGTACTAGCTGCACCTACTCTTAATCTACTAACAATCCTTCACTGTCACAGATCTCATGTTCGCAGCTTCCTTGCTATTGACTTGAAAAAACTCCTTCCAAATCCGACACAGTCCCCAGCGTTTACCCCTGCCCTCTCTCCATCTCATCCATTTTTGATTACAGATGATAACACTGTCACATATAAAACTGGTCCTATACAGCTCATGAGTTTTGGAACTGGATTTAGGTATGTGCTAATGTTTCTACAGTACCTGTACTTGTGTATGACCATGAGTCATTATCCATTTATTCTTTCATTCATTCATTCATTCATCCTATCCATTTTCCACTCATCCAACATTCCACCCATTGTCTTAATCTATCCATCCACTCACCATCTATCCATTCACCAAACCACTAATCTTCATTCATCCATCCGTCCGTCTGTTCGTCCATCCATCCATCCATCCATCCATCTACTCATCCTATCTACTCATCTCTTCTATGTATTTTTGTAGAGCTTATTATGAATCTGCTGATAGTATTGATTACACTCAGTCTTCATTCCTTCTGGTATGGGAATCAGGACAATGGACAAAAATGGTCACATGACAACATAATTATAATTGATCTTTTTAATTTTTTAAAAATTAATTTCTAATCATGTTTGAAGACAGTTTGTATTATACTGTACAAAATGAACTAATAATTAGTTATTGCTTTCCTAATTTGATTTGTTTGTTTTGCTGATCTGTTATTGCCTTTAATTTTAAATAATAAACTTCACCTTTTACTCAAAAGCAACTCCAATACATTTTGAATCACTAGTGTGCAACATCACTATTCACTACAAAGTATGCACCTACTTCCTCTTGTTCACTAATGGCATTAAGATGTGGTCTCAACAATCATGTGGTCAATTAAACATTACTAAAATCAGTCTAGTATTACTATTACATCATAGTACATTACTATTAGCCTTTGTCTGGGTCTCAACAAGCATTAGCCTCGCTTGCTGCAGTGTACGTACATGGTGTCAGTGGTTGTCTTGACCATATAGTTACCCTCTCGTGATATATAATTCATACTTGAATGGGTGATATTCAATATGCTATACACAGTACAAATGCTGGTCTATATATAGATGTGACCTGCAATAATTATATAACAGAGCCAGGCCATGTCTGAAAAAATTAATATTCATCACGCATGATGAGAGAATAATAATATACGTTACAAATATTATTGTAGCTGAAGAGGAAAAAAAATGGTTTGTTGCCAAAATATTTTTGGGCTATGTATTATACATAGTTACTTTGAAACTGTTCATATTAGCACAATTATCATCATAAGTATTATTATACATAATAATAATAATAATAATAATACCTACTATATATATATCACCCCGATTACTCTGCCAACAATGATCACTACTAGGCCTATACTGTCGAACATGATATTGCTGATTAGCTGGCTTCCTCCCAAGGGAATTCCCCGTGTTTTTTTTTTTTTTTTGTGTTTTTTTTCGCTTTTGACCACATTCTGTGTATGCCTTAATTTAAGTGAAGAAGAGCTATAGTGTAAGTGAAAGCAAGTCAGGATAAGCGCTAATGTTCTGAGGGGCGTCGACTGTCTATATAGGCCACTCTATTGAGTCTGTCTTCTCTCAGCTAGCCTCATCATTCATAGAATAGTAAGACAAGTAGTTTAATAGTATTATCTGCGATAGCATGTTTGGTCATGAAAGAAATGCAGGAGGAATCGCATGACTATAGTGGTTGTAAAAATTTCATTCCTATTACAGCAATATAATTATACAAACACTATACATGTGTATACCGAGAACTATATAGTAATCGCTCTTGAGCCAGCCAATGAATACAATAGTCTCACTTATCCTAATGCACATCAATCTCTACATCTAGTGAGGGGAGGAGAGAACCGGGGAGGTAGGAAAATGAGGGGAGGAAGAGGAGATACTGGGGCTAGGAGGAGTGAAGTATTTCTTGTTTTACCACCTACAAAATGATCGTCACATGCAAATGACACTCATAGTGGACTAACCCCAAATCAAGTTGTTCATATAGTGTTAAGTACATTTTTGATTTCTTCAAACACATTTTATAACTGAGTGTTTTCGTATCCACTATGGTTCTCAGCCCTTCACAGTTAATGAGTTATGCATAATTGCAGCTCAACATACCGTACATGCATAACTGAATAATAATTATTATGAACACATTATTCTTTATGGTTGAGTAAGGAAGAATCAGCACAAATGCAGTGACCTGAAGCAATATTCATATTCACCATATTCTTATAAAGAATGTCTGGCATACATTTCTCAATACTATCCTACTTGGAGTACTTACCTTCCTGTCTGCCATAATTATAATTATATTAGTGCAGAAATTATTTAACTATGATTAAACCTGATTCCATGTACATGAAAATAATTTTATAATTTATAGTTGGGATAGTTTTTGTGCACATGTACAGCTGCTTAATGTGTACAAATTCAATTAGGGGGAGTACATAAATTTACACAATGTGGTTTTTTATTACAGTTCCAGAATTCCAAAAAGGAAGTCACAGTTAAATCATCTACTATCCATAATTATATTTATGTATAGATTGCAGCTCAGTGATTGAATGAAATGGTCATTACTTCATATAAGGATAGCTATATTACCATATAATGACCGAGCTAGATTCAATGCAGTAATATTATACAGAGTCTTAGAGGACTGAGCTTGTCTTTCAAAATTCTTCCCATTTCCAACATTTCCAACACTGGCATCTCTGCTGCATATATTTTGGCCACCATTCACTTTCTCTACTCAAACTTGGCTCCTTTTCTGACATGGAGTACTACTTCTACCAACTTGCTTACTGGGACTCGAAAGTCCCCAAGCGTTTCATAGGATTAATTCAGCTCTCCCTCTTTTGACTGCAACTGGGGCAAACGGGTTGTGCAGCAAGGGAAATGTCTCAGCTACCCACCAGATTTCTTGGGCAGGGTCACTGAACCCACCACACCACCACCCCCCCCCCCCCCCCCCCACACACACACACACACACAAATTACGTGGCCGGCAAGGGGGCTGCACCCCCTTCCAACCTCCATTAACAGGGGGACACACCCTTTAAAATTCTCTCCATACATATTATTTAGGCCAAAGGGTGGCCGAAACACCATCAACTTTTTTAGCCATTTAATGGCTTGTCCCCGACACTAATTACAAGCATTTGGCGTGCTTTGTAATGCTAGGAACACACTCCGAACTGTGTAGGGGTCAAATGTCACATATATGTGACACTTATGTATAATATTATATCGACATGCACTGTGCAATGGCATACACTAATGTGTTTATACATTTATGTATGTATATTATTAGTAATTTAGTATACATAATTTTATACAGATATGTATAATTATGTAATGTTAACCTTTAGAGCACTGATGTCATCAATGTTATAATTATTATAATTATTACAAGTGCATTGGCAATATCCAATAGTGCAAATGGCATGTCATTGATATGTAGATTATGACATTTTTTCAAAGTGTAGTTATGTCATCATACTCAGTCATCAATGATGGTATACATACAAAGTAATGTCATGTCATCAATGTACACATAATGAAATTAATTACAAAGGAATATGCATATGCAAATTGAAGAATGTGAGAAAACAATACTAATTATCATTACAAATGTAGACCAAGGTGGAAGAGAGGTGCTGCACTGTTCTATATAATGCCAATTCCCTTTGATGTGGTCAAAGGAATGCAAGTAAATCACAAATATGCTTTGATTTTTGTGTTAGCACTGCTCTATTGAAGTGTAGCTAGCTAAAACACTGTTAATATACATGAACAGACACATACATGTACATCCTGTTAATATACATGTACATCCTGTTAACATACATGTACATCCTGTTAATATACATGTATAGTCTACAGTCTACATGTCTACATGTACATGTATTTATTAAATACATACATGTACATGAACATACACACATGTACATCCTGTTAAAATATACATATACTTCCTGCTAACATAAATGTACATCCTGTTAACATACATGTACATCCTTTTATTAAATCATTTTATATACTACACAGCTGAAATGCAGAATCATTATGCACTTGTATATGCAGCCATTAGAGTAAAGCTAGATAACCCTCAGGGAAACATACCCAGTTGTACTGTAATCAGATAACACTCAAGTAAGTTCATACATGTACATGTGTTATTATACACGTACATGTATAGATGTACATTGTATATATACATATATATAATTATTATATGAACTGTAACTACCCCCCCACACACACACACACACAAATTACGTGGCCGGCAAGGGGGCTGCACCCCCTTCGAACCTCCATTAACAGGGGGACACACCCTTTAAAATTCTCTCCATACATATTATTTAGGCCAAAGGGTGGCCGAAACACCATCAACTTTTTTAGCCATTTAATGGCTTGTCCCCGACACTAATTACAAGCATTTGGCGTGCTTTGTAATGCTAGGAACACACTCCGAACTGTGTAGGGGTCAAATGTCACATATATGTGACACTTATGTATAATATTATATCGGCATGCACTGTGCAATGGCATACACTAATGTGTTTATACATTTATGTATGTATATTATTAGTAATTTAGTATACATAATTTTATATAGATATGTATAATTATGTAATGTTAACCTTTAGAGCACTGATGTCATCAATGTTATAATTATTATAATTATTACAAGTGCATTGGCAATATCCAATAGTGCAAATGGCATGTCATTGATATGTAGATTATGACATTTTTTCAAAGTGTAGTTATGTCATCATACTCAGTCATCAATGATGGTATACATACAAAGTAATGTCATGTCATCAATGTACACATAATGAAATTAATTACAAAGGAATATGCATATGCAAATTCATGACATTGATTTATAATCTGGCATCACCGCCCACTTTGCATACGAATGAGTTGTGCCACCAGACTAATCCAATTGCATTAAAAATTGTTACATTGGGCATCACTTATTTTAGACTTCATTTGGAGAGTGTTTTCATGTTAACTTGGGTATATTGGTGTTTTGTGGGTTATGGACCTATGTTCACAACACTTTGTTTGAGCTTATTCACGTTTTATTGTTCTACATAAGTATTCCTTGCTGTATAATAATATTTATTATAATTATAGACTCATAAGTTGAAGTATGATACAATTTTAATCCTGTAGTAACTATTGAAGAATGGTTAGTGATCTCCAATGTTAACTGATGCAAAAAAAATCAAATTTAAATCTGTTAAATAATTCACAGATTAACATGAAACAAAAGTAATCTGATATTTTAATTAACTATTACTCGTTAGGAATTGATGAATCTAAACAAAGTTTAAAATCCAGAAGCTTTTTATGAAAATGCATTTTCAAAAATCTTCTCTTAATTCTTTCCTGTATTTTACCTCCTCCAACTGTCAGGAGAAATGATGCTCGACACATAAATTCTTGTTCTACTAGGGTGACAAAAGGAGTATCACTCCGTCCACCATACACATTAGGTGAATAATGTTGAAACACATTCTTCTGTCCCAAAAGTAATTCTTTAATTGCAGTACTAGGAGCAGAGTCAGTTAAGTTATTTGCCTCCGACAATTTATCATCTGTGAAAAAAAATAGAAGCAAGTCTGGATAATCTTTTAAATGTTGTTCAACGCTCTGTTTGACCTTCATTAAGCATTCCTTAAAATTCGTCATCTTGTGAATGCTCTCTGCTGGCCCATTGTCTAAATGTATATGTACAACAAAATACTGTTTTCCATTTGCCAGAGATTGCATATATTTTTTTGTCTGTTGAATCACAAGCTTTGCTAAATTACTATGTCGTCTTCGTTTGGTGTCTACAGGTACTGGGACTGTTGCTGTAGGCTTAGCAGGCGATGATGGTTCTTTTTCTTGTTTTTCTTCTTCTGTTATTATTATATCACTGTCATCTCTTTCCAGACCTAGCCAAGAAGTGAAAGCTATAGATATATCAGCATCTGCAAACCAGTACATACTCAAGTCATTACTTCTGTACCATGCGGCTATGCAGTAACATCCAACTACTTTGAACTCAGGTTGGCATTGTGTTTCAGCTATTGCGTTCAGTCTTGTTAAAATATCTTTAGCACTTTCCTGCATAGGTTCAAAGTCACAGCACTCAGTAATGGGACTAATGTATCGTAGTTTCTGTATTAGGTCCCATTCTGATGTGAATTTTTTGTGAACGACTTCATAAATAGGTTTAATTACAACTATAGAACGATATGAATTGTGAATGAAAGTACTCAAAGAGACAACTGAAGGTAGACCAGCATCACACAAACTCTTTTGTAAAGACAAGTCATCTTTTAGTATTTTTTCTGTCACATTATTTGTACATTTCAAATGTAACGATAATTGTGACGAAAACTGAGTACAGTTTAAAATACTATTCATACACCAACAATCACACTTATCATCAGAATAAGTACAACGATTTGAAATGAGTGGATGTTTTTCTAGTACTTGAGCTCTTAGGTCAAGAGAGTTAGCTACTAAATTGATCATATTGTCAGATACAGTACTGTTTGCTTCTCCTATAAACCTGGCAATTACGAACTTCTTGGGATTAATAGGTTTTACCAGCTTTTTCCTTGGAGTTTTACAACGATAATAATGTAGATAACTAGTAGATGCATGTGGGACTGTGTCTTTCAATGGACAAAGAGATTGTTCAGACCGTCTGCTGTATACAACGTGTTTTTCCATTCCACTTCTGTTCAGGTACACAGATATCTCTACTATTGCCAAGAAGGTAACAATCAACAAGAAACACCAGCTTGAGATACATCTAATACGATTTAAAGTTACAATCATCTCTATAGTAAAATAATAAATAAACATGTAGACGGACACGCCTCTCTTTAGCTTCACGATCACACATTCACATTCCAAAAAATATACGAGAACGCGGGCCAGACTTTCTGGCCGTGAGACTCGGTACTGACTACAGACAGTACTTCTGCAGTCTGTAGCCATTCAATTTTGTAACAAGCGAGCATTTTATTTTAAGATATAAATAATACAATAATTACTACGAACACACAAATCAACAGCAAATTGTGTTGTTGTTTTGCCGGTAATACATTTTGCGAACGTCTGCACAAAGCCATAACAGACCTAGTCTCGTTCCAGACTCGCCAAGCATTAACATTTTTCTGTGGACGTGAATGGTATTGTATGAATAACGTGTACAACACTAAAAGATGATCTCTTCAGAACTGGTACTGGAAGGCATCTTGCTAGCTTGCAGGCAAGTCTCATGAGGCCAGACACAACCCTTAAGAATAGGGATGTGTCTGTACAACTAACAGTCCTAGAATATTTGTTACAAACCCTACACTGTTTCATCCATTTATAATAGTGTTATTTTACCTATAACCAAAACCCTAAGACATTGTGACTTTAAGTTATAGCTATATTGAGTCACTAGACATACTTTAATTTATAATTATATTCTTCAACTACTGATTGTGTTAATTCTAGCCAAAAGGCTACCTATTATTAAATTTCAGATGGTTAATACTAGCCCTAAACAACATAATTACATTAATAATCTCTATATAGAATGTAAATACTATTAAGGTAATGAATATTATTATTATAAGGTTAATGAATTTACAGGCTATCCACATACACTTGCCGTGTTCTGCCCACACTGGTCAGGAATAACCACCTCTCAGATGTATTAATACATATTACATGTATATAGGCTACTAAGACAGAATTAAGTATATACTGGATAAACAGCACTAAATGCAATGTAGAATCCAGCCACCACTCTAAATATCCTGGGCAGAACACTGACTTGAATGTGCTATTATTAACAGGGGTCTGGAAACATTGAGCTGACTATCAAACATTTTGACCCATTTTCATCATTCTTGTCCTTTTCCCATATACTTTGTATACAGTTCAGTCTCGATTTACCACTGAGGCATTTACTAAATTTATCAGACAATGTCCTGCATTACTGGTTGTTTCAAATACAAGATAAGTAAGTACAAGTGAACTGGCAATCAAATCCAGCAATGACACCAGTTTTGTATAATAATAATTATTGAGTTCATTCAAACATATTGTCTATAAAAACTCTTTTTGTGTGTTCTTTTTTTCCAAGTTCATTTGATAAAACAATAAATTTACTTCGAAGGAAATCAGCTTTGATGTACAGACCCTGAGTAAAGAATATTAGGAGGAAACTGAGTATTATTAAGTCACAGACGATTGTGCTAAACCTACAACCATGATCCCAAGACCATATCTAAACCCTACAACCATGATCCCGAGACCCATATCTAAACCCTACAACCACAATCCCAAGACTCCTGATCCCAAGACCCATATCTAAACCCAACAACCATGATCCCAAGACCCCTGATCTTGAGACCCATATCTAAACCCTACAACCCCTGACAAAGATAATGGGTGGGCAAAATATGGTGATTTTATGAATAGTGATCCCACTTGCTGACTACAAATCCTGTATGACACTCTGTATGACATCCTACATGTATATGACATCCTACATATATATGACATCCTGTATGAAACCCTGTATAAACCCTGTACAAATCCTTATATGAGACCCTGTAGGAATCCCTGTATGAATCCTTATTGAAACCCTGTATGAAACCCTGTATGAATCCCTGTATGTGCATTTATAACTGCTATTACCTGTAGATGTCTCAAACCTCCATTTTGTTTGAACGAATTTCTTCCATGTAACATTCTACGATTATTAAAAGTCATCATCTCTCCGGGTTCAAGACGATGAACCATCTGCAAAAATAGAAGTAATAAACACATGTATATTTATGAGATGACAAAATTTAGGTGTCTTGGAGGAGCAGTAATTGGTCTTCCTAGATAACCAATTTAGTCGATTGTCTATACAAAATAGTAAGTATTTAAAGGTAGATGTACATTACCAAAGGGAATGAATGCCTCGTAATTATGTAATTCAAAATACTGCACTGTTGAGTAGTTACAGTTTCATAATCAACAAAATAACATTCCACAATAGAGTATAGTATATACAAGTAATTGTGTTACATAAATATTTACTTTATTATACAGTAGAGTTGATACTAAATATAATTAATCAATAATGACAGTGTGTTCACACATAGAATGTTTACTGATATAATGAATGCACTCACAGTGCAGAACCCTCGCCACAATTGTGATCGGGAAACAGGAATGACTACGCAGAATATACTTGTCTGTAATGATTATTATACTAAGATTATATTTATATATATGTGTGTGTGTGTTACAACTTACACTCCAGTCCTAGCAAAAGTACATTATTCCTAGTATAAGAAGTGCAGTGGTCTTTAATGGCCTTTATAAAACATTTTGTGGCTTCAATTACGTGCATGAAATGAATAGGTGGAGCTAGAAATTGACAGTCATGGCAGGCTCGATGTTGTAGTAGTCACTACTTCAACTGTACTTGATTTCAAGTTGTGATTTGATAGCGATAGCCTTCAAACAAGATGAGTTATGTTTCCATGTACTCGTTTGCTACCAGAGGTCTTCTGAAAGTGGTGAAACGGCAATCGTGAGTTGTAAAAATTGTCATAACTTTATAACAGAAAGGTTTTAGAAAAAGCCTGTCCTTTATTTTGATCCTTGTATAATTTCACATCTTTTAAGTTCCAATGTTGTTAGTTCTCCAGAAATTTTGTTCATACACAGACAAACAGACAGACAGACAGAACACCAGATTACAGTAACCCTCTGCTCCGCCTATGCAGGCGAGGATTAATAAGAAGCATTATAATACAGTTAAGTGTTCTAAATACATTATAATACACTTAAGTGTTCTAAAGACATTATAATACAGTTAAGTGTTCTAAAGACATTATAATACAGTTAAGTGTTCTAAAGACATTACAATACAGTTAAGTGTTCTAAAGACATTATAATACAGTTAAGTGTTCTAAAGACATTATAATACACTTAAGTGTTCTAAAGACATTACAATACAGTTAAGTGTTCTAAAGACATTACAATACACTTAAGTGTTCTAAATACATTATAATACAGTTAAGTGTTCTAAATACATTATAATACAGTTAAGTGTTCTAAAGACATTATAATACAGTTAAGTGTTCTAAAGACATTACAATACACTTAAGTGTTCTAAATACATTATAATACAGTTAAGTGTTCTAAATACATTATAATACAGTTAAGTGTTCTAAATACATTATAATACACTTAAGTGTTCTAAAGACTTCAGTTAAGTGTTCTAAAGACAACACAAGCTGCATGTACACTAGTATCGATGCATGTACTGTACATGCATGTACAAATATATGTTATGTTACTAAAATAACAATATTTTGTTTGTGATATTCCAAATAGATGTACAATGATCATCTTGTGTAATTAATCAAACATGTCTATTATCAACTTATTTGGAATATTGCTAACAAAACATTATAAGATATTTTAGAAATATCACATCCATCTGGATTTCCTGAACTTTGTTGACTCTTTTGACTCTATCTGTTAGAAGGTGAAACAATACTGACAAAGATTCAGTTTCAACAAGTGTTCTTGTATATCTAACTCATATTAAGGGAAATTCCAAAACTCTTCAAGCAAAAATGTATCATTGATGTGACATGTACATTCAATATGTACACATGTACACACACAAATGCATGCACACACACGCACATACTGTTACAGACACAGACAGAGTCTAACAGACACACACAGACACTAATACAGACACACAGACACACATACAGAGTCTAACAGACACACACAGACACTAATACAGACACACAGACGCACATACAGAGTCTAACAGACTAGGGATGTGCGATACAACTAAATAATAGTATTGCGTATCGCTGACAAAAATATCACGATGCGATACAGTATCACGATATTTGAAACACTTATAAAATGTTAATAAATGTCCTATTAGGATGTATTTGTCAAGAAATGGGAAAAGAAATCAATGAAAGTTATGCGCACTAGCTTACTTTTAGGTATCAAATCAGAAAACCCATGTTTACTAAACTGTCCATTCCAGTGTATCGATACACCCAAAAGCCAATATTGTATCACGATATTCAATGAAAATATCGATATTTCGATATATCGATATGTATCGCACATCACTATAACAGACACACACAGACACTAATATAGACACACATACGCACATACAGAGACTGACAGATACTAATACAGACACACAGACGCACATACAGAGACTGACAGATACTAATACAGACACACAGACACACATACAGAGACTGACAGACACTAATACAGACACACAGATACATGTACACACATTCCATATTTCACAAAGGCTAAGTTAATGTATAAATACAATGTGTTTGTGTCATTCTACAGATGATTGTTATTAGTTACAGTATAATAACACTTCACATGTAATTGTGAATCTATGTATCATGTATCTACATGTACATGTACATGTATGATACATGATTGGTACTTTCATTATTAGATTCATGAGGCAATGTCCTCTCTCTAACTGATCATAAGCTAAGACTAATTGTGTGAGTAGGATGTTATACATGTAAGTGTAGCCAAATGTAAAAATCATGTTTCATAAATTGGGAAGGTAGTAAGGTTTGTAACACAGTAATGGTATGTTGCATAAATGTATGCATGACACAGGTGTTGTAATAGTAGTATAGTGCATGCATACTGCATTTATGGTAATAGAACTTTGTATTGAGGACTAATGTATTATAATTATTATAATGAATATCTACACTTACTTTCAAATCAGATTCAGCAAACATTTTTGAGAGTTGTATAAAAGCAGCGTAATATTCTTCAACCTTATCCTGAATGAAATGGAAGAAAAATGAACGAAACGAAAGCAGCATACATGTAAAATTGTAATACACAGCTGTTGTATATTACATGTACATGTGTATATACATGAAGTTTCATGTACATTAGCTAGAATCGTTATACAACCAATGCATCTAATTTAGCTATTCATGTACATGTGTATATACATATACATGTACATTAGCTAGAACCATTATACAGCATCCTAATTTAATTATTCATGAGGGGTGTTCTTTATCCATCATCACTCAATTGTTACAGAAAAGTCCATGCTTCAGTATTATGATAGATGAGTCCACAGATGTTTAAAGCTTTAATTGTGTATGCACATCTTCTAGTTGATGGTTTAAGGAAAACAAGATTTCTAGCTGATGTAAAACTTGGTGAATGTGATGCAGTATCAATTGAAGGAGCTAATTCAAACCATAGTCTTCCAATACACCTTGTATTGGAAGACTATGGTTTGAATTATAGTTTTGGGTTTGGTTCTGATGAGGCAAGTGTAATAATGACAGGACATGAGAATGGTGTGGCTGCTCTAATTAAGCGTAAAAACTCTTACTTCATATCTGTACACTGTGCAGCACATAGACTGACTCTTGTTTCCTCGCAAGCTGCTGACATTCCTTGTAAAGTTTGTTCGGTCAAGAGAACTCTCCCGCAAATCTCTACTAGCTTTATTAAACTTATGCTTCATCTATTAATTTATTTAAAATCTAAATTTTGTTTACTTCATAACCAAGCTGTCTCTGCTCTTCGTAAGGCTAAGTTTGAATTTTTCAAAAACCTGTCTTCAAATTTACATTCACCCAAGAAGCAGTGGGTCTCTCATTTACTCAGTGATGGCTTTATTACTGCTGAGTCTGCCACAAGCAAAGCTATAGAATCTCCTAAATTCTCATTTCACTTCCCTTAACATCTATAAAGGCAGGAGAATCTGATATGAAAACTCAACGGTCATGCCCATCTTTGTCAAGACAATTTTTTTGCTATTTCCACATGAAATAAAGAACTGTGACTACACACGAAGTTGGACAGAGCCTTGACCTTCTTGAAATCAACTTTGTTTATAGTTATGAATTCTTCTGAGAGTTTCTAACAGTAAAATCTTGGCCATTTAGCTCGTTAACTACACCCACACAATCAATAATTAATAACAAACATTAATTAAACATTTAAACCGTTTAAAAGTACAAAACAGTCCATTCCGTACTACAGTCGTAGTGTTTGTTGTCTACTGTAATGTAGTCTATACTGCAAAAACTATTACATTTTGTCAACCACTTCAATGCAAAGGCTTCATTATATACACTTGCGGACTATGAATCAGTTTATGGTCAGAAAGTCCAATAATTTCATGTATTTACACAAATCAGAGTGTGGGCAAAGAGTCTAAATGTGATAAACCCCATATAAGTGTGGTCTAACCACTTCTTGGCTTTGCCTCAGAGTGGATAGACTATATATGGGGTTTAACATATACGTAGTTTAATACATACCTCAGGAACAGAAATGGCATACTGTCCAGGTGGATTCCAACGAATGGCTGAAACCTGTAATGAATTTAATAACTTTTAATAACTAATAGTTAGACATGGGGTCAATTACAAAAGATCAATTATTGCAATTACACTTTCAATTACAGCTTTTGTGTTGACATGAAGCACAATTAGAATTACATATAAAGGTATAGTTATGATTACAATTAGAATTACATATAAAGGTATAGTTATGATTACAGTATTACATATAAAGGTATACATGTAGTTATGATTACAGTATTAAATATAAAGGTATAGTTATGATTACAGTATTACATGATTACAGTATTACATATAAAGGTATAGTTATGATTACAGTATTACATGATTACAGTATTACATATAAAGGTGTAGTTATGATTACAGTATTACATGATTACAGTATTACATATAAAGGTGTAGTTATGATTACAGTATTACATGATTACAGTATTACATATAAAGGTGTAGTTATGATTACAGTATTACATGATTACAGTATTACATATAAAGGTGTAGTTATGATTACAGTATTACATGATTACAGTATTACATATAAAGGTGTAGTTATGATTACAGTATTACATGATTACAGTATTACATATAAAGGTGTAGTTATGATTACAGTATTACATGATTACAGTATTACATATAAAGGTATAGTTATGATTACAGTATTACATGATTACAGTATTACATATAAAGGTGTAGTTATGATTACAGTATTACATGATTACAGTATTACATATAAAGGTGTAGTTATGATTACAGTATTACATGATTACAGTATTACATATAAAGGTGTAGTTATGATTACAGTATTACATGATTACAGTATTACATATAAAGGTATAGTTATGATTACAGTATTACATGATTACAGTATTACATATAAAGGTGTAGTTATGATTACAGTATTACATGATTACAGTATTACATATAAAGGTATAGTTATGATTACAATTACATGTAGAATTACAGAGTAATTTCATTAGCTCTCAATTATAATTGAATTGTAATCAACATCATGTAGTATTACATTGAATAAACAGTACTTGTGAGTTCTGAAATCTAATGTTAGATAATGAGCCACGATCTGATCTACAGATGTTTGCCTGCAACGCAAATTAATAACTGCAATTTATGATTAAGTAAGTACAATGTAGTGATGAAAGGGCAGCGGAAAAGTTCAAGTGAATGTACACAGCCAAAGTACACCTTTATGTCAACTTTCAGAGTAACTCAGGACAAGGTTACACTTTCAATAAATAATTTATGATCACATTCAACTTCTCAAATATGTACATCATCTACAATTACAATAACACATAATCACATTCATAGACTATTATTTATATTTAATTTACATGTAGCTTCTCTAGTCAGGAAATACATGTAGTGACCAGAGAAGAGATAAAGATCTAACACTGTAGCTCCTACAGCTCCTTACTTCACTCGTTAAACAACTATATGTATCCTGTGTTATACTGAAAATAAGATGGATGACTAGTTGCTATGTCTGTCTGACCAGTGAAACTAAATTAAGAATAATTGTAATTTCCTGTAAATTGTGCTAATCTAATTTCTAGGATATTTTATGTACATTGTGCTTTACACATAACTATACATATCATAAGTCAGCCTTTTTGGTTTGTCCACTATATATTTTTGGTGTCCCATTCTTTATTTATTGTTGTCTACTTCTTTGTTACTGTAACTGTGTCTATATGGGAGCATCTGCTTTTAGTATTTCAGAATTGACTTGTGTATATTTGTGGCAGTTGTGTAGACAATATTATGTTATTATTTATGTATTCATACAATATGTATTGTCATTTTATTCAAAATTCAAACCTAATTGATTGTCTAAAGCCCATCATATACTAGGCAACATTGTTGCTTGTAGCAGTTACATCCAACACTTCTTTGATCTTTCATGACACTTGTAAACATTGCTGAGCAACTCAACTAACTCAAACTCTTCTACAAGTTATAACAGTATTATTATGTTGTGATTTTTATTTAAAAATATTTATCCATAATTGGTCTCTAAATGACAGTTACAATTCTAATTGATCCCGGATCTGGAAATAGGTATAGAAACAATAACATACAGACAGACACACACAAACATGTACAGAGACAGACACTAATATAGACATACAGATACAGACACAAGTCACACAACAGAGTTTTTGATAAGTTTTGAAGCATGGGCCAAATTGGCTCAAAATGAATAGTGTGTGCGCCATTGACAATATATTTTGAGCCAATTAACAAAGAGTTATTGTTGTTAGTGAGAATATAATCATAACTAACTGCACCATCTGGCCCAAAGAGAGAACTGTGCAGTGCCAAATAAGAAGCTCTTTGGGCCAATGGTGCGCCATATGAGCTTATCAAAAACACTGAGACACACTGACAGACACACAGATACAGACACACAGATACAGACACTCAGATACAGACACAAACACACACACATACAGATGCTGTATAGCCGGTTTATTTCGTGGGAGAAAATTTTCGTGGATTTCACGTGTTAGAAATCGCCCACGAAATTTTATTAATAATAATTATAATATTAATATTGCTAACCCACCTTGAGGTAGATCAGCTGAATAACACTACTACCTGCACTAATAGCACCACCTCTGTGTAAAAACATACAACAAATACTCGAAACGAAACGTGGAAGATGTCCAACAATTGTTTCTCCTTTCAAGACTGATACAGCATAAGGATCATGTGGATTACCACCAGGTTCAAATTTACATCGTAAACTCACTCCCACACATGCCTCCCAAACATCTTTGTAAACATGATACCCACAGACCATAGCTACAACCTTGAACATATTCATCTCAATGTGATCACAGTAATTATTTTAGTACGTGTTATGTGGCTAGCCGAAATGAATCCTTTGAAAATTATTTCTGCTAAAATTAGTTTTTCTACCAAAATTAACAAATCCACGAAATTTATCCTGCAAAATAAACGAGCTATACGGTTATTATATAAACACACAGATACAGAAACACTGACAGAGAGACAGAAACACAGAGACACACACAGACACAAACATGCACACAGAGACACTGACAGACAAACAGACACAGACGTGCACACAGACAAATACAGGTGTACACAGACAGGTACAGATGTACACACAGAGACAGGTACAGATGTGCACACAGACAGGTACAAATGTACACACAGAGACAGGTACACATGTACACACAGAGACAGGTACAGATGTGCACACAGACAGATACAGACGTGCACACAGAGACAGGTACAGATGTGCACACAGACAGGTACAGATGTACACACAGAGACAGGTACAGATGTGCACACAGACAGATACAGATGTGCACGCAGAGACAGGTACAGATGTGCACACAGACAGATACAGATGTGCACACAGACAGGTACAGATGTGCACACAGAGACAGGTACAGATGTACACACAGAGACAGATACAGATGTACACACAGAGACAGACACAGATGTACACACAGAGACAGATACAGATGTGCACACAGAGACAGGTACAGATGTGCACACAGACAGATACAGATGTGCACACAGACAGGTACAGATGTGCACACAGAGACAGGTACAGATGTACACACAGAGACAGATACAGATGTACACACAGAGACAGACACAGATGTACACACAGAGACAGATACAGATGTGCACACAGAGACAGCTACAGATGTACACACAGAGTCAGATACAGATGTACACACAGACAGACACAGATGTACACACAGAGACAGATACAGATGTACACACAGAGACAGGTACACATACACACACCTTACCTCTCCATATTTATCCAATGTAATATGAGGTCTAGCAAACTTCATATCATACTTCTTCTCATCTACATAATCTATCTTCATGTATGGTACAGGAAGAGTACAGAGAGTATTGAAATATTCAGGATACTCTTCACGAAGTTGTTTTATTACAGGATAAGCATCCAAAATAATGCTCTCTCCTCCTTCAACACAAGGGTCATTTCTGTATAATAAAGATAAATATTTTAGTATATATGACAAACTAGATCACATTTGTAATGAAAAATTAAGTTTTAAAAGTTGTGCTCATGAATATTCGAATTATCCGAGCACCACATTAAAGCGTCTATAATTAGCAATTAGTAACATACCTTACTGTACTTTACTATACTGTACTGTAATATACTGTACTGTACTGTACTGTAATATACTGCACTGTACTATACTGTACTGTACTGTACTATACTGTACTTTACTATACTGTACTGTACAATACAATACTGTACTGTACTGTACTATACTGTACTGTACTGTACTATACTGTACTATAATGTACTTTACTATACTGTACTGTATTATTATACTGTACTGTACTGTACTGTATTGCACTGTACTGTTCTGTACTGTAATATACTGTACTGTACAATACTATACTGTACTGTACTATACTGTACTGTACTGTACTATACTGTACTATACTGTACTATACTGTACTGTACTGTACAATACTGTACTGCACTGTACTATACTGTACTATACTGTACTTTACTGTACTGTACTGTACAATACTGTACTGTACTGTACTATACTGTACTGTACTGTACTATACTGTACTATACTGTACTGTACTATACTATACTGTACTATACTGTACTGTACTATACTGTACTATACTGTACTTTACTATACTGTACTGTATTATTATACTGTACTGTACTGTATTGCACTGTACTGTTCTGTACTGTAATATACTGTACTGTACAATACTGTACAATACTGTACTGTACTGTACTATACTGTACTGTACTGTACTATACTATACTGTACTGTACTATACTGTACTATACTGTACTGTACAATACTGTACTGTACTATACTGTACTGTACTGTACTTTACTATACTGTACTGTATTATTATACTGTAATGTGCTGTATTGCACTGTACTGTTCTGTACTGTAATATACTGTACTGTACAATACTGTACTGTACTGTACTATACTGTACTGTACTGTACTATACTGTACTGTACTGTACTTTACTATACTGTACTGTATTATTATACTGTAATGTACTGTATTGCACTGTACTGTTCTGTACTGTAATATACTGTACTGTACAATACTGTACTATACTGTACTGTACAATACTGTACTGCACTGTACTATACTGTACTGTACTTTACTATACTGTACTGTACTGTACTTTACTATACTGTACTGTATTATTATACTGTACTGTACTGTATTGCACTGTACTGTTCTGTACTGTAATATACTGTACTGTACAATACTGTACTGTACTATATACTGCTGTACTGTGCTATACTGTCTATGCGTGTTTCTGCTCCACTTGTCGATTTGATTATGGGCAAATCTTCAAAGTCTTTCTTTGAGGCCTTTGCTCTTCAAATGTCTACTAAATTAGAGATTCATTCAGAGATCCAAAAAAGTGTTATTTTAGATGCTGGTCATCTATACGGTCGACTGACAAAGGATATGCAAGATTGTGTAGATAATGCCAGAAAGAAAAGGTCTTAGAGTGGCTTACAGTTCTTCCAAATGCTGAGCATTGCTTTGAACTACATAAAGGTGCTTTTCATGATGCTATTCCTCTTCTTTATGGGTGGAAGTTATCTTCACTACCTTCACTATGTGTTTGTAGTAAATCCTTCACAGTTGATCATGCTCCATATGGAGCTTTCCCCATTGCTTTGTCATAGTGAGATCAGAGATATTGTTGGTGTTTTCACTGAAGTCTGCTCTGGAGTGGATATTGAGCCAGTATTACAGGCCCTCTCCAGTGAATCATTACACTATCATACTTCTAATACCGAGGAGAATGCTCATTTAGATATTGTTGCAAGAGGAGTTTGGGATTGTACTCAACAGAATACATTTTTGAATTAAAGGGTGTTCAATTGCTAGTCGTTTCCTTTCCCTCTTGTTATAAAAAGCATGAGTAAGATAAAAGAAGAAGAGCAAATGAAGAGAGAGTGAGGGAGATCAAACATGGCTGTTTTACTCCACTAGTTTCTCTACAGCTGGGGGTATGGGTACTGCTGCTCAAGTTTGTTATCAAGAGGTTTGCAAATCTACTATCAGTGAAACAGGAGTTACATGTACATGTATATGACAGTATCACAATGAATTGGTTGAGATGTTGACTGAATTTCTCTTTACTTCAAGCAGCTATCATGTGTATTCGTGGCTTGAGATCAGCTCATCACAGGCCTGACCTGGTCTCTTTGAGGTACCAGTTGATACTATCTCTCACAAATGTGGTTTAGTTTCTTCTAACTGTTGAAATCCTTAATATTTATTGTTTACATAATTTAGTTTTGTATATATTTGTTTGTACAACTCTTCTTCAGTTCAGATTTACAACCAATTGGACAGAAAACTGCACAAAAGTAGTATCAAGTATCAACTCATTCAAGTTACTTCCCTTGTACATCTGAGTGTGAAGTCGATAGAGAAGAACATGTCACATTCAAAACAGTTGGAGCTCTGCTAATACGTAAAAGAAGAGGAAGACTTCGGGTACATACTGTGAAATGATAGGTACATTTGAAAATCATTAAAATTAATACCTGCCAAATCTGCAATGGAAGCAATTACTAAATACACATGTTTTAAGAAAAGTTATTTTAAAGGTATTGAATGACAAATAGCAATATTTAGATATATGTACATTGTATTGCACACTACATGGTTCTCCATACCCCAAGAAGAGATTGTTCCTATCCGTGATTGACATATTTGACATAGAAACTGGTAAGTTTGAATACACTTCTACCAGTGTAATAATACCGCATAGATGTGCCAACAGCCACCTCCCTAGCTTTTATTCCCTGCTCGAGCCAGTCAACCCATCATAATCACGTATCTCAACATTTCCCCAAACTCATGTGGAAAGGAAAGCTAAGAGCAGTAATTCAACTGTTTAGTGACAACAATTATAAAATTTACCATCCCAGCCTCCCCTCAATCACCAATTTAGCATGCTTTTACTACTGTAATCAGCTATCACTGGTTCTTGTAAAAGGCAGTTATATATAGATATAACAGTAGTGTTAAAATCAGTATAAGTATGTATAGTTAATATTGAGTACATATTTTTGTGTGTGTTAGTTCAGTCATTAGGAGTTCTTTAACAATATGATTTGTTTGTTATTAGTATGTGTATATATTTTTACATTTAAGTTTCTTTGCCCTTGGGCATGAAAGTGTTGGGCTGTCTGGGCTCTGCCCTCCTCCTATTAGCTCCACCCAGTGATTAAAAAGGGGCCAGGGATCGGTGACGTTGCATGGCCACGTTGCACCCCCTTTAATTATGGGGGGGGGGGGGGGGGGGTGTGGCTGGCTTGGCAGCCCTGCACCATTTACCATCTCACTTACCTACCTAGGAGTTTTATGTTAGCCACACCACTATTGGTGTTAAATGTGGTTTAGAGTGAACTTTAAACCTAGTTAACACGTGGATGTTTGGAGCATGCGCATGTAGCAGACACATGTGTGTTTGAAGTCCAAGCTAGAATCAGAGCAAGACAGAAAATTTTACTCCGTGATCCCTGAGTATATTAATACTAATAGAATGGGCTCCGACGACCTACCAACTATTTCTGTAGTCTCGACTACTCCTATTGAGACCAAAGCTAGCGGTTTGAACAATTCAAAAGGTTGTGTACCTATTATCCTGTTCATACTAGTATCCCCAACCATGCACATTATGAGGTTCTCTATACCTCAAGAGACTGTTCCTATCAGTCATCGACATATTTGACATAGAAACTGGTAAGTTTGAATACACTTCTACCAGTGTACTAGTACCCCGATTAATGTGCCAACAGCCACCTCGTTAGCTAATGCTCAAGCCCGCCAACCCACATACATGTACCTCAACATTTTTCCAAACTTAAGTGGGAGGGAAAGAAAAAGTCACAGTGCAGTAATTCAACTGTTTACTGACAACAGCTCAAAAGGTTATGTACCTATTATCTTGTCCACATTAATATCCCCAGCCATGTCAGCATGGTTGTTAAGCACAATATGGTATGACACATTGATATGTAGCTATGCATGAGATTCTCTATACCCAAAGAATAGACTGTTTTATCGGTGATTGATATATTTGACATAGAAACTGATAAATTTGAATACACTTCTACTAGTCTACTACATGTAGTACTTCAATAGATGTAGGGCAAGCGCTCAAGTGCATTTTAAGCACATTTTTGGAATGCTTGCATTTATGCATTTATTTAACAAGTAGCTGAATTCATGGACTGTCAGACAAACAAATACAACTGTATCTACAACTGCTTGGACACGTATGTGGTTGTAACAGTCTATATAATTAAGAGGTGGTATATATATATACTCCAATAGCTAAACAATTACATCAAATGCCTCAGGACACGAAAGCTAAACTCCAAGATAAGTTTGATATAGTTCGCTTTGTTCAAAATGAGAAACTTGCATTCAGTGACTATTTCTGAGCTAGAAGCTTGACATGGAGTGAACGCTAGTATGTCATACACAAATGAGAATGCTGGCAAGACATTTTGTCATTTTATTGCCGAGTCAAGGATGGAAGAGTTGATCAAGATCATCTCCAAGGCCAAGTTTTTTCAATTTTAATGGAAAGCTGCTACCTCTTACACCGACTCCACCTATATTCTTTCTCCTAGTGCGGAGTCAATCGTTATGAAGAATCAGGTTCCTATCCCTACACTCTTAGCTGAGACATATGGGCGAAAGAACAAAGTAAAGTCCGATCATAGAGCTTACTGTAACTCTTTTTTCTCTACTTTGTTTAAGTCTCTCTCGGATCCCTCTCTGAACAGATGTCTTGAGGTTGCAAGTGAGAAGGGTGCTTCTTCATGGCTGACAGCTCTGCCTATAACTGAACATGGGTTTACTCTGCACAAGGGTACATTCAAAGATGCTATCTGTCTTAGATATGGTTGGACCCCTTTGTATCTCTCATCTCATTGTACATGTGATTCCACCTTTACTATTGATCATGCTATGAATTGCAAACAGAGCTGGGTTTCCATCTATTCGTCATAACGAACTGAGGAATATTACTGCAGAGTTATTGACTGAAACCTGTTCCAATGTTCTTATTGAACCTCCACTACAACCACTCAATGGGGAGCAATTGTCACACCAATCCAGTAATACAGAGGACAATGCTTGTGTTGACATATCAGCGTCTAATGTTTGGTCACCATCCGACAGATGTTAGAGTATATAATCCAATTTCCTCTACTTACATCAGATCTATCCTAAAAGCTTCTCACCAGAGGAACAAACAGGAGAAGAGACGTCTAGAATCCGTACAGTAGAGCATGGCTCATTTACTCCTCTTGTGTTCACTATACCCACTATAGCAGGGGGGATGGGACCAGCAGCTACCACTTTCTATAAACGATTAGCCTCCAACTTGTCTGTCCACCATAATAAACTTTACTCTCATACCCTTAATTGGATACAGTGTCGTTTGTCCTTTTCGCTTCTCAGATCAGCAATTCTCTGTTTACGTGGAGCTCGTTCCTCCTACCATAGACCTATTTTTTCAAATTTTAATTTAATTGATTTAGCCCTCTCCAAAGTCCGAAGGGAAAGTGGCATATCAATATGTATGGTCCTGGTTTTATTTATTATTACTACCATTATTATTGTTATTTTTATGATTGCTTTCCACGGGGTTTAATGTATATATATATATATTTATATTCTTGTGTCAGTATGCGTTGTATGTACGTAGTTGAGGAAGTTGCGTCATTCCGGGGGCTCGGTCAATTAATGGGCCTGGCACGTAATAAACGCACGCTCGAGTTTTACAGACCAGAGTTGCTTGTACATGTAGCTTATGCAGAAACTGAAACTAATAGCAAGCTATTCTACATGTACCTAAAATATATTAGTAAAGTTCTACAAGGTTCTTTAAAAGGTAAGGAGAGTAGATAATCAAAATAATAACTATAAAAGGCTGTTGTGTTTCAGGCACGATAATAATAAAATGGTTGCTGCTTGTTGATCGGTGTATCGTTTCTCAAGTTGGCTTTTGTTCGTGGTTAGTCTGTTGTAGTCTTTGAGTTTAGAGTGGTATATTGATCGTCTATCTACTGGTGTCTACTGGTGTCTTTACAGCAAGATGCCAGGGTGCTGTTCTTGTAATTCGAAAGGAAAGTGCAGAAATTGCTCATGTGTGAAAGTGAGTATTCCTTGTCCAAATTGTGCTCCTTATCGATATGGAAACTGTGTCAATATTCAAGATTCATCTACTTCACAAACTTTGATTTCAGATGCCTCAGAAGCTTCTAGTGATTCGTCACTCCAATTAGTGCCCAACCCGCCATTTTTATCTTCATCTTTCCAATTGGTGCCTGACCCGCCATCTTTATCTATTACCCTGCCATTTTATCGTCCAATGTCTTCTGCTACATTTTGGTGGGGTTCTGTTGAGGGTGGTACATTCATAGATGATCTCAATAGAGCATATGAGGATGTAACTAAATGGAAGAGTAACTGCTTCAAACTACCACAAGGAATGCAAGGAAAAAATTTGTTTCCGAGCTTGCAAGACTTTTTGAAGCATTTGCTACACGTTCTCCACTGGAATCTATTGCCTGCTACTGTTATGCCTATACTTGTTTTACAGAAACCTAGAAATCTAGAGAACATTGTGATTGTCTTGAGCGGAGAATGGCACTATGGTTAGGTGGAGATTTGAATGAATTGGTTAAGGAAGGTAGGGTGATCCAGGACCGCCTTGCACGAAGATATGCTACAAATAAATTACAAATTAGTGAGTTTAATCAGAATACATGTATATCCAAGTCTTTTACTAAGTTGATGTTTGAGGGAAAAACTGGTGCTGCAATTAGTTTATTATCAGAGTGTAGACGTAGCTCATTGTTACACCCCAGTGATATCACAGACCATGGGAGAGTGATTTATGATATTCTTAAGGATAAATATCATTTTTGATAGTATAGATGCTGCCTTGGTTAGATCAGTCTCTCTACACACCTCAGGTGCTGCTGGTCCGTCTGGTGTTGATGCTTGGGCTTGGAGGAAGTTATGTACATCTTATAAAAAGCATCGCTGAATCTGTGCCATAGCCTTGCTCTTACTGCAAAGCGTATTGCTGTTGAATTTGTTGATCCTGCTGGTATTTCTTCTCTACTTTGTTGCCGTCTCATAGCCTTAGACAAATGTCCAGGAGTGAGGCCGATTAGCATTGGGGGGGTACCTAGACGTATCATTGCTAAGGCCATTCTTTCTGTTGTGAGAGATGACATTCAGGAGGCTGCTGGTAGCTCACAACTTTGTGCTGGTCAGATTGCTGGTGTGGAAGCGGCTGCACATGCTATAAGAGATACCTACAAAGATGTCGAAACTGAAGCTGTTTTACTTGTAGATGCTAGTAATGCTTTTAATTGTCTGAATCGTTTGGTTGCACTGAATAATATCCAATTCATCTGTCCTCCCTTAGCTACCGTCATTATTAATACCTACAGAAATTCGTCTGAGTTGTTTATTGGTGGAGAACTATTGTTCTCAGAAGAAGGTACTACTCAGGGGGACCCTTTGGCCATGCCTTTTTATGCATTGTCTACTGTGCCTTTAATCAACAAGTTACCTTCAGCTAAGAATGTTTGGTATGCAGATGATGCTGCTGCGGTTGGTAAGATCAATGATGTAAGGAAATGGTGGAATGATATTGTCACTTATGGGAGTGGCTTTGGATATTTTGCCAATGCCTCTAAGACGAGGTTGGTGGTAAAAGAACATTACTCTTCAGCATATCTACTTTCTATGGAACTGGGGTTAATATTACGGCATACCTCATTTGGGTGCACTCATTGGTTCGAAATCTTATGTTGGTAAGTTTATTATTGAGAAGATCGCAGTTTGGAAGAGTGAGCTTGTCACTCTATCATCGATAGCCCAGTGTCAACCACATGCCGCCTATGCTGCCTACATACATGGTTTTAGGCATAAATGGTCCTTTATTTCAAGAACAACAACTGATATTGTGGTGTGGTACAATTAACACTTCAAAGATCCCACGGGCACTCATTAATCCCGCTATAAAAGATTTAGCGTGATTTTGCATGTTGGCACCAGCTACACCCACGATTTCAGGTTTTACAGCAAGGGAATGCCTCAGGTGACCACCAGAGCGCATGGGCGGGGTCACTGAAACCGCAAATTGCGTGGGCGGCCCCCTTCGAACCCCACTTAACGGGGGGAAACCCCCTTTAAAATTCCCCCCATAGTCGTTATTTAGGCCAAGAGGGGCCAAAAAACCATCAACTTTTTTAGTCATGCTAATCAGCTTGTGCCTGACGCCTATTACAAGCATTTGGAGAGCTTCATGTAGCTAGGAACACACGGCGAACCATGTAGGGATGAAATGTCACATATATGTGACATCAGTGCTCTAAGGGTTAAGCTCGGTGCCCAGCAGGAATCCCGTTTACATTTTCACTCGGGATACTGTAGTCTACTTAACTACATGTATACTGTACTGTAATATATGTGTGTATATAGTGTTCTTACTGATACATTTGCAATCATTTACATGTATATACAAACTTACTTTATACAGTGTAGCATCTGTATACCACCTGGACTCTCATCATATAGTAGATCCATGTGAAAAATTAAATCATTAGAACTATATGATAAATTATCAGGATCAGGAATAGTTTTGACATGAAATAACTCTCCATATACACTCTCTTGTATATACCCTATCCTATCAGCAATCTGGTTATGTGTGTGTGTGTGTGTATGTGTGTGTGTGTGTGCACGCGTGTGTGTGTGGGGTGAAGAAAGAAAATGAGAAATAAAGAAAAGTTTAAGCAGTAAGAAAAAAAAATTCCGGAAGGCATTCGTCCACTGCTCTTTGGACCAATTCTATTTCCTAGACAGTCTATTTGGCCAGTCATAGCTGATCAGCAAGACTTGTCAGTATAAAGCTCTCACATATATTGAATGTCATGAATGTATTTAGCAATCCTAACTTTTAAAATATTCACATATGCTTTGACGCTTTGGTGTCATTGGACTCTAACATGGATAGTCTGGCCTTGGGAACCAGAACCGGGGGTTAAGACATCTTTGCCAAAATCCCAACCCTCCCCTCTCTATCCGTATCTGAAAATGATTATAGAGTCCTGTTTACCAACGCATCAGTAAATACATGTACATGTAATAATAACTTACTTACAAAACCTTGAAGTTAAACAACGGCCTATTCTTATTAGATCATAAAAGATCCCCTTGAAAACTTTACCTACCATGTGCTTATACACATGTGGTCTCCTAAATTTCTAATTAACCTTAGGTGGGCATTTCTTAATTAAATAATCAGCAGCTTTAATGACAAAGGTGTACACATTGCCTCAGGTGTCTTTCTTTCTTTCTCTCTTTCTTTCTTTCTACATCTCCGATAACATCATGTATAAGCTTAGGTTTGGTGTTGGTGTCATTGGTGGTTTTATTACCCCGGCCATCACCTAATGCCTTGTGTCGAGTTAGCCTGTTCATGCAGGCATATGAGATGTTTGATTCGGACCCTGCCAGCTGAGCTGCCTTGGTAGCTCAGTTGGTAGAGCATCTGTCCGGAGTACAGAGTGTCGTGGGTTGGAGTCCCACCTGAGGCAACTCTCACTTTCATTTTTCCATTGCCTCAGGTGTCTTTCTTTCTCTCTCTCTTTCTTTCTACATCTCCAATAACATCATGTATTACTGACAGTGTAGCTACCATGTTTGAGGACAGCTCTAATGACAAAGGTGTACATGTATTACTGACAGTGTAGCTACCATGTTTGAGAGCTAATGAACCACCATGTTCAATTATTTACATAGGAGTTGCACGTTCCAATCCACACCCCTGCCTTATCAATCTCAGTATTACAGTGTATATACACAATATTGTTACCTTTCGTACTGTATTAAGCTCAGCTGGTCCATTTTTTATCAAAGAAACACCATAAAAATTAAGTTGTCTCAACCACCTATTGAATTAATGAGAATGTTACAACCACAAGAGTCATATAAAGGTACACATGCACATGTAAATTTACGAGTTGCCCCTCAATCTATATAATTATTAATTATTAATTATGATGTTGGTTGTACGAATATGTCAGCTTCATATCAGACATGGCCCAAGTACTTTGAAATGTACAGATTTTGACAAGTACAAAGTACAGACATTATTTAGTGAAAGGACTTACTGTAAGTACAAGTAAAAGTACTATTAGACTTGTATTAATTTAGTCAATTTGAGAAAAACATTAATATTATTAAAGGCTGGTTCACAATATGACACCAGCCTTGCTTTGCGTCAGTTGTGTTGTGATAAACTGATTGGTCAAACACAGTGCAGCCGAGGCAAAAATAGAATCAGATCCTATTCTTGTGTTACGTTGTGTCTGACGGTATTAAAAGAAGCGTATCATCTTCACAATACAATGCACTGATGCAATGCAAAGAAACGCAAGGCCTTGAGTCATATTGAACCAGCCTTAAGATCGCAGCATGAGTACATGTGAACACTTCACCATCACAATAGAGCTCACTAATCAATTAAAGAAGGGGAAGACTCAAGGTAAGAAATATGTAAAATACTCACATGATGGGAGAAGTAGTAAATATTCGCATGGTAAGATTAACTATAGCAACTACGTACATGTACATGTACATGTACATTTGAAAATCACTAAAATTAATATACTCTGTTTAGAATTAGTTACCTTAAGGGATATACTATAACTACAATGAGTAATGCTTATATGCTATGAATTAAACACACCCACTAAATACGACTGTATATCCATTGACTCAGTATACATTGTGAATGAAGTACATTACATTTTGAAGTACATTACAGTTCAGTATTAAAACCATAGTACTATGCTATAACATTCAAATGTGAAGGGAATTCACATATTACTATGATTACAGTACAAAGTAGTACTATAGTCAGGGGTGTGAAAACAGCCAGTCATGCAGGACATTGTCCGATAAATCTAGTGAATGTCCGGTAAATTGAAACTAAACTGTATACAAAGTATATAGGAAGCAGGACAAGAGTGGTGAAAATAGGCCAAAATGTCCGGCAGTTGGTTCACTATTTCCACACCTCTGACTATAGTACTACATGTACTTAGAAGTACAGTTGACTATCATCTTACTAAAGTGTAGCACCCATCAGAGTATGTAAACGTATTAACGTCAGGTACTGTAAATCAGGTCAAATTTAGGTAAAGTTAAATAAAGTATAATTACTGTTTTATTATTAATTAAGACAAACATATTTTTGATTAGCGTTCTGACTAATGGCTACTCAATTGATTTCTATTTTCAAAGAATTGGTTTTAAAATCAAATCACATCAAAAATACATTTATTGTTGTATACACAGGTACGTATGTCAGTTTTGCCAACACTGGTCAGCACTGGTCAGGAATAACCACCACGAAGCTTGAATTAACCACAACTCAGAGGAATTAGCCACCTCTCAGATAGTACATGTATAGGGTACTGAGACAGTAGTATATACTGGATAGAATGGGACTAAATGCAATCCAACCACCACTCTAAATATTCTGGGCAGACACTGGTATGTACAAGTATACATTGTATGTACATATTTTATTGAAGTTCATAATACATGTACCATTGCTTACTTATATTGTCCTTCCTTTGTGTGTACAACTTCATTATAATCAGAAACTGGTAATGATTTCTAAAAATCAAATCCAATTATAATGTACTGTATATTAGTATTGTTATATATACATGTATATATACATTGAACCCGTGGAAAGCAATCATAGGGATGGCCCTACAGGCTGTACAAAGAAGAGGAAGGATAATTATATGAGAATTATACAGCTAAAAACATTATCATTTTATACTAAAACAATATTAACTGATAATAGTGCTGCGCCGCCCCTTGGGATCCCATATTCATTTTCACTCGGGTTAGTATTTTAAGATTACATTTATGACAGCACACACACAAAAGTCTGCCATCTTGCATAAATCAGTGTGTAACGTATGCATACTATGGTAGGTTATGCAGTACATGCGTACTATGGTAGGTTATGCAGTACATGCGTACTATATTTACGAAACAGGAACTTTATATTGAGGACTACTGTACGCATAATTATGGCAGTCAAATCAAGCATTGGAACACCAGCAGGGTGTGGTAACTCTCAGCCCTTCCCCCACCAAACATATAGACTAAGTATGGTACCCTCGTATATATAATACACTACCTGTAAGTTATATATATGTAAATACCACTTATGATTTATGATGTTCGTAATATATGACTCACTCTGAGAAACCCGGGATTATGGATTAAAATATAATTTTGAAATATAATTAAATATAATTTTGAAATACAATTGAAAATAGGTAGTTACGGGTTTGGTGATCACCATTTTATTACATATAAAGTTTCATTAATGTCATTGATATCTGCAGTGAGGCTTGGAGACCTCTATGTGCTTTGCTATACAAAAGCTAATTAAATTAAAGACAAAAAATTATTTAATTGCATCTACATGTACATGTACATGCTTGTTGTGGCTTTGTCTTTATCTTAATTGGGATCTGTATCATTCTAGAGCTAATTTAATGCATGCTCTATTCAAAACATCTTTTTTTGAAATTTTACTCCATAAGCCTGGTTTTCTCAGAGCCAGTCACATAGGTTAAAGATTATTTGCTTTTTCAAACACAATTGAAAGTATTACATGTAGATGTACATCACTTTCAAGTACTCCCCTAATGCAAATTGAGGTGAGAACATAACACACCAGTTGGTACTGTACTGTAGCACACTGCACTATAATGTAAACTGTATAACACACACTTACTGCAACTAATGGTTCAGCTTCTTTGTGCTTCCTATAAAGAATATCAGGATTAGAATAAGCATGTTCCTTTAACCAGTCAACGGGATATAGAGCAGTATGATTATGAAATGAAACATGGACTATATCATCTGAAAAGAAATGATAGATATACAGTATAGCATGTATGTATGTTAATAAATTGTCACATACAGTAACAGCAGGAGCTTATTTCAGTAATTACTGTCTCACCACTGTAGTGATGAATTGACAGGTACACCAATTACTGTGAAATCTACTGGTGAACTATATACTAGAAATGAAACTACTCAGTAATTTGTAATATAATAATAGTGACTTGAATAAAAGAGCTATCTAATTTATGAAACATTTTATACTGTCAAAGCTTTCATATACTGCATATAATTTCCAGTAGAGTACCAATACACCTCTTTATACAGTATGGCTTAGAGTCCCCTTTCTCCCTCAGAACTCCTAACACACCCCAAAATATGCTGTGTTCACTAAAGTTACTACTGAGATATTGGTCCCAATAATTAAGCATTGTTATTTCTAGATAACACACTAACTTTGAAGTTAAGGATTGGGCAATAACATCAATGATGATAAACATTTGTAAAGAGAAACAGCCATTGGAAATATCTCATATTAAAAATGTTCGGGCGATTATTCTGGACTACAAATGTTGGTATGGCCTGCAGGGCCATCTCCTATGATTGCTTTCCCACAGTTATAATGTACAGTTATAAAACAAGCTGTCATTTCTCTTCACAGTAACACTATAATGATAACAGCAAGACCAACATGATTAGAAACCTTCCAACTGTGGTTGAATTACTACACACATTTCTAATTGAATGACCTTCTAGTTACTTAACTCTCATAGTCTTAAAGGTGCATTAACTGGACTACATTTATATATACATGTACAATAATATTTACATTTCTGCAGAACTGACAGCCAGACAATCAAACCTGTATATATATATACACAAGTAGTTCTTTTAAACTTGACCTTTCCTAAGATCAGCTGTTCACACATGTTCAATAAATTAGTATAGCGTTTAGGCTACTTGTTTACATATGCGTATAATAATAATAAGTACAAGCGTTATAAAACCCTACCATATATGTAAATGAAATGTCACCATACAGTAATGATATGCAAGTACACCAATTATTGACTGTTGAACTGCTTTAGTGTGATAATGAAACTACTGAGTAATTACTATCTCACTACTGTGGTGTTGAATTGAGAAGTACATGTACATCAATTATTATTGAACTACTGTAATGTGGAAATGAAACTACTGACTGTATGGTGACTTTATTGACATATACTGTAACTACTATTGTAATAATTTATAGACGAAGTCACTGATCTACATGCACATGCAATGACAGTAGCATAACTTAAGATTTACTTTGAGCCAGACTGGCCTAACAAAGGCAATCTATTAATATTATAATACACTCCACTTGTTAATGACTTGTATACCAATTAAAGAATCAACTGACAGGACTCTGCAGTAAATGGTACTATAGCTATCACTTGTGAGTAAAGACTTGTACCTTTTTAATTCAGCTTTTGGTATCTTCTGTTGTATTATACAACTAAAGGGTACTTGACTAGGGCTGCAACAAATATTCACTCCGTTCCAATAGTTGGTCATTATTTTGGTATTTGAATGTATTTTTAGCGTCCAGATATTCGTTTAATGTTTGCACATGCACAGAAATTGAACACGTGAAATAAATGGCCACGTTTTTTGCTCCAAGTTACCGGCTTTCTACACCTGTACAGTACTGAATGAATAGTTTTAAAAACAATCATAATCATTTTTTGAATACATCTTGTAAGTTCTCTGAAATGTGCAGAAATGTATGGGAGTTAATGAATTGCTAATTACCCAAGTGTGACTTTATTTGTTATTTCGAATAAAGCTTTTAGTATTTAAGCAGACTGTTCAGTTTATACGGTTTTCTGCTAGTTTATGATTCAATCTAGCAACCTTCACTTTTTCAACCACATTTTTTCACATAAAAAAGGCTACTTTAATATAGTGCAAAAAATGAAGCTATTACAGCTATCCAATCCAAATGAATAAAGTTATAAATATCTCTAGTAGTTGGTTACAGCAAAAGTTGACATTTCACTAGAAACGAGTTATAACAACATTTCTTAGAAAGTTAATAAAAAAAAACAACTATCAATTGCAGCCCAACCTATGTTAATTCAGGCATTATTAGTCATTCAATTATGTATTGCAGAACTAAAGGGTCCTATGACTAATATTAATTCAGCCATTATTAGTCATTCAATTATGTATTACAGAACTAAAGGGTCCTATGACTAATATTAATTCAGCATTATTAGTCATTCTCAGGCCACGTTTACACAGAAACGGTCTGGCTGTATGTTGTACAAAACGCAAACTAATGTTTCCGTTTACGTCTCCGTTTACACGTAAACGCGTGCAATCGTTTTCACACCACGTGTAGATAAAACATAATGCCACCTAAGAAGGAGGAGAGCAAAAAAGAGAAGAAAAAGGAATTTGTTTGGAGCGATGACGAAGCAGAATTACTTTTAAACGTAGCAAATGACTATAAAGTCTCCAAGGCTGCTGAAAGCGTGGACTGGGAGTCAGTTAAATCAAAATATGATGACATTTGTGATTTGTTTATTGCTGCTCTACCTGAGAATAACAATAATGTGATGAAGGATTTTCCTCACAAAAAGGAACAAATAACAAAGCAGATTGTAAGTTCAAAATTAAAAGCAATAAGACTAAAGTTTCGGCAAGCAGTTGATTCAGGAAGGAGAAGTGGGCATGGACGAGTAGTAATGATTTTTTATGAACTGTGTGAAAAAGTTTGGGGAGGTAGTCCGGCCACAGAGCAAATAGATGGAGGAATTGAAAGCACAGAATTGGTACCAAAGGACATGTTAGATTCACAAGGAGATACTTCATCTAATATTGGAGTTAATGCAGATATTCCTGTTGGTTATGAAATACTGTCCAATGGAGACCCTTTATTAGATGAAGAAGAGGAAGATACAGAAGAGAGTAATGAGGGGAGAAGTGTGCCTACAAAAGAAACTGTGAAGCAAAGGAGAGAATTTCTTGATGACAAGTTAAAAAACTATAAACAAGAGAAGATGAAACGAAAACTCCCGGTTGATACACAGCTTTTAGGTTGTGCACAGGAAGAACTGCAGATTAAGAAAAGATTAGTGGAACAAATGGACAAAATGGATAAAAAGTATGCTGAAAACATGGAAAGGATGTCCAGCAATATGGAAAAGCTCACTGAATCAATATCTGATGGCTTTGCGTTGTTGAAACAAATGATGATGTATCAACAGCCCCCACCTGGTATGTACCACCCACAATCATCCTTCCACCCTTACATGCAAGGCTCTCCCCACTCGTATAACAATCGAATGCCAAGTTATCCTTCCAGTAGTAGCTCCACCCCACCATCTCCCAACTTTGACATGTACGAAAACTAACAATTGTTTATTAATTGAATGAATTTTCCTATTTACAATATTATTATTATAAACATTGAGATTAATGCTAAATCATTGAATAAGTGGTATGGTTCAAGGGTCAAAATAATTTGTAAGTATTCTTCTAATTCTTTTTCCTTCTGTTTCGTTACTACTTGCAAGTCGGTTAGTTGCTAATGGTGGTTGAAAGTCACGATCATAATTGATGGTCATCCTTACGGTTTCCTCATTAATGGATTCATTATGTAATTCACAGTAGTTATGCAGTACAAAACAGGCATATATTACAAATGGTAATTCGTCTAAGTTGATATCCATCGCACGTCTCAGACACCCGAACCTAGCCTTCAATCGACCAAATGCACATTCTATAACATTTCTAGCACTACATAGTCTGTATCCAAAATACTGCTCTTGTCTATTTGTTCCACCCCCAGCATACTCCTTCATCAAGTAAGGCATTAATGGGTAAGCAGGATCCCCTATAATAAACACAGGTACATCACCATCAAGAATCTTTCGTCGACAAGGAGGTATTAGTTCATGTTTCAAAAGGTGGTTTAGTCGGGAATTAGCAAACATTCTGGCATCATGAACACTGCCTGGCCATTTAACAACTACATCCATAAAACAACAATGATAATCACATAAAGCCTGTACATTTAACGAGAAGCGCGATTTTCTATTAATATAGTCTGATGAATTCAGTAATGGCTGTTTTATTTCAATGTGGGTTCCATCGATGGCACCTAAACACTGTGGAACTGAATATGCATCGTAGAATTTCAAAACTTTTTCCTTGACACTTTCTTCGGTCAAAGGGAGCTTAATAAAACTAGGTCCTAAGTGTGTGGTGATTGCCCATGACACTCTTCTAATTATAATAGAACAGCTAGCCCTGGAAAGTCCAAAAGCATTTGCTACTTTTCTCAGCCTCCCTTCATCAGACAGATAATACAAAACTACAGCAACCTGTGTTTCCACAGAGATTGGACTACGCATATGAGTAGCTTGACGTTCAATATATGACCCAAGTAGGCTGCAGAGTTCAAAGAAACTAACACGAGACATTCTGAAATTCTCCCTCCACTCTTCCTCCAACATACTGCCATTTAAAAAGTTGTCCCACCATGTAGAGGTCCTACCTGGTCTAACCCAAAATCTTTTTCTCTTTCTTTTCTTCTCGGGGCATTTTTTTCTGCTCGAATTAATAACTTGAGTAACTAACAGCTGCTTTTGATGATATAAAGTTCTATACTCGTTCATCATAGCCAGATTAACCTGCTGCAATACCAATAAACAGGATAACAACAGCAACACCACGATGTGCCTTTCCGACATATTTTTCAATAGTCCACACCCCCAAACATCACGTTTTTCACGTTTACACAATGTTTCATTTGTTGCGTTTTCAAATGTTTCCAGTTTGAGTAGCGTCTTCAGAAGTTAACGTTTTCAACAGCGTTTTCACCATTTTTGTGTAAACAGAAGGTGCATACGCAAAGAAAAGTTATTGTTTTCTACCAAAACGTTTCTGTGTAAACGTGGCCTCAATCATGCATTGCAGAACTAAAGGGTCCTATGACTAATTTACATTTTATATTTCAATTATTATTGTTCAATCACAACAAAACTATAACTAATACAATTACTACCTTTTAATTCAGCTGCTAATATCTTGTTATCTCCTGTTAGGTGTTCTGGACGTACTGTTGTATTATGCGCTGCATGTGCATAACACTCTGGACATCTGCAATTATGTCTCAACCATACACCATGATATCTCATCTCACCATCTTTCTTACATATCAACTTCAGTTTCTTGCCATCATCTGCAGTGGAAACTCTGAATCCACTTCCAATGACTGCTTTCTCAGTATCTATAATGGGCAAATTTAAAATTAAAAGTGATTCTTCTAGAATACATTCATTCCAACATCCCTAGACACTCCTGTATTAACACTTTGACTTCAAAAATATGGACTCTAGGCACATGCATGTACATGGACTCATTATCTTGGAAATGTATACACATTATTACTACAGTTTGATTTATAAAACATACACATAAGGTATAAAACAGCCATGCTGCAACTAACCATGTGTTCAAAAACAATGACTAAAATGGCATCCACTCAATCAGGGTATATACACCGAACAAAGTGAGACTGCTAGCTACAATTGAACAATCAACTATAAGTAGCTGAACTAGTTATATAATATAAAGAGATTTTTAAGTGTAGAATTTGAATCATAGCAGCCTTGTACTTGAGTTCAATAGACCACAGCAACTGTGCAGAAAATTTACTTTTCTACAAACTCAGTAGTCAAAGGGTAAACTCAGTAGTCAAAGGGTTAATTAATTGATGAGCACCTTAGTGTGAGGCAACTAATCCGGGAGTGTAGTGAAAAGTCGACCTTAGTTTGTATATATAATTATATATATATATGTGGTTCTGTCACACTTAGGAATGCAATATTTAAACGTACGACCACAGGCACGTTAATTCGTAGACCGAGTGTACTGTTGATGGCGTACTGCTCTAATGTAGAGACGAGTGAGGAACCTACAAGTGAGGGAGCTACAGCACGCCTTCAATGCCTAGCTACACTGAGAAAAAGAAGCAAAGTGCGGGAGCTACAGAAGAGGCCAAGACAGAGGAGAAATTAAGAGGTAGAGAACAAAAACAGCGAGATCTAGATGAGAGTGAACGACAGGCAAGACAATCCCGTGTATGTTAGCATCATCGCAAGGATCACAAGATGACAAATCACTAAATTCTCTCTTCTTTCCTGCCATTATGAGTGTCAAAGTCAAATAATTATACCATTGTGTGACTAAAACCACACCTTTCTGGATATTAATCGACTATAGTGTAGTGCGAGCGAGGCAGTCTGCGCATACATATTCCTAGTTAATAAGAACACTTAAAATGTTTCAAGTTGCACATTCACGAGGTCCTCAAAATTATGATGTGATGACTTTATACATGTAATATAGTGTATACTTTAATGTCACAGTAATAAGGTTAATACATGATTATACTGTAAGATTTGACACACACAAAAAATAACGGGAATATAATTATATGAAAATGGTAAAAAGCTTGTTGAACATTCCAAACTAAAGTTACATGTATGAACATTTTATCTGAGATCATGGTGAACGTAAATAACCTTTAGTATAAATCAGCCCTTAAGTGACGAGGCACACCTCTAGTCAGGACATGTACTTGTCCCAAGAGTGCCTGGAATAGACTCTGAGGACTCTATTATAGCTTAACCAAACATGGTCAAGATCTATTGACATTTAAGAAGATTTCAAAAGTGCACTATAACTAGACAACAAAGAAATGGATCAAACTTTAGACGTACACAAAAAAAAGACCAATAACAGATCTTATGAGCAATGAAACCCTGAAGGAGCATCTGGGTTTATCAGACCATCTATTTTTAGGTTTGTTCAGTGAAGTACCTGTGCCTCTTCCTTGCAACTATAGCTTTTTCAATAAATTCTAACTACAAGTTCTTGATAAGACGTTTTTTTTTCACACGAAATACACCAATACAAAAAAAAAACCATACAAACATGGTGATTTTTCAGCTTTTGATGGTAGAATCCTACATGTAGCTATGAGTATAATAGTTTTTAGCATAACATAATAATTATGTTTAGCATAGGCCAGCATGTACTAGCATTTAGCATAGTAGCTTACTAGTTTTTTAAAGTGGTGGTTTGTTGTTTGAAATGCCTTCATTGCCTAATCCAATTGGCTACTATGTACACTGATACAATATGTATACATATATTTAATCCGGATAGTCAGCTCACATGTAGCTGTTTCTGCAAATTTTTCTACAGTATGTATTCTCGCCATTAAGCATAAATTTCAGTCTGTACTATATAGTACTAGTGGCCCCCACCTTAAAATAAATATTAGACACTTACAATCAAATGAAGACTTAGTAGGATCTCTGTAAATCAATGGTTGACAGTTACTTCGAGTAGAGTAGTCGTTTATCAGCCTTACAGCAATGCTACTTGGTTTTAGTATACTTGTAGCGGGCAGAAACAGGGACTTGGAGGCTCGATATACACTAAACGTAGCACACCTTGAAAACATGCCAGACACTTGTCTGTCTCCCAAACGAAATTATTCCAACCACACCTACCATGGATGTTAATAATTGCTGATTGCGAGGTGTGGCTCATTACGTTGCAACTGCATACAGACAGTTTGCAACTTTCTCGAATTACTGGAGAAATCTAACACTCACCTTAACCTTGCTCACCAATTACTGCAAACACAGTATTAACCTAACACTTTTGTTCATTCATCCTTCCAGCATCCCTTTGTCTCTTACTAGACCAAGCTATGCTTACATCACACTAGTCTCGCGGGCCACGACCTAATCCGAACGAGGTTACGTTTCCTCGTTCGGATTAGGTCTTGGCCCGCGAGACTAACATCACACATGCATCAGCATCTGCTATTTTTATTTTTTATTTATGGCCCGTAGGGCTATCCCTATAATTGCTTTTCACGGGGTGTAATGTATATAAATATAGGTTAGATACTGTATTCGAGGTTTCTACGTGCAATAGAACTACCGTGGAAACAGTTTAATTACTGAGGGCGGAGCCCGAAGTAATTAATGTTTGTGGAAACCAAGAATACAGTATCTAAGCAATTTAGATTATAGTTATTATTTTGTTGGATAGAAGACATAACAAGAAAGCCTTGTGGTACCTTTTTTAGCTGCAGAAAGACAGCAAGGTGATCGATAGCGCGAGTGTTTTGCTCTCGAGGGCAACGCCCACACCTCGATTTTGTCAGCTGTGCAACTTTTGGATTTCAAAAAACTGATGATTTTAGCTTACTTAGTTGGACAGAAGACCTTTTAAGAAGGCAGTGGATGCTAAAACCATTCTTCATTTGTTGATAGAAAGCAGCTAGACGACTGTTTTCCAAATGCAGTAGTCAGCGGTCAACGCCCACACATTAGCGACTTTTTCTGTCGATCGCTTGTAAAAGTGAACAGATCCAGCTTTACAACAAACTTTGCTTCTGTTCTTTCTGTGAAATTCCTATATAGCAACATCGCAACAGGTTTACTAAGTAATTATAGGTTTACTAATCAATTAGTAGGTTTACTATAGGGATTTAGAAACCTCTAATTGACCAATCAGATTGCAGAATTTTTTAATGAGCTATAGTCTAATTATGGCCCGTAGGGCCATCCCTATGATTGCTTTCCCACGGGTTCGATGTATGTTTATATATAATTGTTTGTGTCACCTACGCGAGTATGCGTTGTATACGTAGTTAAGAAAGTTACATCATTCCCGGGGGGCCGGCTTGGTCAATTAATGGGCGTGGCGCGTAAAAGAACGCGCGATCAAGCTCTACACAAGTACACATCAGCAGAAAGAAAGCTGTGTAGCTTACGTAGAAACTGGAACTAATAGCTAGCTATTCTGCCTGAAATATATTCCTAAAGTTCTACAAGGTCCTTTGAAAGGTCAGGAGAGTAGATAATCAAAACAATAACTATAATAAGCTGTTGTCTTTCATGCTTGATAAAGTCAGCCATGATTACTGAATGCTGGACACCACAAAGCAGTCATAGGGATACTTTTATCTTCACTTAAACTTGTAAAGCAATCATAGGGATGTTTTTTTTTCTATATACACTTGTTATATAATAATTATAATTATGTTTGTGTCAATTGCGCGACTATGCGTTCTATTCGTAGTTAAGGAAGTTGCGTCATTCCCGGGGGCCGGGGCTCGGTCAATTAATGGGGGCGCCGGGCGTGGCGCATAAAAGAACGCGCTCTTCGAGCCACAGACAAGTAGCAGAGAAACAGTATAAATATTATGCAAGAATCTTTAACAAGTAAGTATAATAAGTTGTTAAGTTTCAGATATGAGGAAGTCATCATTTAGAACCTTGTAGGAATACTTCAGTCAGTTCATCAAAGATCTGTGTACTTAGACTGCAATCAGGCTTACACTTACTTCTTCAGGCCCCAGCTTTCGATTACACAGAAAAGTAGAGACACTAGTGCCATCAGCAATGCTTAATACATAGTCATCACAAAGCAAATATAGGGATGTTTTTTTTTCTCTATATACACTTGTTTTAATTGCTCTAGGCTAGCTTCAAACTAACAGGTCGGACACTTGAGTCAAAGCCCCACTCACCACATCCAATAAAGCGTTGGCGATTTGCCACCACATTGGTATACCCTCACATTAGTATACTGCAGTTCAGTAGTGATCGATTGCCTATTAATAGAGAGCGTGCGCTTGACGTCACTGGCAATAAGCCACACCCCCGCCGCCATTTTGCGAGGCAAAGTATCATAGAAGATGGTTCATTCTTGTTGTGTTGTCGGATGCACAAACAGGCAGGGGAAAGGAAGAGACCTTTCATTCCATATGATACCTAAAGTAAGCAAAAATGACTAACTACCTAGCTAGCTAGCAACTGGTGTAGCTAAGGGTTTCTAAAGCAAAAGTATACTATTTTACAAAGTGTTTTACCTATAAGTTTTATTGGACACAAAGATGATATAGGTGATGCAACTATAGATAAACTATAGATAAATTAGTTAGGGTATGTTGTTGCATGGTAAACCTATGTCCTTCTGTTGTTCCACAAGATTAACAAACAAGTCATCAGAATAACATATATCATCAATGAATATTATTGTTTTCTATTTTGTTTTTTTGCTAGCATTTTTTTAGGTAGTTTTCGACATGATGGGCAGTACTATTTATCCTTAGGAGGACATCTGATCCGTAAACAGTCGAAATGAAACCATTGAATACTACAGTCTCTGTGCTCGCACATAATCATTTGACCATAACTAGGTTCTCCACAGTTCCAGGTGGTAGTTTGTCAGAAAAACTGATGTCTCTGATATCAGCTGGTTCAACCTATTCTTTGTGATGGCATTAAAAGTAAAGTAATGCATGTACGTGTAGCTGGTTTACTTACATCTTGGGCAGTTGGAAGCCAGCTACACTTTTGAGATGTGCATGCACTATCTCCTGAACTGGATTGCAACTCTGCTGCTCTTATTAGGCAGGTGATTACAGCAGCAACATGAGAACATGTTTCACCTAGCCTATATAATATATGAGTCATTTTGACTTAGAGGATAATGTTATTACAATAACCAACTCACCCTGCCATGCATGTGCAATGTGCAGTAAGTATTTCTCCACTGTGTTGGCAAACCACCCATGGAAGTAAAGCAGTTCCTGTCATCCTCTGAGAATGTTTGACCTTATTGTGTACAAACAATATTATAGGTAACTTGCAATTGTTTTAGTATGATAGTATTACCTTTCCCATAATCAGCCAACAATTTTTACTGGAATGGTTGAACTGATGGGCTCTAAGATCATGAACCCAGCCAGCCTTGACAAAACTATCACCCCCCAACATCCCCTTCCAGCTCTACAAATATTATTGATAGCTAGCTAAAAGCTAAGCTTCCACTTATTAAGGGTTCATAACATACCTTTATCTCTGCCTTGGTATAAGCACTTGGGGTAGCAACCATATACACAAACATATCACTCCATTTCACATCTGGAACCAGGTCAGGTTCTGCCAGCCAAAGCTCACTAGGAATGGCATATGGATCCTTCCTGAGGCCCACACCAATTACCTTATCAGTGTACCTTTGCTTGGACTCTGCAGACAACCAGCTATAATACTCTGATACTTGCTCCATCATAACAAGAGTGGCCAGCACGTGGGAGCTCGAAAATTATTACGCGTTTGCCTCTCAAGATGGTGGTTAGCAACGGTTGCCATGATGCGATGGCGTAATCGAACGCTCTCTATTGGTTACTAACCATAGGTCTACATCAACTTTGTTATATCACTATATTCTTGTGTTAACTATAGAGTATGATTATTATTATAGTACTATATTCTTGTGTTAACTATAGAGTATGATAATTATTATAGTGTTAATATTATTGTTTTTTTTTTATTAAAATAGTTTTAATAACATATCTTTTCTGTATAAATACTGTGTATGTTGCTTATTGATATAATAATTGTTTAATACGAATGCAGCTATATTACTATGACACCAAAGGTATAAATTAAATTATGCACTAAATTACTTTTAGCAGGATATGACTCCTACGATGTGGTTATCTGGTATGTTAACATAAAAGCACAGAAGATATCAACTAAATTCACAGAACAGTTGGAGATGGAAAGACACTACTTCAAGTTAGCCATTGCAGTAATCATTGCTGCAGCGCTGTTTCATGTAACAGATGGAGAAAAACGTTGGTACAACAGAAGAGAGAGAACAGTAGCTACATTCAATGCAGCATTATTTTTTGGTGTGCCAGAAGTTGAAGAGAGGACTGAAATACTGATTGAAGAGGTTAGAGTTTAACTTAGTTATAAATTATAATAAGATAACTATGTAGTTGTAATTATGCTTACATTTATACACATATACAGCTTTTTAAGCTGTAAAGTTGACAACCTACAAAACATGCTTAATAAGTTCAAGTGCTAGTTTTCGCTGCTGGATATACTACAGTTGTGGATTTTAAAACTAAACAAAATTGCCAAGCAGCTAATTTCAGTATAATTACAATGAGTACAGAGAATAATAGGTGTACATTTTCTTTTGTAGCACACATGTATGTAATATTGTTATGGAGCACACTCAGGCTATTGCCTATAATCATAATAGTCTATAACTTATAAGTAACTTATGCCTATAATCATCTTATAACTTATAAGTGGTTATTACAGTTGCATAGATTTAGCTGCATGCATGATCATACTGCTGGCACCATATAACATCATTCATGTTCTTTTGACAGTACTAGTTTTAACAGTTTCATTTTTTGCAGGGAATTATTGTAATAGTTGTATAATTATCAATATAACTGTAGTCATGTAATGATTACATAATATTACAACAGATTCGATCCAGCTCTGTTCATGTTTTCTGCTTGCAAGAAATATGGCTAGTAGAGACACAACAGGCTATTTACAATGGAGTAAGAGACCTCTTCCCCAATATTATAAGCAACGTAGACCTAACAGCGGACATTAATGCTGATACAACATTAGCCTGTGATACTGGGAATCTTCAAGCATTAGGAGTATGTGCTGCTACTTATTGTTCTACTGAACCACAATCAACTCTAATAGGCTGCCTAGTCCAGAATTGTCTCTCTGAGTTAATTCAGATGAATGAAGAGTGTTTAGTATGTTTGTTCCTTGATAATCTTGGATTCACAGAGTGTGGAACACAACTAAGAAGCAAATACTTAGTAACATATGGTCTGATGTTATTGAGTCGAAGGCCGCTCAAAAATTCCAAGGTTGTTCCCTTTCTACCCAATACTAATGACACGTCAGGAGATTTCAGAGCCTATATTCAAGCAACAGTTAGTACCCTGAAGTATTATTGTTATTATTATTTGTATAAGAAAATAAGAATGATATACATATGAGCCTATATATACTATAAAGGAAGTAAGGGTAGTTATTAAATTAAAGTACTACCAAAACATGTATAGAGAATCTATTTAACTTCAAATCAGAATTTGTATCGATTCTTACTCAATAGACATGTTATATTATACATTTTATTTATACAGGTAAATGGTATTGGTGACCTCATTTGCACTCATTTAACTTCATCTTTGTCAGATACATTCAGTGAGTATAGTAATTGTCTTAAACAGTAACATACTCTCTATCATCTTACTACCACATGTAGAATCTACATACCAATATACATCTTACTACCACATGTAGAATCTACATACCAATATACATCTTACTACCACATGTAGAATCTACATACCAATATACATCTTACTACCACATGTAGAATCTACGTACATACCAATATACATCTTACTACCACATGTAGAATCTACATACCAATATACATCTTACTACCACATGTAGAATCTACATACCAATATACATCTTACTACCACATGTAGAATCTACATACCAATATACATCTTACTACCACATGTAGAATCTACATACCAATATACATCTTACTACCACATGTAGAATCCACAATCATGACTGTAGTCATGAACATTCCTTTTTTAACTATTTTATTATAACCAGACAAAATGTTAATTATCCTCGTATTTCATGTTTCTAACTATGTATTATAAATGTCATTCAACCAGTAGTGTAACTGAGTGTTTAGTGATGGCAGGGCCAGCAGATTGAGAGTCGTAAAGCAAGGGGTCTGTGGGGCACAGTCCCCCAGAATCTGAAGCATTTTTCAGAGTTAAAAAGACCAAACTGAGGAGAAATTTATGCCTGCCCCTGGCTTGTGGCTTTATTTCTGTTATATTAACTGTTGGAAAGAGTGCTTAAAAGTACAAACACTGATCATGAATTGAAATGACAACAGGATAAGAGTGTATATTAAAAAATTAATAAAATAGCTGTATAACAAAAAAAATAATTTGTGTTACCTAGGCCGGGGCCTGTGTGGGCCCAGGTTCAGTTACACCACTGCAGAAAACAACTAATAATAACAAATTCATATTTACAATGCAGACTATATAAATTAATGTAGATTTAGTAATTTACTTCTTTATTATTATAGGGTACAATGCGGTACATGCCATATTATAGAATGCTACCAAATAATACATTGCACTTCAAACATAGTACACTGCAAAATCAAAGTTGTTAAAATAGCTGTTTTATTGGTTAGTACAGTTGCAAGGCTTTAAAAATTAGTTTTTATGGGGATTCACATTGTAACTGGTACCACTTCTAAGGATTGTAACTGGCAGTTTTGGCCAACAAAAGTGTTTGAAACATGAAACAACATAATTTATTTATTCTAGTGTACATTTTTATACTTGGTACACATAGTAACATCATGCATGTAACCTGATGACCAACTACATTGTTATTCCTTGCAACTGTACTAACCAATAAATTGGTTATTTTAACAATTTAATATATGTAAATCACTTAGTAATTACGTACATGTTCTAACTTCTCAAATATCTGTGGAGTATAACAGACTATTATAATTACAAATTATTAATTATACTAAAGTACGTTCACGTTGAGTTGGCACCAAACTAAATGATAATGTCATTTAGTTTGGTGCCAACTCAACGTGAATGTACTTTAATTACTCTGGAATGAGTAATTAAGTAACATAATCCACCACAAGTTATACCTATAATACTAGGCTGTGTATATATATACATGTAGCTACATTGTATTAATATAATTTTGCTACCGTATGGTTTATTACGACATCTACTTTATATACTAGCAATATAAATCAAAATCAAATGAACAGTGACTTGTAAATGTTACCAAAGAGGAAAAACAAAGCAACATTCAGAAAAATAGAATTACTTCTATAACCTATTATTTTTTACAGTGTGGTTTCAAAAATTAAACTGAACCAATTTATAGGTTTGTACAGTTGCAAGGAATAGCATAAATTTCAATGTAGTGGTCATACAGCTAGGTTGTTGTTCCAGAAATATATTTGTTGTAACATGCCATTCGTGTTATTTCCTCCCCCTTGCACTTGGTGATTCTTAATTTGATATATCACTCTAACATAATAATTATGTTGTATAATAAAGTATAATTACATTAGGGCAAATTATAAGTTTCTGGAATTGATTGTGGGCCTTTTGTGTATACTTAGTTTTGTTTTGTTAGCAAACTATAATATTGTGCATTTTTTGTTATAATTATTTATTATAATGGTTTGTTCTTTCACTTACTAAATATAGTTGGCCCACCATTCAGTATACCCTTTTTATTTGAATCCTACGAACAGCAGCAGTACCAAGAGCTACTGACACTGTTTACTGCAATAGATGATCTTGAAGCACCAATTCTACTTGGTGACTTCAATCATGGACCAGTGACATCAAAGGCTACATGGTATTTTCCGTTCAATTATGGTTTTGTGACTGCTAGAGGTTTCTTTAGTCCTTATGTGTTGAAACATGGACGATGTACATTTTGTGCTAGTAACGCAGTAGTTGCTGCAAGTGGTTTTACCCTTGATATAACCATTGATCATATTTATTTGACTACCTCGTCGGCATGGAGAGTGAAATCAACAACGGTCAGCACATTTGAAACTTAGACTATTGAAAATAATACTTATATTATTTTGCTAATATATATTATATATATATATATATTTAGACTTCATCGATATGGCAACTAGATGTAGTCTATCCTTCATAGACTCCAGAACTATTACATTTTGTCAACCACAGAAAGACTTCATTATATAAACTTGGACAATGAATACAGTGTATGGTTATGAAGGAGTCTATGTAACTAATGTAAGTGTGGTCTAGCCACTTCTCAGCTTTGTCTCGAAGTGGATAAACTACACTTACATGCAGTTTAACATATACATATATACTATAATATATATATATATATAATTATATATATAATTAGAGGCCTAGGGATGTAATATAAACTTCATGAATGCCTAAATTATCTTCAAAATCCTAATCATTACAATGTAGAGAGTAGCCACTCATAGTATATGTTGACATATCTGATCACATCTGATTGGAGATACTAAATATACCTTTAATGATTGTTATATATTTGGATAGTTTTTGTTAAAGTATACTATCATCAATCAGGGTTCTATCTACTGGTGGTGGGCGGGGTAAGACTATAACTTCAGATAGTTATAGTCCTACTCCCAAATAGTGCTGTCTACAGCGGTTTGTGGAACAGTTGTCTTGAGTGTGCTTTAAGGAGGGCAAATGGGTGTGGCCAACCCAAATTATTTCCATGCAGAATTAGCTTGCAAAAACCAAAATCTTTAGATAGAACCCTGTCAATACATTTTATTCAGCCTATGTACTTTTAAGGCATTCCTCATTGATAATTATATTTGAAAGCTGTGTAAAAAACACTGTAAAAATTATATTGTTAAAATAACCAATTTGGATAAGTACAGTTGCAAGGAATAGTCAATGTAGTTTGTCATACAGGTTATTGTGACTACATACAGGATGTTACTATGACATTATATAAAAAATGTACACTTAAATAAGTTGAATTATGTTTTTGCAGGTTTCCAAATTAACCATTTTGTTGGCCAACACTGCCAAATGATATCACTTTAATTAAGTGGTCATTAAGTAAATATTGGTATGAAATATGAGTAGACATGTACAGCACTCTAAATGTACACTACAATTAGTACAAAGTAGCTTTGGTATCAGGATGTGAATTCATAATTGTTAAATCCTTGCAACTGTACTAACCAATAAAATAGTTATAAAGTTTAAAGGAAATTAAATCATCATAGTGTTGTTATGGCAACATGCATGCTATAGATAATTGATATACTGTGTCTTATGACATCAAGAGCTAGTGTATTATTTTAACCTTTCCAGTATGCACTTTTATAGCTAGTCAAAATCCTGATTATAATCAACTTAAACTAAACTCCTATATTAACTACAACTAAAACGGTCATCAAAATAAGTGTATATAGAGAAAAAAAAAATTCCTATGATTGATTTAAAAGTGAAGACAAAAGTATCCCTATGACTGCTTTGTGGTGTCCAGCATTCAGTAATCATGGCTGACTTCATCATGCCTAAAACACATCAGCTTATTATAGTTATTATTTTGATTATCTACTCTCCTGACCTTTCAAAGGACCTTGTAGAACTTTAGGGATATATTTCAGGCAGAATAGCTAGCTATTAGTTCCAGTTTCTACGTAGCTACAGGCAGCGTTCTTTTACGCGCCACACCCATTAATTGACCGAGCCCCCGGGAATGACGCAACTTCCTTAACTACGTATACAACGCATACTCGCGCAAGTGGACACAAGAAAAAAAATAATAAATAAATAAATATATATATATATATATATATATATATATATATATATATACATTAAACCCCGTGGAAAGCAATCATAGGAATGGCCCTACGGGCCATAAAAAAAAATATATATATATATAATTATATATATATTATATATATAGTTCGAACCCGTCAGAAAGCAATTATTGCAAATTTGGTTATATGAACACTACTGATGTGACTCATTGGACAACTGGTCCATAATATCATTAATTGCAATGCAGTTACTTCACAATTATTATACAGAATGTACTCCTCCTATTGACTATATGGTATGCATGTACACTTTCATCTCTTTTATTATAATAGCGGATCTTTGATGATGTGGAGACAGCAACAGGCCTACCTCTGTCTGACCACTATGGTGTTTCAGTGACACTAATAAAAGATTATTTCTCTGAATATATTCAACTGTTCCCACTTCCACCAGTAGAGATTGAGTTGAATAACTTCTGCGTTGCTGCGAACTGAGAAATTAGTTATTTTTAACAATTAAGTGTAATACTTTTTATTTACCTTCAACATAGTTTATAAGCAGTTATAAATTCATTACTATAGGCCTTTTTAGTAAATATAATATATAGTATGTTATTTTTGTAACTGCAGAGTGTTGAAAGAGTTTGTAATCATTATAATTATATTAGCTATTTGTTACAACTGTTTTATTAGAAATAAAATTGAATTTTTATATCCATGTAGAATTTTTATGGGCCGTAGGGCCATCCCTATAATTGCTTTCCACGGGGTTTAATGTATATATATTATATATAAGGAAGTTGCGTCATTCCCGGGGGCTCGGTCAATTAATGGGCGTGGCGCGTAAAAGAACGCGCGTTTGAGCTACAGACCAGCCAGGAAGATTCAGAAAGGATGTAAAACTGCTAATAACTGTTGTATATAGCAGAGAAACAGTATAGATATTATGCAAGAATCTTTAACAAGTAAGTATGATAAGTTGTTGAGTTTCAGACAAGAGGAAGTCATCATTTAGAACCTTGAAGGAGTACCTCAGTCAGTTCATCAGACATCTGTGTATTTAGACTGCAATTAAGCTTACACTTACGTCTTCAGGCCCCAGGAGTACACAGAAAGGTAGAGACACTAGTGCCATCAGCAATGCTTAATACATAGTCATCACAAAGCAAATATAGGGATGTTTTTTTCTCTATATACACTTGTTTCATTTTTAAATTGGAATTAATTATGCATGCATGTGTTGTGTGTGTAGAGTACGGTAGTACTCTTTATGTAGGGATGGCACGGAAAGAAATGGCAGCCCATACATTTCAATTGCAAGTGATGACCTGAAATCTCTGGTAATATGTACAGATAGGTTTTAATACACACAAACATTCATATCTAGTGTTTTTATGACTACCAACATCTTTGTATAGCCGGTTTATTTCGTGGATTCGGTATAGAGCTGCATCGTTACAGGTATATATTAGGAGATAATCAGCTGATCTTCCTCAAGCAATATTAATAATTATTATATTTTTTAAATAAAAAACATTCTCAATAAAGATGAAAGCATATGTAGGGATGTCAAAACCCAAGAAGTATGTGAACAAGGTTGGGATGAGTAACAGCAAGAAAAAAATTAGACAAATCAATTCCATATAACCCTACACAACTACATAGCTACTTTGTCTTTTGCTCTTTATTGACATGTACCTATGTAGGGTTATATGGAATTGATTTGTCTAATTTTTGGGTTTTGACATCCCTACATATGCTATCATTTTTATTGAAAATGTTTTTTATTATTCTTGTTTCCATTTTTTTTAAAATGTAAGCTAGTTGGAGCATTATTCAAATTTTTTAAAAACTCATAATATTCGTAGTCAATAGTAACAATTGTATATAAAATACGAGTCATTGAAATTCAGTTAAAATGTCTTGTCATGAAGTACTAATTTAAAAATAAATGTGAGATATTGATAATGCATCTGAAAACTGGAAACGGCAGTTCTGTAAAATATTACTTTAAATCTTGTCATTTTTTAATGTAATATATCCTAAAGTTGAGAAATTAATTAGTGTGTTAATTGTAACACACATAAAGGTTTAATTAACGTGAAATCCGTGAAAATTTTCTCCCATGAAATAAACTGGCTATATGCAACTCTCAACTAGAATGTATGATGTAATGCAATGATGATTTCCTACACAAAGAAGCAATATAATGACTCTTGAAACAATTGACAGCATGTGATAATGCTGATATAGTTTGAAGCTAGTGACAACGTCAGACCTACCTCTTTCCCATGGGCTCCCACCCTTTGACGAACATGGAGAACCTGCATCCATTATTATGTTTTTGCATAAGGAAACCATAATTACAATGATCTAGATGACACTCCAAAAAATAACTATGACAACATCTGTTTTGATAACATTAATTCATGATCAAGCACTTTCAACTAAGATGTTCTTTTTAGTGATCAGTTTGATCCTGTCTTATACTGCTGCTTTTAAATCACAAAACAACTGCACCCTTCTTTCAGGTGAGTTTGTACTTTGTATATATTATTATATCAAGTTTAATATACTATGTATTATATAGCCATATCATATATATAATCAATTTGTGTGTAGTGATATCATTACATTTAATTAAATTTTGTAATATTAATATGTTAAAATCTACATTTTGGCCATAAATAGTCCTAAAGGTGACTAGTATATTTGGTGGTGGATATTTATCTAGTTGATCATGTGAATGACACTGTAACCTAAGAAATGAAAATCTATATAAATAACACTGGATTAGCGAGGCTTTAAAGCAACTATAATCAGGGCGAGAGGATGAATGAAAGAAGAATTGGATTACTCCTAGACCAGAGGAGTGGTCCCTCGTATTGATAGTAGTTACTTGATGTACTATAACGTGAATGGAAACACGTTCACTTTATAATAAAAACATCACACCCAACACTAACAATAGTACTGCCAAGAATAATTTTATGATAATGATATAATCCTGTTGGGACTACATGAAGAAAAGTTTATCTGAATTTACAGGCATTAGCTCATATGCCCTATGACCGAAGGGTATGGGTCCATTGACGACATCACATAAACAAGTAGTCCTAGCAATTTTTGTCCTGTACAGAAAAAATATCCATGGGATTGTAATTATAATACTTCCATTGTGTATTTGTTTATATCTACAGATACATATTTTGTTCAGGGAAACAGTCCTGAATGTTATCATGGAGAAGTTGTATTCAATTCTAACACATTATCATCCATTAACAATGGTATATCATACATCTCAAATTCGAGTTCAAGTATAAATAGCTATTGGTCATATCCTAACGGGAGTCAAATTAACTGTACAATCAGTAGTCAATCTGATCCATTTTTATGTGAAGTTGGAGCAGGTTATATAACTATGTATAGAAGTGAAGTAGAAATGGGTCCTGAGTATGATGGACAGTATACAGCCTGTATAGATGAAGTATGCTCGGCTGTGAAAATATATCATAATACAACTTTCAATAGTTTAAATAATGGAGGTAAGTTTAATAATTCTTTTAGATTTTATACTTTTATTATTTCAGCCTGAAAATAATAATCACAGTTGAACAAATTCAGATTATGCACCTGTGTGTTTCTGCCAAAGACATTATTCTCATGTGATTATGAGTATACAATGTAAACTATTGTAAAATAGAATTTTGTAACATACCTAAATAGATGCCATCAGGAGTTACCTACTCGAGCATATACCAAATTTAAATGGTGCAAGTCCTAATATATTGTGTATCACTGGGGAACTGGTTTGGTTCATTTGATGTCATTCTGATATCAGTGAATGATTATATATTGAGCATAAATTTGATTTCATAATTAATGAATTGGTGGTTAATGAGGAGGCCTGGGTGATAATGTCGATTGTGATAATAATTTTCTATCATGATAACAATACTTCAAATTTTTTATCTACCACATCTGTGCATGTGCAAACGTTGAGCATGTTGTGCAAAGTTGGGGAAATATGGCCAGTGTTCACTTCAAACTTTTACCTTTAGAAGGTGTGAATTAAATGGTGGATTTCTTAGCTGGGTGCATAGTCAACCAATGGAAGGCATGCCTACTTCCTGAAAATGTAACATTCTTGTTTTTTTTAGCTGAAAACTCCAATTACTGAATAATACTTTTTGTTAATTTACAACTTGTTTTCATTTATAGATCCTCTTACAGTGGTCACCGAAATCACATACCCTAACTCATCAAATGTTAATCTGCCACAATCCTTCATTGTATCTTGTACTAATATACAAATACCTCCTACGGTTTCTATGACAACAGTGTCATTAGAAGGAGATGAAGACATCATTTATGGTTTGACACTTCTGCCTCCATATATCATAAAGAGAGCTAATGAAAACACTTTCAGTTATGTAATGTTTGGTTCCTGGGATGCCACCTCAAACCTACAAGATTTGGTCTACCAATGCACTTCCACATATAAAGATCAAGAAGCTGTTAGCAATGCTACTATAATAGGTTAGTTTAACTTTGTTGATCATTCAGAATCAGAATTTTTAGCAAAATTTGCCACTTTCTTTAAGAGGTACGTAATTAAATTTTGAAGTTGATAGAGCTTATAACTACATGTATACACAAACAAAAAAATCACAAGGTAATTGTAGTGTCATCAATTGAGATAAGCACAGATATGTGAGTTTTTATGGCCCACAGGACATTCATATGATTGCTTTTCATATGATTGCTTTTTGTTTGATGTATATATATATATATAAAATATTATATATATAATTATATATATATAAATTATTTACTTGTGTCACATATGCATACATGTATTTTAGGAGTTGTGTCATTCTGGCGGCTCAGTCAATTAATGGACATGGTGCATAATAGAACATGCACTCAAGCTCTATAGACCAAAAAGAAGGCTGCTTGTAGGTTTTCATAGAAACAGTAACTAATAGCTGTTATAGGTACAATATATTCCTAAAGTTCCCACCTTAAAAAAGTAAGAAGAGTAGACAATCAAAAAATAACTATAGTAGGCTGTCGGGTTTCAGACGTCAGAAAGTCAGCCATGATTTCTGAGTAATGACACCATGAAGCAATCACACTTTTTCCTCCATATATCTTGTTTGAAATTCAGGTGATAAGCCTGTTACTGACTCTATATAAATGCGATGTGTCCAATGTAATATATAATAGTCTCCAATTTAAAATCATTTAGATAATTTTTATGGTTCATTTTGCTATTTTCTTTTTACAGCTCCTGGATTCATACCCTTTGACGTACAGTATGAAGACATCGGTAACAGTTCTGTCTTAGTAACATGGAATACTTCTGGTAATGGACAAGCATTAGACTATTTGATCTTTCTAAATGATGAGCTGATAAAAGTCATCAAAGGATTTCAAACTAACAATGTCACACTGACTGATATAAGAGCTGAAACTATTTACACATTATATATCAGGGCTCGTTATCATTTAATGAGTCCTCCTTCTGATCTATTGTCTATTGTTATCCATGGTGAGTAATATATTTATTAAGTAAACATGTATCAGCAAGAAAATAAACTGATTGTATGGATAGCTAAAGAGAAAAGAGAAAGCTGCTGTGATTGAAAGGACTATATGCACCAGCTTTAGCCCCCAGTGCTATCTGAGCTGTGACATTGATTGTCTGTTTGGCACTGGTGGCCAAAGGCCCTACTGATTCAAAACATCTGCTAGCTTTTCAAATTAGCCACCATACAATCATAATTACATTGTACCTTGCTCGTGTACTAAATAAGTGTATGATTTTACAAGATCTGTTTTAGTTTCAATGAACACACTTTCTTATTTGCTGTACTGTAATACATGCAGCCCAAAGTCTATAGTAAAGAATCATTACACATGTTAGTAATGAACCATGATAATGTTCAGAATGATGTAATTTGTAATCATGTGATTCTAATATAATGTATTATGTTTCGTTATAGCTGGTATCTTGGCTGTAAATTGGACCAGACTATCCTCGCTAACAGACACTTTTGTCCAGCTTCAACTAAATTGTTACACATATAATACAATTCGTGGTGATGTCATGTGGTTTAGACCCATCAATGAGCCAACTGATATTGTTTACAGTCAAATGGAACAACTTGCCAATGAAGCAAATGGGACATATCAGTCAATACTGCTTGGTAGTGGCAGCTTTACACAGACCCTACAATATCAGTGTTTAATCTCTATAAATTCTGTACTATATGTTAAACAGCAAACACTCACAGGTTAGCTTTAGTAAGGATATGTAATACAACCATTGGAGAAGTCCTAAAGTACTTTTTATGTGATGAGTATACATATGCATATGTGTGTGTAAGTGTGCAGTGTAAATCAGTATGTGTGTTGTGTGGGTGTGTGTATGTATGGTATTATCTACACATTATATAAAAAGCATACATGTTTTTATTCTATTCATAAAATTATGGTTATAATTATACTCTTCTAATTATGTTTAATTAGCCCCTTCAGGTCCTCCAACAGGTCTATCAGTGGACATTCTCTCCTCATCTACACTCATGGTCGGTTGGATATCTCCATCAGGAGGTGCTGATGGTTACGTCGTTCAGTACTCACCTGGAGGAGGGTCACAACTTGTAGAAGGAGGGGGTATTGGTAATACAGTACTAAATGAACTCAGTCTAGGACTAGAGTATCAGATTAGAATGTTCGCATACAGAGACCTTCCTTCTGAACTGAGTGAAATAATAACAGTACTATTTGATGGTGAGTTACTTATTTTGACGCAGTACAGTGGATAGTAATAATAATAACATTCATAGCAATCATAATTTTTTTGATTACAAAAATCAGTTCAAAATCATAAGCATCTTGTAATATCTTAATTATTAATTTACATGCGTGTTGTTATATAAACCAGTTCAACCAGCCAATGAAATGTTACATAGCTTTTACTTTGAATCCTTCTTTCATCTCTCTTAAACATAAATTTTGTATTGAATTTTGATAGTAAATTATGTCATAATTATTGTGAATTTTAAATTTTTCCAATATTCATTTTTACAGTTCCTGGTCCAGTAACTTCATTATCAGTACAGACACACTCATCTTCTATTTTGGTGTATTGGCAACATCCTGGCCCATCATATTTCATAGTAGAATACTATCGTGTTACATATAATGGATTATGTGATGACATCTCATCTGTACTTGTAGAAAATAATCAACAGGAAGTACTACTAATTGAGTTAGTACCTGGATTGGAATATAGCATCTCTGTTGAAGGTGTTAATAATATTGGTAGTGGGGAACCAGTGACCATCACTGGTCGCCCTTATGAAGAGGGTAAGTAACTTTATTAAATGGATACATTGAAGTACCAGGTAAACAAGTTACTATTCTATTAACAAAACATTGCTGATGGTTGTCTGGTTGTCGTAGCTCAGTGGAGAGAGCACTGGTGGCTGAATTCAATAGCCCTGCATGGCTTCGATTTTCAGCATTTTTCAATTTCCTCTTTCAGCCTTATTCATTAGAATTCAGAGTTTATTAGGCAGGATTAGCACAGCATATTCTATCAATACCTTACATTTACTCACTTGTACTATATGTTATTACACTCTTTGAACTTAAAATTATTGAAGTCTTTTAAAATCTATTACCACTGTAGCTCCAATTGGTTACCCTGAGTCAGTAGTTGTCAGTGGAATCAATTCTTCGAGTGTCTTCGTTAAATGGGGAGACGTTGACTGTACTGAAAGTAATGGAGAGATTACTGGCTATGCAGTTCAGTTTTTTTCAATGGAGGACACACCATTCTCTGAAGGATCAGTTGTGGTAGGAGGAGAAGAGAGGAGTGTGATTCTTACAGGACTGGATTATCTTACCCTGTATAATATTACTGTTGCTGCTGTCAACAGTATAGGAACTGGTCCATATAGTGAAGGATTTGAAATATTCACAGGTAGTAGAATAACATGTAGTTGAACTGACATCATTAGAAATTCATAGAAAATTGCTATGGAAACAAGCAGAAAAAGCTTCTTTTGCACGTGCATAGTGCGATTATCTAAGTGAAACTGATTTCAGTTGGCATATACAGTGTGATTATACCATAGTATTTGAATCAATAATGGCACACACTGGTAAATTTAAGGCAATGAATTTATAATGAGCTCAGTTTCAACTTAACGTGATTCTATTTTGGTAAGGTCAAAATATTAATGTTACTTGTTTATCAAAGAAAAACTGAGCTACTGGTACTAGGTAGGAAGGGAAATTGTTTTTAATAACCATAACCACTTCCTGTTTACATGGTCATTGAATAATCAGACTTAACGACTTTCTGCCATCAAGATAAGTACACAAACACCTGATATTTGTAGCTGGTGCACTGATGATTATAATTAATATCACTGTAGTTATTCTAACCCTCATATAGAGTTGTAATATCCTCTGAGATTACAGTATTTGTTCTTCTGTTATGTAAAGATTTACTTGTGCTAGTTTCTATTGCCTAGTATAAAAGTTCATGCCATGGTAACAAGGCAATACAATTGTACTTTTAAACATAGTGTACTTATTAGAGAAGTTGCTTGTAATTTAATTCGACACAACCTGTGTTACATGATTATAATTACGTTACTTGCTGTTATTAGTATACTCTATGCTAGAGACTATAGTATGTACATGAATTTGTATGAGTATCAATGCCAATCTTAACACACATGCACACTCCCATGCATTTTTACTAATTATAGTTATGCTTGACTATAGTAATGAAATTATGTGTAGGCATTTTTTCACATAATAATTATGGGTATAATCTGCGAACACGAGTGTGGAGACTTTTTAAAACTTTTTTCTTTTTGTTTTCAGGACCTAGTGCACCATCAGGTCTCGGTTGCTTTTCAAGTGTAACAGGACTTGCTCTACACTGGCCAGAACCAAAAGATCCAGAAATACTATCTGTATATGACACTGCTGTGATTCCTCTTGGACTAAACTATTCAGCTCTTCCTGGCAATGTTGGTCACTTGTTTGCTAATGCATCTGTTACTAATACTAGTAATACATATGATATTAAAACTAGTTTGCAATCAGGTATGTATTACTTGACGGGTTTAAGATTGTATTCATTTGACTATACCAGTGGAGACTGGGCTACTGCTGTGTGTCAAACAGAATATAACATTGAAGGTGAGTGTTTTAAATCACATGAGATCTAATGCATAATCAATTCATGATATCATCCGATCAACTCAACTATAGATAGAGGCTCTGTTTATTTACATGCTATTTGATTCAGTTGTGGATTAGGAGATGTTTGCATAGATAATATGCAGTAAAAAAGCAAGCATGTTAGATCAGGTTTATTACTTACCCTGTTACCTGTCTGTCTCCTATAACTTTTCTATCAAATAAAAGAAAGCCATTTTTGTTAATTTCATGCAGTTATTGATTTATATAATGACAGTTGACACTTTGTGAGGTGATTGGATTAAATTTGACTAACAATAATATTATTGATAGTCAAATCGGAATCTATTGGCTATAGTTTGTGTTAATATTGAATACAAAATTATATTGCTTGGAGTGTGGACTTAGTCATGTTATTGTTGTCTAACTAAAAATTTAATAATAATTACTACTTGGTCTAAGAGTGTCTGTGTACTACTTTCTTTCCTTTAGTTATCTGTTCAAATCCAGTTCAACCTTCTCAGTCAATCTTTCCTTCGCCATCTCCTTCTCTGATTGGTGGTGACTCAAGTTCAGATATTTCAAGTACCATCTTCAATACTACAAGATTAGTTTTATATGTATTAATAGGGATATCCTTCATCATTGCCGTTTTTTTGCTGGTGCTAATAACCATTACATATATCAGGTAATTATTATTGCAATTTAGTTGTATAATAAAAATTTACAAAATTACATCATAATTAGCTTTATAAACCACATGCATAGTGCAATTACTGATATGTTTTTATCTCCTTTTCTTTAGATCCAGAACAACGCAGCCTAATCAAGGGACAGTGCAGCCTAATCAAGGGTAATGTTTATGTAGATAGAATAATAATTCCTACACAGATGATAATTACCAGATCATCAGAGGGGCAAGCCTGAGCAAGCATCGAATAAATATGAGAATATCATAACCATTCATAAAGTGGCAATCAAAGAAGCCAGAAGGCATTTGTAATCCTGGCTTGGGTGGGGCTCACTCAGGCTCACCGCCAATTAGTTATAGTCAAAGAACTATTATTGATTCTTCCAACAAAGGGTTTGCAATAACTAACAATTTAACTCCTAGCATACGGTAAGTATAGTATTTAGAAGTATAAAACTTTTTTTCAGACATTTATTACTTGTATAATGTTGAGTGGTTATATCAAAGGTACCACCAGTGCTACACATCAGTTGTGTCACCATGGCTTATTTATAGTCATGTGGTTTTATTTGCATCCCCATGATTTCGTAATACACTGCAACAACCAAAATAGCCTGTAAACAGTTTTTATTGTAACCACATTCACCCACTTGATAATACACACAGCAGTTGATAACACCTCTAGTAGGGCTGTACAGCACTTGGGTTCGATTACTATAAATTAGATACAGCCCTCATATAGAAGTGTTATAACATATACTTGAGTAATTTCCACATAATTGTTTAGACGACTTCAATTAGATTGTTTTTATTCACTTTTGTTGCATGTTTGCTGTATAGTTCAATTTCCATTATTATGAGAATTTTTGTCAAGCATAAACAACAAACTACATTTTATGAAACATTCACTACCCAAACAATAGTCTATCAAGATGTATATACATTAAGGATGTCATCCATTAATTAGTTTACTTAGCTCTAGATAATGTAATTAGGGAAACCTGAGGAGGTCCCTGGTTCAATTCCATCTACTTCTCTTTTGTTGTAGGAGCTGGTTCAACTCACACTCAGTTATCTTTTTTACAGCGTTGCCCCCACAATGCTTTCCATTTCGCTAGTTATAGTATCTAGCAGTATAATATATGTCACAATCAGCTATAGTAAAACCATTATCGTATTTCTGTGATATTAATTTCGTTTCTAACTGTTCATATTGTAAATTTTTAATCACTGAATTATTAATTGCAGTCAAAGTATATATTAATTGCTGTTCAAACTAGCTATATGGTAGTTTTTTTTTTAATTTTGTTACTATGATACCATTACAATCCCAAACTTGTTTCTGTACCTTTTCAGTTTTGATATCCCTACAGTTCTTTCATTTTTGATTTTTATCATTAATTGTAATTTTCTTTTCTGTAGAGCTAATAATGGTAATGAGCAGAATCATGATGACATAGGAGGAGCTATACCTAATCCTGCATATAACGATTTATACGAAGATGTACAGCAAATATAACCATCATGAATTTTGTTTCCAATTTTTAATATATATCCAAACATAAAAAACATTATAACTAGCTATATATAATTAGCTATGTGACTTGAATAGGGAATATAATTTGATCAAACGCTCACTATTAATCATTCATAATTTAGCCATTTTGTATAGTATAGGAACTGCTATTAGGAAGCCAGAAAAATCAGTATCTAAGGAGATTTCTGTGCAAACTGGCAGAAGAATACAATTTTATGTTACGCAATTCTTTGCCCCGGGGTGACACCTAATACGGTGTCTTCATAACAGTACTGGTGCCACTTCATAAAACCAGTCACCTCATAGTAATTTTCACTAATAATGAGTTTTGGTTGTTTTTTGATGTAACACAGCATGATGGCTGTATTATACACTCTAGGACAGTGTTGTGGTTTTGTTACTATAAATAGCAAGTGGGTTGTGGTTTTGTTACTAGTGAAAACATTGCACCTGATTCAGCAAAAAACGTGATGAGAAACACACTGTGGTATTGCTCCAATGTCTATCTATATGTATACTCTAATTCCAGTATCCAGATTATACTCATACTACTACTATCCATTTGTTAATAATGAAGTATAGTATGAATGTCATGCTAATTACTTATTTAAGGGCATTATATGGAAGTGGTGTTTAATTTTGTTGCCAAGGTACCATTCCAATCTTGTTCTTGCGTTTTTTTCGGTTTTGATATTCTTACATATTTATCATTAAAAAAAAATTCTTTTCATGGTAATACATTGATTGTCGTTACAAACTTAATGTCAAAACAAATAATAATCATCAATTATATGTTCTCTCCACATTTGGCAGTTGTTCGTTTCTGTGAAATGTAGAATGAAAATAATAATTGTTACAAATCTGAACAACTAATTAATCTCGATTTTATGAGCTATAGCTTATGCCCTTATCACAAGGGAGTACGCAGTCGAGTCACCATCTAATAAGTCAACTGAAGTCTGGCAGGATGTTATAGAATATTTTGTTGAAGGGGGGAAACGCAAAGCACAACACTACTTGGGAGGGTTTTGTGTATGCATTTTAAAAAATTTAGGCACTCTGGGGTTGCTTCTGGGGGCTACTAGGGTCCCAGAAGGCTTGTAGTTATTATTATTTACAAAAGGAAATCACATGCTGTTATCATAACTTATTCAGTATTAAGAAATTCTAGGGGAAGAACTTGATGCAGAGTGGGCAATCCCAGGGCCTCCCTTTTGTTTGAAACCCTACTAGTACTAAGCTTTGTTTATGCACATTCACGATGACCTCAAAATTAGAATGTGATGGCATTTGTATATTTTAATGTAATACATGATTATTCTATACCTCAAACACTGGATTGGTTGGAAGTTAATTTTTGTTAATTTGTATGATAAATAGTAAACTGTTCACTTTCTCCTCATAACCAACTATCCTCTGTGGTCATTCTCTTTCATATCTTGGCTCATGCACATGCAGTGTGATTGTGAGTTCGATTTCATCAGGCTCGTGTTTGTATAACAGAAACCATAGAAATTTCACACATAATTATTACTCAGTAATTATGAAATAGTACTATGAATATGTTTTAAATTGCTTATTATTGTAGGGCTTCATACTATCTTATTTATTAATGTGCAAATATTAATTTATACTTGAAGGGCTTGTCTGCATATGAGTGTAAACCTGACCTGACTGAATTAATCTGCACATACAATATCCACACGTGCAAATATACCTTTCATTAGCTATAGCTTGATACATCGATTATTATATAAAAATTGCAAAGACTTGTACACTATAGCTTACCTCCTATTGTCTTTATTTGGACATAACCTAATAGGAAGAATAGTAATTATAATATCTTGGAAAATATTTCACCCAACTATCAAGTTATACATACACCTGGAATACATTCAACACACACATAGAAGCAACTTACTTTTGACATTGAAGCACTAGCAGTACTATAAACAGCACAATATCAGTTGTAAATGTGATTAATAACACACTAGAGAGTCCAGAAATCCAACCAGTAAACATGCTCACAGACACATCATCATTTGTATCATTACTCTCAGTATCATTTGATTCATTGTTGTTCATGTTAGTAACAGAAGGTGTAGGAGACATTTCACAGTCGACAACTGTATGTATAATAAGGATAAATAAATGATATATGTTACATTTGTGATTGGACAAAGCTAATGTGCATGAAAATATAAAACAAGGACTCCTTCAATTCCAACGAATATTGTCTAGGTTGTTTGTTAATATATTATGTATGGCATTGCAATAAACATGCTAATTTGTATAATTATAATTAATAGTGAACACCCACAGAAATTCCACAAACTACACCATCATCTATATATGCTATTGTTCTAGCCTCTTTATAGATTATTTTATCTTTGCAGTTGCATGACTGAATCCAGTGGGTTTTTATGATGGTTGTGATGTATTCAAAGTTCTTTAACTCTTCTCTTCCTTTTTCTCATCTTAATTACTCTGAAAATTGAAGGCTTGCTTCACATTCTTATTCTTATCATCTTAGTTCTCTAACTTTTGTCTTCCTTTCTCAACTTCTCCATTTGGGACAAAATTGTGGGCATAGTTTTACCTTGTTGCCATGGTTTCTTCCGTGTAGCTTGACTTTGAACTGTGACGTACGTTACAAGGACAAATACATATAGATATTTTGCCAGACCTAAGTAGTAGACATTGTCTATGAAATGCTGGTAGCTCAGATGATAGAGCATTTGACTAATAATCAGAAGGTCCTGGGTTCAAAAACTACCTGGTCCTGTGTCTCTCTCTTTATTCATAAAATACAATAGATAGTTACCTTGAGTCTACTTTTAATTGCATGTATTAATTTTAGCAATTTTAGCTACTAATGTAATGATCGCTAAAATTAGTACATGCTAAAAAAATATTTCATGATTATTTTATTAGGCACATTAGGCATGGCTCAGAAATTTGATAAAATTGCTAAATCTGAGCATTTAAAACTCCCTAAATTTAATGGATGCAATTAATAGTAGGCTTAAGGTATCATATAATGATAGTGACTGAGTATACCTTCCAACTCCTTCTTTATAGTGGTGCATACAAGAGTAGCCCAGTCTCCGCTTGCACCTAGAACTGAATATACACGTAAGCCACTCAAGTAGTAAACATCAGTTTGAAGATCTCTAAATATAGCAATCTCATTTGTTGTATTCTGAACCACTGCTCTTGGGTCTGACAAGAGTGGTAAGATGCTTGGAGTTGTCTCAGGAGCTTCTGTACTAATTGGAATCAGAATTACATCATAGGTAGCAACAAGTAAAGGGTTGGTTGGAGGTGGCCAGTATAGTGCTATACCAGTAGTACTAGGAAAACACATTAGACCTTCTAGTCTAGTAGGACCTGTAACAAGATAACAAAACACAATTAGGTTTTCATATAATAATTATTATAATTATATACATCAGTATCATTGAATATAATATTTCATAAATGCTTGTATAATGAAGTTATCTCATCACAAATGAGTCAAAAGGTTTTCACACAAATGTTTAGATAGGAAGGGGATCTCAGGTTATCATCGCCTCCTGTGTGAAACCTAGTCTGGTGTGCCATACCAATCTTTTTTCCTTTTGTAGCATTGCCTAACCAAGAAGCCAACATGTACATTTGATCTCACATTTCAGCCGAAATTCTAAAGATGATTGCATTTTTGTGTAGTAGGAATTCCTGCTACACTCCACAACATATTCATGCTCCTCTTACCATACCCTTCCTCCTCCAAGTGAAGAGTGTGGCCATGCCAGACTATGTGAAACCTTTACAAGAGATACTCACAGTATATGAATAATGTATTGTAAAATTTACCTCATGCTTTGACCAAAATCAATATCAAAAGCCGTTCACATTTACCTGTTGAAACTTTAACCGGTTCACTATATGGTCCAGTCCCAATGCTATTAATAGCAGCAACAGCTATATTATATAAAGAAAGAGGAGTAAGTCCAGTAATTGTGACACTCCTCTCTTCTCCTCCTTCTACTATCACTTGTTCTGAATCGGCATCAAGATCGTGTTCTATCCTGATAATCTTAACTTTGTAACCTGTAATATCTCCATTACTTTCAATACAATCTACATCTCCCCATTCAACAATAACACTAGTAGAATTGATTCCAGTTGCTACTATAGAATCAGGATAAGCGATGGGAGCTGGAATGAAAGTATCATAATAATAATTGTATCACTGAACATTTTATACCCTAACACATAATTATTTGTACATTTTATTTACTATTACATTTTTTATGGCCCATAGGGCCATTCCTATGGTTGCTTTCTATGGGTTTGACATATGTTTATATATATAATATATATATATATATATATATATATATATATATATATATATATATATATATATATATTTATATTATGTTTGTGTCATTTGCATGAGTGTGTGTTGTATACGTAGTTAGCGTCATTCCGGCGGGCTCAGTCACTTAATGGGCATGACGTGTAAAGCTGCTTGTAGCTTTACATAGAATCTGGAACTACATTGTAATAGCTGTTGCAAGTGCAATATATTCCTAAAGTTCTATAAGAACCTCTAAAAAGTAAGAAAAGTAGATAATCAAAATAATAACAGTAATAGTATGAAGTGTTTCAGAGTCACTGAATGTTGGACTCCACAAAGCAATCATAGGAATATAACATATGTATTCATTTTGTTTGAAGCAGTATAACTGAGTATGTGATGCTAGTGCCGCCACCCACATGATATTCATCATGGCCAGAATCGGACTAGGAATACTTTTAAGGAAACACGTTATAAATTGTTGGATTACAATATAAATGAAATTAATAATTAGCATGCTTAAAAGTACAACTATGTATGAATTTGATGGCCAAAAAAGGTAAGCAACCATTTAGTGTTTTGTTTAATTATGAATATTAAGTAGGCATACCAGCAAACATGCATTAACACAGAGTATCTGCTATAAGATGTAACATAATTATATGTACATGTAGTAATATAATATGACAACTACATACTTACACCACAGACACATGATAATGTCATAATTTTAGAATGAGTCTGTATAAGCTATTTAGATTCTCTTTTTAATCATAACAATGTGAGAAACTTACTTTCCTCATAAGCCCGTCCAATCATTTCTACACTATTCCCAACTCCTATTGTGTTATTAGGAGTAACACTGACACGATGTCTAAGCCCTGGTAACAGATTAGTGAAATTTAGAGTTGAAGTGCTAGAAGAAACACTCTGTGTAGAGGTCCAGTCATCACATATACGAACTATTGTGATGATGTAATTGTGTACAATATTAGGTAATTGTAGCAGTTCCCAGACGACAGAGAAAGAAGAGTTTGATGTTGGATTTGTATTAATAAATGTTACTGGATTCGGAACTGTATAAACAAGTAGTAAAATATAATTTTAATTCCTGAAAATCACTCGGGAGGAAATATTTTTGATCAAACAAATAACTAAATATTTACTGTATGTAAAAGAGGAGTAATAGTTGCTCTTCTTTGATACCTAACCAGGGCTGCTTTTAGAATTTGGTTTAAGGGAGGCAAAACAGCTGTTTATGTATTCCATGGGGGCCGAAGTTCCACATGGCACACATCAATGGAGAGGGTCTGGGGACATGCTCCCCCAGGAAATTGGCTATCTTGAGATCACTTCTGGTGCATTTTCAAACCAGAAATTTTCTTGACAACGAGGTTACAATTTATTGCTTTGTTAACATAAATTAAGTTATCAACCATACTGTTAACTGCTAATTGCTAAAATTATGTCTGTTTGTTGTTTCCTGTGTCTACCGCTTCTGTTGAGACAACCTTAACTACATTAGTTATGCATTTGTCTGTCACTGAATAAATATGACATTTGATATTCTATGCAATAATACAAGTTCCCAATGATCTCAACAGGGGGGGTTGGGGTTGTCGAACCAACCCCTAAATGCTACTAACTTTGTTGACTTCCTATAACTAATGGGCAAATAGCAAGCAAACATTTTTGTATTATTTTCCTATATAGTGTTGCCATTTGTGGTCACAAATATTTAGCATCATTGATTCTCACCATCAAGCAACACCATGATATATTCACTCAGTCCTGAAGGAAGATCTCTGTATGCGAACATTCTAATCTGATACTCTAGTCCTAGACTGAGTCCATTTAGTACTGTATTACCAATACCCCCTCCTTCTACAAGTTGCGACTCTTCTCCAGGTGAATACTGAATGACGTAACCATCAGCACCTCCTGATGGAGATGTCCAACCGACTGTGAGTGTAGATGAGGAGATAATGTCCACTGATAGGCCGGTCGGAGGACCTGAAGGGGCTAAAAATGTATGCATAATAAAATTATTATTGTCTCTAGAAGTAGCTGTTTATGCACATGAATTTATTTTATCTCATTAAATTATACCCAATCAGATTGCTTGAAATCTGACAGCACATGAAATCACTTATTGTACATGTAAATGTACGAAGAATTAGAACAATGAATAGTTATGGGACTAATTACTTATACGTATGTGACGATGGATATGAAAATAGGTGATTATGCAAATAAAAATTTTGTATCTAGTGGGAGCAATAGGTGCTGTTTGTAGATACCAGAATTTAATTTGCTACCTGCAAGTACAAAATGGCTGAATTACAAGCATTCAAACAAAAAATGATTATGACTGATTTTGGCACATACACATACAAGTGTTACGGATAGAGCCAATAAAGGTTCAATTTCGTAACAACTTTTAGTGGCTTCACCTTTATGACACATTAAATTACGTATGCTATATATAACTATTAGTATTATGTAGTGATGCAATTTCAGCTATGTTATTCTGTTTTAAGTTATCCAATAAGAAAGGCACTTGGAAATATTTTCAGTGGGTGTGTTCTCTTTCCTAAGGTCTAGGCATGGCACGGTTTAATCTGTGTCATTTACCATACCCACTTGAGACTCTGTTCTTATTAAAGTTCTTACCTGTTTGTGTAATTATGTCTGAATAAGTTACTCCATTAATATGAAATACACACAGATAAACCTGTTCACTTGTATATGATCCATGAACAATTCGAATATTATTATATGTCATATTATTAGAAGTAATTAAATCTGACGAATCTGTGAAATCAATTGTGCCATCTGAAGCTATCGACCAAGTAACATCATCTGGTTGAACACGTGTTGTGTAACAGTTCAGTTGGAACATTATTTCATGTTCACTTCTGTCATTGATTCTTGTCCAATTAACAGTAATAATACTTGCTAATGAAAGAAGTAGAATATTAATTTAAATAATTTAACAATCATGTAGGGTTGGGCGATATTAAAAATTACATTTTGCAATTAACACCTAAAAGTCACTTGTAATTATTGCAATATTGCAACTACTCAATGATACTGTCTATGATAACAAAATAGGCTCATTTTTTAAAAGATGACACTTCTGATCCTTGTTTTGAGAGCATATGGCTCAAGATTAAGTGTTATAGTATTTACATAACACCATATATTAAAGTATTACTTAATTGTAGTAAGACAATATTTTGCCATTGTGATAATATTGGCAGACCAAAATCATGTGATATGATTAGTGTAGTTGAATAATATTGCAATGTGTGTGATGTATTGAATTATTACCAATCCTACAATCACGTTTACATTATACATGTATGTACATGTGTGAAATTGTGTAATATTATGAGATACAATCTAACTGTGTGCATAATATATGCATCACTATAAAAAGTTATGCAAACAATTGAATTGTAGAATGATTGCTTTATGTAGGCTTGACTAATTATAGGCCTCACCACACAAATTCCAAAATCACCACACAAATTCCAGTAAATAGTGTTATTATAATTATAATTTGCATAATATACTGTAAATTAGAGTATATTTCCAGTTTAAATTAACTCATTGCTTTAGATACATACATGTACGATGAAAATTAAACTCGTGAGGTATTATTATATTATGACTTATTTAAGGTAAGTTATAATAATTTGGTAGCCTAAGGAATATAATTTTATGTAACGATTCTTTTCATCAAAATTATTATAACATCAACAATTTCTAATTTACAGAATATATTATATATGTAATGAATATGTATGTACATACATTCATTACTAGTGCTTTTTTACTATGACAATACTGAGTACTAGTAGTTAATTATACTTACATACTATTTTTTTCAAACTTTTTAGTTTAGTTATAGTTTAATCAAGTAAAATAGTATTAGGCTTACTAAAAGGGTTTTAGTTTTTGTTAAATAACTAAAAGTGCCCATTATTGGCTAATTCATTTTAGTTAGTAGTTATTACAGTAGACCTGTAACTTAGTTATAGTAAAAGTCATAATACCTTAAAGGTGTTTAGTTATAATTAAAACAATACTAGTACATAAGCATATGTATATACACAATACATGACACTGCACTGACCATGCAATATAACAGAAGTTGCCTCAGAAACAGGTCCCAGTAAATCATAATAAGCTCTAACCGAAACTGAATACTCAACCTCAATAGATAGAGTACTCAATACAACAGATGTATTGTCTAACACATCAATATACTCATCATTATAGTATATAATATAACCCAGAGCTTGGTCATTATCAGAAACATTCCATTTAACAAAGATTGAAGTAGTGTTAATCTCATAATGTTGAATATTAGTAGGGGTAATTCCGGGAGCTGTAATTAAGAGAAATAAATAGACAATCAAATGATAAAGAAATCACATTCTAAAATTTAATAAAGTTATTTCCATAGAAGATTATTGGGAGTAATCATTTAATAGCAATAACAGGGGCCCACGTGATATGATAAGATGGAAGAATAGATGATAGGATTGATGAATAGGCTAAGGAATAGACAGATGATAGGATAAATGGATGGATAGGCTAAAGATTAGATAGATGATAGGATGGATGAATAGGCTAAAGGATAGATAGATGATAGGATGAATGGATGGATAGGCTAAGGGATAGACAGATGATAGGATGAATGGATGGATAGGCTAAGGGATAGACCGATGATAGGATAAATGGATGGATAGGCTAAGGGATAGACCGATGATAGGATAAATGGATGGATAGGCTAAAGATTAGATAGATGATAGGATGAATGAATGAATAGACTAAGGGATAGACAGATGGATGGATGGATAGGCTAAGGGATAGATAGATGATAGGATGGATGGATAGGCTAAGGGATAGATAGATGATAGGATGGATGAATAGACTAAGGGATAGACAGATGATAGGATGAATGGATGAATAGACTAAGGGATAGACAGATGATAGGATGAATGGATGGATAGGCTAAGGGATAGACAGATGATAGGATGAATGGATGGATAGGCTAAAGATTAGATAGATGATAGGATGGATGAATAGGCTAAAGGATAGATAGATGATAGGATGAATGGATGGATAGGCTAAGAGATAGACAGATGATAGGATGAATGGATGGATAGGCTAAGGGATAGACCGATGATAGGATAAATGGATGGATAGGCTAAAGATTAGATAGATGATAGGATGGATGAATAGGCTAAAGGATAGATAGATGATAGGATGAATGGATGGATAGGCTAAGAGATAGAGAGATGATAGGGTGGATGGGTGGGTTTTTGATTTACATGAAGATAGTTCCATTATTGTGGGTTCATATTCAAATTTTTACTTGGGTGTATATAACTATGACTGAGTGTTCAGTTGCAATAGCGCCAACTAGAAATTAATTATTGAAATACAATGTACTGACAAATAGAACAATAGAATTGTGTCGTTCATCATATAATTTTTCTATGATGAAATTAGATAGTTTTAAGATCTAACCTTTAATTGTGATGTTAACTTCATTGGTCTTATCTTGAAACTTGACATTACAATAAAACAAAAGCTCAGTTTCTTTGCCACTGGGACTCCACTGGACTGAGAGCTCATTTCGAAATGATTCATCATCCAGGCTAACAAGTGATTGACATATCGAGTTTCCGCAAGTGATATTTTTTGTATTATCACAATACGGATCATCATTTAATGTTATTGATACATTGGTAAATGTTGGAGGTACACCAGTAGTAAGACAATAAAGTTTGAATGTTTGAGGTATGGAACTGAAATTACTTGATATGTAGTATGATAACGAAGTTGTGAGATTGGCTGTGAAATTTAAAAAAATTATTGTCAATTTCAAATGACAGAATGGGAATTTTAATTACAATAAATAAGGTCGGTACCTTCAAGTTAATAGTGTTTATATTGGAAGGCTCACATACTACATATAGTCTAAGTCAGCCAGTCGTCGGTGTAGCATTACAAAGCTTTTCATGTACATACATGATTGTATAGGTGAGTGAACAGTTTAATGACCTCACCTTCTTCATACATTGAGTCATAAACCACACCTCTAAATATCCTCACATGTAAGCACAGACCATCAATACAAGCCTTGTATATTCCATCAAATGATGCACTTAGCACCCCTATTTCAGTGTATAAAGTGATATATCCTTCTCCTACTTGACATAGGAATGGGTCCAATGCATTGCTAGTTGAACATTGGACCTCAGTCCCATCAGGATACCACCAGCTGCCATTGGTGGATATGCTGTTGCTGATAATGTACATTAGTCCAGTGTCTGGACTTGTGAGTATGTTTGAATTAATCACTGTGTAGTTGCCATAGCAATCACTATCATCAAGTGAAAAGTAAGCATCTATGAAGATAATAAGAAAATTAAAGATTGTCATGAAACATACTCTAAACATAATAGTATGATAACAATACCAAAGTACTTTGATATCAGGTCTAGGTGAGGGAACAATGGGGTACTGCTGGGAGGCATGTGCCAACCCAAACTTTTGCTGTAATATTCATGTTTAGATACTTCAGTTTCAGTTATAATTAAGCCCTGGTCTCTTACCATAAGTAGTACCCCCTTCCCTAATGATGAATCTGTTCCTACACAGTCCAGTGACATAGGTAGAGTAGTAAGCATGGTAGAGTATTGGTCAGCATAGTATAACAGTCTTGGTGCTATGTTTTTTAAATGGTGTTGTAGTATGTATTGGTGTGTATGCATGCATGGACATTACTCTGTACCAAAACTTTCAGCATAAATTATACATGAGGTTGAAACTACTATGTGATTTAAACACCAAAGGCTACAGGCAAAATTTAAACTTTGGTGCATAATGTACATCTACACTGAAATAAATGTCTAAGTATTGATGCTAATATTATCACACCTATACTATATTTATGCTGCTCTAGTATGTATGTATAGTTAGTACACACAATGCAGTATCTTAAATTTAATTATTCCTCTCCCTCATCATACTTACCTGACTGTAGAGTACATTCCACAATATAAATATTCACTTGTAACAGTACAAGTAATAGTATCCATTTAATGATGTCTGACATTAGCAATTTGTGTATGCAATGAGCTATAAACACAAATCAATGAGAGAAATTTCCTTTATGAGTAACCTTTGTGTTGTTTCTAAAAAAAGGAAGTGATGTGAATTATTATGATGATCAGAATAGGTGATAACCCTAAACTATGTTTGGAGACACTTCTCTTAGAGGTGTAGGAGAGGTTGTGTTTAATAATTAATAAGAATTTCAAATAAGGCTTACTGAGAATTTGTACAACAATTACAATTGTCTAAAGGTCATTCACGTTCACCTTGTCTTCAGAAAAATGCTCATAACTTTTGTTTGAAATGACCAACCATCTTTTTACCTGTACCATTTTCATATAATTATTATTTGCGCTCTTTTTTGTGTATGTCAAATTTCAATCCATTGTTTTGTTATTGAGTTATAGTATAATCATGTATTAACCTTATGATATTAAACTATACACTATATTACATATAAAGTCATTACATCCTAATTTTGAGGACATCATGAATGTGAACAGAATTTACTATAATTATTAGTGAGGTGTTATACTGATACTAAAATGCTTCAAGTCATTCTTTTATACCAGTACTTTGATGCCTGGTATCGAGCACTGCTCCAGAATTGATATTGATACTACCATCACCTTATTAGCTGATATATACCACACCATTTTTTCATTTCATCAACGATCTGCCCAATACAAGTAAACTTTGTTGTATAGCATATGTTCATGCATGCATAGTACACTACACAATTAGTAATTGATAATACTGATGCCCAAACTACTTTGTATCATAGAATATTGAGTATCGTCCATTACTAATAATTATTTTACTTCTTGTATAATCCAACTATCATTAAAACATTGTGATGTATTAAGTACATGTACGCTGCCACTGACAAACAGTGTCGATTATAGCTATGAATATTAGCATAGACCTGCATGTGTACAAACAATTAACTTGGGGATGTACTAATATGCTAAGTACACTGGGGCGGGTGGTGATAATAATAAGTACTGACAGATTTATTATGTCCCTAACAGATGAATCACAAACCCTATTGGATCAGTTACATATAATTTTGGCCGCAGTAGTCAATCATTTATAATAATAGAGGTACATTGCCACTACATTGTTGGTGGCAGTAACTTTTCTGGGCAATCGAAGAAAAGAAGTTCATCATTTTTTAATTAAGGCATGATTGTCAGTAGAGAAATTACTTGTACAGAACAAGTTTATAAGTCTGTTAAAAGCAAATATTGCCACTCTTTGCAATCTCTTGTTAATTTAAACCAAGTCTCTTCAGTTGTTCCATTCCAGTTACTCTGATGTGATTGGCTTTGTATTTCAGTGTAAAGTCAAGTCTTATGTTAGATTTACAGTTACCTGTAGCAATGTTCAGTTCAAAGGAAACTAAACATGTATGGCTACACAAAAGGTCAATTCCAAGGTACATGTACAAGCTCAATTAGAAGTTACTTACTACATAATTTCTTACAACAGTATTAACTTAATTATAAATTCAAACTCACCAAGTTTGTTCCTTTGTCAACACTGAGTCATAACACACTTATTGCATTTTCAGTGTTTTGATAATACAGTAATTAAAGCTTCCTAACACTAACTAACAAAAACTTAACCCGTTTTAATTAGTTTATGATTTTGCAGTTCAAGAATAATAATGAATGTAATTATACAAATGAATTACTTTGGTTTTTAATTGTGACAAGACAAAAAAAAAACAAGAGAAAATTATTGTTAATTATGAGAGGAAATTGAGAGAAGAGTGTCTCTTATGAGAGAAGAGTGTCTAATGATAGTTCTTCAAACACATATCTTCATTGACCAAAAGCCTAGTAATGAATATAATAGATAATAACAAACAATACATGTAGTAACTACATCAATATCTTTTTGTACATTAAAATCCAATGTCTTCTTTTGTTTGAACTTTCATTTCCTAGTAGGGCTGAGATGATTAATTGAATCATCGATTAATCAATAGACATTAAAAATTCTTCTGATTATCGAATGCATCTGTGATATTGATTATGATTATTCTAAAAGACATACTTTTCAAGCATGCGACAGCAAATAATGTACAATCTAGAAGTTACAGGAAGCCTTTTTCATCATGAAATGGGAGGAGGTTCCTGCATTAATTGACTTAATTCGCCTTATTATTTTCACAGATTTTAATCAATTAACAAGTTAGTGATAATCGATTTCAGAATCTCTGCTGATTACTTCCTATAGTGTTGATTATGTACATGTTGACATTAAATACAAGGTGGTCAAGAGTAATTGGTACTTCTGTTATTCAATTTGAGGCAGTGTATTATTTGTAAATGTTCACTATTCCAACTAAATGTGCTGTGCAGAAGTACACTTACAAGTACATGTACAGTGTAAGTATTCTTGCATAACAAATTTTGTTAGCTTCCTGTGCAAAACAGGAGAATAGCAGCTCATTCAAAAAAATCATTGAAATTTTAATTCATAAGCCAGATGTGGTCTTATATTTTTTGAGAGTTGTGAACCAGTCATGACGGCTCTGGAATAATCAATACTTTCATTATTCAATTTTCAATGCAACATCCTCACTTTAAACACTCGTTAAATTACATGTACGCATGTAGCTCATGAATGGTATATCAGACATGATGACATACAATGTACAATGTATCCCAATCGAGATAAAGACAAAGCCGCAACTAAACCATCGAAGTCATTGATCTTCCATCGTGAAAAAAAAATTATTGACAGCAATTAAATTACATAAATTTGCTTTGTAGTGAAGCAAACACATATAGAAGTCTCCAAGCCCTGCTGAAGGAATAAATGAAAAGGTCAGAGATACGAAGCTTTTGATATCTTTCTTAGAAGCTCTTCTGTTTAAGCTAAGAAATGAAAAATGTTAAATTGAATATCGGATAGCTGATAAGAGCTGATAAAAGTGGACCCACCAACACGATTAATAATTGAATGTGTACCTGAGAACCTGCAATAATTATTCAATATGGTACCCGAAACCCTTTTTTTCTACCAGTTGGGCAGTTCTAATCAGGACATTGAACCACAGCACCTGCTCCAGCCCCTATCAAGTAGATTTTGTTGATCACATGACTAACCAGATGAAATGATCTCTCATGTTCCAGACGATGCTTTTCTGTGAGTGAACTAACTTCTTCCATTTTCTGTTGTACACGAGCTACATGAGTACAAAAAAAAAGAAAAAATTAATAAAGAAATATATGTACACGTATATATGTATACACACATGTATGTATTACTGTTGTTTTTAGTTAACCATAACTATAACTATAACTACATGTATAACTAAAACTGTAGCATTATGACTTTCAGTTAACCAAACTATAACTAAATTACAGGTCTACTGTTAAACAACAAACAAAGCAGCTAGATGGTTCTTGTTTATTGGCATTAGTTTTTAGAGTACATTTTGGTACTTTCAGTCCACCTGGTTAGTTTCTTTAGTAAAATGGTCGCTCCCCAGTATGTTTCACTACAAGTACATGTACATGTATTTGACAAGGCAATTGGCGATGGTCTTGTCTACTCCGAAGTGATCCACACAATCATGTACAACATATACATGTACATGTACTGCTTAACAGTGAGGTTGGAGAATGTTCACCCAAAGTCTTTAGATTTTCTTCCTCATCTGGTGTAATCAGGTCTGCTTTGTTCCTTTTTTGTTTCTGCTCAATTTTTTCAAAAATTTACAAACACATCTTCCTTGAGTAAGTCTACCGTTGGGTTTGAAGATTCTCTCAAATGCCGCATCAATCCACAAATAATGTGATATATTGTCAAAGGAATATCACCTTTCTTTTGAATCTTAGTATAAATCTCTCCAACCAACATGCCAAGTCACTCTGGAAAATTAATACTGAGGTGGGAATCTTGTTCAAAAAGTACAGTAACCTTGTTAATGACTAGTCAAGAGCTGTCATAGCTCAGTGGGTTAATTCTATGCCATGCCTTAAATGGACACAGTGCTGGTTTGTGAAGCTTTTTTCTGGACAAAATTCACATCTTGCTGGTCAAATAATGTTTCATCCACATGTTTGTGACCATGTCATTCTAACTGGTGAGCTAATACTTAATATTTTACAAGAAACGGTTCAACAAATTTATGATGAGTAACCAAGTGGATATCCATTCGTTAAGGAAAACGAGTATTTGAATACCAAAAAGCAGTATTTATTTCAACACTAGTCAAAATCACCAGTGAACTACTGTAGTGTGAAAATGAAACTACTGAGCAATTCTATACTGTATAGTATTGACAAACACTGTACATGTACATGTACATGAACATTCATGTGTCTAGTATGCTTGCAAAAGGTGTAAAACATAATAATTACACAACAAACTAGCAGCCATAATTCATAAAGCAATGGCATATAACCAGCCACAAAGGGTAATCAACCACAATGGCTTAGAAAATATTAAAGCAGCCACCAGAAGATATTAAAGCAACCACCATTAAAAAATCAAGATATATAGAGAAAAAAGTATCCCTATGACTGCTTTGTGGAGTCCAGCATTCAGTATTCATGGCTAACTTTACCATGCCTGAAACACATCAGCCTATTATAGTTATTATTTTGATTATCTACTCTGTTTACCTTTTAAAGAACCTTGTAGAACTAATATATTTCAGGTGGAATAGCTAGCTATTAGTTCCAGTTTCTACGTAAGCTACACAGCTTTCTTTCTGCTGGTGTGTAGACCTTTAGTGCGTGTTCTTTTACGCACCACGCCCATTAATCGACCGAGCCTCCCGGAATGACGTACTTCCTTAACTACGTATACAATGCATACTCGCGTAAGTGACACAAACATATATATATATATATATATATATATTAAACTACGTGGGAAGCAATCATGGATATGGCCCTACAGGGCCATAATAACAATCAGCCATGATTGCTTAGAAAATAAGCAGCCACAATGGCTTAGAAATTTGAAGTAAAAAAGAAACACTGAATGCCCAGTCTTGAGAATTGGGAATGGTAGGTTAAAGATCTTTGATGGCAGCCAACTCTCCCAACTCGTCTAGTGTACACATGTACATGTACATGTATATGTAATACATTAAATGATGATCTTCATTACCTGTATTCCTGTCTATCCAGTTGAGTGTATCAGTATGAGCATTTAAAATCTTCACGATCTTTGTGGTCTGAACAAAAAAAATTAAAACAAGTCAAAACAGTGAACTACAATGTACATGACAACACTTGAGATGGAAAGAGAGACACCTGAGGCAAATGAAAAAATGAAAATGAGTTGCCTCAGGTGGGATTCGAACCCATGATACTCTGCACTCTGGACAGATGCTCTTACCAACTGAGCTACATGTACCAAGGCAGCCCAGCTGGCAGGGTCCAAATCAAACATCTCATACACCTGTATAAACAGGCTAATTGAAACTTGGGATATAACATGTAATTCAATGTACTATTAGTAGTATAAGGAGCTAGCAGGATCATGCAATTTCGAGAATTTCAAACTTCAGTTAACAATGTAGTCTTTCATTGCTCATAGAAACTCCTTAGAGCTTAAATGAATACTCGGTTATCTTGATACATGTAATTATCTGTGGACTGAACATCCAGATCTATTTCTATGTATCTGGGTACTCATTAAATGTTTATACATGTGCAGATACATGTGAAATCATGTGAAATCATGTGAAATCAAAAATAGCCAAAACATGGCAGTCCCCCTTGGTTCATGTTACCAGCTTGTAGAATGCAGAATGATCTGTAAAAACACTAAAGCTGCTTGTATAAAAATCTATTGCAGTTCATTATAGCAAAAGAGTGAGGTAATGCTTTATAATTTACTACAAACAAGTCATAAAGTTTTTAAAGCAATTATCCTTGTATCCGACTATTACAGACAGTGTGATTTCTGTACTATAGTGGTTCAATAGTAGTTTTGACAAATTGTTGTCCAACACCACAGTAGTGAGACAGTAATTACTGACTACACCGACAGTAGAGCTTAAGGTATTTACTGTTACTGTATGGTGACATTTTATTGAACATGTTGTATAATCACAGTACACATACATTGTAAGTAACTCTATGCATGTATATACAATGTATACATATATTAATGTACATGTATATATATATATATATATATAACCTCATCATTCTCTTCCTGAGCAGATGCTGCAGAGTTCATCTGTTCAATAACATTTTTCAAATCTTGTCCCATTCTTCTTAATTGTGAGTCTATTCTCTCCACCATACCATAACTATGAAATAAATTATGATTTAATGATATAATATTACATGATTATAATTACATATACAGTACATACAATGTACATGTATGTGTATGACATACATGTACATGTACATGACATACAATGTACAATGTACGTTTACATGTACTGTAGTAACTGATGACTTAGTACAGTCAGTGTTTCCCCTAAAGGGTGATAACATGGCACTCCCCCACCTTTAAGTCTTGTTTCCCCATTCTTTAATTTAGCAGTTTATTCTGTTATACGACACTGATTGAACACTGATGACCAAACATTATGTACCATTGATGCACTTCTCCCCCTAAGTACTTATCCTGGGGGAAACACTGATTGTACTAGAGACAATCACAATGTATACTACAAGTATTATACTATAAAGATGAACTGCTTCTGTAATCAAACTTTGTCCTGCCTATAGGTGGAGTGTAGGGTTACAGCAGCTTGAAATAAACTGTAACGGCTGCTACATCGAGCTGGCTTTAAGCTTTCTGCCATCATGGTCAAATTCTAGCTCTACCTATTTCATTTCACACACGTGATTGAAGCCACAAAATGACTATCGCCCATCTATGACATTTTTCAAGATAGAATACTAGATGTTGTATATTTTACAACTTATATTGTATCTTACAAGTAGTAAATAATGAGACTCGCGGAGAATGCTAGACTAAGGCGGTATAGAAAAGAAACTATTATATAGTGTCAGCATAATTATTTTGAGGATTTCAATTTTTTTTTGAACAAGTACTTGTAAATAGAGCAATTTGTCTATTTCTGGTAGCTTGATTTTACATCCATGTGCTTTTGGTTTACCAATAATAAGAAATGAATTTGAACCAACTCCAATAGCAGTATTATAGTACCAAGCTCTATTGCAACAGTGATGAGTGTTACACTGATGGACAACCTTATATATAGATTTAATATAAGAGAAGTGGCTGCTGCCGAGGAAGTGGGGCCATTGTTTGTTTTCAATGAGAAACCTGTAATATATTGGAGGAAAGGCTTCTACGATAATAAAGGCGAGTTCACAGAGTCAAGACAAGTAATGTATTTTAGGGACCATGTTCTGTATGATGAAGATATATAAAAAATGGCAACAGACTGGTTTCTTGAAAATACATGTAGTTACAGAAAAGGAAAACCTAATATGACCTCACTTATGTTCTGCCAGTGGGTAAATAACGAGCTCCTGATGAATTGCAATCTACATGTACCAATTGGATTTCATTGTTCCTCTCACCATGCACTGCTATCCAGTTTTAGACCTTTTGAGCATAAAAAGGGGACTTTTGTTGATGCTCATGAAAGACCTGATTTTGTCATAGTAGAGAGATGTACATGTATATAAGACGAATGAAGACACTTGAGAGCATGCATCAGGATAGACTGCTCTGCCCTGACAAACCAACATAGCAAACATTAAGACAAAAGACACAAAAATGTTGGTATTAATTTTCAATGATGAAAGTTGTTTTCATGCTAATAAATCCCAGTCATGAATGTTGGCGACTGACGATCAATGTGCAATAAAGCCAAAGTCTCAAGGTGCTGGCCTTATGGTGAGCAATTTTATTGAATAATACAGGATTTTTAAGACTCACACCGAACAGATGGTTCAGTTTCCAAGAATACCTACATGTATGTAAAATAAAAAGATAAAATTTTTGATTGGAGAAGTAAGTACTGCGTGTGTGTGGCTGTGTGCAGATGGTTCAAGTTTCATTCTTTTGTCTTGTAGGGAAAATCAACGGATGATGCAGGAACAGGGACGAGAAGGGGGTTGGCCAATTAATGCTGGCCACCCTTGTTTCATTTCTTGAAAACAATAACCCGATTTTATAGTTCTTTATGAATACAAACCTCAAGTACCTTTGAGCTACAAAGACATATGTTCTTACTATATATGTGAAGTGATGATTCAGGCATATTACTGCGTGAAAATGTTCAGACGTGTTATTCATTGTTTGACCGATATGTCGGAATGGCATTATTTAAAGAATGAATATAACGAAGTACACGATTCTCTAAATATCATTTTGTTTGTTGGAATAATGAAAAGTTTTTCGAACAGTTGAAGTACAGTGATAATTATAACAGTCGGTCATCGGTCATTTACCGTACATAAATTCACGTGACCGCACCAACTGACACGTGGTAGGACAAGATGGCCGGTCGAAAAAGACTTAGTTCGAGTTCCAGTGCTAGTAGTGATAGCAGTTGTTTCAGTGACAAAAAGATGAAGAGGCAAGTCTCACTAGCAACATTTGAAAAGTGGCAGAGACAGTTTGATGAAGAACTACAAACACTGACCTGGCTACGCTGCGATAAAGATCATGCCGACAGAATGCTAGTTAGCTCACTATGGTGTCAAGTTTGTCGAGACTATGAGAGTCGGATAGTAGGAAGAAGAAACTTTTCACAAGCCTGGATAACTGGATCATCAAATCAGCGTACGAGTAATGTGACAGATCATGCGAAGAGTGAGCAGCATGAAACGGCTATGTCGCTTATGAAAACAGCTCAGGCTAAGGCTAGCAGACAGCCAGTTGAAAGCTATGCTCCCATTGCTCAAATGTTGCTGACCATAAGTGCTGAAGACTCACCAAAGATAAGGCACAAGTTTGAACTTTGCTTTACACTTGCTAAGGAGGGAGTAGCTTTTGCTTTGTATATACTGTTGCTGTCAATTTCAATTCAATTGATTAGGTGGTCATGTCCGACCAATACAGTATTTGATAGGACATTATCTCCTTTCATTTCACAATGTTTATAATATCCTCTGGAAGTAAGCCTGGGAAATATTCAACATGAAGTACCCAAAGGATGAATATAATAAAGTTGTGTGGCTGTTTGATCAGAGCAGTGGCCACACATCCTGTTCTGAAGATGAACGAATGACCGTGAATGATAGTGGTAAGCAGTCAGTTCTGAGAAATACGACCTGGAGAGGAGTTATACTAATCATGGCACTTGCAGATGGAAAACCGAAAGGATTAAAATCAGTATTACATGAATGTGGCATTGATACATTTGGCATGGTAACTACATGTGTAACAAGATGAAAACGTTTCAGTACGAAAAGACAAAATTACAAAATTAGTTGAAGGCAAAGAATATTTACTCTAAAATTTCCACTGAACTAAATCCTATAGAAAGAGCATGGTGTCATGTGAAGCATTGCTGGACAAGGAAAAGGTGACTCTGTTAGACTGTATAGTAGCTTGCCCTTTTAAGATTCTACAAAGCTTTCCCTAAGATTGCTTAGATGCTTCTTCAAACTGAATCAATTAGCTGACCTCAACTGCACTGAGGCTGAGAGCAGAGAACTGATTCACCAAAAAATACTCTCTGGTATTAGAAATACATGTAAATTCATAACAGTAATACTGTATTATTGTAATATTGTAGCATATGTAGAGTTGTAGACTGTACCATGTCCTTATCATGCAAGCAAGATTCTGACAAGACGTGGAGGGATATTGTGATGAAGAACTTAAATGGCAAAGTGTTGTGACACTGAAAAGAAGTTAGAGCAAAAGACTACATTTATTTCTGATTAATAATAAGAATATCAACTCACACACACAATACGATTATAATAATGATAGCCGATGATATAGATAATGTACTATATACCTCTGAATATTCTTCCAGATCCAATAGGACTCACTAATTTGAACCATAACCACAAACATGAGAGATTATATTGTAGCAAGGAATCCGAGAAGGTAAATTAAACGTTACTACCAATTAGCAGAAGAAGCTTAAAAAAGCAAAAGAGTTTGTGATGGTGATATTTTAGCTGAGATAGAAGAAGTAGAGTGTGTAAATAGAAATTATTTTGTTCAATTATTTTTATTCTCAAGACACATACTAGCTGGACAAATAGTGTATGCATCAACCTTAAGTCGAGAACTTACAAGTATATTTGATCTATTGACTATGAAAGAACTGTCTACTTACACTGAAGATGTAAGTCTGAAATACATGATGTGTTGCTTCGCTTGCTCCTATTTTGGTAGTAGTAAAATTATATGGAATGGAGCATTATATTAATTAATTATATTTCCTGAGGGGGGGGGGCATATAGTGACATTTTGTGTGCTAGTTGATTTGATCACCAACTTAGCTGTGTGTTTCAGAAAGCCTGTCATTTATTCTGATGCTTGTATAGTTTCAAGTCTGTTGGTAGCTTAACGGAAGTGCCAGTGATGTTGCTTGTTGACCAGAAAGTTAAAAGACGGACAGACAGGCAATATGATTAGCAAAGAATACACAGAAATAGAGAACGTGTTGTCTTGGAACATTAGACAAATCAGTGTGGCTATATATAATTAATTAATTACTACCAAGTTCAAAACCCCACACTTGTAATTTATTAGATTTAGCTTGACAATTTAAGTCCCTGGATTAAAATTTTAACCCAATGTGTCGCTATTCTAGTAGTATACATGTACATACCATCCTTAATTTTAGGGTCCTAAAAGATTTGGTCCAAACATCAACAATTCAACTTCAACATGGCTGGTTCTCTTGTTGCTGTACAATACACTGCTGGGCATTTTACATTATGACTGCAGTCATTTGAAATATAGCAGTCATTTGAAATATAGCTCTCAGTATATTGTTTGCATGCTGTTTTCTTTTTTTTTTTTGCTCGTACTTTTCTTAATTATATTGTCTGTGGCTGCTACATAGGAGCTTACATTGACATTATTATATTGTCTGTGGCTGCTACATAGGAGCTTACATTGACATTATTATATTGTCTGTGGCTGCTACATAGGAGCTTACATTGACATTATTTTTCCTAATAGGAAATGTATGAAATACTGAAAGCAATGGAAGAGCAGTCTTGTCCAGCACCAAGTATGTCAGATGAAGATTCATATGAAAATGGTGACGGTGATGGCAACATACCAGCTCCAAAAAGAGCGAGAAGAGAGGCAAGTAGTTATTAAAATATAATTAAAGTATATACTCAAAGTACTCTACATGTTTATCAAGAGATAGGTGTGGTCAATGATCTCCATTTCCTTTCTCAATTCCAGAAAGTTTTTACAGAAGAACAAGCTGTTATAATGAGTAGGTGCTTGTCAGTAGATACGACCTCTTAAAAAATAACAATTACTCGAACGACACTGTAAAACATTTTATTAAGGCAGTTTGTGAAGTAGCAATTATGAATACACTGAGTCTGTCTGTGTGAGTAACCTTGTGTGTTGTTTATGATGGTGTACTGATAGCTGACTTTCATATTTTAGGGATATATCGACAACAAATCACACCAATCAAATTTTATACTTAAAAATTAATTCAAAATTCAAAGAAGGAAGACTATGGAAAGAAACAATAATTCATGTGACTATATATAATATGTACACACTATCAAATAATTTGTAACATTATTTTCAAGGGAGTACCTGACGTTGCCATAACGGATGTGAAAAATAAAAAGATAAAATTTTTGATTGGAGAAGTAAGTACTGCGTGTGTGTGGCTGTGTGCAGATGGTTCAAGTTTCATTCTTTTGTCTTGTAGGGAAAATCAACGGATGATGCAGGAACAGGGGACGAGAAGGGGGTTGGCCAATTAATGCTGGTCACCCTTGTTTCATTTCTTGAAAACAATAACCCAATTTTAGAGTTCTTATTAACTCCAGAGAAGGTAAAAATTAGTAGTGATGGCGATACGTATCGATATATCAAAATATTGATGTTTTTGTTGAATAACAATATTAGCTTTTAGGTGTATCCAATACACAGGAATGGACAGTTTAGTAAACATGGTTTATTTAATTTGTCTAATTTGATTCCTAAAAGTAATTATAAAAAGCTAGTGCGCATAACTTTCATTGATTTCTTTTAGGGCTGGGCGGTACTCCATGGTATTTTTAAGCAACAAACAATGCTTGAAACGCCACAAACAATTTGTTCAGACTTTTACCCTTACAATATTAGATCTATATAAAACATACATTTAATAACAGTAACACTCCTTCCTCATCACACAAATTTAGCATCTTATGTTGAAAAATAGACATCTAGCACTCTCTTTTTTAACTCAATTTTATAAGTGTTTCAATATTACTTCAAATATCGTGATATTTTTGGCAGTGATACGCAATACTATTATTTAGATGTATCGCACATCCCTAGTAATTAGATCTGAGAAAACTGCAATTAATGTTATTCCTTGTTAAATTGCTTGCAATTATACAACATTTAGTAGTTTTATTTACACCTGGAGTAGTTGAGCCAAACAAATGTTTGTCACAAACTATTTTCTACACTCTGTGTAACTCTACCTCATCCACCTGATTACCTCCTTACAGATTGTATTGTACAAAGTTTGGGAAGACCTGGAAGACCTCATCAAAATACAAATGATATTCGATAAAACAAACACAAACTGCATTGAAGATTTCTTTCCAGTGGCTGGCTTAATACAAAATTCAAGATCGTAGATTTCCAGTATCATAAACACATTCAGTTTTTATAATTAATACCGCTCTCTTTTGTACAAATATTAATAACACGGATTTTTAAGACTCACACAGGAACAGATGGTTCAGTTTCCAAGAATACCTAGAGGCAAGAGTTATATTCAAATTTAGGTAAATTGATGGTTATTGGAATAATGAAAAGTTTTTCGAACAGTTGAAGTAAGCCTGGGAAATATTCAACATGAAGTACCCAAAGGATGAATATAATAAAGTTGTGTGGCTGTTTGATCAGAGCAGTGGCCACACATCCTGTTCTGAAAATGAACGATTGACCGTGAATGATAGTGGTAAGCAGTCAGTTCTGAGAAATACGACATGGAGAGGAGCTATACTAATCATGGCACTTGCAAATGGAAAACCGAAAGGATTAAAATCAGTATTACATGAATGTGGCATTGATACATTTGGCATGGTAACTACATGTGTAACAAGATGAAAACGTTTCAGTACGAAAAGACAAAATTACAAAATTAGTTGAAGGCAAAGAATATTTACTCTAAAATTTCCACTGAACTAAATCCTATAGAAAGAGCATGGTGTCATGTGAAGCATTGCTGGACAAGGAAAAGGTGACTCTGTTAGACTGTATAGTAGCTTGCCCTTTTAAGATCATACAAAGCTTTCCCTAAGATTACTTAGATGCTTCTTCGTGAAGAAACGAAACGTGATCTATGAACGTGCTAGATTTAACCAAAGAAAGCAGCTCGAGGGAGAATCAGTAGATACTTTCATTACAGCCCTTCATAGTTTAGCTGAACACTGCATGTATGGTGAGTTGCGAGATGAGATGATACAGGACAGGATTGTTGTTGGTCTCTTGGATACGGCTTTATCGGAGAAGCTTCAACTGGACCCAGAGTTGACTCTAGAAAAAGCGATGACAACTGCTCGTCGACGAGAAATGGTCAGGAAGCAACAGACTGTACTAAGGAATGAAGAGCAGCCACTTCAGATTGACATAGCAGAATCAGATAAGAAGCACAGATATTGAGACCATAAGCCACAACCTAATCAGCACAAGAAGCAGCCGAGCACTGTGCAGCAACCACTGTGTAGTTGGTGTGGGAAGAGACACAGCAAAGGGAGAGACCACTGTCCAGCAAGAGTGGCCGTCTGTCACAGATGCAAGAAGCGGGGACACTTTCAAGCAGTGTGCAGATCCAGGCCCAAAACTCTCGGAACTATTGAACAGGAAGAGGCAGCATTCATGGGAGTTATTAATGGAACTGTTGCAGCTGTTAACACTTCCAGGGACGCATGGACAGCAACTATTTCTTTAAAGGGAACTTCCGTTGACTTCAAATTGGATACTGGAGCTGATGTGACCGCCATTCCATTGAATACTTTCAACAGCCTTGCCGATGTCAAACTGATGAAATCTGATCGCATTCTCAAGGGACCAGACCAAGCAGCCCTGAAGGTAAAAGGCAAGTTCATGACTGATTTCAAATGGCAGCAGAAGAGTAGCCGAGAGGAAATCTACGTCATGGAGAAATTGCAGAAACCGTTAATTGGCAGACCAGCAATTGAACGACTGGGTCTTTTAGTCAGAGTCGAAGAGATTCAGGATTCCTGTTTGAAGAAATATCAACAGATGTATCCAACAGTTTTTACCGGTCTTGGAAAGATGTCTGATGAATACTGCATCAAACTCAATCCACAGTCTACTCCATTCTCTATTGCTGCACCAAGAAGAATACCCTACCTCCTCAGGTCAAAGGTAAAAGCCGAACTGAAGAGAATGGAAGAACTTGGGGTGATTTCCAAAATCACAAAACCAACCTCGTGGTGTGCAGGAATTGTTGTTGTGCTGAAGTCAAATGGACATGTACGTATCTGTGTGGACTTGACCAAGTTAAATGAATCTGTCTGTAGAGAGAAGTACCAACTACCCTCAGTGGAAGAATCCCTATCGAAGCTTAGTAGGGCACATGTTTTTACCAAATTAGATGCGAATTCGGGGTTTTGGCAGATCCCTCTTCACAGTGATTCCCGACCTTTAACCACTTTTTTGACACCCTTCGGTCGTTATTGTTTCAACCGCCTCCCCTTTGGCATTACTTCAGCCCTAGAACACTTCCAGCATTGAATTTCCACTGTCCTGGATGGGCTACATGGAGTGATTTGCCAGATGGATGATATTCTAGTTTTCGGCTCTACCCAGGATGAGCATGACCAATGCCTTACAGCAGTTTTACAACGACTCAAAGATGCTAAAGTCACTCTTAACCCTGACAAATGTGCATTTTCAAAGGCCTCTGTCACCTTATTATGACAAGTAATTGATCAGACTGGTATACGACCAGGTCCAAACAGGGTGAAAGCCATTACCCAGATGAAGACTCCCCAGAGTGTAGGTGAAGTCCGTTGATTTTTAGGCATGACTAACCAACTAAACAAGTTTACACCACATATTGCAGAGAAGAGTAAACCCTTGAGAGATCTCCTTGCTAAAAACACTGAATGGATCTGGGGTGACAAACAAGCTTTATCTTTTCAAGCAATCAAGAATGAGCTCACTATTGCTAACACTTTGGGTCGGTATAACCTCAATGTTGAGACTGTTATTGCTGCAGATGCATCATCATTTGGCCTAGGGGCAGTCATCTGTCAACATCAAGAAAATGGACAGTTAAAACCAATTGCATACGCATCAAGAGCCATGACTGCTACGGAATCCTGTTACGCACAAATTGAGAAAGAGGCCCTTGCAATAACATGGGCCTGTGAGAAATTTAATGACTACATCTTGGGCATGAAATTTCACATTCAAACAGATCACAAGCCTCTGATATCCCTTTTTGGGATGAAGAACCTAAGAAGAACTTCCAGCACGGATTCAGCGTTTCCGGATGAGACTAATGAAGTACTGTTATACCATCGAGCATGTTCCAGGAAAAGATTTGGTTGTTGCTGACACACCTTCAAGTGCACCTGTTTCTCAACCCACAAAAAAGGACATTACCTTTGGTGAGCAAGTGTATGCCCATGTGGCTGAAGTCTTTGAGAGTTTGCCAGCTACATGGAACCGATTAGAACAGATCAGAGTACAACAGAAGCAAGATAAGGAAATTCAATTAGTGAGAAAGTACCTCCTACACGGACGGCCACAGAGACGTACTCTTTCGTCAGAACTGCGATACTATCAGCAGGTAGCAGTAGAACTAACAGAAGAAAATGATATTGTTTTTCGGGGAGACCGAGTTGTAATACCAAAAGACCTTCGATCAGAGATGCTCTCACATTTGCATGTGGGACACCTTGGAATATCAAAGTGCCGGGAAAGAGCTTGTTTGTCAATGTGGTGGCCTAGGATGTCTACTGATATCCAAGAAATGATTCAAAACTGTGATAATTGCAACAAAAACAAGTCACAAAGGCCAGAACCACTAATTACCTCTACCTTCCCTGAGCTACCTTGGCAGAAGTTGGGAACAGATATTTTCACCTGGAAAGGAGCAAGCTACCTCATTGTTATAGACTATTATTCCAGGTATGTAGAAATGGCAAAACTGAAAGCCACAACCTCAGCTTCTGTGATACAGCATCTCTCGTCCATTTTTGCCAGACATGGAATTCCTCAAAATTTATTTTCTGATAATGGACCTCAGTACAAATCTGCTGAGTTTGTTTCATTCGCTAAAGCATATGGGTTTGAGCATGTTACTAGCAGTCCTCGATATCCACAATAAAATGGAGAAGCTGAACGAGCGGTCCAGACAGTAAAGCAGCTCCTCAGTAAATCGTTTGATCCTTATTTAGCTTTACTGGCTTATAGAACCTCTCCACTACGCAATGGGTACTCCCCATCTGAGTTGCTAATGGGCAGGAAGCTGCGAACCATTTTACCTGTTCATCCCAAAGTCTTGGAACCACAATTACCAGACAAAACCACTGTAAGGAACAGTGAAGAGAATCAGAGAAAATCTCAGGAGGCGGCATATAATCAGAGACACCGATCCAGACTTCTCAGACCCCTGCAGGAGGGAGATAAGGTGTGGACTACTGATTGCAAGTCTTATGGCTTAGTTGTACGACAGACTGGTCATCCACGTTCATACCTAGTACAGACTAGTAGAGGACGGCTTCGTCGTAACAGGCGTCATTTGGTGCTATTGCAAGGTACAATCCCGGATACTTCAACTGTTCTTCCAGAGTTGCCTGAAGAGTCAGTCGAGAAAAGAGCCAGACATCCACCGAATCATACCACTGTAACCAGAAGTGGAAGAGCTTCTAAACCTCCTATTCGTTGGACTCCAACTTGGACAAAGTGACTGTTAATTTTGTGTATGTTTATTAGTCTTCCAAGGGGAGATGTAGTATAATGTATTAATTGTTATAATGTTACTTTTTGTAATTAGAGTATTTATGGTATTAATGATAACACATATATCAATCCTGAAAATTATGATGACGGTTAATCTGGATTGGCAGCTTCTAAAGTTGCTGGGACCATTGACCTCTCTTTTCTGACCGATTTAGATCTGAATCCACTCAACATATCGAGAGATGACATGGAACTCATAACTATAGATGAAGCTAAGGTTACATGTACATGTATATGTATGGCCTTACAACATGCAACTATTTATGTAGAGTTTAGTGAGGTAGTCTGACCTATTTTTATCAGTTTGTTTTTATACAGGTAGAAGACATTAATTAGTGACCCAAATCTTGAACCGGAGTCAAGACTTATTAAACTGAAAAAATCAATTACAGAACCCATTGAATGCAACTGTTATTGTTGCACAGACTACAACAGCTATTCCGAATCGTTACAAAAAAAGGTTCTTTTATGCTGAGAACTCAATATTATGGAAAAGATATAAGAGATCAAAATGGACAGCAAGTGATTGCCAGATTAATTCAATTTGCTGTACATAAATCTGAAAGGTGTGGACTGTCAAATTAAAGCCATCAATTTAGAGGTGGCATTTACCATGCTGTCAGAAAAGAACACAGAGCGAATTACTTGTACATACTGTGCAACTCCCAAAGAGGGATGAAAAACATCTGAAGTACATGTACTATCAACTGGCAAGGTAGCCAGTAGCCCTGCCAGGGGAGGCTCCAAACATATATTAAGCTTTTCTTGATGTCGACCAAGAGTCAACTAGTGACATCAGTAAGTGTTTCAAAAAATGATTACCTGAGAAAGTTATACTTATCATGACATTGGCTACTTACATTGTACATGTACATGTCACTCAGAAATATGGATTAATGAAATTATCATACTTACATGTACATGTACATTTCTGTTTCATGCAGAGCGCATTTGCTACAATGATGCCTATCATTTAAAAAATATGCAACCCACAAAGAGAGGAAATGTTTGACAGCTACTCCTGGAAGAACAGCATCCATGACCATTGTTGTTGATAAGCTACACTTCAGGGGCCATTCTGATAAATGGTGCCAAGAATTTTGCAATCCATACAAGTTTGATGAGCTGAACGAAGTGAGATTTGTCAAACATGTACACTTGATACAATGTACTGACAAAATTCATTCACCTATAGGTTGATACCAAAATATGCGAACAGACATTTTCTTGGCTCTCAAGATACTCGTGCATCACACAGAGAATGAATCGAAATCACTTTCTTTTCTTTTTGTTTTACATGGACATCGGTTCTTTATTTTACTTACTCATTCAAATCTACTTAATTGGTCTGCTTATATCACATCTTCATTTTACATTATATACTATACAGTACTCTTAGTATTCGTGTGTGTATCTTATTTCGATATGAAACATGTCAATCTGAATCCCGGGATACTCTTAAGTTCTGGGATAAACCTAGGATTGTCTACATATCTTGGGAATCCTGGGATATTTAGTACCTATACTTATGGATATATGTCTCAGTAACGTTCCAGGATATCTTGTGTATCTTGGACATACTTACAGACAGTCAATTAAGCATTCACCAAGAGAGCTGAAGCCTCACATTTTGTAAGACTCTACTTTTGGAGTTGTCTACATACTCACCACTCCTTGTGCTAACTTTGAAGCAAGCTTCAAGCCTTTCCTAACATCCTTGAAAAGCAGGAGAATCTGATACAACTCAATCGTCTTTAGCAGTCACGGCCATCTTTGTAAAGACAATCGTTTTGCTATTTCCACATGGAATAAAGAACTGTGACTGCAGACAAAGTTAGACAGTGCCTTAAGCTTCTGGAATATCAACTTTGTTTAGATCCAAATTCTTCTTAGAGAATCTAACAGTAAAATCTTGACTGTTCTTGGTGAGTACTTAATGGTCAATTTTTCTGTTGTATAAACTGTTCCGTATACTGTTTATATAATCTATCACTGCAACTGAATATTTAATTACTGTTTAAACTGAGTTTTAACGAAAATTAAGCTTACTATGGAGCGTAGAACATGCGTACTACAAATATTGACTTGTACTGTATACATGTACATGTACTTCCATTTACTACAGTGTACATTGTACTTTGTGAGTGAAGTACACTGTACTTCAAGTGTACTACACAGTATTGCACAGTATTACACCTTAGTACTATGCTATCACTTATGAATGTAAAGTGATTCACACATTACAGTAGAGTAGTACTAGAGTACTACATTGTACTTAGAAGTACAGTTGACTATCTATCACCTGTAGCTCCTTTCATAGTATGTTAACTTAATAAAGTCAGGTACTGTACTTACATCCACACACATAACAAGATATATTGATGACCTTTAGTCAAACTAACTCACGTGTGAGATCTTTCTATATCAGGATGTTGAGGATTTAAGAGAGAAGGCTGTTGAGTGAGACTGGTTTCTATTTGTGATAATACCTCCTCTAGTTCTTGTTGCTGTGTACCAATCAGATCAAGTTCATTGTCCAATCTACAAACACAAGAAATACATGTAGGAAGATATGAAGATAACTCGTAGTCTCGTATCATATTTTTTTCACATTAGATGACTGCAACATGTAATGAATGCACTAAAGTGCAGAACCCCCGCTAAAAAGATGCTACTATCAGGGTTTCATTTAGGGGGTGGGGGGTTCATTCGCCCACCCCCCCCCCCTTGGGAATTTGGTTGCCCAAAAATATTTTTAATGTTAATAGTTAGCTGAATACAACTATTTTGGGTTTAGATTCCAAAAATAGTATCACAAACAGTTACATCATTGTGGTCTGAAAATGCACCAGAAATGACCTCAGAGAGTCTAACACCAAAAAAAATCCCTGGGGGAGCATGCCCCCACACCCCCCTAGGCAATTGGTGTGCAGACCACACCAACCCTATACATCGCCCCCCCAAAGTTTTCAACATTCAACTTTTGCCCCCCCTTGACAATTTTTCTAAATGAAAGCCTGACTATGAATGTATGCTTCTCAGCATGAACAATCAACAATCAACAATGAAATTGGTTAATCCGAACGCCTACATTCAGATTAACCAATTCACGTTACATAGGTGTGACTGAGTAACAATGGCGACGGGTGAAAAAAAAAACCGACTTTGCATGGCTGTATCTTTTCAATCGAAGAGTTTTCTTGCAAATCGCTTGAATCTCGCAGTAGACCTACATGTAGTGTGCTCTTTCCTTCACAGTGACCAAGAATCTTCAAAAGTAAGCCGTTGCAAAGATTAGTGGGAACACACACACACACCAGGCATGGGGCCAAGTACTTTAGTACTTGTACTTAAGTACTTTAAGTACAGCTTCAAAAGTACTTGTACTTATACTTAAGTCTTTTTTTTATTAATGCACATGTACTTGTACTTGTACCTAAGTCCTAAGATTAGTACTTAAATACTTAAATACTTATAAGTACATTGAAGTACATTGAAGTGCTTTAAAGTATTTTGAAGTCCATTATAGTGTTATTATCAGTTATTATCAAAGTATTAGTGCTAACATGTCATGCATGACAGCAGGTGTAAAATTATGTCAAAGTGTAATCATGTGCACAAGCTAAGCGCAGCACATGTACAACTTATGCAGCTGTCTTACTGTCAGTCTGTCATGGCTACTGCAAGAAAATCTCCAGCTGTATTGGAACACTTCATTGTTCCAGACATACATGTTGTGTTTGTAATACCAGATGGACACTTCAAAGTTCAATGCAAGTACTTAGAGCCTCCAGCAAAGAAGAGCAAACATTGTTTAGCTACATGCCTGAGCAAAACACTATTCCATGTAAATACATGTACAAAATGTACACTATACATGTACATGCAGTACTTGACATTATTAAGCTTACATACATGTACATTAGCCTATTCACACAGGTGTATGAGTGAGATGTTTGATTTGGACCCTGCCAGCTGAGCTGCCTTGGTAGCTCAGTTGGTAAGAGCATCTGTCTGGAGTGCAGAGTGTCGTGGGTTCGAATCCCACCTGAGGCAACTCATTTATTCATTTTTCATTTGCCTCAGGTGTCTTTCTTTCTCTCATCTCAGTATTATCATGTACATATATACTGTCCCTGTATTTTGAATGTACTACAGTGTATGTAGTACATGTATTAATTACACCTCAGTAATATGCTATCACATATACATGTACATGTACATTGTACAGTAGAAGACATAAATGATTTTTTACTATCGTTCTCTGATTTGTTTCGTTTTTATGATTGTGATCCTTTTTAAAAACGATTGAAACCATTAAAGCAATCTTTGCGCATGCGCACTTCAACAAGAAATCACATGAACGACAAATATGGGCGTTGCTGCTGACTACTACACTTAACATGTACATTTACAAGTACATGTACAGTACACTAGACTTAGTACCCACAAAACAATAAATATCTTAATGTACATGTGTATTCAGTACTTACTTTTGCTGTTCATTTTTAACTCTTTCCACTTCTTCATGTAGTGTAATAATCTTCTCGCTGTTACATTGTAACATTGTATCCCACTGACCAACCAGTTGAGACTGCTGCATAAAAACCTTTTCCTGATCTTGAAGTTCTCGGCTCCACTGAGTGAGAGAGAGAGAGAGAGAGGGAGAGAGAGAGGGAGAGAGAGAGAGAGAGGGAAGTAACACAGCTACATGTACATGTATTTATTGGACATGTACAATGTATAGTTTAATAGAATTATAATGTAGAATTATATGTACAGTACATGTACACTACATGTACATACATATATATGTACATGTACATGATGTTATTGGAGATGTAGAAAGAAAGAAAGAAAGAAAGAAAGACACCTGAGACAATGGAAAAATGAAAATGAGAGTTGCCTCAGGTGGGATTCGATCCCACGACACTCTGTACTCCGGACAGATGCTCTACCAACTGAGCTACCAAGGCAGCTCAGCTGGCAGGGTCCGAATCAAACATCTCATACGCCTCTATGAACAGGCTAACTTGACACAAGGCATTAGTACATGTACAGTATGAATTACAAATTTACAATACCTTATTAACAAGATCTTCTAATTCCTTATAAGTGTATTTCTTTCCTGAAGGGGGGCCTCCTACAGTACCACCCACTCCACCTCCTTGTGTCCCACTCCCTCCACCTCCTATACCGGTACCGCCTGTAATCCCACCCACTCCACCTCCTCCTAGTGTTGTTGTGGTGAAGGTACCTGGTTTTGAAAGACCAGTAATACCTGCTTGTGTAGTAGAACTAGTCAGACCTGTCAAACTAGGCATACCACTCCTAGTTGATGTCACTCCTCCAATTGGTAGACCAGTGCCAGTAGTACCAGACAAACCAGTTACTGTTCCTTGATTAGTGGGTCCAGGAAGCCCTGTGACAGTGGCACCAGGCTGACCAGTAATTCCTACTCCCTGCTGTACTTGAGGCCTGGTTGTTTGTAAACCAGTTAAACCAGGCATACCAGTTAATTGTGGTCCAGTAGGCCCCACAGAGATTGTAGTTGTAACAGGTATTTGACCAGGCTTTGTGGTACCAGACAAACCAGTTAAACCAGTCTGATTAGTTGTAGTTGTTGTTAAGTTTAGTTGAAGAGGTTGTGTTACTCTCATACCTACATGTACATGTACATGTACATGTATAAGTGAACATACAGTGTACATGTAAAAGTGAACATACAGTGTACATGTACACGTATAAGTGACTTACAGTGTACATGTACATGTACATAGATGTACATGTAAATTAACTACATATAATTATGTGTATGATGCTGAAGAGATCTGCAGCTACAAATATAATATACTGTGTATTTCAATCAATGATTAATAATTAATAAGAAAAGGCCACAATTTGAGAATAGCAATAATTCAACTGGGCATTTATTGATTTAAAAAGAAAGGACCTTGAAGGAATTCGTGTACTTCAGTATCAACAAGAACCTGTGCAATGTACATTGCTTAATAAGGCTGGAATTACACTTCTACAGAACACATTACACCTGTATTAGAAGTTCACATACAATGCACATGTACATCACCTAAATTAAGAGTTCACCTACATGTACATGTACAGTATATATACGTCAAAATAAATTTAACGCTCCGTTTTGCACTATGCACGCTCTACACTCTGTAGTAGGCAAAATCATGGATAAAATTCAGTTTAAACAATAATTAAATACATGTATTCATTGAAACAATTGTATAAACGGTATACGGAACGGTTTATACATGTATAATGGAAAAATTGACCGTCAAGTATTCTCCAAGACTGTTTCACATTTGTAAAACTGAACTTGAGGAGTTGTCCACATACTCACTAGACCTTATGCTAACTTCGAAGCAAGCATGAAGCCTTTCCTAACATCTATGAAGGCAGGAGAATCTAATACAACTCGACCGTCTTTGGCGGCCACACTCATCTTTGTCAAGACAATCTTTTTGCTATTTCCATATGGAACAAAGAACTGTGACTGCAGGCAAACTTGGACAGCTCAAGCCTTAACTTTCTGGAATATCAACTTTGTTTAGGTCTGAATTCTTCTGAGATAATGTAGCAGTAAAATCTTGGCCGTTTGGTTCATTAACCACGCCCATATTTCAGCAATGATTAAGTTAATAATTAAATGTTTAAATTTTAAACGTAATTAAACCGTTTTAACACAACATTAACAGTATGATACGATCAGTTTCATACTACAGTCATTCTACAAAATGAAACGTTAACTTTATTTTGACTTATACTGTACATCACCTAAATTAGGAGTTCACATACATGTACATGTATATGTACACGTACATGTACATCACTGTATTAAGAGTTCACATACATGTACATCACCTGTATTAGGAGTTCCAAGTGAACCTGGTTTTAAACCAGGTACAATACCTCCTCCTATACTAGTCTGTTGTTGTTGAGTTGTTTGTTGTTGAAATCCTAAGTTCAGTGTTCCTCCGATTCCTGAATAAGAATATACAAGTACTTATACATGTACATGTACATGCAGGCGAATATTTATTTGCAAAACTTGAATTTGAAAGACTTGTAGTGGGTGATATACATGGTTATTCCAACATGCATATTGGCAAATAAATTCCAACGGGGAGTGTACAACATTCTTGCAAGAGGGTGAACACCCAAATATTGAAACTTTAACAAATACATGTATATGTACAACTACAATAGCTACATTGTACATATATGTTTGGTATGAAGACTGAAATCTACATCAGCAAAAACATGCGAGGTTTTGGACATAGGAGGTTTGCATGTGTGTTACTAATGAGTACTAATGATTGGTTAATAGGCACTTTTAGTTTTTACATAGCTACTAGAAATACATGTAATGGCCAAATATGTCCAATTACCGATTACCAATCCGATTATTGGTGAATCAATAATAATAACATACAATATTATGATATAAAAGTGTTAGTACTAGTTAGCATGTGTAACTCATATACATGTACATGTACTATAAGTTTAGCACCTGAATTCTGAACACCACCAATAGTTCCTCCTATCCCTCGTCCTAATCCAGTCAGTCCTCCTCCTCCTAATACTGATGTTCCAGCTGTTGAATTAGGTTTAGTAATTCCAACTGTCAGACCGGTCTGTGAGGTAACTTGCTGTTGTAGAGTGAACTGTGATTGTTGCTGAAAGGAAATAACATACTGTACATGTACATGAGAGCTTTAGAAGTTGATTGTCATATACTAATGAAATTTAGTTACATTGTACATGTAGTTGTCAAGACAAATGAACTCCTTAATTTCTAAATACATGCAATTTGCTTATATACATTACTTCATATTGAGTAGTAATATCATACATGTACACATGTACAGTACCAGCCCTCCTTGGTAATATCATACATGTACACATGTACAGTACCAGCCCTCCTTAGTAATATCATACATGTACACATGTACAGTACCAGCCCTCCATAATAATATCATACATGTACACATGTACAGTACCAGCCCTCCATAGTAATATCATACATGTACACATGTACAGTACCAGCCCTCCTTAGTAATATCATACATGTACACATGTACAGTACCAGCCCTCCATAGTAATATCATACATGTACACATGTACAGTACCAGCCCTCCTTGGTAATATCATACATGTACACATGTACAGTACCAGCCCTCCATAGTAATATCATACATGTACACATGTACAGTTCCAGCCCCCCTTCCTTCCATATGAAACACTGTGTACATGAATGTAATAGAAAACTCCTACATGTACATGTGGTGGGTGTACTAATTAATGAGGATGCTTCTGGTAGCTCCCAGAGCTACAGAAGGCTTGTAGCTAAGATGTTGTTGCACGCTGAAATAAATTTGGCAGATTCAAGTTAGAGGAGGATATCTCCTCCTCACAAAGCAGAAAGTGCTTGTCTGGTGCCACCTGTACATGTACATGCACAATTGAACTTAATAATTTCTAATTCATACTGAACAGTACATGTACCGGCCACTCTTTCGTGGTCATTTAATTACCACATTTCTACTACTAACTCTCTACTTCAACACTCAATTGCAGTCTCCATAGTGCTACATGTATCACCTGTTTCCTGCCACACCTTTCCATACAGGATAACCCAAAATGACATGTACATGTGTATGTCTGGTCCCTTGCCCATCAAGTGGACATACATGTACATGTATTGGTAATGATCCCATAGAAGTGTCACTTAACTATTGTTGATGTGGACTAACTATTTGCAATCTAACATCACCACAACTAGGTACTGAACTGTTACCAATACCTACACATGTATAGTCCCTAACCAGGTGTCCATCCACATCCCACAGGTTATCCCAAAACTATCTTTGGTCTCTTCCTTCATCAAGTGGACACCATCCCCCCTCCCCCTCCTCTCCCTGGATCTGTTGGTAATCTCACTTGTTGTTGTTGTTGCTGTTGTTGAAGGATTCTCACCTGTTGTTGTTGTTGCTGTTGTGGACTAACCATTTGTAATCTAGGACTACCACCCAATCCAGGTACTCCTACAGGTAAACTGGTACTCATACCCAATCTCAAACCAGGTGTTTGGCCTGCTAGATTAATACCAGGTGTCATACCACTAGTTTGAGTCTGCTGTCCTATTCCAATACCAGTTTGACCAATCTGACTAGTCTGATATCCAGTTTGAAGACCAAGTGTTGCTATAGAATAAAGTTAAATAAACTCACATACAGTGTATATAAGTACATTGGTCTTTAAATACATTGTACAGTGTATGCCAAACTTAAGCCACCACACAGTACAGTAATTACTCAGTACCACACTACAGTAGTTACCCTCGCCGCGAAGCGTAGGCGGAAGGGTACGGTAATCATATTGTGTGTCTGTGTGTGTGTGTGTGTGTGTGTTCGCAAAATTTTGGGAAATCTACGAACATTGGTGGCTCCAACGAGCTACTGGCAGACTTCAAATTATACAAGGATCAAAAATAACAACAGGCTTTTGCTAAAACCTTTCGGTTATAAAGTTATGACAATTTTTATAACTCACGGTTACTGTTTCCAGACTTGAGAAGACTCTTGGGAACATCTGGACACATTAAAACATAAATACTCCTGTATCATGACTATCGCTAGTAAAGCACTACATAAAAGCAAACAAAACTTTGGTAGTGGTTAGTACAACATCGAGCACTGGCTCCAAGAATTCTCCATTACTTTCAGGCTCCGCCTATTTCAAATTTTTAAGTCATGTGCTGTTCACGTGACTCGAACTTCAGGATACGCGTATTGTATTGTTGGATACGCGTATTGTCACTCGTCCTTCGGACTCGTGACAATACTTCGTATCCAACTCGTGATATTTCCCGGTATCCGTGCGATAATGGCTTTATTGTATTCGCGCGCGCTAACCATGTAGTCATGGAGCTAATGCGTCCTCACTCCTCAGTAGATCTATAGAACAGTAGAAAACTTGGAAATGGTTGAACCACATACTTCCCATGAACTCACTTTTATTATACCACCAGAAGTGGATAATTGGACTCCTCCACAAAAAGATATTGCAAATTTTGACATTGGCTATTGCTTGGAAGTGGAATCAGATAAAAAGGTCTACAATTCTTAAGTATTGTTTACTATATATATATACATAACTGTTATTACTATAATTATTATATAATATAATCATATTTATAATGAAAATAACAATAATTCATTGTTAGGAATTGGATGACGGCGAACTTAAAGATTTTATTGATGGACAAAAAAATGTAAACACAAAACAAAAAACATCATCTGATCTTTCAATATGGTACCGTTGGTGCCACTCTATTGGAGAAAAAAGAGTAATCGAACATATACCACCTGAAGAACTTGATAAACTATAAGGACACTTTTTTATGATAGTGAAACGAAAGAATGGAGAAATGTATGAACCAGACACTTTAACTTCATTTCATCGCAGTTTTCATCGCTACCTTGCTAACGAAAAGAATTTACCTTTTAATATACTGAAGGACCTCGAATTTACAAGTTCTAGAGAGAGTTTAAGAGCAGCACGAAAGATGCTGAAGAAACAAGGCAAAGGAAATCGTCCCCAGGCAGTAATGGCTTTATCTAACGAGGATATTGAAAAGTTGTGACAAACTGGTGCACTGGGCTGTTCGAATCCAGAATCTTTAATGCATACTGTATGGTTTCTGGTATGTTACCACATGGGTATGCGGGGAAGGGATGAACACAAAAAATATTGCTTTGGAGACTTCACAATTGAGTCCACATCTGATGGAAGGAAATACATAGAATACACCAGTGAACGAGACACAAAAACAAGATCTGGAGAGCATGAATACGATCATCGTACTTTCAAGCCCAAAATGTGGGCTACTCCTGAATGTCCCGAGAGGTGTCCTGTAATCATTTTTGAGCATTTTATCAAAGAACGACCAGAAAGTATGTGCAAACCAGGGTCTCCATTTTATTTAGCCATCAACTGGAATAACTGGACAACTATTGGTATAAGAGCCAACCTTTAGGAATCAATTTCATTAACAAATTTATGAAAAATATTAGCAGTAATGGTGAACTAAAGGGGAGGAAAACAAATCCCAGTGTTCGAAAAACAACAGTTGAGAGGTTGTGTCAAGCAAATGTACCTGATAGCACTGTGATTCAAGTGACTGGTCACCGTAACATAAAAAGTTTAAATTCGTATAAAAAACCATCACTGAACCAACAGGAAAATATATCACATCTTCTTAGTGGTTACACACCGGGTCAGGCATCCAACAACACATCAATATTTACAGATGTGACCAACACAACAATTGATAACTCTAGACATCTGCCAATTCATGCTTTCCAACTATAATCACCAAGTTTCTACAATTGCATAGTCAATTTTACAACAAAAGAGGAGGACACCAAACCTGCATTACAGTCATAAAATCATTTAGCACATTATATATATAATTACTTTTAAATAAAAAAGGCTACCTAAACTTCTTTTCTTATAATCAACTAACATCCTTATATTATTTTTAGCTGGTCTAGAATTATATCTATCTATTCTAAACTATTATAGTAAAAAGTTATTTCACTTACAATCCCAAGAACAGACAATTTCATAATCACTAATCACATGATTGCAGTTATTTATTAATTTAATAACCTCTGTCATGTGACTAAAGTTATTTTTTGGATACCGTGGGATATCACACGATTGATCTCTACACCTTGTCAATGGAGTTTCTATGGTTAGACGCATATTTTACCAACTTGCATATACAATACTCGAACTTCAGGACCTGTCTTAGTGCTCTAGGCTCTCTTTATAGCACATTTCACAAGACTAATTGAAGATCTTTCTTTCTTTTTTGAGATAAAACAGAGACTAAAATGTAAGACTTATAGTATAGACAAGGAAGAGACTAGTATAATCATACTCAAATCTTTCAGTTATAAAGTAATTTATATAAACCATCTGAAGTAAATGTTCTCATTATTATATAACCCTACAAATCAGTGAGCAATGATATATATATACATAATTATAATCTTTTGGCATATTATATTTTTAAAAAAAGATTATAGTTTGTATTACTTTGCCACGAAGGCGCGGGTCCCATCCCGATGGCGCTCGTTTTGACAGTAATTGCTGTACATGTCAATTCAACACCACAGTAGTGAGACAGTACATGTAATTACATGTACATGTACTTGGTAGTTTCATTTACACACTGCAGTAGTTCAATAGTTTTGACAGTAATTGATGTACTTGTCAATTGAACACCACAGTAGTGATAGAGTAATTACTATACTGTACTGACAGTAGAACTAAGATAATTACTGTTACATTTTACTGACATTTACTATATGTATGACGATGACGTAATGATTACATTTTAGTTGACTAGTTTTGCAAAATTTAATTAGTCATAACGGAGAAATAAGACAAAAGCAGCCAACAACACAGCATCAACTTTCCTGGAATATGTCCACATAATTAACCACACATTTACATTAGGGCTGAGCAATAATATCGATTTATCGTGATATTTTGTGGCGATCGCAATAACGATTATAAAAAAATTTGTATCGCGATAATACCACGTGTGTCTGCACATGCGCAATTATGAATTTCATAGTTTTTCTTGAAAGCATCTGTAAGTTAGAGCAAGAAATTTTTACATTATGAGCCTGTGTTTGATTGATAAATCACTCGCGGGCAACGCCCACTTTTTACTAGCATACATGTATATTAGCTTTCCAGCTTTTAACTTTCTGTAGAACTGGTTTTCACTCTCACTGGAACTGGAGGCATCAATAAGTTTATAGATTAGTCCATTATGCAATAATGAAATAAAAATTAATAAACATTAATAATTATTAGAAAATAAACATTAATAATTTATTAACATGTCAGTAAAAATTATCGCGAGATTATCATTATCGCGATAATTTGGAAATTATCTATCGTGATATGATAATACCAATATCGCTCAGCCCTAATTTACATGTACATGTACATCAGAGTTTTTGATAAGTTTTGAAGCTTGGGCCAAATTGGCTCAAACATGGTTAGTATGTGCGCCATTGAGAATACATCTTGAGCCAATTAACTAAGAGTTAATGCTGTTAGTGACAATATAATCATAATTAACTGCACCACTGGCCCAAAAAGAGAACTGTGCAGTGCCAAATAAGAAGCTCTTTGGGCCAATGGTGTGCCATATGAGCTTATCAAAAACCCTGATGTACATGTAGATTGTAGAAGTGCGCATGCGCAAACATTAAAGTACGGGTGGCAGCAAAACTTCGAAGACAGAAATTTCGCTTCAAATATGCAGCATAAAAACAGTACATACATACAGTAGCCTTCAATAAAAAGTTCCCGTTACGTAGATGTAATACGCAAGTACTTCTTATGTATTACGGTTGAAAATACATTGGCATGTCAAGCCCGCACCGTATAATTTTGCTACCGTAACGCGTACTTACTACTTAGATAAAACGCAATAATAATTATTAAAATTAATTTTAATAGTTATTAATATTATTGTTGCATGTGTACCGATATTGACACTTCAAGGTATACCGTCACAAAGATACCACAAAAGATAGTAGTTAAACAGCAATGTAATCTGGACTACCTTAGGGATATGTTTAATAACGGGTACTATTAATTGCGAATTTTGCGATTTGGGGCAAAACCGCAATACTTAATACCCGTGAATATCTAATATTTCGTAAGAGTAATTTCGAATTTTCGAGTAATTAGAAATAATGAACAAACATGAACTATGAGTCTAGGTCAGAGTTTGAGTCTGCATTGTCTTCTGGCTCTTTCAATCTTTGTAGAATAGAGTCTGTTGCATCTTCAAATTTACCATCCACTGGCTCTTTGTACTTTTCGCCAACTACTGTCTCATACCTGTCAAGGCACTGTTGATTTTTTTCAGTCAAATCCAAGGAAGTATCGGTGTAAAAACTGAATCCTCTGTTTGATATATATAGAGAAGATCATATTGTAGGTTTGTACATGTAGCTCTGATAAGAACAGTAAATAGTAAAACTAGTCTCCTAACAAACTAGCAAAATAAGACAATCTCTAACACCTAAGACACTAACGTGCTCATGTGAGCATGAGGGGCGGAGATATTTCTCACCACGTGAAGGTTAGTTTACTGTAATACGTTGCGTATAACGTTGCTAAACCGTAAAACTTCTGTAATACGTTTCAAAATACGTAGAACAGGGTTGAACGGTGCGTACTAAAGTACTGACGTACTACTTTTACGCAACAGGAACTTTTTATTGAAGGCTACTGTATATAGTTTCTACCTTTGTTGCCGGAATGAAATACATGTACCAACATTACTTAGTTAATATACATGTACATTGTGTACATATACATGTAGTCTATTATGTGTTAGACTCCCACCACATACTGGAATCTAACATACATGTACATGTGTAATTCATTATACAAGACATTGGAAATGTTAACTATCAAATAATAAGTTAAATAAAGAGGCTAAACCAGCAAATATGAAGGTTGTCAAATTTCAGAATTAATACAATGAACAATGAAATGGAATCATAAGGATACTTTTATGAATACATACATGTATATACATGTAGTACTGTACATGCATGTACATTGTATATTGTTAATAAGTAAATTTATGGTCCTACCAGTTGAACCAGGTTGCTGTGTTCCAGAAACAGGGAATTGAAACCTGTTTACTGTACTTCCTAATCCCAGTCCACCACCAAGACCAGTATTGGTACCTATTCCACTGGTACCACTTCCACCAGATGGTTGACCCGGCTGACCTACAATGTACAATGTGTAATTACAGGATTAATATACATGTACCATAGTACATGTATAAATATAACATGTACATTACATTGAACATCCAATTACATGTATTATATTCATTGAATTGAATATCTGCAGTTACATGTACATTATATTTTTATGGCCTGTAGGGCCATCCCTATGATTGCTTGCTCTAGCTCTGCAGCCTCTGCTGCAGCAGCAGGAAGAAAGAAAGAAACTAGAAAGCTGCTACATAGAAACTGGAACTAATAGCAATCTATTCTACCTGAAATATATTCCTAAAATTCTACAAGATCCTTTAAAAGGTAAGGAGAGTAGGTAATCAAATAATAACTACATGTATAATAGACTGTTGTGTTTCAGGCTTGATAAAGGCCGAGATTACTGAATGCTGGACACAAAGCAATCATAGGGATACTTTTTTCTCTATATCTCGTTTTGTATATCTGGATCATGGATGGAACAAACACAGCAAACCTTTGCTACCATGCCTACATCAAAGGTTTGTGCGTATACATGTACATACTTGTATAATCTAATTATGTGGTTAATATTATAGGTACAGTGTACATGATGTTATCGGAGATGTTGAAAGAAAAAAAGAATGAAAGAAAGACAGACACTTGAGGCAATGAAAAAATGAAAATGATAGTTGCCTCAGGTGGGATTCGAACCCACGACACTCTGTACTCCGGACAGATGCTCTACCAACTGAGCTACCAAGGCAGCTCAGCTGGCAGGGTCCGAATCAAATATCTCATATGCCTGTATGAACAGGCTAACTTGAGACTAGGCATTAGGTGAAGGCCAGGGTAATGAAACCACCAAAGACACCAACACCAAACCTAAGCATATGTACATGTAACATACAAGAAAATAAAAGTAGCTGTTTTGCCATCGTTAATCTAATGATTCTGAATCCAAGTGGAAACAGGAACACGAATGCTTTCGTGCGCCCTTTGTAGGGGGGTTTGGGGGCACGCCACACAGGAAAATTTTGAAAATCAGGTGCTCTAAGATGGATACTGGTGGGTTTCTGGCAGCTAGCAGACTATAGAGTATTAACAAGTACTCAAATGCTTTGATTGATATTTATGTGCTATTCCCATTAATTACATCTTACATACATTGTGTAACATCATACTGATTTATACATGTACTTTCTTAAACTTTCTGGGGAAGAATCCCAGGGAGCCCCCTCTGTATGAAACCCTGGCCAAGTATCAATATCATATATAGCATGTAAATCACTAGAATAGATTAGGAAGCATTCTAAAACAAAACATGGTAAACGTTCAGTGATAACAACACACGACTATTTGAAGATTTGATGGAGAATGTTTAGAGGCTTAAAGGGTTTGAAGGCTTCAGAAGGTTTGATAGGATGTTAACATTTCATCAACCCAGCCATAATCCGGATATTCAGTAATATTTGCATAAAACCAACCAACGGGTAATCAAATTCTGATGATTAATTTTCTTGTGCTGTGTCACCAGCTTTTCAATAAAATTATTTTTTAATCCCTTCATTAATTGATCACGCGCCCAAAAACCACACACCCCACCCCCACAACTTACTTAACTACACATACAAAGCTTGTAAATAGATTCAACCCCATATTAAGTCGAGTCTAACATTTCCAAGACATGAATAATTAGCATCAATAATCCCCCAAGACAATACCAACATATCCCTGAAATTGGAACTACAGCCTCCTCAATGAATATATATATATATATTATCGCACAGATACCAGGAAATATTACGAGTTGGATACAGCGTTGCCACGAGTCCGAAGGACGAGTGGCACGCTGTATTCAACGAGTAATATTTCCCGGGTATCTGTGCGATAATATATTTATCAAATAATGCTTGTTTTTGCCTATTACTACTTAGCAATACTTTATTATTCACACTATCATGATAAAGATGGTAATCTTGAAGCATTTCACAAGTTAAATCCCAAAACAGTAGCTATCTCGGGCAACCTCCAACCCGAAAAAAGACTTTCAGCACTGCACATATATAAACTTCTCTACTTTCACATTTTATCATAAACATAACTTACCTCGTTCATAATTTTATCACAACTCATGTTTACTAACTTCACCATCGCCAAAACTAAAGAAATTAGAGAGTAATCTCTTTCTACACAATTTTTACTTAGCAGCATGTGACACGCAATACAATAAAACTTCCGGTCAGGTGATGTTCCGTGCAATAAAACTTCCGGTCATATGACTCTATAAAAATACTGGAAAATATTGTCATAGCGCGTGATTTGAATGTCTAATTGAAAATGTATGGATTCGTTGTTTCTATGGTAAACATTGTTTGATAAATACCATTATTAACTAGGAATAGCTCAACTAAACAATTCACTGAAAGTTATATATATACTTATGCTACAATAACATAGCCACTTTCCTATATGTTATCTCACTATTGAACACTTAGTCTGTTAACAGTTAACTGTGAGAATTAAGGATGTTTTGGAACCTGTACATGACAGCACCTCAAGGATTGAGGACACGCCCATGCGAAATATTAAGATTCTGTTGAGCTATTAAAATATAAAATACACAATATCTCAAACTGTTGTACACAAACATAGTGTACGTGGCTCGTCTATTTATAAATTAAAATAGCCTCACCTAATCCTCTTCCTCCTATATTCATCTTTCTCGTAGAGTTTCCTTCTCCACATGTAGTGACCGCAACTATCTAATTATATGACCAAACAATCAATAAAGTAATATTAGAATTTAATTTAAATGACACATCATCAAGACTGACAATTTTAATTTCCAGTATCGTAATTGTAAAAAGATATACTTTCAGAATTTTGCAGATGAGATGAGTATGAGAAGAACTTACCCTACCTCACCATATCAACAAGGACAAGGTGTGTCTAAAATCTATTATGTCTATGTACATGTACATGTATGTATGGTACGTGACTTGCTTCCAGCTAGAAGTAGTGATCAGAGAAGCTATAAATGCCATGCTGGTTACATGTACATATAATGTATGTATGTATGTAGGTTACTTCTTTGATAATCAATTAAAGTATCTTTAATTCATAGGGGTGGTATATCTTAGCCCCCTTTTCACTTAGAAATGTTTCATTCTCGAATATCTTTAATTCATAGGGCTGGTATATCTTAGTCCCCCTTTTTGTTTAGAAATGTTTCATTCTCGAATATCTTTAATTCATAGGGCTGGTATATCTTAGTCCCCCTTTTTGCTTAGAGCTGTTTCATTCCCGAGTGTGAGGCTTTGAAGCAAACTTTTATAGTTTAATTACTAAAAACCATAATACCTTGCAGATGAAACGGTACCTCAAGTAGGCATGGTAAATGATAGAAGCCCTAGTAAAGTAGTTTTAGTTATGGTTATAGTTGCATGTAACTACTGATTGAACCAGTGCTTTCATCAATAACATTTATGATGGAGATTGCTGATCACTCTAAAATACATTTACCCTTTCTTCGTAATGGACACAAAACTAAAATTGTGCTTTGACTGACAAGGCTGGCTAATTGACAATGTACATGTAGGAAGTGACTGAAAATTCTCAGTATCAGACAGTAATACTACGTGTAATAGTAATACATGTACATGTAATAGTACATGTGATAGTAATGCATGTAATATAAATATATCTGTAGCTTGCATCTTGTGGCCATATTTAAGCATGCTGCATGTACATGTAAATGGTTACACATGCCGATATGTACATGTATAATGTATATGTGGAAGTGTAGATGCACACATTGTATAGTTTTTATTGTCCTACACACATCCTGCATATTATACATGTTCATGTAAAATATGTTACATGATTGTATTGACTTCGTGTCTGAATTCAATATACAACTGCAGATATTCTTATGAAATATCTGTATCTGGAAACAAGACTAGATTTAGAAGAAGCAATTATTATTGATATTTTATACATACATGTAGTACATAAAAGTAATATGGCATCTACCACAAAGACACAAGAGATGCTTGAAAAGGAAAATGATGAAATGGTTCATTCGCTAAAGCACAAAGTAGCAGCTTTAAAATCAGTAAGTCTCTCATCCTCAGTTAATATGGTATAGCACTATTATCATGATTTCTCTACACAGTTATCAATTGACATTGGAGATGAAGTGAAAACTCACAATATGTATTTGAAAGATATGGTAAGTAAGAAATGAAATTGTTTCCACTACTAACTAATAAAATAGATACAAGTTATAACAGATTTATGTGTGCATGTGAATGAGTTGTGTAATCCACAAACCAAAGGCAAGTGAAATTACATGTATAGCTATGTAATCAAGACATCATCCCATGCATACACTAAACTATGAAGACCCTATGTGTGTGTTCTAAATGCTTTATTGCTGATCACATGAAGTGTTCTTGCAGTTTCATGTGCATATACATGTACAGTAATAGAGAAAATTTGTCGTACAATTAATTAAGTTAACCGGTAGAGGACTGAGCATAAATTCTTCCCATTTGGTGGCTCTGCTTTAGAACTCTTGGCCACCATTCACTTTTTATACCCCAAATTTTTGGCTCCTTTTCCAACATAGAGCACTACTTCTAGCTGGGACTCAAAAGTTCCCAAGCACTTGCTGGGACTCAAACGTCCCCAAGCTCTTCGTAGGATCAGTTTTCTCTCTCTTGACAGCAACTAGGGCAACAAAACCACACCACTGCATGTCAGCACCAGCTACACCCACCCAGAGAAATGTCTTAGCTACCCACCAGATTGGATAGGTGACGAGGGAGCATGCCAACTTCAAACTCCCATCAACTGGGTACACCCCCTAAAAATACCTCGCCCCCCATACTTCATATTTAGGCCAAAGTGCAGCCAAAAAGGAATGAACGTTTTTAGTGTACTTATCACTGAAACCAATTATGAACATTTGGAGTGTTTTGTAACACTAGGAACGCATTCCCAAGTGCATATGGGTCGAATGTCACAGATATGTGACATCAATTCTCTAATGATTAAGTGTGCAGTTAGGTCCATAAAGTACTGTGACATCACTAGTTTTTAGAGATCTGATTTGCTTGGGATCAATAATGTTTTATGCCCAACTAATACAGAATTATATACATGAACATTCATTCATAGACCAGGCAGGTTTCTCTGTAGTCTCTGAAGCCCATCATTCAAACACGTGCCTCTACTTTTCACATGTACACTAAATTCTCCCACTCTCCCTCCCTTTATTGATAATACAAAGACAGATTTTATTGATCTTATATATCTTTGGAGGGATTGTAAGCTTAACCACACCCATAGTGAATACTATCCTCTTCTTTCTGGCGAGAACACTTGATCAAATTACACATTTAAAACACTTGTACATGTAGTGTATTGTATGTTATGTACAGGAAGGAACCAGACACAATTTATTATCTACACTTGCTGTCACTCTTACTGGATACAGCACTTTTTTGGCTTCATTTAAAAAGTGGATGGATAATTGCCTGTTAAATTATTATAGTATTTCAGCTATATTAGCTGTGAACTAAATGCACTAACTCTTTTATACCTAAGTGACACATTAAGCTGGGTTTGGGGGTTGGGAGTGGTATTCGTTAGAATTTGTTTACCAATATCCACACTACGAGAACCCTGTATGTTGCCTCCCTAAAGTCTTTCAAGTTTATGTTCGCCAACCTCCCACAACAAATTTCTAAATGAAAGCCTGTTAAGTATATTTTATTGTGGCACTCAATAATGGTCTTGGTTTGTTAATGCACTATCCAACCCTTATGCTGAATGCACTCTGATAAATTCTATAAAATATCACATATCCTTATTATAGGATTCTGAATTTGAGTCTACTGGAGGGCTTTTGTCAGGAAGTATGAAACGTTTAAAAGGATTATCTACAGGAGGACACAATCGTTGGATGTGCTACATGATATTACTCATTGTATTTGTATTTCTTATACTATATTATATAATCAAGTGGAGAAAAGGATAAATTTAGTTCTGTAAATACTTTTGATTAAATTCTGTCATTGTACACTTTTGTACATCATTATACATTTTAGAATTTCATGACAAATTGATTAAGGCCTCCAAGATGAGTTGTATTTCGAAACTGAAAAGTTTTAAAGAAGCCTATTATTATTAAGTGATTTAAAGTGTGCTGGCACCTCATTTGAAATTCAAATGTTCATAGCAGCATATCCATGTTACAATAATGACTATAAAATTAATAATAGTTTCTTATAGGATTTTTGAAATTAATTATGGCCAAAAAAATAATGTTTGTTCAACTATTGTAGATGTACAGTTAGGCCAGGGCACTTGCATATTGTCCTCTCAATAGATTGGGTATTCTTTAAATTAAAAAAAAACAATTTTGATAATAACAATTATAATCAATATATTCAATATTAAATTTTGTTGAAAAGCCTATAATTTTAACCTCATAATAATATCAATTATTATTAATAAAATACAGATGTCTACTAGTAACAAAAAAACAATCTGACCACCATTCATATCAAATTGAGCATACTAATTAAGAAATAACAAAGCCTTAATATTTATTCACTGTCTCAGACCAATACTTCCTTGACTCAGAACAATACTTCATTGACTCAGACCAATACTTCATTGCCTTAGACCAACAATCAATTTTAACACTATTAGGATTGTCAGAAACATCTTTAGGAGTGCTCTGTTCAATAACATCAATACTACTATTACTGTTATCATTTGCCCTTGGAAATGCCCACCACGGGAATAAAGATGCATAACATACTGTAATAGTTACAAAACTGAGGTTCACAAGTTCTGATGATTCCAATTTAAAACGATTATGGTGTATTTTGCAAGTACTACTAGTACAATAATAAGTTGAATGGCAGTAAATATAATTAAGCAAATCTTAGGACAGCTTATAATTAATCCAGTAAAACAAAGTTTGTTTTTCACAAAGTACTTTGCTATATGGCACTCTGCTGCACAATGCTTTGCTATAGCAATTACACAAGTAGAGAACAACATAACAACGAAAATAATTCCATAAAATGCTGTTATACAACCAGCAAATAACCCTGCTGCAGAAGTAAAAGCTTTACCATAAGCATAAATAAATTTGAAACATACAATGTTAGCATCTGATACAGTTGCAACAGCTTCAGTAGAGAGGAATGAACAGTCAATCGGCTTTTCATCACTGATAGTGAAACAATCTTGACCTTTCTCCCCTGGTTTGCATTCGAAAGATTCTCTCAATAAAAATTTGTTCCAAAGGAGTGCAACAGAAGCACTGAAAATATACACTATAAAATAAAAAAAGTAATACATACCCCATCTTGTAACTCTATAACCATATAAAGTGTTATGTTTCTCCTCTGAATGCCTATTCAACTTCTTTGGTGATACACGAGCGATCTTGCTAACAATTCCATAGATTAGCATGTCTATACATTTGACTCGGCAAAAAAGTCCAAGAATGCACAATACTGATGCTAGAATCATGGGAATTGCAAATAGGATTGCCAGTGGGGAAAAGGACCAATGCACATAATATTTCATACTGTAGGCCATTTCTGCAGTGAATGCTTAGCCTGACATGCATTACTGTTTTATATTGCACCAGTGCATGACAAGCATTGTCAGACGTGTGGGTTGTTGTTATAAGATTGCTTATACACATCATAATATTATAATAATATATATATAGCTATATATATATATATAATATATATATATATATCGCTCATCTTAGTTTATATAATTATGTCTATAATATTGTATACAGTATACAAATATCGTACAATATTACATATAGCAATATATATATATATAGGTATAATAAAAAATATTATAATTATGTTGCATAATTTCTTTGTATGGAGAGACAACAAAGTGTTATACATGCAATTCCAGGAATTTCACAATATATGAGGTGATAAAATCCTGTGTATAATAATTATTCCTGGAATAATAAACGAGCGCCGTCGGGACGGGACCCTCGCCTACGTGGTTAAGTAGTAACGTGTGATGTATGAAGTTTAAACTTTAAACGTAAATAATTGTAAGTAATTGTAAATAATTATGTTTATCGAAAGTAGATGTGATAATATTGTATAATGTGTACATCATAATAGATATTATGTTGCTATTAAAGTTATATATTAGAGCTGAGGTTCTTGATATCTATGTGTAATACACACAGAAGAATAGAAGTAATGAAAAAAACTAATATATATATATATATATATCTTACATCTTATTCTCTGTTTTCCTGTGAGTTATAAAAATTGTCATAACTTTAGAACCAAAAGGTTTAAGAAGAATTCCCACGTTATTTTTTTTCCTTGTATAATTTGAAGTCTATCAGTACCCCTTTTGAAATGTCAATGTTTTTATTTTTCAAGAAAAATTGCTAACACACACACACACACACACACAGACACACAGAAACACAGACACACAGACAAAACGATTACCGTACCCTTCCGCCTACGCTACGCGGCGAGGGTAATAATTATTACTGAGTAGTACAATATTTATAACACACATTCTTCAGAGTTTGTACATAGTGTAGCGTCTCCCCGCTCAGGTACTCTTTCCAGCGCGGCAGGCCGCCGCAATATTATGCGCATGCGCAAATAATAGAGTGGGATTGGGTTTCCACTGTTACAAACGGCGCGTTACACGTGTGCGCACATGTATGCCATGTGCAGCGCATGCGTGCATGTAGCTTATATATATACATGTATTGTCATTTCAATATCTCCAGTTTTAGTTTATAAGGTTGTAATTTTACAACATCCTGTCAGAGAGGAAGTGTATCCAACTTATGAATAGAATACTGAATTTAAACTGCAATTCACGGGATCTTGGATGTACCACACCCCAAATTACTGTAGATTACGAGAGTTTACCAATGATGTGGCGTCAAAAACGCCCACGCTTTATTGGATGTAGTCGGGCGGTGCTTTGATTCATGTGTCCGCCCTTTGATGTTACTTTGAAGTTAGCTTTTAATTAAAAAAAAAAGTAAAAGGAGATCAAAATGGGATGTTGATGTATGTGTGACGTATAGACTTGCTTTCTAGCTAGTTCTAGTGAGAGAGAAAGTGATGTTGGGAGAATAAGGGAAAAATACCGTTCGCTTGCAAACTTGAGTTTGATGCTGTGCTTGCAGTAAGCAAGGTTGAGGTGAGTGTTAGATTGCTCCAGGAGGTCCAGAAAGTTGCAAAGAAGCTGCATCTGTGATGCTGAGCCACACCTCACATTATATGCTTGATCAAGGTGGGTGTGGTTATAATAATTTCGAGTATGCAAAACTGAAAGAGCTAAGCAACAGAGTGAGATGAAAAACATAACTGCTGGAAAGAAAGACTTAAAGTAATCAACAGACATTGACCATTCCTTCAACAGTAAGGTCTCCAATATTGTAGATGCTTACTTATTCAATAAAGAAACTGGATTGAAGAGAAAGAGATTATTGTTGGTACAAAGAAAGACTTGAATGTAATCAAATATAGCTTGCTTATGGATTCATGGATAAAGAACTACTACAGCTACCCAGTGATACCATAGTTGGTAAAAAAACAACAAAACAGCAAACTCATACAACTACGATAGGAAGCAATTTTTTACAATTGTATATATATAATTATTATTTTTTGTTGGATATACTTGTTAAAAGTATAAAATGGAACATACATTTTATGGACATGAATCATGAATGAATGCTTTATACACATTATAATGAAAAAGGTTCTATTCCTAAAGATATGCATAATTATAATTAAAGCTATACAATAAATCATAAAGTATGCAGTTATCACTGTAAACTTTGAGCTGAATACTGTAATTATGTCTTTGTATCTCTAATGGTAATGCATGATGGTAATAACTCATGGTATACTGCATGGTATTTTGTAGTACCATTAATACCCATGTATTATCATGTATTACCATGAAGTACCATTAAATATCATTGAATACCATGTATTACTATGTAATACCATGCAGTATTACCATGTATTACCATTGAAAGCCATGTATTACAGTATTAGCATGTAGTACCATTGGATACCAAGTATTATAGAAGCATAGAATGGTAACTACTGTTGTACTACACTTATATATAACTATAGTATTATGCCGTAATTCCTTATAACGAGTATATTTCGTAATGAAGTATGTCTTAGCATGAGCTTAGCTTAATTTAAGGTGATAAAAACGAATATGGCTGGAGGTTATGAAGACAATCTATTTATTGATGCTCCTTCTGAATCTGTCCAATGTCCAGTCTGTCTGTTGGTGCTGAGAGAACCACAAGTTCTATCTTGTTGTGGAGTTCATATCTGTCAGGTAGGCGGTTTGTGTCCAATTCATGTGTCACTGATAAATCTTATATCCGGCGACTATTTAGGATAGATCACTTTCCTGATAAGTGTAGATTGGGCACAATTCTGTTTTTAATTTTTAAATAAATTATAGCTGAGACTATTGCACAATTTACTTTGTGCAATTACATAATAATGTATAATTATTTGCTTATGATTATGCTGTATCGTAATTATCATTGTGTGGTACTGAGTAACTTCAAATAATCACAAACAGGACACAAATTGAAACTACAAACTTAGTCAGTATATTTTGTTTCTCCTGCTGCATGCATGGTCAATACTGATGCAGGAAAGCATATAATATGTAAATTGTGTAATACTAGTTTGTTTATGATATTCTAAATAATGTGGCGATATGGTTAATTAAATTGCAATGTAATTAATACCGGTGTAAGCATGATTTTGGGACCCCGTGTCATGATAACGCTAGAGAATAACGAATCCGTCCATCCGTATATTCCTAGTGAATTTGTGGTCGCCTTGGAGATCTAGGGACGTGCTTTGTTATACTGCTGTACTGCCTAGCGGCTGCCAAGAATTATGTCTAACAACAGGCCTCAACCTGTTCTGATGATAACCCTACCGATAACTATGATAATTTCCTAAACTGGGGGCTGCACCCCCCACACCCCCCCTGTTTGTCAGGAACAGCACTGGTGCCTATCGGCCCCAGCGTAAATGTCAAACAGTGGGGATGGACTACTATGAAGCTTCGAGTTACTTCTTGTTATAAAACATAAGTTCACTTTGTTTAATAAAAATATATGATATATACTTCTTGTTATAAAACATAAGTTCACTTTGTTTAATAAAAATAATAAAAATTATTCATCCAATGGGGGACACTAGTTCACTGTGGGGATCCCAATTTCTCTAGGGTTTTTGTAATCCAGGATACATATATCACTAGCTAATTAATAACCCCCAGTCCCTATTTCTCTAGGGATTTACGGATGGGGATCCCAAATTCAAGGGGTCCCTATTTAACCCTGACACTGGTAGTGATAATTATGATGATAACATTATTTTTCTACACTAATATTCCTGTATACATAGTTATGATCATTGAGCTGATGCTCTCATGATATCTTATTTATGTGTCAATTTCAGCCATGTATTGAAAGCATCGACGACCTTCAACAGTCCTGTCCTTGTTGCCGAGAGACAAACTATGAATACATGATTAATAAACAGAAGAGAAGTGAGATTTGGAGCTTAAAAGTGTATTGTGAAAATAGTGAGGAAGGTTGTGAATGGACAGGAGAACTAAGTGGTTTAGAAAGACACCTCAACAGTGCAAAATGCCCTTTGAAGTATTGTCGACATGGTTGTGGAGGGGAGTACTCTCCATATGATTTACAATCTCATGAAGAAGATGAGTGTCATCTAAGGCCTTTTGATTTTCAGAGGGTGAAACAAAGCATGAATAAGGTTGCATCAACTCTTGAAGACAAGTATGAAAGAGGAAATGAAAAAATGAACAAGAAAATGGAAATTGTACGTAAAAATATCAGAAATGAGCTTACTGTGGTTAAAAGTAGAATGAAGTATTCTCTCATGTGTATACTAATGGTTCTTTCCTGTATTATTGCTTATCAGTTTTACCACATACATGTGTTAAAAGGTAAGTATTATGCAAAATTATATTATACAATGTACTTCATATCAGCATTATTTTTATTTTCATTAGGCGAATTCTATCACTTACAACAGACAACAAGTATGTTATAATAAATACTTCATTAACCTAATGTAATGTATAAGGGTTGTGATAAATGCTGTATGGAAGTTTAGCATCATATTTTAGTATATGCATCTATGTGCCTTTGCTATAACTTGCATTCTTATATTAGTACGTACTCTTACTTTATATAAAACGGTGCAAAGACAACCACTATGTAATACTAACCACTGAGTTAGTAATTTGTTTTGTATTTATTTATATATTTATAATTATAATAGTTATAATAGCATTATTATACATAATATAATAATTATATAATTATAGTATGTAAAAGGTCTAGCCGGTGCTATATGTTTCATACAGCACAGTTAGAGCACTATATTGAACCACGTATAATGTTTTTCTGGATGTTGTTCATAGCACTAGAAAACATGCTCAGCTCAATTTATTGACCACATACTTTATATATGAATGAACAATGGAATAAAAGACCTATATTGAACAATATAATATGTTTTCACATGTATGTTTCTATGCAGATGAAATCCAAAAACAATTCTCCAAGATAACTCAATGGCATATACTTTCTGGTGAACAAGTACCGATATGGCATCCACCTGTACTTGTGTCTCCCTACCTTGTTTCTCCATGTGTAATAAATATTGATAAATTCTCTATACACAAGACACTTGACGAATCATGGTATAGTCCTCCGTTTTATACAGAAAATGGATATAAGCTGCAATTAGGTGTAGATGCCAATGGATTTGGCAGTGGTAAACATACGCACGTTTCTGTATTTGCATATCTAATGAAAGGTGACAACGACGACATTTTAGAATGGCCATTCAGAGGTAATATTACTGTTGAACTCCTAAACTGGATTGAGGATAAGGAACATTTTGAGAAGGTCATTTCCTTCAATGATACTACTTTATTGAAGTTTCGTGAACAAGTAAAATCAGGAGAAAGAGCTATTGGCTTAGGTATTGGCAAGTTTATATCTCACGAAGAACTTGAACAGGGCCATTATTTACATACTGATACACTATGTTTGAGAATAAGATTCTCTCAATTGGAAGAGGTTGTTGATGCAAGTAATTTTCCAATTGTGTATGTTGTCTCTTTTATATTTAGTTGTATAATAATCTGCTGTGTATTTTATAGGACTGTATTGTAAGTAATAATTGTAATACATTATGGTTTTGTTATAAATAGTAATGATAGTTATGAATAACACAATTATTGTAACAGGTTATCATCTATATATCTGTACTATAAAGCAATGGTCTGCAGATAGCAGAGGAGTGTAGGATTGTACTAATCCTATGCTAGCTTCAAACATAGCTGTTTTTAACTCTCTCAAAGACTTTAACTGGCTTAAGCTAGTATCTTTCAACCAGTGGAACTGAAGCTCAGTGATCTCTTCACTAACAGTCAGTGGCATGTACCATCAGATACCTTTTCAAGTATGACTGGAAAGACTACAGAGTCCTTCATGGATTCCACAAGTGGACTGCTGCTAACATTGGTTGTGTAATATTGTACACATGCATGCATGAAATATGTATGGCATGTACATACATGGAATATAATATGGTTTTAATTACTATGATATTATTATAATTCAAGTACATATGGAAATTAATTTATGGTTATGATTCGGCTGTTGTCCATGTTCCAATTGCACCTAATACATGGAGAATGCCCAACAAATAAACATATATGACACATAATGATTGATTTCACTTTGAAATTTGGGGAACCCTTGTGCTTCAAACATACACAAAGCAGATCACCACAGTGTATTTTATAATAATGTGTGGAGAACTGATTTTGATCATGTGTACGGTTTTTATGTACCTCACTTCATTCAATTATAATCGTACGTCACTCAATCTCAAAAATTATATATAATATACTTCCCCAGTTTACGGCTTGGACAAAATGTGTAAGACTTCACCAGACACCCTTTTCCTTCAGTGAGTCTAGGAATGTTGTAATTTATTTTGTCAATTTTTTGCTTCAATAGTTGAGAATCAGAAATACAGCATGCACAGTAGGTATTCTTTAAGCATATTCCATCCTGGCCTGGCCTAGCTAATCAGAAAGTAAGGAATGCAGCTCAGTTGTTGCTATAAACATTAAATAACTGCATGTGGAAGATGAGGTTCTAGGGAGCCTGTGTGTGGCTCTAATACTTGCTGTTTCACTTTGTAAAGAAATTTCTTACTGCTAAAGAGAATATAATTATAACTACATATAATATATATATATATATATATATATATATATATATATATATATATATATATATATATATATATATATATATATATATTATATATAGCATGCTACCATGGCAACCGTTTGATGTGGTTAGGTCTTATATTTTTGTATATAGACCTGTGAATCTTTAATCTATCAGCATACAATATATTGTATATAGTACACTTACAGTTCTTATATAAAACAATATAAAACCTTGGTTTAGTGTCCTCGGATGTGATATAGCCCTCGCAGGCTCGGGCTATATCACATCCTTGGACACTAAACCTCGGGTCTATATTTTTGTATATAAGACCTGTAAGTGTACTATATATATTACATATAGTATGCTAATAGGTCCTATATACAAAATATAGACCTATCCGAGGACACAAAACAAGGGTCCTATATTCAGTATATAGGACTTATTAGCATACTATATACAATATATTGTATGATGGTGACATCTCCTGCACAGTGTACACAGAGAGGTCAGACAGGTCTATAAAATATGGACCTCCTCTTAGATCTATATAGACCTCACCACATCCAAGTGATGTCACCATCATATTATATATATATATAATTATATATGACCACTATAAAACAACGAGCGCCGTCGGGACGGGACACTCGCCTTTGTTGCAAAGTAATACAAACTATCTTTTTTTTAAATATAATATGCCAAACGATTATAATTATGTATATATATATGTCATTGCTCACTGATTTGTAGGGTTATATAATAAAGAGAACATTTACTTCAGATGGTTTACATAAAACATATAAAGTAATAAAATTGCACTGGCATGTTAGTTTTTATAATAATATATAATTATGTAAACTAACATGTCAGTACTTATTACTTTATAACTGAAAGATTTTAGTATGATTATATCAGTCTCTTCCTTGTCTATACTATAAGTCTTACATTTTAGTCTCTGTTTTATCTCAAAAAAGAAAGAAAGATCTTCAATTAGTCTTGTGAAGTTCGAGTCACGTGCACAGCACATGACTTAAAAATTTGAAATAGGCGGAGCCTGAAAGTAATGGAGAATTCTTGGAGCCAGTGCTCGATGTTGTACCAACCACTACCCAAGTTTTGTTTGCTTTTATGTAGTGCTTTACTAGCGATAGTCATGATACAGGAGTATTTATGTTTTAATGTGTCCAGATGTTCCCAAGAGTCTTCTCGAGTCTGGAAACAGTAACCGTGAGTTATAAAAATTGTCATAACTTTATAAGCGAAAGGTTTTAGCAAAAGCCTGTTGTTATTTTTGATCCTTGTATAATTTGAAGTCTGCCAGTAGCTCGTTGGAGCCACCAATGTTCGTAGATTTCCCAAAATTTTGCGAACACACACACACACACACGTACACACACACAATATGATTACCGTACCCTTCCGCCTACGCTTCGCGGCGAGGGTAATTATAAATAATTATAGATAGTAGCTATATACAACTTTTAATTAATGTTTCTCCATATTTATACATATTGTATAATTGTATTCCTGTTAAATTTTCGAAATGATATATTAGCAAAATATAATGACATTAGAGTATGGGTAGGCATTATGAGACGGTAGGTATTATGGGACACACAAACAAATTTGCCTGAAGTTATTGTTACTAGTTTATTACACATAGACAATTTACCACAAATTTTTTAAAAGCCAGAAACAAAGTAAGCTACGAAAATACGCAACCGCAACGATGACGCCATATTGGTTGGATTTCTGAGCATGCTCAGTAGAGACATTTGGATTTTATAAATGGTGGACGACTAAGTTGTTCTGCAGGACTGTTTTCTTTGGGATTTTTGATTGAATCAAGTGTCTCTATTTCGTCAAAAAACGGGACTGAGCCCGCTTTCTCCCGGTGAGATGAATGTAAATTCGTTTTAGCTTTTTAAATAGAACAGTTAACCTGTCAGTAGTAGATAGCGTTTAAATAATGCTCTCCAATAGTGAAAAATACGTAATTATAATCATGATAATAAATATTTTTTCGTGATCATAGGGATCTGGGTTATACTAATGAAAACCAGAAAATTATGGAGTGACGAAAGCATGAGAGCAGCTGTGGAGAATCAAGGTAAAGGATTAAGAGAGGCAGGAAGGCTGTATAATGTACCTGTCGAAACATTAAGGAGAAGAGTGACAGGCAAAGTGGACCTTGATTGTCGACCAGGGCCTGCAACGATCTTAACCAAAGAAGAAGAAGAAAGAATTGTGCATTGTTTAATACAGATGGCTGATATGGGTTATGGGCTTACAAGGGAAGCTGTAATGCATATGGTATATATTATTGTTGAAAAATGCAAGAGGCCCCATGCTTTCAAAAATGAAAAGGCTGGTCGATGGTGGTTTCAAGGTTTCAAGTCACCCTAATTTGACTGTTCGCATGCCCCAATCATTGGCCTATTGTCGTGCTTTAAGTGCCAACAAAGAAAACATCAGTGACTTTTTTGGTAAACTGGGGGCTATTTATGGCAAGTTAAATGTAATTTCCAAGCCTATGCAGATATTTAATGCAGATGAGACTGGAGTTAGCATTGTCCATAGACCAGGCAAAGTGATAGCTGAATTAGGTCGCCATAAAGTATATACCATTTCTTCAGCAGAACGAGGAAAAACCCACACAATTCTATCGTGTGTTTCTGCATCTGCTATTGTATTGCCACCATGCTTAGTTTTTCCTCGTAAAAGGAGCGTACCTGATCATCTTAGGAAAGGGGCTGTTCCTGGAACTCTCTTCAGTAAAACTGAGAGTAGTTGGATGTCCAAAGAAGTCTGTTTAGAATGGTTCAAATTCTTCTTGGAGAATATTCCTCCAGCTCGACCTGTGGTTCTAATTCAGGATGGTCATGCATCACATGTCTTCGTTGAACTGATCGAGTTAGCTCGTGCTAATGATATTCATCTCCTCTATTTACCTGCACATACAAGTCACATATTGCAGCCGTTGGATGTAGGTGTCTTCAAGTCATTCAAAGCCAACTTCTCCAAAGCCTGTGCCATGTATATTGCCAAAAACCCTGGTCGTGTAATTACCACAGATCTGATAGCATCTTTAATTGGATCAGCATGGCCTAGTTCACACACTCCTGTGAATATCATGAGTGGTTTTAGAAAGAGTGGTGTTTATCCTTTAAATCCAGGAGCTATCGATGATAAGAGATTTGGCACCCTCCAAAGCCTTTCAATGTCCTAAAAAACCCACTAGTGGCGAGGGTCACAAAGAACAATCCTCTAGTAATGGTACAGTCACAAAAAAGCTGGCAGCAGTAGTAGATTGTGAAACAGAACAGGCAAGTGTTGATTTGGTAATTAAGCTGACTGACTTACAGCTGGATGACATTCAGTCCAATGACCTGCTATGTACATCTGAACAAGAGAGGTTGTACGAACGTCGTTTTCAAGAAGGTTATGATCTACAAGATCCCGATTATGAAGCATGGGTTCGAATTAATCACCCCACTGATGCCAGTAGGGAGCATTGTTTCAGTAATTAACTCAGTGTAGAGTCACAATCTGGGACATTGTCATCATCTGTTGGAGCTTCTGATTCTTTCGCTGTCCTATCAGAAGTTTTAGTTCTACCAAAACCAAAAGAAGCTACTGAGAAAAGAAAGCGCAAGGAGGGTCTTAATAAAAAGGCTGTGTGCATTACAGACATAGAAGTGCTGGAGAAAATAAAGTCACAGGAAACTGCAAAGGTAGCTGAACAGCAAGCTAAGGAAGCTAGACGATTGGAAAGAGAGAAAAGGAAGGCAGAGAGAGAAGAAAAAAAAGAAAGTAAAGGAGGCAGAAAAGGAGAAGAAAAAAATGGGAAAGAAACCGAAGCTTCAAAAGAAACCTGAGGAAAGGAAAACGAAAGTGAAACCTGGAAAATCACAGCAACAGAAAGGAAACTCTGTGGTAAATGAGGAAGAAAACTCTGCTGAAATGTACTGGTTATACAAGAGAGGAGGAGATTCTTGACTTCTAATATTGCTTTGAATGTCGGGTATAAACTTCTGAACCTTAAATTTGTGTTCATCATTTGAATTTTATAGTGTCTCATAATACCAACACTTGTCTCATAATTGGTACAACTTGAATAATTAATTTTTTGTATGTATTGTAATTCAATACTTTTTTTTTTTCACACACAAATATATTGTTGTAAAATATCATGCTTAAAGAAATTTCTTTTCAAATTTCGAGTTTTAAAAGTTTTTAGAATTGAAGTTATGATGAAAAATAGTTACATGTCTCATAATACCCTCCCATACTCTATGTATATAATATTATGGAAATTTTATATAAGTATGAATTTCACGTTTATACATAGCTAGAACCTGTAGCTAGCTAATCATGTTGCTAATTATATTCATTATATACATAGAAATGTGTAAAACGATACTCTAAATTGGGTGTGTCATGCAGTTTATACCTCAAAGAATGATGAGCAGCAATCCACTAAGTGGGTATGAAGATCATTTATTTATTGACCTTCCTCCTAAATCCCTCCAATGTCCAATATGTCTGTTAATACTCAGAGAACCACATCTTCTTTCATGTTGTGGAGGTCATGCTTGCAAAGTAAGTGAATAAATAATCCTTACTAGAATACTACAGCATGATATATCAGCCTTGTTTTAATTCTAGTCAAATTTTATAATAATTATTATAACTAATAGTTTACACAATATAATATTTTATAGTTATATATTATGCAGTCTAATCAGATTTTTTTTACCTTCAGGTATGCATTGATAAGTTCAAGCAAGGCAACAAGCCATTTCCATGTTGTCATGACAATCACAGTACAACACTACTGGACAAGGGTTTCCAAGCACAAGTTATGAAACTGAAAGTTCGATGTGAATACTCAAAGGATGGATGTAAGTGGGAGGGAGAATTGGGAGATCTACAGAGCCATCTCAATGCAGCTTGTGGTTATGTTATTGAAACATGTCCAAACATTTGTGGTGGGCTTTTTCCTCGACATATTTTACATACTCACAAAAATGAGTGTCGTCAAATTTCAGACAAGAACTTTCGAAGCACCACATCAGTTAACAATGAGAGTGACAATAATCAAGTTGAGGAAATACATTCTTTGAAGCACATGCTACAACAGCAACAGGAACAACACGAAGCTGATAAACAACAACTGATGGAACAAATGCAAAAACAAGAGGAGAAGTTGGTAAATATTTTACAAGAGCAGAATGAGAAACAACAATCAGAGAGACAAAAGTACAAAGAAGAAATGTCATCATTACTTCAACAAGCTAGCGATCTTCATAAGCAAGACATCAGTGAACTTAAGAGACAGATTCATTTACTCTCCACACAAGAGGAACCAAAGTCAGATAAAACAGAGTTTGGTAAGATAGAGTATTACTTAGACATTAGTGTATAATATATACATTATGTAATTTTCTATATATAACTGTATTCAGCAAAAGTCTATAGTTACTGTTCTCATTATTGTCACACAGCTAGGACAAATATTGAGGATTGTTATATATATATATATATATATATATGTATATATGTTACATAAAGAAGTATATAGTATGCATATAATATGTACACCACTAATACACTTAATAATAAAGTGTGTGCATTGTTTTTCTCCAAGATACCAGACAATAGCTACTATGTTACATCTTAATAGACAGGTATATGTATTCTGTATATAATTATGGAATGGGAATGCCATGTATGAGTAGGTTATATACATACACCCACCTTCAGTAATTTAATAATACTTGTTTGGTAACTATAATACTATCACTGGTATTTGTGCTTATAATAACAAATGACAAAAATGAAGCAACAAATAACACACATATACATACATAGCAAATGAAAAATAACACACAGAAAGCTACAAATCATAATAAACACAATCTGTGTACTTGAGTACAGCAATTTATTTGTGTGTGATATAATATTATATAATAGTATGACATTATCAAGCAAAATAAAGTAGACGACTAACAGAAGTCATCCACATGAAATATTATAACATAATAATTATGTATTGTGCTGAATATTATCAAACAAATTAAGCTTTGAATTATTATTACATGTATTATATACATAGGTCAAATGTGGATAGTTCCTGAATGGTCATTGCCAGTCCCTGTTTTAACTAGATCTCTCATTTCTGTTCCTCCATGTCTCTTTACGATGACTAATTACGAAAAAACAGCTGTTGCGAAACAAGAATGGTTCAGTCCTCCATTTTACTCTGAACGTGGCAGTTATAAGTTCTGCTTAGGGGTGCATCCAAATGGTATGGAGACAGGTAAAGGGACGCACATCTCACTGAATGTTTATATTATGAAAGGAGAATCTGATGAACACCTGAAGTGGCCATTTTATGGCGAAATACAAATTCAACTGGTGAATTGGAGAGACAACAAAAATCACAAAGATGGAACAGTTGTTTTTGATGAACGAGCAAAAGTTGCTGGAGTATCCAAAAAAGTCACGACTGATAGAGCTACCAAAGGACGGGGTTTTCCTCAATATTTAGCCCATGGTGATTTAATAAACACTGCAAAAAATATTGAGTATCTTCGAAATGATACTCTTTGTTTCAGAGTACAGGAAGTGACAGTAAAGAAAACTTGAATAGTAATAGCTACTTTTTTGCTATTGTGAACTTTTCCTGTTATTAGATAATCTTTTATCCTTTAAATTACTTCATTTAATTGATTAATATTATTATTATTATAATACAGAGAGCGTAGCCCCTATAATTATGAAATTTTATAATAAAGTTAATTAACCACACAATGGCTCAAAATTTCGATCCACAGGATAATCAAGAGAGTTTAGTGCAAGACGCTTCTATTGGAGGTTACGAATGTGATCTTTTCCTCGAATCTGTTGAAACAGAACTCAAGTGTTGTAAATGTAAGCTGATACTGAGAGAACCACATCGTCTAAGTTGTTGTAACTCGAGTGTGTGTAAGGTGAGCCAAAAGTTAATAACTTAAAGGTAGGACTATACTAGTGCTGGGCGATACTGATACCAAAACATTGATATCGCCTGTCAACCTCTTCCTGTCAGGTATCAATATTCTTATAAAAATTATCGATCCGATATCAGTTGGCCACATTTTTGTTTTAATCTGACGTAACCATTTAACAGATAAATAGATTTTCACAGTGCTTCCCCATTTTTAACTGAATTTGTATAAAATATGGCATTTATCTAACCACGTGCATTGTGTGCATGTGCAATACATAATCAAGTATCAGTATCGTACTCGATAACATCGATAAAACTACTTGGTATTATATTGAAGTGAAAACTACTGGTATCGCCCACCACTAGACTATACTGATTATATACAATGATGATAATTATTATAATCATAATTTTTATGGTTTTGATCTCTTTACCCAATCAATACATATGTATCTGAAACAATCGTTCAAAACATAGTTTACAGCTAGTGAAGTTGTGATCATGGTGATTTGGGGAGTGTGAATAATATCTTTTTGAAAAATACCTCCCAAGAGAATATTCACTAGTGAATATAATCCACCCAGACAAAATTCACTATAATTTATAGTTCTGTTCCGCACAGTGAGGATTGTCTACCTTGATATAAGGACAATTAATACCCTTGCCTTTTATTATTGATGTAGACATCACTAAATAAAAATATCTAGGGGACATAGTAAGTAGTGAACTGAGTATCTGTCAAGTGGGTGTGACAATCACTTAGACCTTCAGTTCTATAACTTTACATGCAGTTTTAAACAAGCAAGAACTCTAACCTAGAGAGAAGACCTTTTAAGAAATCCATGTATACCAAAATTAGTCTTTGTTAATAGCAGGAATTAAGGTAGCAAGGCTAGTGTTTGAAATACACATAGTTTTAAGCATGGTCAATGGTATTACATAAGCCTCATGTCTATGCATAACAGATACTTATTCCCTACCATCTTCCTGAACAAATCGATACATACTCAGTCCATCTGACCGTCCTTTGTAGCTAGCGATGCGAGACAAGGATTGAGGGTACACAGAAACCTTCAACGCTGCTGAGATAAAATACTATTAGCTAATTATTTGGTATTTTACAAGAAAGGAGTTTCAATAACAAAAGAAGTAAATATTTCATTATGATTGAATCCTAAAAAATGATTATGTATGTAATTTGGAAGTGGCCATTGACATTTGAGCAGACATAACTTAGCAATGGTAAGTATATGGCATTGCAAAACTGATATATACACCAGCACTAAGCCAATCATATCTACAATCTGTACATGCAAAAAATAATTTTATTGTTAATTACATTAATACATAGCCTTAAAAATTAATGTAATTAACAATGCATGTATATACAGATTATAGATATGATTGGCTTAGTGCTGATGTATACATCAGTTTTGCAATGCTATATACTTACTGTTGCTAAGTTATGGCTGCTCAAATGTCAATGGCCACTTCAAAAATGGTGGTATTATATGCAGCATTTAAAATTAACCCATGCAATTCATTTTTATATTGTATGTGGGCTGTAATACCAGTTCAAACATACCCAATTGCAAATGTTACATTCGTTCCTACTTGATAGAGTTGTTTTCCACATGAAGAAGAACCATGTTCTCAATGTCAGCAATGCAATTCCACTGCTTCTTATGATGAGGTAACTTCAGAGAGAGTGATGAGATTGAAGGTTCATTGTAAGCATTACAAGGAAGATTGTGAGTGGAATGGAGAACTTGTTGCCCTGGATGTACACCTTGCTCATGATTGTCAATACAGGAAGTTGAAATGTCCTTATGGATGCCCTGAAAATATTTTATTCTGTGATTTAGAAGTACATAAAAGTGATGAGTGCAACCTTCGACCTGCTGAAAAGAAAGCAGACACAAATTCAAGGAAAATTGAAGAGCTTACACAAGAGATTAGATTGTGGAAACAAAAACTAAAAGTGCAATGCAAGAACCAACAAGAGTGTGAGAACTGGATAAGGATGAGCTGGTGTTTTTTAATAGTGCTACCTGTCATTACTGGTTGGTGTATGAAAGGTCAACAAGGTCAGTTTTGTATTGTATGCATAGTTTGTTTGTCATTTACTTTATTAATTTTTGTAGAAAGCTATGAATACGAATTACAGAGCTATAGAGGTTGGTAAAATTACATTAATTCACTCATTGATTAAGCAGTATATTTATGGCCCGTAGGGACATCTCTATGATTACTTTCCCATAGTTTGAACTTCAGACTATATATATATATATATATATAAATTATATATATATATATATATATATATATATATATATATATATATATATATATAATCATTATTTTGTTTGTCACGTACGCTTTGTATATCATTTTTGAAGGCGAAGCCAATTAATGGATAGTGCAAAAATGAATGCATTCTTGAGGCTCGAGCTGCAACAGTCCAACAAATTGATGGGTGTTGTTGCTGAAGTAAATTGTAAATGTAATTATACAAGAGCTGTTAAAAGTAAAAAGAATATATTATACATAATTATAGCTGTGTTGTTGGCTTTCAGACATGAGAAAGTCATCACCAATGATTATTGATCATCACAGAATGGAATATTTTTTCTCTATAATTATTGTTGAATGATCTCTTAAACGTGACCAAACAAGTGAAAAGGGGTCAAAAGTAACAACATTTTGTGATATATGTGAAACGGTATTGATATGTATTCTGTTTTGTAATAATTGATTTCTCATTTCCTGTGTTTATTAATAGTATGTGTTTGATTGGCATTTGCCAGTGTTGTTAGTTGGTTACACATTGTCAAATTAGTATTGTAGTATTGTAGTAGAATTGAACTTTGTATAAACACTACAATTTTAAATGTATTTTTTTTACATCTATGTGCTATAGACATCATTAGCTTCATGCTAATGTATTGATTTTGTAATGTGACTTACCTTACTAAGTTATGGCTGCTGGGAAAATTAGATTTCGAGAAAACACCCATTTAGCAATCTAATGATAATGGCTTACTTTAAACGCTCATCCCACACAAACTATAACGATTTGTGGTTCAAGAATTGTACGACATGTAACCAGGGTATTATACTACTTTTAAAATCATCATAATATCTGGTTTCTGCATGTGAATGTTTTTTGCTATAATTATACTCGAATAAAATATTTTGTTAATTTTGAACCTGCTTGGTCACAAATAAAGTTATGCAATTTGTAGTTGACATTATCTACTACAAGTAGTTTTGTATCATCATGTTAATAAACTGGTTCTAAATCATAAGTAAATTACACAAAATATTATTAACCCTTCTCCTTCGGGAGGGTAGTCTGGCGGTGCCGCCCACTTTGCAATACGAGGAAGTGGTCTGGGGAAACTAGCATCACTCACTCGTACATGCTGCAACGTACAGTGCAGCCCAATCAGATTGCAGTATTCAGTGACCTCCTCTAAGGACACGCCTTGATAACGTACTCGCTTCTATTCACGCGTGGTTACACAATGAAAGCCGTACCTTTACATACTTGTCAGCCACTTGGTAGACTACTCCTTTAAACCGAGCCTACATTCCAGCGTGTACGATGCTAGTTTCCCCAGACCACTTCCTCGTATGCAAAGTGGGCGGCACCGCCAGACTATCGGGAGGGTTCGGTTTGAAAAAATTTCTGTCAGTGTGTCGGGTTGCACTGCTGTACCTCGAGAACTAGACACTCCTGGACTTCCACAGTTGCCGTGTATACACTCCTCCGAGCAATCACTAATATTTCTCCACTATACTAGTAACTATCAAAAAGGGTAAGAAATCCGCTAGGTCTGGCCTATATCAGCTTTCCTGGATTTAACGAAGCATGAGTTTTACATCACTGGCTGTCTTAAGGATTCCTCTTTTCAACAAAGCTAGTTAGAATCTTTGAACATGTATACTTCGAATGTTATAAAGTTGACAAAAGTTCATGAAACACCCCGCCCGTTATTATAACTTGTATAATTATACATCTGCAACAATTAGGGAGGGTCATGCAACATTCAGTTGCTCTATATTTTGGTTGAGTTTTTGTTTTTCTATCTATAGACAATAATGATGCTAAATTGCAGCGACTAACAGGTTGGTGAAATCAATGGAGCTCATTATGTGTTTTGAACATCAGACTGCAAAGATGTATGGTTTTCATACATTTTATAGGGTTACAATTTGTAGTATACTAGTCAATTTGCATGTACATTATCTAAAACTTCTATAACCAGTGGTGTGGAAACAACCAATCATGCAGGACATTGTCTAGTGAATGTCTGGTAAATTGAAACTGAACTGTACACAATGTATATGGGGAGCAGGACAAGAGTGGTGAAAATAGGTCAAAATGCCCGACAGTTGACTCGATGTTTCTTCACTCCTGCCTATAACCATTCAAATTGGTCAAAATAACAAAACAGTTTTTACAGTGATATATAGTAATGAATTTTATTGGAATTTGTAGTCAACATACCTTACAACATTATCTGCTATAGTTGTTCTTGTAGTTTGGTATTGTCATGTTAATATAAAAAGGTCCTACATCATAAGTAGATTATTAATAGCACAGATATTGTATGTTAATGTTTTAGGCACAATATTTATGATCTTAATTTAATTTTCATTAGTTTTTGTTTATATATATGGAGCTCATTATGTGTTTTGAACAAGGATGCATGGTTTTCATAAATTTTGCACACATTATCTGCTAAGTCTTGTTGCAGTTTTTATCACTATGTTAGTTAATAAACACTAATGCATGTTAATTTATAATTGTAATTTTATTTTTAGTTTAATTTCTGTTTCTCTACCTCCAAGACGATTATGATTCTAAATTTCAGGAACTTAGAGGTTGGTGGTGTTAATAGAACAAAATGTGTGTATATATACCATGCAGACTTGTTGCACAAAATAATTTTTAATGATAGTTGCTATCTGGTCATTATCAATAGCATTACTTCATTATCCAAAATACATGTCCTGCTTTACCTCTCCTAGATGCCAAATTTAGTTAGCTTTTCAATTTTAATGTTTTGTTACTTCTGAAGTCTTGTCTTCATATTAGTTGCAAATTGCATTCTCTACAAATTCTTATTCCAGTAATCATATTTTCTTTATCAATAACAGATTTGATTCTATTCCTGTTGACCATCATGTAAAAGGAAGTAGTGTACATGTATGGGGAACAGGACAATAGTGATGAAAATAGGTCAAAATGTCTGGCAGTTGTTTCCACACAAATATTGAATGTTAAAGTACAATATTTTATATATGATCTTAATTTTATTTTCAGTTTAGTTTTTGTTTGTCTATCCATAGACAATTATGATGCTAAATTGCAGCAATTAACAGGTTGGTGAAATCAATGGAGCTCATTATGTGTTTTGAATGTCAGACTGCAAGGATGCATATTTTCATAAGTTTTATAGGGTTACAATTTGTAGTCAAATTGCATGCACTAAGTCTTCTTGTTTTTATTGCCATGTAGTAGCAAGTAGTAATAAATCATAAATAAATTATCATTGGTCTTTCTCTACCTCCAGACGATTATGATTCTAAATTGCAGCAACTAAGAGGTTGGTGGAGTTAATAGAACTAAATGTGTGTATATATACCATGCAGACTTGTTGCACAAAATAATTTTGACTGATAGTTGCTATTTGCAATCGGCCATTATAAATATGTAATTTTGCACAACTACAATATCCAAAATACATGCCCTGTTTTACTTCTCATAGATGCCAAATTTAGATAAAACCAAATAATTAATTTTAAGGGTAAGATGTTTTGTTTCCTTCTGAAGTCTTGTCTTCATATCAGTTACAAATTACATTGTCTACAATTTCTTATTTCAGTAATTATATTTTGTTTTATCAAAAGCAGATTTGATAGATGATATAGGTTAATGATACAATAAAACATTAAATCTTATAGTGAGTTTCTTTGGAAAGTGTTGAATTATGTTAAATTTGGAATTTAAACCAATTAAATTAACTCTAACCACACGGTCCACACCTATGAACATATGATGTGAAGATGGGACAATTACTCTATCCCCAGGTATACAGTACTTCCACAGAGTAAATCATCATTTGGCAAGCCAGAAGATCTATGTTGGCACATAATAAATATAGGTTATACACCTACTTAAAGGGATTTATGCTATTTAGATCCCTAGGGCGAAGCCCAAAAGATGCTAAATAGCGTGAATTCAACAACGGTGTGGCTAGAGTACCGGTACCGGTACCGAAAATTTAACCCTTAAAGTACCGGTACCGGTTCCAGAAGCACAAAATTCAGAGTACCGGTACCTGTACTGAAAATTTAACCCTTAAAGTACCGGCAAAGACTGTCCACGTGCAACTATCATGAAGATCCTTAGAGAAGCGACTGTTCATTAGAGACAGTACGTTAGGATGACAAAGTGGAGGGGCAGAGCTCCCCCAGTTTAGGCCCTGGGATTGTTAGGGTTATCATCCATGTTGTTTGAGTCGGAGACTAATTTGATTTGATACTATAATGCAACACCAAGACAAATGTCACACCATACATCGTTAATGTTGCCCTCAATTAATAGCGTCGTCTTCTCTACCCAAGTCTATACCTACTTACAGCAACATACCTCTTTCAGTGGTCTAAAACACTCAGTAGATAGCCTTTGCCGGTACTTTAAGGGTTAAATGTTTCAGTACTGGTACCGGTACTCTAAATTTTGTGCTTCTGGAATCGGTACCGGTACTTTAAGGGTTAAATGTTCGGTACTGGTACCGGTACTCTAGCCACAGCCATTCAAGAAATAGGTGTATAACCATTATAAACCATATTCATAGATAATTTTGCCGAGTCATGGTATTTAAATCATGTTCCATGTTGAATCTGCTGATGAGTTACAACATTCAAAACACATTCATAATTGAATTACTGTCTTCAGGAAATGAACCCACAATGACACTGCACAAAATTTAGGTCAACTAAGACTTGTTTGTGGTTTCCACTATACAAAATAAATCCCAGTTCATACTATGATCTGAGATTAATTTTTTCATATATATATCCCTCATTAGAGGATTTAACATCAAAGGGAATTATATAAAAGAATGTAGACGTACTAGTTAACAAGATTTATGGAGAAAAAGTATTCTTTTAACTTGATTAACTCTCCAAAATGATGGCAACATCCTTGTATACAATGACTGATCCACAAATAAAACAAATAAACTTTTAAACTTTTGTAAGACAACTTTATACGTTGCTATACAAATACATGAGAACTTTATATTGGTATCGTGTTCAGTGTGCATTACATTTAGTGTTGTTTCAGTTTATAGTATGACTAGTTTCTCAAAGTTTTAGTTTAGTTGTAGTTTAATTAGCATAATATCAATGGGCTTATTTTAGTTCTAACTTTACTAACTAAAAGTCCCCATTGTAGACACATTTTCAGTTATAATTATTACAGTAGATCTGTATTAGTTTAGTTAACTAAAAATGAAAATGTTTTATTGGCAAGGCAGTTAAAATCAGGAGGCAGCGAGACTAAACTCGGCAAATTAATAAAAAGTTATTACAAATAATGTTGTTGGAGTGAAGTTACCATGTACACTACATTTTTATGACTAGAAGGCTATATGTTTGTATACTGAATATGTTTATGTCACATAAATGCACATTATATAGCTATTATTGTCATAGCATTTATTTATTTATTTTAATAGAACAGTGGGAAACTGAATTGCAAGAGTTGAAAGGTTGGTATACAAAATAATTTTTTTGTTTGCTGAATCCTAAGTTTAATTCATAATTTCTTTTTCTTCAATTCCTATAGTTATACAGCCTTTTATCTCTAATTATATTATCTTGCTTATGAGACCATAATTATTGACTTTCAATATTAATTAAGTCTCCAAATTGAATTTATATTTTTAATAGTATATAGTATACAAGTATACAGTAGTAGTAGATAACTTATTAAGCGTACATTACTTTATTCAGTTTGCATGTCGTAAAATTATGATGATTATAATTGTGTGTATTTTCATATACTGTGTTCCAATTCAAACTGCATTATCAGATGACAGCACTCCTGATGAAGGACCTCCACAAAAACAACTTTCACATGTAGATCATGTTTATAAAAATATATAATATATTTGGACATAGCATCAATTTTGCTTAATTTTAAGCAGTGTTTCGAGAGTGATAGCTTTCAAACAAGATGAGTTACTTACTTGGATTCCTGAATTTTTCACTTTGTTTCTAATTTTCTCGTGCCTGCATATCCTAAATAACGCTCTGCATAAGACCTATCCAGTCAATGTTGCATCTAATAAGATGAGTTGTGTTTCCATGCATTCTTTTGGTTACCAGAAGTCTTCTGAAGTTGTGAAACAGCAACTGTGAGTTGTAAACATTGTCATAACTTTATTGAACCACAAGGTTTTTATTAAAAGCCTCTTAATACTATGTACTTGTATGATTTGATGTCTAATAGTGTAACTCTATTGAAGTATATGCCAATGTTCATAGTTTTACAGAAAATGTGCTAATAGGCAGATAGCTGAACAGACAAACAAAATGGTTAAAGTAACCCTCCTCTGCCTTTGTGAGTGAGGATTAATAACAATTGTATTCAACATAGGCTGTACTATGTTAATTTATGTTCAGTGATACTTTATTCACTACTATATGTATGATGTTTTCTACTATAGCAAACATTGAAAAAATACCCAATTGCTGTAATTTGAATTCAATATGGCGAGGTATAAAAGGTTTGTGAATCAGATTTATTTAATTTTGTGATGGAAATATACATTGGAATGCACAAAGATGTTTGGAATATTCTATAAAAGAATTGTCACCAAACATTTCTAACAAACCACACCCAAAGTTACACCCATTTATTGACATGTCATAAACACGACCCACTAATTAATGATAACTATTTCCAGCCTTAGAATCAATTTTGTACAGAAAAAGAGCAGTGAGATCCCCCAAACAAATTCTAAATGAAAAGAAAATTTTTTCTATTCGTAACTGTTTTCTTAAAAAACATAAAAGAAACAAGTAGACTATTAAAGTGGTGTAGCATGGCAAGGCACAGTGCTACGTACTGCACTCTAGGGACAATTATGAATTTATGAATAATTGACATCTTATAACAGTCCAATGAGTCTCTATGTGTCTATAGCTATAAGTGTATGACTGAATTATTCTGAAATTCTTCATTCTTAGTTCTGGGAATTGCCTGAGATTCTGAAATTGAGTAGCTCTAACTTCAAATCAATTGATAATCATTTAAAATCAGTCGAAGTTTTTAGGCCAATTAAGTCAATTAATACTCCCATTTGATAATTAAAAAAGGCTTCCTGTCAATACATTATTTGCTGTTGTATGCATGAAAAGTATGTCTTTTGGCATAATTTTTATCACAGACTTACAAACGACAATCAGAAGAATTTTCAGTATTGATTGATTAATCATCCTAGCACTAGTTATACTTCTGAGTGGCACGTGAAATACATGGCATACACAGAAAGCAAGAGCCCCTACAGTAAACATTTGCATGAGACTGATCACTGCTTGTCAACAAATCTTTGGCTTATGAAACTGACACAGTATTTTAATAGTCAATGAATTTATAAGATCAGATTAAGTTTAGTACTGTTGACTTAATGTTGTTCTCATTGCAATAACAGCTTAATTACGAGTATAAATAATTGAGCACACTTGATTAAGGGCAAAGTATTGATTATGCATGATGATTTTTGCCCTGGGCTCCATCACTACTACGTTTGGCACTGGTGACATGTGCTGTGTCGACATCAAGCTTTGACTAAGGGCATCACTTGCACCACCATTCATTGATATGCCTACTCAATTCATGCCACTTGTGTAATTGTTATGTTGTTGTCTCACATCAATTGAGATACTTAGTGCTATAATATATATCAGGAGCGCATGAATCCCAAGGAGCGTACAACAGCTATATGAAAGCTATGTCAACCTTTGTCGAATGAAAGTACTTGAGATAATGATATTCATAATGTGTTTCAAGTGGTATAGTGTAAACGTGTCCTGCACGTGATACAAAAGGTGACAAAAGCTGATAAACGTACTATATACTAGACGGCTGTTGAAGAAGGAGGTGAAGTATCTTATAAGTAGAGTGAGAGAAGTGGATGCTATTCACTTCATGACCAACTAACCTTCCTTGGAAGTTCTTGTGAAATTTATCCGTCGTTGTTTTGCCCTGTAGCTTTTCTTTTTTGGAGTGCCACCTATTTTATATACTCCCATATTCTTCATTGCCTCTTGAGGTAGTGATGCAAGCGATGTTGATATGGTTCTCTTCATGGAACATACGCTCACAGTGTTCTGCCTAGGATATTTAGAGTGGTGGTTGGATTCTACATGCATTTAGTGCTGTTTATCCAGTATATACTTAATTCTGTCTCAGTAGCCTATGTATGTATTATCTGAGATGTAGTTAATTTATTTAAGAGGTGGTTAATTCATCTGAGAGGTGGTTATTCCCGACCAGTGTGGGCAGAACACTGCGCTTGCTACAGCTGCCTTTCTCTTTCCTAACTTATTAGTGTACTATACTAGTACTATACTGCACGTGCATTAGATGCAGTTTGTTGGTAGATTTTTAATTTTGTATATCGTCAGCCACTTAGCACCTCCGCCTTGTTTGCTTAGTGTTTGCCCATATATGGGCATTTTGTGCAATTCGTTTGACAAAGGTTGACACAGCGTTTTATATAGCAGTTGTACTCTCCTTCCCCGCCTTCAGCGGGGTTCATGTGCTCCTGTGTATATATATTGTAATAATGTATCATAGTATAATTATTTTACATAAGCAAAATCGTTCTTTATAACACATGCAGATAAAGTTTTTGAAACAATAGCTGGCTATTTGCGTAATCCATTGAAAGGGATCAGTTAAGTGCAATGTATATTTTGGAAGTAGTTTTTCTGAACAGAATTATTATTACAAACTTAGTTCATTCATGTATACTTACAATTATCTGATTAATAGCATTTTTTTGAAAGGCAGATTTATAATCTCTGTACATGTGTTTGTGTTAAGGCAATATGATATAACATGTAATTCATGTAATAAAAAGTAAATGATAATTGATTTAGCTAGAGATCTAACAGTGGTTTTATAGTTTATTATGGGGTGCCAAATGAGTCAAAATTACATTGTCTGTCTTTTATCAGTCTTTCATCTTTTATTTCGTGTTGGCTGCTCCAGTATTGTGTTTTCTGATATCATATCGGACGTTGTATAAACTATATCTGACTTCCAATATCATATCAGACGTCAGATATACTATATCCGACTTCCAATATCATATCAGACATCGTATATACTATATCCGACTTCCAATATTATATCAGACATCAGGTATGCTATATCCGACCTCCAATATCATATCGGACGTCAGATATACTATCTTCCAATATCAAATCAGACATCAGATATGCTATATCCGACCTCCAATATCATATAAAACGTCAGATATACTATATCTGACCTCCAATATCATATCCGACGTCGGATATACTATATCCGACTTCCAATATCATGTGATATCATATATACATCTGACCACCGGTACCAATATTATCATTTAATGCCCAAGTGTCCATTTATCATGTTATCAGGACTATCCAGCAAACACAATTACACTATAATGTAGAATGCTCAACTCTCATCACTAACATGCATGGAGTATACAACAGTTAATATATATCATGAATACTAATAACACCACACAAAAGTTATTATTATTATTAATGGTTTTTATTTCATATCCGATTACAAGTGCTTGAAAGGAAAAGTCCTCCCAACTTTGTAGTTAAACAGTATTGAATTTCAATTTTCCTGCACTACTAATGACAGAATCCATAGCTATCTTAAATGCATCATATGAATTGAAACTTCCTCGAGGTAGAATAATAATATTCCTACAGGTATTTGTAGTAATGGCATTAATACAATCAAAGCGAACTGTGATTGAGTCTTTCTTAGGCACAACTATACCAGAGACAAACAGAAGGAAATGACGTATCCCTGTATGAAAGGAATCATAAAACTATAGCAACTATTAACTATTTCACAATAGTGTGCATGCCTTCTTTTGAAAGGTTACAAATATACCTGTACAAAAATTCCAGTGTAACTGAGTCCAGATCTTCATCCTCATTCACATACAAAGCTTGTAACACTTCTTCATTTCTGATCTCACCAGAATAGGTAAACAATCCTAAAATTTGTTGCGGAAAGGTTTTAACTAAAGTTAGGACATTGACAGCATTCAACCCATCTTCAAGAAGGTTCGATATTTTATTCAGAAACTCAATCAGAAGGAGTTGTTGTTCCTTCAATCTCTTGTCCACTGTCAACAGAAGGCAATCAAATTTTAGAGTCATTAATACAACACTCTGACTCATATGGTGGTGATTTGTATGTAAATACTGTACATCTTGTTTACCGTAATAATTTACTTATTATTCAAATCAAAGCTGGGTAGAATTGTTAATCTTTCTTTTACAATACAGTAATACAAAACAATAGTAAAAAAGTAAATAATTAGTATGAAGTTATAGATGAAAATGATTTATGGTCACTTTCCTCTGGTTGGTTATTATCAATGTTTAATCTGATATCCAACAAATAATATTGTTGTGAATTGGAAACCCTAAATTTGGGACCTCTACTCAAAATTTCTAGTGAATCTAAGACCATGCAACTGGTTATATGAAACTCCATAGGTCCCAAAAAACTGAAAGCATTTATGGGAGTGGATCCATTAATAATATTGGAAATGCTGGAAGGGTGCCAAAACTATGAATATGGGTCTATCATAAATGATCGTGTTACGTTACAGTAGGAGATTAAGTAATCTCAATTTATTTTTGTGAATATATTATTTTAAAAATCCATTTCAATTCTGTCCTGGTTTCACAACCACCTAGTGATGTAGTAGTTATATAGCTAGCCTGATCAACTTCTACACTTATTGCCTCACTAGAGAAGATCTGATGGTTTGTGATAGTCTCAAGCATGTATTTCATGCAGAAATCCTAGAGAATAACCTCAGAAAATTCCTTCGAATGTCAAAACTTAAAAAAAAATATGAACTCCACACATGAAAATACACCATGTCTTTAAGTGAAATCACTGTCAGAGGTGAGATGTTCATTTTCAATTATTTGAGTATCATTCAGAAACAAACATTAGGAAATTCAACTAATTTTTTCCCCAAAATGTCACTTAAAATCATGAAATCAGAAAGTAAACTTATGACAGTAGTTTTACTCTCTGACATAGTGTATTTTGATGTTCTGAGTTCATATGTTTCATAAATTCACATATTCAAGCCTCAGATTTCTGGTTATGGCCATCAAATTTAGTGTCCAATTACTTCTTAGGCTTTTGTAGGGTTCTTCAAGATATCTCATGTCATTACAACCAACCTATTACACACTAATAATATAAGGGCCCCATTAAAACAAGATCTGATAGTTTGTGTGGAATTTGGTATAATATTGGAGGTTGGATATTGTATATGCGATGTTTGAAATGATATTCAAAGTTGGATATATATCTGATGTCTGCTATAACATTGGAGGTCGGATATAAGTATTTGAAGTCGGATATGGTATATCTGACGTCTGATATGATATTGGAAGTCGGATATGGTATATCTGACGTCTGATATGATATTGGAAGTCAGATATAGTATATTTGATGTCTAATATGATATTGGAGGTCAGATATAGATATTGGAAGTCGGATATAGTATATACAACGTCCGATATGATATCAGAAAACACAATACTGGAGCAGCCAACACGAAATAAAAGATGAAAGACTGATGATGTAATTTTGACTCATTTGGCACCCCATAGTTTATACACATTACCTGTGTAATTTTATTATTGGATATTTACTAGAGAAGAAGATTCAAATAGTTTTGCTACCTATACCTGTAACAGGTATTCGTACAACTTAATTATGTACTGTACTATTATAGTAGAAACAATACAGTAGTTTAATTTATGAGATATTACTCATAATAGTAGAGGTGATTGTAGAATGTCATGGTTTAGTGAAAAAGGCAAAATAAGTAAGTTTGTTACAAATGCTGTGAAATACTAGACGAATGCTGTGGACCAACCTGTGATTAAGACATTCTTCTCATTATATATCCATGTTCACATACATACTTTATAATGGATATGCAGCTAAATAATTATAATAATGATTGCACTAAAGTGCAGAACCCTCGCTAGCTATTGCTAAAACAGCAAGGCTTTAGAACAAACACACCATTCGTATCAACACTAAGAAGCAGTATACTACATCATGAATATGCAAATTATGGGGATAGCATGGCCATCAGATCTCTTGAAACTTCACAAATAGCTGGACAAAACTTCACAAATAGCTGTATAAACACTCGTTAGGACGACAGACAAAATCCAAGAAACAAAGCTTCAAAGAGACAAAAGTTAGTGTTTCAGTGTTTCCTGCTGACATCAGCAAAAACGATAAATTTCAAGATGGCGACAGATCGACGAGTATTTACACGGCTGTATCTTTTCCATCGAAGTGTTTTCTTGCAAATCGCTTGAATCTCGCAGTAGGCCTAGTGTGCTCTTTCCTTCGCAGCTACCAAGAATCTTCAAAAGTAAGCCGTTGCAAAGATTAGTGGGAACACACACACAAACCGATTACTATAACCCTCCGCCTACGCGCTCGGGTTAATAATGTGTGATATTATAACATAGGCTCCCTCCTATAATAAGCCAATCAGAGTAAAAAAATACAAAAATATATGTGGATCAATTGTTACAATAAAAGTAATCAGTTAAGTCGAGAGTTCTTTACTGCCTTTTCATATTTTAGCTCGTAAACACTGCATGCGTGGTTAAAAATACTGATTGTTAAATCACTGCATTAATATATATTCTATAACTATATCCCATGTTATTATATACTAAACCACTGTATTGTTTACCATAATATTATAGACCAGCTGTCCTTTACTAAGCTGGCACCATTGCATCCTTTTGCATCTTTTACTAAACCATTGCATCCTTTACATAAAACACATCCATTGTATACTATAATTATAAATGAATCAATGTATTAATAGAACTAAGACAACAGTTCTAGTTTCTGTGGTGAAGACATGTCAGTGGATGTGTATGCATGACTTGAACAAGAGGTGGTCATTCTTTGCTACTGGCACCAGTATACTAGTACCGTTCCTGCATAAATGGTTATTAGGTTAATTCCTAGGTATACCAGCCATGGGAGAACTGGTCTAAAGTGCTATATAGTCTCATGCATACTGTCTAGCTGTGTGCGACTAAAAATAAGGGTAATATTTTTTTTATTTAGTAAGTCTAGCCCCTGACTTTGCTGGAGTGACATACCATAGAATACAATTTATCTTTGGGAATTAACTTAACTGTAGGCTTTCGATTTATATGTAAGAAAACTAATTAAGACAAAAATTATAGTGGAGTATGCACAGTTTGAGTATTTAAGGATAAACTGGTTCTAGTGGTAGAATCAATCTATACCATTGGAAAGATAACAAAACATGCATGGGTCATCCCTAATTGCATTGATAGAGTGTATTTGTGACCATGTCTGTGTAAACTGGTCTTATGCATATGGATCAAAATATAATTTTGAGATACAAGTGAAAATATATCCTGTAATTTTATACAAACAAGCTTGCATTCAGATTGCAAAAGAATACTGTTACGATTATGTTTGTATTCTTAATGTACTAATAAGTTAGCATTGTCATTATAATTATGAAGATGAATCATGCATGTTTCAAGTTTTGATGACACTGTATAACCATGTGTCAAATGCCATGTCCATTGGACAACTAAACTTCCTTTCCAAAACTATGGGAGTAGGTGATGTCACTACTGAAAAATCGAACACGATCATCATCAGCAATAAAATAATATCTCTCTTGTACCGTACTCTCTTTCTCCCTCAATACCTGTTGTTGCACTGCAGTGTCTACATGTTGAACTAACTGTCTCCTTCAAGTTTCTAAATGATGACTTCCTCATATCTGAAACTCATTTTACTTGTTGCATCACCCTAGGCCTATAGCTATATTATACAAAACATTCTTCCCGCAGGCACGGGAAGTTTTTGTTTATTAATTATTCATGAGTGGTCTACTACTGCATGTGGCGACGAATTATACTAAGTCTATGTACACGAGATCTTTTCTTGTTTCTTCTTTATATCAATATTATAAACAAGTAATTGTGCTAAAACAAGGTTTGAAGTATACTTAATAGTTGTATAGCATAATAGCAGGAATATAAAAGATAAATATAATTATATAGAATCCTTTTGCAACTGATAATTAACCCACATTAATCCTTTTTGCCACTCAAAATGGCACTCCAAATGGCCAAGCATGCTATAGCAACGCTTTTACGGTTGCTATCAATTAATGAAATAATTAAATCTCATGCATAATTATGGCTATGGGAGGCAGGGTTGCCAGTTTGTGAACAAAGTTCATAGATCTATGAACTTTCTGAGACTTGCATGAACTTTTTGTGAACCTGAACATTTTTATGAACTTTCTATGAACTTTTAATCATTTTTATGAACATTTTGTGAACTTGTCTTTCAAATACTACACTGCATCCATTAATTAACAACTGTGTGTACACTCTTAACCATCCCTCTTCATTAAACAGTTAAAACTGCTTAGAGAAGTGGCTCAATCTTTTTCCTTGCAGCTGACATGCGACAATGTGTGGCACTAGCACTTTACAATGTTGATAATTTGAACAATGCAATGAATGCATTAATACAGAGTGTTGATACTTGATTGTTCACTGTTAAACTGCATCATTGTCATGTGCAGTTGTGTATACTTGTGCTGTTGTGCAGGATCAGGCAAAGATGCAAATACTTGATGATGAATGGCGCAAGCTTTCAGTGGAACCACTCCCATTTGACCACAAAGACATGGAGCTAGAGGAGTTCTGGGGAACACTCTCAGATGTCAAAGATGGTGCTGGATTACTCCAATTTCTGACACTCTGTAGCTTCATGAGCAGTCTTCTCAGTTTGCCACATGCAAACGTAGATGTTGAAAGGATTTTTTCATCTGTCAATCTAATCAAAACAAAGAATCGAAACAGATTGCATACAAAAACAGTTCATGCCCTTCTTAAGACTAAAGATGGAATAAAAGCCTTCAAAGGGTGTGTTGAATTTATTCCTCCTTTAGAACTCAAGCGAAGAATGACAACTAATAATTTGTACAGTGCTGACCCAGATGAAGAATCAGATTCTGATGAAAACTAATCGTAGTAATCATGATAAACCTTAGTACTTTAATTAGCAGCTCCAATGAATCCTCCAAAAAAAAAATTTGCTCACGTAGAGGGACAAAATTATTAGATGTACAGAAACAATTTTTGTGAACTTTTGCCTGGCCGATGTAATTAATTAACCTCAAGAAACAATGGCTCAGGATTTTGATCCACAGGATATTCCAGTACAAGAAGCATCTATAGGAGGTTACGAATGTGATCTTTTCCTCGAATTTGTTGAAACTAACCTGAAATGTTGTAAATGTAAGTGGGTAGTGAGAGAACCACATCATCTAACATGTTGTGACAAGACCATGATAATGTGTAAGGTGAGTCAGAAGTTAAGGTTATAATATACTATGGATACACTGGGTGGACAAATCCTTGCTCAGCTTATAAGCTTAGCAAACTTTAAAGGGTGTGTCCATCTCAATTAATTAAACATGATGAGTGGGTGTGCACGGTGTACTCTCATGCTGAAAAATGGTAGTCTTGTCCCCCAGGGTGCCAAACTGCACAGTGAAAAACAGGCTGGTAACTTGGACCAGCATTCCTGGCGCAATGATTTCATAATCATGTGAATATCACCTGATTCACTCTGCTTATTTGTATCACAAATATTTGAATCTTTGCTTACTTGTGTCGTGAATCATGGTGTCCAGATGATGGTAGATGGCTGGAATCCACAGCCTTTGTTACAACTTTTTTACTTGTTTTTGATATGCCATACGAAGTCATGTGATCAATTGATACAGTGAGCAATCTGATTGGATATTACAAGATTCGGTAATAAACATCACTGCGAGGTACCAGACTGATTTTCGCCATGGGGCGTGAAAGTCCGGCAATGAGACTAGAAAAATGGTTGACTTTGGCTTTGTGCAGATTTTCTGCACCTTTTAAATTTAAAAGGCTAGTTGTCTTTTATGCTACTAACACTTGTGTTGCTATGATACTAGCTGTTTATTTTACTTTTTTTGACGTCTTTCAATTGTCATGCATGTGTGAGCGACTGTACAAGTGTCATTGTCTAAAAAAGAGCCTCGTTTGGGCACTTCTTCACAGATGAAGCTGTGAGTTATATTTTTTGTTATTAAATCAACTTAACACATTTTTTTTACCAACAATCGAAAGTTAAACTTTGTGTCTCTAAGTCACAAAAAATTCCAGAAGTTACACGTAAATTTACCACCATCTCTGACCTTTGACCTCAGTTGAAACAGTGTCTAAGGTAGCAAGTAGTAACCTCTCTTTGCTTGGAATAATTATATACACAATGTAGTTGGTATGGTTATGTGCTTTTTAAATCTCTTTAGCTTATATAGTTTACCTTACTGAAGTAATCGCTGAAAATAAATGATCTACTAGTTTTGCAACCCAACCCCTACCGTTAGAGGAAGAGTCTGGTTCAACCTTATCAACTCATTTGTAACACTGTTGAAACAACAGAGCCATCAGAATATTCTATTGCAGTTACATAAGGCATGCATGGCACCCACACATATCACACTCCTCACATGGGTATATTTACGCGAATAAGTGGGCATGTTGTCACTTGGCTGGCTTCAGTTAACATCAATATGTTACAAATGAGTTGATAAGGTTGAACCCGACCCTTCCTTTTACGACGAAAGGCTAGGCTGCAAGACTAATAATTTATTGTTCGGCTAGTCAAGTGACAGGTCCGGTGAATCACGCTCTCCCTTATTGGCAATTGGCACTGCTGCATGGTCACAATTGATACTGCATGGTCACAATTGACACTGCAACACACCCTCATAATATACATGTATTTATAATTGGTGCACATTTTGTCACAGCAACACCATGCATGTAGCCATAACAACCTGTTTTACAAACTGAATTCAAAGTTATGCTCTTCCTTGCAATTGCACTAATCAATACATATGCTATTTTAACAATTTTTTGCAGTGTACCTTTGCAATTTTAAATTCTAACCTGTTAAATGAGAGATAACACCTAAGAAAGTCACAGGTACCAAAATTTTTCTGCATTAATAGCAGGAAGGAGTTATGATAAGAAAAGAAGTAAATATTCGAATATTCTCCAATTAAAAAATAAATGTTTCCCTCGTAAAAAATTATTGTTTGTTACCACCTTAATAATTATAATTAACAGGATTTCAAATTGTATTTTTTGCTTGTATCAATTGTAGACATGGTCAGCTTCATACTGGTGTATCAGCTTGCAATGCTACTAGGTTATGACTGTTCACATTTCAATAGCTGTCAGAATCATGCATTTTGAGAACCTCTAAAATAGTAAGCTTGATAATGTTATTATAGGGAGTGTGGTGATTCAAATACTCGTAAAATTCACTAAAACCAAAATACTATCATGGTTATAACTATAGGATGTAAGCTTGACTTCTTTTCAAAGTTGTATCCCACTTCAAAGTTACATCTAATATGTTCAATTGCATACGTTATATTCATTCCTACTCAAGAGTTGTATTCCAAATGAAGAAGAACCATGTTCTCAATGTCATCAATGGAATTCCACTGCTTCTTATGATGAGGTGACTTCAGAGAGAGTGAAGAGATTGACGGTTCAGTGTAAGCATTACAAGGAAGAATGTAAGTGGAGTGGACAACTTCTTGCTCTGGATGGACACCTTGCTCGTGAATGTCAATACAGAAAGTTGAAATGTCCTTATGGATGCTCTAAAAATATTTCATACCGTAATTTCGAAGTTCATAAAAGTGACGAGTGCATCCTTCGACCTCCTGAAAAGAAAGCAGACACAAATTCTAGGAAAATTGCAGAACTTAGACAAGATTTTGAATGGTTGAAAGGGTGTGTCCTTCAATGTCCTGAACTTACACTCGAACATAGACGGTTATCAACCCACAATGGTACCATTTGAACATAAATTGCAGGCACAAGTAATCAGACGTGAAAAGAAAATTCCAAGCACCCAAGGAATTGCTTTATTGATTGGATTAGCAGTTCTTTGTATTGGTAGTCTCATAGCATTGTATAGCAAATTCCTTACTATAACTTTTCTATTTACAATATATTGTCTCTTTTCAGCTTGTTACTGCTTTTTCCGACCAATTGTTAGAGTTTTAGATTTATTCCAATAATTTTTAAAAATTCATAATTATTATTAATCTTCATGTAACTATGCTTATAAGAATTGATCATCAGGTTTGGTGAGGTGCGCTTCACCTCCATTCAAACCGCTAAGACAATCTATGGTTAATGTGAATGAGCAGCAATGCATCAGAGTGAGATATGGCCCATTGTAATGCTTTTGATGTCCACTGTGCTTCTTAAATTAAAAGAAGTAATGATCTACTGTGCATGTATAGGAATGATGCATACTTAAATAAAATGAGGTCTTGTTTGCATGCTTTTGGGTTTTGACCTATCTTCTTTCATTGACCCTCCCCATCGGGAGGGTTACAGTAAAAATTTCTGTCTGTGTGTCCTACTCCGCTCTACCGCAAAAACTGGACGCTCCTGGACTTCCACACTTGGCATGTATACACTCCTCTGAAGTGACATGTAAAATCCGGTGCACTAACTGCAATGCATGCATGCATCCACATGTATACATGTACTTGTCTAGACTCTATTACTCACACTACTGTATGCAAACACATACATTTTCTACACAAGTTGAGGCATGGCATGGCATGAAGAGCATCAAAAGATTAGCAAGGACTTTATTGAAAAGACTTGTACAGTTGTACTAACAATGACATTAAACGAAATAACCAATATTTTACAACTAGCTTAGGAAGCTGCTCCACCAAAACCAAAAATCTTTTGTTAGTAAGGGAACAGGCAACTGACAAAGCAAGTCAATTATCAGCTCTTATTTCAGTACAGACACACTAATTGCAGCAATGGCGCACTTAAACTCAGCTATTGGGATAATGAATGCATTATTAATTATCTAGGAATTCCAATACTGAAAGCTTACCTAAAGTAAAATCCATTTGTCCCAATGCTAACAAGGACAAACAATTGAGTTTTAATTCCACGAGGAAGAAAAGATCAACGCAGAAGAAATCACCTTTAGCATTTACAGTCACTATATGTGGAATCTGTCTACAAGAGGAAGACAGATCTGATGATACAACAGTAGAGTGGATTGAATGTACAAAATGTGGTATTGCATTCATACTTATTGCTGCAGTAAGACAAAAATCAGTGACAAATATATCTATACAAACTGCTCCGATTATGTATGATAATCGGAATAATGATTCAGACCATTATTATAATTATATATATATATATATTCAATTTTTATTATTATTATAATTATAATTTATAGTAATTAATTAAAGTCATTGGACTGTTCATAATTTTATATTTATTAATCTTCTTATCTTACCTATAATGGAACTCAATCGATCCATCCATCTATCTTCTTACTGTGACATAATATTCAGCAGGCTAACAATACGGATTTTATTATCAACACTGGTTAACAATATGAGAAATATTCAAGCATGCTAACATACTATGCCAACATACTGTGATGCTAACGTACTGTCTCTAAGTAATAGCTTGTTTGAAATGTATGAGCAACCATTTTCTTTCCGTGCCGTCCCTACATAGTGAGTACTATCATACTCGCTGTTTAGCCCATTCTCAACCTGTCAACTATAATAATTATTAATAGCTGATTAATGTATACACAATGATGATTCTACAGATATAAAAATTAATTAAAACTGTGAAACAAAATTAATAATGAAATGACCATTGTTATAAATTCAGAAGCAAAAAAAAATAATTTTGATAGCAGTTATGACTAACTATTAAACATTAAAAATCAATTGATTATCTAATCAGATAGTACTGGTCTATTAATCAAGAGGTGTGTCACTACACATAATTTATTCAGTACGTGTTAGAGCACCAGCACCACCTCCATATCCATATCCCTTAGGACCAAACTTGCCACCATAACAACCTGCAATGTGAATATGTTATTACTAATAATCCATGGATGATAAAGTCACTTGGGATAATAATTTTTGCTCCAATGCATTCAGTCGTTCATTGTATACAGGAAGCTAACTAGATTTGGTACGAAGATGGAGCAATACATAATTATAGTTACTCTTTCTGGATACTAACATTAGTCTATACTAGCCAACATATTATGAGTGTGATGACTGTATGTGAAATAGTCTTAATTCATTTTCCAAACACTTAAAATCAACTGCTTGTTATTCAGCCATCTTGTTAAAGAAGCTACAAATGTACATGTAACAACATTTAATATCATTTTATATGCTTTCAAGGGTTGAGAGTTTTATTGGTTTTTTTTAATGGTTGAAAAACAATCAACCATTTTGGAAAATCTAATTTTCGCATATTGTCAGTCACATATTGAAGGGAAGTGTTTGATCAAAGTTATTATTTCCCAAGTGAGTGATATTCTACTTTACTGGATTGGATAATACAGAAAATAAACACATACACATGGTTACCTTTGCAGTAAATTTCTCCTTCATTGTCACACACAGAGGTTGAGTCAAGACTTTTATGACAAGATTGACAATAGAAACATCGTTTGTGCCAATTCTGTTGGGTAAAAGAATATGAAGAGGTATGTACTTTGTATACACAAAAGAACATTCTCCTTCTACTGTATCATGATTATTATGCAATATATCATGCAATATATCATTATATGAATGGGATAAATATTGAAAGTTAGCTTGCTAAATTTCATTCCAAGCTTAACATCAATGGATGCAGTGTTTTTGATAAACTCATGTAGCACACCATTGGCCCCAAAGAGCTTCTTATTTGGCATTGCACAGTTCTCTCTTTGGGCCAGTCGCGCAGTTGGTTATGATTATATTCTCACAAACAGCATTAGTTCTTTGTTAATTGGCTCAAGATGTATTCTCAATGGCGCACACACTAACCATTTTTGAGCCAATTTGGCCCATGCTTCAAAACTTATCAAAAACTTTGAATGAACGAATACATGCATATACATTGTGGATAGATGGTACATGGATGCCAATTGGATGGATTGATAGATGGATGAATAGTAAAAACTAAAACGTTCGTTCATTTACATGTAATCTTAACAATGTGCACCCGCCAATGTACTGTCAATCATGTTTATCTGGCACCTTTTGCTGTAATGAACTGCAATAGATGTTTATACAAGCAGCTTTGGTGTTTTTACAGATCATTCTGCATTCTATGAGCCTAAAAAGCTGATAACACAGAGCAAGACATTTATCAACCACCATTTTATTGCAATTTTGATTTCACGTGTTTTGTGTCTGCATCAAGGTGAGCTCGAGAATTAAAGGATACAAAAAAAAGCCAATCCGAATGTTCACCTCAAGTATAATGATCTGGATAACCATGTATCCATTCCAGCCAACCACGATGAAGAAGTATGTAAAGTTTTAAGTAATCAAAATTCAATTCAATGAAGCTGCTAATACGTGTCCATAAATGAATGTTTCAACATTGGAATTGATGATGTAATAGTAATATGAATAATAATCATACCTTTCCAGCTCCAACAATTTTCTCAGCCGTATAAACAGCTTTGCCACATATTCCACAATCATCAGGACCTCCAGTACTCACTCCTAAAGTGCAATAAATGAGATTCATGAAAACCTTGTGATTTATCACCTATGTACTACTATCCATATTCATATTACATGTACATACATGTAATTATAGTATTATAAAATGTACAGTAGACCCTTGGTTATCCAAACCCCAAATCGCTCGGATTATCAAAAATTGTAAAAAATATTGTAAAAAATAGTTTAAAAAAAAAATTGTATAGACATGGTGAGATAGGGCCATTAATATTTTTTGCACATGCATGAAACTGTAATGATTTTTTATTGTAGCTAGTTAGCTACAATAAAATTAGTTGAGTATAGCTAGTTCAAGCTCATTGGATAAGACCAAAGAAAAAGTACTGAGTTTGGAAAAGAAGATTGAGATCATGAAAAAGTACGTGTACTATTGTACTACTTTGTACTGTGATCATAGGAATTTGTGAATTCCTTTTACATTTGTATGTTACATGTATATGTATAGCATAGTAGCAAGGTGTAATACAGTTTAGTACATGTACATTCAAATTCCAAAAAGCATAGTGGCAATGTGTCTATACACATATTTCAGCAAATACCTGTTTTGCCCCCTGTTGGCAACTTTTCTGAATGCAATGCAGCATTGTACATGTATACTGAGGTCAATGAAAGTACAGTGATACCATGTAAACTTGCATGTGTTTTAATAATTTGTGTTGATAAAGAGTGTCATGGTGAACCCTGATTCAGTGAATATTTTCAAATATTTACCAGTTCAAGGATTAAACAGGTAGGTACTTACTATTATATGTTGGTAGTATAAATACTAGGTACTAAGGAGGTTGTTGTTTCTAATTAGGCTTAATAATGGGAGAGCGAGCCTGAGTGGTACCTCCCACCAGTCAGTAACTAGTGACACTTCTGATTATGATGGGGGCGAGGTTGGATCTTCCTCATATGATGCTGACTTAGATTCAGAGAGCTTTGACAACCCTTCTGATGTGAATGTTAGTGACAGCCATGATCCTGCAAGCTATGTTGGGAGAAGCTTATCTGAGGATGACAAACTACGTATTTTAACATGACTGGAGTAAACATAAAGGTAAATTTAAGTTTCCTGTAACTGATTTAATCCTAGTTGGCTAAGTAGCAGATGGTTTGTACTGCATTCCATGCATATATTTTAGTGCTACTCATCACTCACTGTTTGTGACAACTGGATTTAGAAATTGGAAGAAAGCTCTTGGTATAAAGAAAAGTTACATTGACCAGCATAAGCTAAGTGAGGGTCACAAGGTAGCAGAGCAGAAAGCTAGTCTATTTCTACAGCAAGTACATCAGCCTGCCTCAAATATTGGAGCAATGCTATCGAAGCAATTGACTGAGCAGAAAATTCGAACCAAAAAAGGGATATTATCTATAATTGATGTTATTCTGACACTCGGATAGAGAGGAGTACCGTTCAGAGGGAATTGGGACAAAAAAGAGAATGCCGAGGATGGTAATTTTGCATATTTTGTAAACTGGAAGGCTAAATTTGACAAAGATCTACGAGACCATTTAGAAACATCTGCTGATAATGCTAAGTACACATCCTCGAAAATCCAGAATACAGTCATCAACATTTGTGAAGAGATCATACGTGAACGAATCATATCACGCATTTCTAAATACTGGAGCCTCATGGGTGATGAGACACAAGATTGTTCCACATCTCAGCAAGTGAGTATTTGTGTAAGATACGTAGATGTAAATGGTGACGTTTGTGAGGATTTCATGTTAAAGCTGAAAAAATGGATAGCAAAAGTATTGCTGATGTTTTATTATCTACTCTTGAAGCATGGGGTATGGATTTCAGTGGTCTTGTAGGCCAAGGATACAATGGAGCTGCTGTCATGAGTTCTAGTAAAAATAGTGTTCAAGGTCGAATACATGAGAAGTATCCTAATGCTACTTATGTACATTGTCACTCTCATGTTTTAAGTCTTGCTATTTCAAGTGATGTCACCAACAATTCGAAACCTTATTGACAGTGTTCAAAAGTTAACATGGTTTTTGTCTGGTAGCGCAAAGAGGAAGGAAATATTCCTAGAGATTGCTTTTCGTAATGGTGATGATCATCAGTTAGTTGAATTGCTGACAGGAAATGATGATCAATATTTCTCTGAATCAAACCAGGAGATAGTAAAAGGAGGAAAGAGGAACACTGTGCCTAAGTTTCGCCCAACACGTTGGACAGCAAGAGTAAGTACTTTGTCAGCTTTATTAGCCAAGCATGATGATGTTTAGAAAGCTTTGGAACGAATCAAAGAAACCAGCACAGGAGATGCAAGGATTGATGCTGCTTCTTATATACGACTTATGGAAGATTCTCAATTTGTTGTTGCTTTGGTTGTTGGGCAGTTTGTTCTCAGTTTCCTTGCTCGTGTCACAGTTGTACTTCAAAGTAAAGATTGTAATTTAGTTGATGCATATACTGATGTTGCACTTACCAAAGAATGTATACGTGATGCAAGAAATGAGGAGTGTTGGGCTAAAGTTTGGAAGAGATCAGAGCAGTTGGCCTCGACTATTGAAATTACTATGCAGAAACCTAGAACTGTACAAATACAATCACATAGGGTGAATGCTGGTGCTGTTAACCAGAGTTCATGTGATTATTATAGAATTAATGTCCCATTCATTGACCATGTAATTCAAGAGTTAGATACGAGGTTTTCAAATAAACACGAAGGGCTTATTGCAGCTCAGTACTTGATACCGTTCTATTTGAATGATCTTTCTCAGGAAAAAATTGACAGTCTTACTGAATATTTTGAAAAGTTTTTACATATGAAGACAAGGAAAACCTTCTAACAGATGTAACAAAATGGAAGAAGTATTACGAAGGAATGGAAGAGCGACCAAAGTCAGCTATTGCAGCTTATCATTAATGTAGCCCTCAAATTTATCCAACCCTTCACAAAATATTCACAATCTTTCTTACAACTCTTGTTGGGAGTGTTTCTTGTGAAAGAAGCTTTTCTGCTCTACATTGACTAAAATTATGGACACGTGCAACAATGAAACAGGAAAGGCTGAGTGGACTAGCCATGATGCTATTACATCAAGGAACAAATTACATACCCATTCCAGAAGAGGTATACTTTAAAAAGTCCAATTGGAGACTGGAGAAAAAATAACTGTTATGTATATTTATTTATTTTAATAAAGTCTATGAAAACAACAGATGTTACTTACTCATGTTAGAGTAATTATTATGCACATGAATCTGTACTTATAATAACAAATAACATCTGTTGTATTCCACAAATATTGGAGAAGTTAGCAGAGTTACTATGTGATTTATGTTTGAAGTACATTGTCCATTCTTTATTGTGGAATGTATACCTTAGTTGTATTAACAATAAATATCACTGATAGCACCTTATATATTTTAAACATTATTTACCAAGTAAAGAAATTATTAAAATTATAGTCTTAGGAGGATATTATTAGTATTATATTGAAACTAATGTAACGAAATGAGGGTTAAAATAACTTATTAAGTTTTACAGTGATAATGTGCAAAAGTTTCAGCTCATTAATTATTTCATGAGGGCATGACCAACTAAACTAATACGCATATGTACGTGAACTAATAATAACTTCACAGAGGAATGCGAGTGCGTGTCGAGTCAGCCGCAAGCCTGCTACGAGTGCTCGCTTCCAACTCGACGCGAACTGGCGCTCGCATGCGAGCGTACCGCACGCGCGCGAGCGCTACAGCAAATTAAAAAAAGGGTCTTGGGATACTGTTAATGCCAAGCGACTCCATGGAATACTGTTAATGCCAAGAGACTCCATGGAATCAAAAAGGGTAGTTGTTTTAAAAACTTCTGGGTAGTCTGTGAGAGAAATGAAGACTGGGCGTGCAGAAAAGACAGAAGGCAAGACGAGTGTTTTAAAAGTTTTGGGCAACGCCCACATCTTTTGTTACTATACTTACTGTGTAACTTTCATTTTTTAAACAGCTTAGGCTTCTAAGTTGTTTAGTAGAGTAAACAATCTCCTATGGAATTCATGGATATCAAATATATCATTTCATAGTTACAAGAAGACGGCAAGGCGACGCGACGCCCACATCTTTCAATACAATTTACTTACTGTGTAACTTCCGCTTTTTAAACAGCTTAGACTTTTAACTTGTTTAATCGGGTAGAAGATCTTCCAAGAAAGTCATGGATACCAAATTTATCCTTCGTTACTCACAGGAAGGTATCAAGGCGAGTGTTTACTTAGTCAGTGGACCAGTTACTCAACATGCTGTGTCTACTTGCGCGCATGCGCGAGTTGCTTGACACGCGTGCAGCGGCACTCGCGCGCAACGCGAGCTGTACTCGCGTGCGCTCCTCGCGAGCAGCAGTCGTGTATTGTGAAGTTGTGGCTGAACCTCGCTGTAGCCAAGTCATATGAAAGCACACCTTTTGATTATTTGTCAGTGAAATAACAGTTATTATAGAGGGGAATATTTTTAAAAGTGTGCCTTTAAGTAGATGTGAATTCATTAACGGGTGCAAGGACCCCCCTGGATTTACCCTTGCATGATGAATTATAAAAACTATAGAAATTTAAGGTTAACTGGTGAATGAAATTAAAGTATTTTTATTAAAAAAACAAGTAGTCCTAAATCACAAATAATTTATTAAAAGCACAAATATTGAATTTTATAATTTTAGGCACAGTATTTATGATCTTAATTTTATTAAGGGGGTTTGTTTTTGTTTTCTTATTTCTATCTATAGCTGATTATGATGCTAAATTGCAGCAACTGACAGGTTGGTGAAATCATTGCTCATTGTGTGTATTAAACATCAGTCTGCAAAGGATAGTTTTCATAACGTTTATAGGGTTACAATTTGCATTAAGTGTTCTTTTGGCTATATTAATAAACAATTAATACTAGATCATAAATTATTCCTAGTGCAGTTATTGCATGTTAACCAATTAACTGCCTTAGACGCCAATTGGCGTCAAATACGGAGGACGTTAAAAAGCCATTAGAAAGCCGTGTACGCCAAATGGCGTCTTGGATACCACACCTTATTCTTATGCTTATATCATATCAGTCAGGGCCCTGATATGTTGGCAACACTGAGAGGAGTTCTTGTGCTAAAAATAATCTGTACTGGGTCTATAGGCTTACCATTAGAAAACATAGAGTTTTTCAGCATGAAAATCTATCGTGGTTCTACATTATAGAACCACGATAGATTTTTATAATAATAATTGTATAAACAAGTAAACACAGAATATACAGATTTGAGACAAGTGATGTCTTGAAAATGCTAGTTTCCAATACTGAGTCTAATGATCCAATGATGTATAGATAATTTTGAAGATTTTGACAATGATAACAGTGAGCCCTCTAACGATGAAAGGTATCTTTCACCATTACACCTTACAACATCACCAGTAGAGAGTGTACTAATAGTATTTTACCCTCCACCTCTTCCCTTTCACACTGACAGTGTTCCTGCATCACTGCCTCTAATATAGTATATAAGTAGACAGGATACACAATGGTACAGTAATGAATGCTGACATTTCTTTTGCCATTGAGGAAGCACAGTGGTTTTATATTATTATATACCAACTACTAATGTAATATAAACTCACTATATTCCCAATCATTATTATATATCAAGCTGCAAAACATTTGTTTACATCTAAACATACATATAAAATCAAATTAGTGCAGTCATTCACTTACTTTTGATATGGCAAGAGTGTCCAAAGTCATTTCAATCTCTCCACATCATTATTTCAGTGTCCAAAGCCTCTGTCATGAGCTTTAGGAAGCTTTCTAGTTGTAAAACAATGGGTAATAACACACTTTGAGAGAAAAAAAAACATAACTTTCCACCAGATCGTCACAGCTGTTTAAGAAAAACATTGTTCGATTCCTCGTCACTAGCTCTACAATAATTATTGTAATATTGTTTTGACGCTTGCTTCATCATCCATAGGATTTTCCCTGTCTAGTAGTGACAAGTCAACGCCCACGCAAGTGGCTGTTAATCGGTTAGGTTGCTGAATCCAATGAACTTCCTGAGTTTAATTCATAATCAGGGCTGCTGAGAGGTTGAAAGGGGCCCCAAAAGAGCTAAATTAATTATTCATAGTTGGGTGTGATTAATTAATTGCGTGTTATTAACAATAATTGCTCATTCAGCATTACACGTGTCACGTCACCTTTTTTTCATTACAGCTAGCTATTATTATTGTTTTATCTAGCTTGATGTTGAATTATAGATTTATAATCGTGTTTCCTATAATTGAGTAAGCTCATCTATATAATAATGGTCAAAATGTTTGGGGCCCCAAGAGATTATGGGGCCCCGGGGCAGTTGCCCCTGTTGCCCCCCCCCTTCTCAGTGGCCCTGTTCATAATTCAGTCTTTATCACTATAGCTATACTGCCTTTTATCTATAATTATATTCTCTTGCTTACAAGACCTGAACTATTGACTTTCAATATATTTAATTAAGTCCCCAAATTGAATTTATAATTATAATAGTAGTGTACTAGTATACTGTAGGAGTAGATAACTTATGTGTACAATACATGTGGTAAAATTATGCTTATCATAATTATGTGTGTATTTTCATAAGCTGTGTTCCAAATCAAATTTCATTGTCACATGACTGTACCCGTGGTGAAGGACCTCCATGAAAACAACTTTCATGTGTAGAAAATTAGTTTTGTGCCTTGCATGAACTAAAATAGGTGTTTTAATAGCACAAATATTGAATTTTACAATTTTAGGCACACAGTATTTATGATCTTAATTTTATTTTCAGTTTTATTAGTTTTTGTTTTCTAATTTCTATCTGTAGACAATTGTGATGCTAAATTGCAGCATTCGAGAAGTTGGTGGTAGATTTCGATGCTTTGACTGATAGTTGCTATGTTCTTGTATTTTCTTTGTCATTGTATTTTCTTTTTAATCAAGAGTATGATTATGAGGTTAGATGTTGTTAGTTATCAAAATTGTTGTTTTATTTATAAATAAAACCCCTTTTAGTATGGTATTTTGATTTATTTAACTATTTTTAATGCATAGAGTATTAGGAAAAAATTGGTTAACTATTAACCATTAAAATTGGTAAAAAATATTGCGCTCACATTTTATTTTAGCTGCATTGGTTTCAAAATTATGATGATTCTTTGAAAATAATATTATCACATAAAAGTAATAATAATTGTTATGGGTAAATGGATTTACAAAGGAACCAGTCTTTTTGTAATAGAAGTCAGTAATATATATATATATATATATATATATATATATACACACCTCTCCACTGTCAAAATAAATGTATAAAAACTCCTTTAGTGTCAAATAGTTGAGTTTTTAAATATGAAGATGGATGATGGTTGTTTCAATTGACCAGGATTAAATGCAAGCTTTGAGATAAATCTGGCTCTGGATGTAAATTTAAACTTCTTGATACAGTGATTGTAACAATCTGCAAGATACACAAATCAATCATTATCAAATGCCATGTCCATTGGACGACTAAACTGATTTGGTGCTGAACCATTAATAATTATTCCTTCCAAAACTATGGGAGTAGCCTAGCTGAGGTTGCTATTGAGAACTTGAACACACTGATTCTCACTATTAGCAATAAATATCAGTCTGGTGTTAGAATGGACTTTAATACCTCTAGGATGGTAAAACTGAAGTGAACCATTACCAATGTCATTACTACCGGCCAACTTCATGCATAAACCTTCAAATGTTAGTTTTGTTACTCAGGGATCATCAGTTACTAAAACATGGGCATAAACTCATGTCATAGTTTGCTGCTGACTGAGTCTCATTGATATCGCGGATTGACTACTGCTAGCAGAAGAAAGTTCACAAGAGAAAAGATAGGGAGGAATTGAGAAGGCAGATTCGTCAAGAGCCTGGAGTTTGAGAGTAATGATTGATTTTCTATCTCTTTACCTCTTGACAAGAACTGATTTGCCAAATGTTTTGGAGTTCACCTGGCTATGGCTAATACTGTCAACCATTTTAAGCTTGATGAAGGTAATGTTGGCATTTTCTATTGATTGAACTACAATAGGATTGACATCTTATTTCACTGTTGTGAGCATGCACTTGTACCATACTCTTTTTCTCCCTCAATACTAATTGTTGAGACTTTGTTCTACAATCTCCTTGCAATGTTTTTAGCTGACTCAGTACTGTCTCTGCTTTCTCCCTCTATTTGGTCAGTAATTGAATCTTTTGTTGCACTAATTGTCTCACTGACTGCTGAACTAAGTTTATGCTTCTGTATGGACTTCATTCACAGCATCTTCTCCCTGCTTTGCAACTTCCTTCTGTCGAGGATTAAGGTTAGCCACTGATGCATTAATTTCTTTTTCACTGCAGTGAGATTAGCTTCCATTTTCTGACTTGTACAGGTGATTATGATTGACACATTGACTGCTCATACAATTTCGACAAATGAGCTGTTGACATGTTTCATAGTAGACTTTGAGTGGCTCTATATGATCAATACATATCATATTTCTATTCATGCCCGATGAAAGTATTTTAATTAAAAGCTTTAATGTCAGCATTCTATTGTCTAAAGCACCTACATATGTTGTATGTGGTTGGGTGGTGCTCTGATTAAAATGTCCCCTTGAACATCAGAGTGGTACCCAACCACATCCAACAGATGGGGGTGTTTTGGACAATAGAATGCTAACATTCCGCCACAACATTGATATACCCTTGTAATCTACAGTATTCGTGGTGGAGATCCAGTAAATTGAAGTTTAATTTGGTATTCTATAAGATAAGTATGTAGTACTTCCTTTGTGAGCTGAAAGTTGTAAAATTATAAAACTCAAAGTGCTAGTGTGTAAGCTTACTAATATTAGTGATTATCATATTAGTCATTGAAATTACTAAAATTAGTACACGTAATTCAAACAGTCTTAGTATATAGAAGTTGTATTTATTTTCAACACATGCTCTAAGTGGTAAAACAACCTACGGAAGTACGTAGTCCACTAAGGGGGTAATACACACTTGTGTTATTTGGGACAAGTAATTATAACATTTTTTGGAGGGTAATTACAAATTTTTTTTGCAGTGTACTCATTTGGGGAAATCAGGAGTTTCAGAAATTTGGGTTATGTTGTTTTGTGACTCAATTGTTGTATTTAGGGTTTTATATATGGTGTATGTTTACTGGGTTATGCTGTTCCATCTGCTATACTAAACGTAATGAATTCAGACAACACAGAAAACATGGTTCTGTTGTTTTTCATGATGATAACAACCACTTTTAGTTTAATTGACAAAATTCACAAAATCAAAATTAGCTAGTGGGAATTTAAACTGCCATCATAAATGTTGTAGTGACGTGGTTCAAAGAACTTTCAACCATTCATTGATACTTTACACAGTTATACTTTGAACATTTATGATACATGATATGACACACGAAATATCAAATGGGGAGGGGATAACAAAATATATCTCCAAGTAAATATTATGGCATCTTTAAAAATGTGATAACCAATTAATGATGGTCATTTAGCAATTTATTTTTTCAGTTAATAAACTTATATTGCCTACTGCAGTGCCTTACATTTAGTCCAATATTGTATAACAAAGAGGTTTGGATTGAAGAAAAAGAAATTGTCGAGTTATCATAAACTATATCCTTTCCTTGTACATGGCAGTGTGTGGACACATTTATAAAAATAATAACTTTATTTTTGCAGTCAGTTAGTAGTCAATAAAGCAATGGTCCTTTTCATTCAGTTTAATACTCATAACAGCATGCATTGCTGTTCATCTTATGCTGCACAGATATTTAGTGAAAAACATTGCATTCAAGGTTTCAATAATTACTTCACCGTCTTTGGGCGGAAATGATCAGAGAGGAGACAGCTAAGTGCAAATGGGGGGTGGGACTGAAGACTGTTGGGGTATATGCAAGGATGCACAGGGAGGCTGATTGAGATTGCTATTAACTTTATCCACAACAAGGTTATGCTTTATTCCATAATTGGGATATTCAATTCTAGAACTTTACAAACAAGAGCCCCTCCTTTTCCCCTCCCCTGGCAATAATAAACCGCAGAGCTGCTGAGTAATTATATTCCATCATTCAGCTAGTTCAGACATGAGTGAGAACCAAACTATTTATTCTCTTCCACACCGAATAGTATTTGAAGATCCTACTGAAGGTTATGAAGAATGTTTGTTTCTTCAACCTCAAGTTGATCCAGATTTGAAGTGTTGTAAATGTCATTTGATATTGAGAGAACCACATCGTTTGACATGTTGTAATGGACTTGTTTGTAAGGTTAGGAATTGAATATGCCAATGTCTTGCGACTTGCCAGCTTACAGCTAATTGTAATTTGTATATAATTAGAGTTGATACATTCATGGTACATGCAGTAATGATTTTTTTAATGTGTGCTTTATTAGAGCTACAGATATATATAATGAATGCACTCACAAGTGCAGAACCCTCGCCACAAGTGTGATTGGGAAACTATGGAATGGCTACTGACATGAAAATAATTGCAGACTATACTTGACTGTAATAATGATTATTATACTGAGATGATAATTATTATACTTATATAATTATAATTTCATGTTTGTGTTACAACTTACACTCCAGTCCTAGCAAGAGTATATAATTCCTGGAGTGCAATGGCCTAGTTTTGTGGCTTCAATGATGTGCATGAAATAAATAGGTGGAGCTAGAAATTGACAGTGCAGTCATGGCAGAAAGCTTAGAGCCAGCTCGATGTTGTAGCAGCCACTACTTCAACTGTTCTTGATTTCAAGCCATGATTCGACACCGATACCCTTCAAGCAATATGTTATGCTTCCATGTACCTTTTGCTACTAGAGGTGTTCTGAAAGTGGTGAAATGGCAATCTTGAGTTGTACAAAATTGTCATAACTTTATAACAGAAAGGTTTTAGAAAAAGTCTGCCTTTTATTTTGATCCTTGTATAATTTCATGTCTTTTTGTATATAGCTCAATTGGGGTTCTAGTGGCCTGCTGGTTAAAGTGCTGGCCTGCAATTGAAAGGTTGCAGGTTCAAACCCCACGAGTCAGGCTTTTTCTCGCCTATGAGTGTACTCAGCTCTACCCTAAAAAATTAGGAGGTGTTTATCACCGCATCCTTCGTAGGGGATGTAAAGCCGTCAATCCCAGGGAGCTGGTTAATATTAGTAACTTGTGCTATTCTAGTTTCCTCGTTAAGCCACATTTGGTCAAAGCACTTGAAAATAAATAAAAACTAAAAAATTTTAAAATAATATTATGTTATTATGGAATACGCATTGTATATCATTATAGTAATTATAATCTTCAGCATAGACTGTATCAACATACAACTGGAATATGCTATCATACTGTTGTACGTAGTGATGCATGTAAATTTTATGTAGCATGTCGTTTGTCATATTTCCTATATTTACTAATATTATCTCTTACTTTCAAAGGTTTGCATTGAGCCATTAGGTGCCTGTCCTTGTGGTAATGAAAAGTTTGACACATATTTGGATGAAGCAATTAATGAGAAACTTCTACCACTTGAAGTACAGTGTAAATATTACAAAGAAGGTTGTCACTGGAGGAAACAGCTGCGTTTTCAAGAGGAACATCTCAAAGAGGTGTGTGATTTCAGAAAGATGGAGTGTCGTTATGGATGTGATGAAAAAATACATTTCTGTGAACTAGAAGCACATGAAAAAGATGAGTGTATTCAACGTCCTCCTGAAGCCAAAATAGAAACCATTGAGAAAAGAATTGTAGGTCTAGCCAATGAAATAGTTATGCAGAGAGCTGAACAAAGAGATTATGAACATCAACTACAAAAGTTATCAGCTTATCATGATACAAAATTAATTGATGAGTTAACTCCACTGAAAGATAGACAAACAGTGTTTGATTGTGAACTACAAAAGCAAGCCGCTGAAATGGCATCTGTGGAACAGAAGGTACAAGAGCAAGCAGCTACACATGACAGAAAAATGGCTGGTGAGATAGGAGTTGTGAAAAAGAAACAGACAGACTTTGAACTGAAGTTGCAAGCACAAACAAATGCTTATGACATCATGGATAAAAGGCTGAAGAAAATGTCAGACACGATTAGACGACAAACTTATATATTGACTGTATGTGCAGTTCTTTTTATCAGTTTTGTCATAGCACATTATCAATTGAAAGGTAATAATCATACATTTATACAACAACTGCAATGCTCTGTACTCCTTCAATGAGTAATCACTTCTCATGTCTGAAACTCAACAACTTATTATAGTTACTTGTGAAAGATTTCTGCATTATTTTTATACTGATTCTCTACTATATACAACAGTTGTTAGTGTTAGTTGTAGTTTTACATTCTTACTGAGTCTTCCCGTTGAAGCTTGAACATGCATTCTTATACACACCACACCCATTAATTGACAAAGACTCCTGGAATGATGCAATACGTATACAACGCATACTCGCTTAAGTAACACAAGATTATTATTATATATTATTATATACATTAAACCCTGTGGAAAGCAATTACAGGGATGACCCTGCGAGGCATAAAAATATCAATATTATGTTGTCGGGTTCAGATGTGATAAAGTACTTTCATATACCTTGTTGGATTTGAAGTTTCTTACTAACATAGCATAGGTACATGTATAGCAGTAGTGAATTTACTGAAGTGTATACTTTTTGAGAAAATGATACCTTATGTACACATGCTAGACTAAGTACATTTAAATTTAAATTTATAGTATTAATTGTTTCAGATATCAATGAATGCGCTGAGATGAATGGTGGTTGTCAACAGCTATGCTTTACTACTAATGGAAGTAGACTTTGCAGTTGTAAAAATGGATATACATTACATTCTGATGGATATAGTTGTGATGGTGAGTATCATACACCAACTGCTAGTTGACCTTCCCCCTTTGGGAAGGTTACAGTAAATGGTTTGGAAAAATTTCTGTCTGTGTGTCTGTATTTCTGGTCATACTGCTGTACCTCGAGAACTTAACACTCCTGCACTTCCATACTTGGCGTGTATACACTCCTCCGAAGTGGCAAGAACAAGCACTCACTAATATTTTCTGTACTATACTAGGAGCTATTAAAAAGGGCAAGAAAACTGCTAGGTGTGACTTCTTTCAGTCTTCCAGACTCTTCCTGCACGTAATGAAGCACGAGTTTTACATCACTGGCTGTTTTAACGATTCCTATTTTCAACAAAGCAAGCTAGAATCTTTAAACATGTATACTTCGAAAGTTATAAAGTTGACAAAAGTTTCATGAAACACCCCACCTATAATTATAACATAAAACAGTTAGGGACGGGAGGGTCATGCAACCTTCAGTTGCTCTATATTTACTTCATGTTTTTAGTTTGTCTGTTTGTCTTCAATTGGTCAGACACTTTATTGTAAATATCCATTGCTCTTACCAATCTAATGCATTTACATGTATTGCATTTTGCTTACCTCAGATATTAATGAATGTTGTGATAATTGTTCTAATGAATGTGATCAGAATTGTATTAACACTGATGGTTCTTATATCTGCTACTGTAACACTGGATATGAACTTCGAGATGATAATAAAACCTGCAGAGGTAAAAATACATAATAAATAGGACTGTGTTTCATTCTAACATGTCACAATTCTTAATTTTATGAAATTACACTGCATGTGTGCTTTAAGTACTAAAATTGAGTGGGAATCTCAGTGCTATCACGATCAGGTTTCCAAATGCATGTCTGTCTCTAATAATATAAGAATAATTTTAAAACATTTCATACAAAAAAGAAACAACATGTAGGGATATCAAAACCAAAAAAGTATGGAAACAAGATCGGGATGGTATCGTAGGATGGGTCAAGTGTGTCGTACCTCAATAAAATTAAACAAACCACTTCCATATAAGCCTACATGTACATATGTACCTACACTGCTGAAACACCCCGCCCATAATTATAACAAAACAATTAGGGACGGGAGGATCATGTAACCTTCAGTTGCTCTATATTTACATCATGTTTTTGGTTTGTCTGTTTGTCTTCAATTGGTCAGACACTTTATTGTAAATATCCATTGCTCTTACCAATCTAATGCATTTACATGTATTGCATTTTGCTTACCTCAGATATTAATGAATGTTGTGATAATTGTTCTAATGAATGTGATCAGAATTGTATTAACACTGATGGTTCTTATATCTGCTACTGTAACACTGGATATGAACTTCGAGATGATAATAAAACCTGCAGAGGTAAAAATACATAATAAATAGGACTGTGTTTCATTCTAACATGTCACAATTCTTAATTTTATGAAATTACACTGCATGTGTGCTTTAAGCACTAAAATTGAGTGGGAATCTCAGCACTATCACGATCAGGTTTCCAAATGCATGTCTGTCTCTAATAATATAAGAATAATTTTAAAACAATTCATACAAAAAAGAAACAACATGTAGGGATATCAAAACCAAAAATGTATGGAAACAAGATCGGGATGGTATCGTAGGATGGGTCAAGTGTGTCGTACCTCAATAAAATTAAACAAACCACCTCCATAAAAGGCTACATAAGTACCTACACTGCTGTGAATAGTTACTGTACATGTACTTATGTAGGCTTATAGAATTGGTTTGTTTCATTTTATTGAGTTACGACACACTTGACCCTTCCTACGATACCATCCCGATCTTGTTTCCATACTTTTTTGGTTTTGATATCCCTACATGTTGTTTCTATTTTGTATAAAATGCTTTTTGATTATTCTTGTTTCCATCTTTTTTTCAGAATTATAATTTGTGTGCTTTCCCAGATTGCAAATAATTGAGAGAAGTGGTAAAGAAATGAGTGAAGTGATGTGTAATGAGTTAAATTTAACTATACTGATGAAAATCATGATAAAATAAAACTGTAATTTAGCAGTAAAAATAATTGTACTTGTGGGTATGTATATCTGTGCCCAAAGTTTGTACAAAACTTACTTAACTAGTAGCAAAAAAATATTGGCTTCATCAAATTTGTTATTTTGAGTGCATGCGCACATATTCTACTTTCTTGATGCAAAATTTTAACAAAGTGTGGAATACGTAACAAGAAGATATGCACCAAAACTGCAAGTACCTGACCTTCAGAATGAGATTGAGTGTTTAAAAGATTTGGTGGCATTGTTAGGTGAGTATTGTATTGAGCAATCAAATGAAGCAACATCAGAAATTCCATAGTTCCTATGAAGTCCGGTACTTCTAACCTTGAAAGCAATATTTAAGGACTAGTCAATGCTCAGTGCAATGTATTGTATAGCGATGACAGAAATAAACGAAGAAGAGGAATGAGCTCTACTTGAAGTACAACTTGAATGGCTCTTAAAGAGCAACCCACTGTTGCTGCTAGTACTAGTGATATAATGAGGCAATTGCAGGCATTTCAAAATCAGATGAACCAGTTGCTAGGACAACAACAGCCACAACAACAGCAACAACAACATCAACAGGAGAAAAAGAAAAAGAGGCCTAGGCGAATTCCGTACCAGAGGAGGAGAGGAAGAGGGAGAGGGAGAGGAAGAGGAGGACTAAATATTTATTACGACAATTCATTTTTTTAAAACTTAAATGGTTCTTTTAAGAACCACCATCTGTACAAAAGAAGTCACCAATTGCACAATATACATATAATAAGAGAATAATAATTTATGATTATTATAGTTGTATAATTATTATTATGTATACATACTTTGAAAAAAGAGCAACAGTGTCACTGAGATAACAACAAAAAGATACATCTGTAAGACTAATATATATCCAGTAGGCTGCATTAAACACATTATGCCGCAGAACTGCAGCATCTATCCTCACTTATAGTCCAATTATCTAGTTTAACCTGCTGTGTTAGCATCATCTATCCAGAAAATTATATTAAATAGCATCATGCAATCGGTGCCAGTGAAGGAAACACAACACAAAATATCTCGAAGTTGTAAAGATCGAAATGTAGTGACACTGATGATAGTTCTGGCGTTACCGCCCCTTCGCTTGGAGGAGGAAGGGTCTGGGGACAAGCGCATGTCGTACTTGTACAAGCTGGAATGTTGATTAAGGTGGGGCTACTTGAATATCGCCCACATACGTGGAGAATTTACAATAACATTATCGGTTGTGGAGACGATATATCTTCACGAAGTTCTGAACGTCGTTTACTAGATAGCCCCTCTTCTATTGATGTATTAAATATGTGGAAAGAACTCTTTAAAGCAAGGTGTGAATTTCCTAGGTGGGTGTGCTCTTGAATTCGGGCAATCTGATTGGTCTGCAAATATTCTGCAGCTTGTACAAGTACGACATGCGCTTGTCCCCAGACCCTTCCTCCTCTAAGCGAAGGGGCAGTAACGCCAGACTAGTCTCTCTGCAGTCATTGTTGGTTAAACTGTAGGAGTTCAACTATATTGTATTTGTAGCAGTTTTGAAGTTGGGTCAGTGTTCCTATCCCCACATACTTTTCTGTTTTATCATTCTTTCATCTTTACTAGCTGCATAATTATAATTCATTGTGGAGTGATCCATTTTTCTCTCCAATTTCGAATTTTCAATTCTTATTCTGTGAATAAGATATACGGTATGCGAACCAACCAACTTTTGGACTTCAGTTTTTCAGCAACAAATCTTTTTTGTAATTATGTCAAGTTATTGTATTAATAATTATTATTATTAATTTTATAGTTAAAGATCATAAACGAGTCCAGCAGCATCTGAAGTTGTTGTGTAGTTATGTTATCTTGTGATCTTTTATCATTATTTTAAGGTGGTACTAGGGAGTGGGCGGATGCGACTCCATCAGTTTCAAAATAGAATATTATATAATATGACTCTAACCTGGTGTAATACCAACCTTCATATCTTCTGATCATCTTTATTTTTGTCTGTAAGTAAGAGAGTGTTGAAAAAATCTCCATTTTTGCAATCGCAATAAGTACAAAACCAAGAAAGCCACCCCCACCAATCATGGCGTGCACCAAGTACAATGCATTTTAGAAAACAAATAGAGCCGTTTTCTGAAAATTCATTTTACTTTTATAGTTACAAGGGGCTGAAGAAAGCTGAATTCTGTAGCTTTTCACTGAAACCATAAAATTTACCTTTCTAGGCACTATCAAACTCCAATTAGTCTGGCATTGCCACCCCTTCGCATAGAGGAGGAAGGGTCTGGTGAACTGCGTATATACCGTTTTTGTTCTAGCTGCAGAAATTCTGCAGTAGCGGAAGTGACGTGTTACAATAACTGCTAAACCGCATAGTAAACAGCATGGAAGAAGCGATAACAAATTCAGTGAAAGAACTTGGATATATACAACTGAAAGATGAACAGTATAAAATAGTGAAGATGGCATTTGATAAGCTGGAAGGTAGCAGTACTAGTATAAAATCTATTGTTATTGTAGTGACCCCCCTCACTGCTATAATGAAGGATCAGGTTTGATATGAGTATATCACTCTATTGTTTGTCTTCAATATGAATTCTGTATCACATGTTAGTTGACTATGCATACTGATTGTATGATAATTGCCCCCAGGTGAAATATTTCCAATCAAAGGGACTTTTAGCAGTTGATGACGAATATGCAAAAATGAAGGATGGAATCTGTACTGGAGAGTATCAATTAGTTTTTTTTACTCCTGAGTCATTACTTTCTCGGAAGTGGAGAAAGGTACTCACTTCTAATGTAAACAAAATGGCAGTTCAGGGATTAGTTATTGATAAAAAAGTGGTAATATATATTATCTTTAATGGAAACTGTAAAATGATACTGTATATTAATTGTATTGAATTGAATCATTTAGAAGTATTCTTCTTCAGCTTGGAGAGATACGAAGTATTCTACCAGAGAAGATTAACGTGATGGCATTGACTGCAACCATTACTCCATCTGTTCGTATGCAGTTAGAAAACTATTTGAGATGAAAGACCATCTCTCTATTGTACTCAATCCAAAGTATTACTTACTTTGTCAGTGAGTACAAGACACTGTCTGAAACCTTTGCACCACTGTTATGTAGACTTAGACATGAAAGGACTATTTGTCCCTGTACAATCATCTACTGTCGTCGTTTAGAAGACTATGCCAATCTGTATCTTTACTTCAAGTCTGAAATGGGTGAAAGCTTTACAGAGCCATATGGAGCCCCCTGTCAACTTTCAAAGTACAGGCTAGTAGACATGTTCACAAGTTGCACAGATATTACTGTCAAAAACCAAATCATTGCTAGTTTTACAAGTGATTCTTGCTTATGAGTAGTTTGTGCAACAGTGGCATTCGGGATGGGTGTTAACTGCCCTGACATACGACAGGTAGTGCATCTTGGTCCCCCAGATGATGTGGAGTCATATGTCCAAGAGACAGGACGTGCTGGTAGGGATGGTTTGCCATGCCTTGCCCTTTTATTAAAGAGAAAAGGAACTTTCAGGTACATAAGTAATGGAATGAAAAGATATTGTGAATCCAATTGTGGATGTCGTCGGGACTTACTATTTGAATACATGGAGGGATATCACCATTCTTGTTTTACCACTAGATGTGCATGCTGTGATATTTGTTTCTGCCGTTGTGATTGCAAAAGTTGTTGTTTAGATAAAAGTTTTACTATTTTGTAGCTAAAACAGTTGACAATTTTGTGTTTAGAGTTTAGATATACCTGATACATCATTAATTATGATAATAGTAACAATTACAAGAATGTTTATTGAAGATCTAGAGTAACCAATTAAACTTGATAAATTATTTATATGGTATATGTGTTAAAATCCATTGCAGAATTTGTTTCCTTGACTTTGAATATAAAACTGCTTTTTTTGCCTGAAATGATGCATGCTCACGTGATCTTGATGAAGTAAACACCTCAGACTGTTGTAGCTGATTTACCAGGATGGTGATGTCTTCCTCTGATGATACTGGGGCGTGATGTCCATAACTTTTGCTCACATTGTTTTCAATATCAAAACTATCTAATATAGGCACAAGAGTTCCAAGAGACCTTCCAACCATTTGTATACGCTCTGTGCTTAAATTTGAGCCAAGACCTCCAATTGCATTTTTGCATGCTTTGTTCAAGTGCTCATTGTGGAGATCAGCAGGTATGTTTCTTCCTTGTATTCCTCTAGTGTTTACAAATCTTGAATACAGTAACCGCTTAGCTTGTTGTGGAGGAAGTAAGTACTCATGTTGGCATAAAAGCAATAAAGCCTCTATTGAATAATTCTTTCGTCCAGAGTTCACAAAAATTGGTAACAAGTACTTCCAACACCTAAAAACCCTTTCCACATCACCTTCCTTAATTGCATCATCATACTCTAAATAAAAACATCCCAAACTGACTAGTTGTTGTGCGTACTGGTATATGTAATCATCATTGTTATCACCAGATGTTGAAATACTACTGCTTCCATAGTTGAAGTCAACCATGTCTGAAACAATTGCAGTAGCAACAGATTTAAGTAAACCTTTTCTTTGCTCCTTATCCATTAGTCATACATCAGCTGGAAGAACAGAACTCCTAGATAAGTCATCAAAAGATGCCATACCTAGGTAATGCATTGCCGATGCAAGAATATGACTTACTACTACAGTTTTAAAGAATTCGTTACAAGCATCAAAGTTTGCTTTAGGCTTCTTTGAAACATTAGATCGTCTTATCAGATTTCGCAACTGATACAGGGTACAATGTTGAGATGCAGAGTTCATTTTGTAGAATAGTTTCCAGACTACCTACAATATAATTTACAATGTAGATACAAAACATACCTCAAGAAATGTTAACTTTGTGTGCCAGTCTTCAATTGTTGGAATAAGGCCTTCCATTCTTAAAGCCGGTGTTTCAGCATTTGACATCACTTTAAGAGCTGTTCTCTGTCTAGCAACAGAGAGTTGGTCACCTCCAAACAATAGTGGATACATAACTGCATCTTTAACTATTACATCACCAATTTCATCACACCTTGTCCTCTCTTCATACTCAACAACTGGCACATACTGGTGGTGGAATTTCATAATATCAATCATATCTGCACATTTCATTTCATTCTTTCAAAGAACACCTAAAGGTACCTGTGTATGATTACATTAATGAAATATCACACAAACACATACAATAATAAGTTTCTAACCACTTCTGACTTTGATGACATCTCTTTGTAGTATTTGTGATTAATATCTTGGTCTAACATTTTTGTCAATGTTATCTCCTACAAGTTTGAATGGCAATGATGTTTTAGTTTCCAATAATGGAACTGAAGCTGAAGAAGGAACATAAGTGGCTGCCAGCAGAGAAGTAGAACAGGATGTTTCCATTTCATGATCAGATAAAGAGGATTCAGTGGTATCTGTGTCAGACATATCAGAAGAAAGATGTTTAAGTGATTCATCAGATTCACTTTCATCCATAGCATGCTCATAATCAGAATCTTCAGAATCTGTACTAGAAGATGAGATACTCTCAACTTCACTATCATTATACCCATGTGTAACTGACTGGAGAATGTCATTCATTTTCTACAGAAAAAAACCACATAAAACTACATGATGCAGTCCACACTGTGCCAATAACATCACTAACTGTAAGTTGTAAATTGCAATTATCTGTCCACAGTTTCACTACTTTGTCGTGGCCATGGCTTATTCTCTCAACTAATTTGGTAACTGTCTTATGGGATACACATAGTCCAATTGCACTCAATCTTTGAAATACCTACCTAAACCAATATATAGTTGTATTAGAAATTAATCACAAACTTTAATTTTCTCACCATTTTCTGAGAATTCATTCCATACAAAATAAGGCCAATTAGCTTTTGAAATAGATTCATATGTTGAAAACGATGTTTCAAGAGTATTGCAGTACACACGCCAACAATAGCTGTTTGGTTATCCCGTGGCGTCCTAGTTTTGGTGGATGCCATGAAGATCATGAGAAATGTTGGGGCTCGCTCTTGAAGCTCTTTATAAAGCTTCATCCACTGAAAATCAATGAGATCATCTGGACTTTGACTTCGCAAAACAGAAGGATTTGTATTTGAGCACATAATTCGTAGCTCAGTACGATAGTTTATACACTAGGGAAAACATTGCTATGCGCATATGAACAAACATGAAATATAATGTTCCACTTATTTTCCCAATGGACTTCTATTGGGTGAATTTGGGTCCTAGTGGACACTACAGGGGAACAGATTGTGTGTATCTCAATTCAGAACACTGATATTATTGTATAGATGTACTTTTAGCTTTGCATTCCACACAATTTGTGGTAGAAGTGTGGTAAGGGAGGTTTACCTATTTTATAGGCTCCATAATATTACAACATAGCTACATGTACAATGAAACATTTAGGTCACACTCAGTATCACATCAAGCAATGTAATGAGGCTGTTGTATAGAACGTACAACCTCAAAATGATTTGGGGGATGATTTAATATACATAGACATTCATTGGTTATCATCATTCAAAGTTCTGTCTACATAATGAAGGGAATATCTACACCAATTAAAATCATCAGTTCTATCAGGAGCTTATGAGCATTGCGAAGCGGCGCGAAAGAGCGTCAAACTGCAGTAACCATCTGTTGTCGAATCACACTTTCAGCAAAACTCCGAATGTGGTCAAAAGGATGGGTTTAAGATAAGTGTTCCAAAGTGGGTAGGCAATTATTAGAATCTAGTCAGGAAAACAATGTCGAACGAACTCGTGCAGAAGGACAGTCAAGCCACAGTCCTAAGCAGATTCGTTGTTTAGTAGAGATGAAATAGCGATCAAAAGAACCAATGCACAGATTTCTGGGATGGAACATTTCAAATGGGACATTTCAAACTAACTGGAAGCCCGAAACGCAAGTTTTACAAGCTAAGAAGAAACTCGAGAAGATAGCTTGAATACTCCAGGTAAGAAACTAATCATCATGCGTTTATTTCATTAGAGATATTGCTTTTGTTGTTGTCTATTAATAGTTCTCTTGTACACTCTGTAGAATCAACACACTGACAGCACTTTGACACTTTTGTTTGGTAGCACCTATCCTTTGCTGACTATATTAGTATCATTTCTGTCTAGAATGAAGTGGGGGATTATACAGACTCATCTTGTCAGACGCACATGATAGTCGATTTATAATATTTTTAAATAATAATTTTTATTTAAACACTTATCCCACCCACTTAAATCATATATGCAGTTTACAGAGATTTTCCATATAAGGCAGGTTGCAAGTGATTCGATGGTTTCAAAACATATTAGAGTTTGACGCTCCTTCGCGATGCTTATAAGCTCCTGGTTCTATATATATATACACAGGTTTGTAAAAGATGGGCCAAAGTAAACATCTCAATTTCTGTGCCACGAATGTGAAATTGGTCCATACTCTTATCTTGTATATAATCTTGAGCAATAGAATATTGAGCAGGAATATAATGACCTAATAAGAAATGGTCAATATCTATCATGTGGTTAAGAATGGCTGTATGTACTGCTATATGTTGCTCTTCAGAACCCATTATGATGTATGAAAAGAAATGGAATAGACAATTACCATCCCCTTCTATATACTTAATATGGTTTGGAGGTCTTAGATCAACATTTGGACCACCAGGTCTAAGTCGGTACATTGATTATGCTGCCACTGCTCATCAACTGAATAGCATTTAAATGGCCACACTCATTCATCTCTGGGTTTATAATCATTACGATTGTGACAATGACCTTTTAGCTGGCTTGTAACTGTCTACATTAGTACTCAAAGGTATTTCTTTTGTTTAGGTTTTTTATTTCTAGGTAAAATCTTACTATAGGTTATTGACCTTTTGGGCTCAGGGTGATCATTATACCAGTAAGCTTACGTTTTCTGTTTGTCTTAGATCGAGGTGGTAATGAATAAACTGGTAGTGTTGTGTATTTTTCCCTCAATCGATTAGTGTCTTTAAGAGAGCTAATGCTAGATTTGGGATGAAATGCAACCAGATGTAACCCTGAAAGTGATCTGACTCTAGATAATGCTACATAAGCCATACCATCACTAAATACATTCTCAGAGACATCTATAATGGCACAATCTAGTGACAATCTCTGGCATTTATGAATAGTTATAGCATATGCTAGAATTAGGGGAAATTGTTTTCTATACACGTAATAGTTTTTCATAACCATGAATTTGCTCTTGACCATTTCTATATTGTAAGGCTGAGTAATATGGTCAAACTGAACAGTTATGTGTTGTGATGTAATACACATAACAGTACCCATAGCACCATTAACTAATCCTGATTTAAATTATATGCTGCAAGATGACTCATGCATCAACAGCCAATGAAAGCTTTGCTTCCAGTCCTGCTGTCTTGATACGATCATTGTAGAGCTTCTCTAATTGCTCTGATGCTTTTTCTTCCATTTACGTATACTGATAGTGTCATCTACTTCATCAGTACATACTAGTTCATGTATTTGGAAGTAAGAGAGTTAAGCATTTCCATATTGAAGTCATGACATGGTTTTCTAGTTGGAAAAAGACACACTGGACTTTGACCACTTTCTTGAAGGTCATTAAATTTTTCTGATAAGCACATTGTATTTACTCTCTTATTAAGGATTGAAAAAGTTTCATCAGTGGGAAAACCACACCTAACATCATCCAACATTGAAGAAAACTCTTTGTCCTTTTTTTAATGCTCATTAATAGTGAGTTTGTCATAAATGAAAAAATCTCTCCAAATGTTAACTGAGGCTGCACATCCCAGTTTGTATGATAGCGTTTTCTTAGTAATCCTCTCTAAGACAGGATTACAATTGACTGGTTGTAGTTGAAGAAGATCACCTACAAATATCATATTTCTTGAACTATTTGTGAGTAAGAGGCGATTAAAAGCTTCTTCTGCTGTTTTCTTCGACAGAAGCAAACTACCCTCATCTGTAAAAGGAACAAAGAGAAATAAGAGAGATTAGTAGTAATCTTCTCTCTAATTTTCCTTTTCAGGATCAAACAGTTTATGGTTTGAAGTCGAGGTTTGGTGAGTTTGCTGTACTTCCTATCTCTATTGTCATTTCTACCATACCCCTCATAATTAGCTACAAAATCATAGAGACAAATATTTTCCAAGTCTCTTGGTCTCTGAGAGTCTATAAGGTTGTCCTCAAAGATGTCTTCTGTCTCAGGATTATCATCTGCTATGTCCTTCAACACCTTGTGATCCTTCAATCTACAGTTTCTTTTATGAGGCAATGAAACATCTATCCACTTCACTGTGACAGACTTTTCACAGAGTTGATCACCAAGCAATAGCTCCAAAGACGACTGTAAATACTATTACTTCTTGCCATACCTCTTGCATGTTAGTTCTTTCTGCTTTTGTAACATAACCACTAACATAGTGAGCAAGAGCTAAAGAGGACTCAGCAACAAATTGGATATCCATATTTGCTTTCCAGAGCATTAGTATGAGAGGATTATAGTCATTGACTCTAACCTCTAAATCTGATCGTGTCAGTTAGTATATTTTTTGGGCGTCTTAAGACTGTCTTCTACACAATTTAAGGTAGTACTTTCACAGACCTGGCAAGGAAAACCAAATCTGCACATGGTAATGAATGTACTACCACACTTGCACTTATGTTTGCAATATGTGCTACATTTGTGCCTAGTAACAAACCTATGTAAATCAGGATTGTTTTTCTCATCATGTATGTGACAAGTGATCCTCTCGTCAATCCATTCTAGTATTTGTTCACGATCATCATGCCCAATAACAGGTGCATCTCCTATCCACAAAAGAATATGGTAATGTGGAGCACCACGTGTTTGATACTCCTCTTCCAATAGAAGTGATCACTGTGCCTATGCACCTTTTACTATAACAGTGTTTTAGAAGGTAAGAGAAACCGATATTGGGACTTTAGTACAAAGCTTTATTATATTATAGCCAGAAGGAACATGATTAACCTTTTTAAGATATGCAGTAATATCAGAGGACTCATACTTTGCACAACTTAATGTAAGAAACATAGTAGGTGAACCCCACCCACGTATCTTACATCTCAGTTCACTCTGTCTTATAAACCAATACTGTTTAGTACCACGTACTGATTGAAGCATTGTGCATAAATTAGCTTCAAAACCTTCATCAGAACTATCTACCCTATTTAACACTGAACTGACTGACATAGGTCGACTTTTAATACATTATAGTACATTATAAATAATTCTTGCATTTCTTTCTGCTGGAGCAGGTAAAACACATATTGTGGATCTTTTCTAAACTATGAATCCTTATTGAGTAGTCGAGATTTGACATACTCCCTGTGAGAGAGATTAACCTCACGAGGATGATATTTACCAAAATGTCCAGTTGGAAAGTGAATTGGAAAGCACATAACATCAAGATACTTTTGTCGATTATCTAAAGGATCTTCTTGGACATTTTTAACTTTGTATTGATCTATGTCAGATTCAGTTGATAGCTTATTATCTAAGTTTCTTATAGTATAAGCTTGAAAACCAGACAATGTCCTCTTTAGTAGCCTTCTCCAAAATTGTACTAGAAGTGTTATTGATAACTTCTACAACCTGTTTAGCCAATTCGTCAACAGATTCATCATCTACATTCTTGTATAACCAATTGATCTTTGTAAGCTTTTGCACAGCTGTTTTAATTTGGCTAACATTAACCAAGTTACGCCACATAACTTTACCTTTTGTTGGCTTAGCATTGACTATTATGTATAATTCAGGTTTGGTAAAGCTACTTTGCTTAAGTCCCTTACCTCACCTAGAGTTTCAAGTGTTTTATTCAGAGGCAAGGGAAGAAAGAACATGGTACCTGCACATGCTTTAAGAGAATAATTGTAGATAGGTACTTTAGCAGTATACGTTCCAAGCCTAACAGTTGTTTGATAAGACTTGGCTCGCTGAATGAGTTGTGTACTTAACGAGTCAAGATTACTTAGTTCTGAAGGAATGGGAACTGTTTGTAGTTCATTCAGAACACATCGTGCTCGCAACTTGTCTTTCTTGACAAGGGTTTTGCAATAATTGCGCATAAATAATTACTGATGAGTAGCAGCTGGATAGTTTTGTGTTATAAAGTTCTTTAATCTAGGCCACACCTCACTGCCAAGGTTACCAGACAGAGAAACTGCTTTTCCTCTGATGCAGACGCTCACAGCTACATGCTCAGGGTAGTTGTCTATTTCTTCATCTAAGTCAATCATTAGCTTTGCCTAAGTAGTCAGTAAGTGGGTGTGATTCTAGATCTGGGACTTCTAAGCATAGACCCAGCTGCTATTGTATCAGTATGTTGCTCATACTTTTCTTCAACATTAGTACTAAACAGATTGTAAAATTCAAGGTTTGTGAATTCCATTAGTGAATGGAAGTCACCAGCACTTAGTGCATTGTCATTATATATAGCGGCTACATACATGTGAATTGTCATACTACTGTATAAACCATGCAAGAAATTTGTTAAAGCAGGATAATGGTTGACACTGCTCTTATACCCTGAGTTTACTATGACATTGATTATCATTATCATAACACACTAAAAGATGACCTTTGAGGTCTATAAATGAACAAGTATCATTATCATATTCTTTACTGACAACTTTAGTATAATGCTGATTAGGACAACCATTATCACATGTGTGAAAGGTATAGGTGTATGTAATATTTTATTCATTGGTTTCTGGAAAGCTTCCTTTAAGGCCAAAATGGCATCTACTTCTAATTTTGTCGGAACTTTACGTTCACTACAACATTCCCATTTCATGGGATGGTTTTTAGTATTTGTCTCATTGTCTGACTTACTAATTACTTTTGCTATTATACACTTTCCATTATGATCAACAGGTATAGCAGTGTCTCTCTTGATTAGCTGATAAGCTTCATCGTAATAGTAAGGCTCAGAGGAAGTGGTATGACATCCTTCCTCAAAGTCTTCCTTCACCTTATTGTCAAGGTGTTTAATTAATCTAATAGCTCTGAGTAGAGACCCAACACTTTCCTTACCCTTTTGTAGTGTTTTGTTGAGTATTTCTTTGGCTGTTATCTTACAGACAGCTTTACTCATACCTCTTGATATTCTTTTAGCCTAATCTGCATGCTTTTTCTTATAAGCTTTGAATAATTCTCACCATGCAGAGGAATCATTTAACAGACAATTGTATTTCTTTCATGTAATGCTCTTTTACATCAAGTTTAGGCTCTGCTAATACATATTTGTTCCTTTCATTAGCACACTTCGTCTTTTTGTTATCTGTATAGTACGTTTTAAAAGACCTAGTCCTAGCATCACAATTTTTTTGTATAGTTCATTTTAAAGAGAGCTTTGAATTTGTCTGTATTGGCTCTATAGTTTGATTTAGATAAGGCTTGTTGTTTTTCAGGATTACTCTTATAGCTTCCTGCTTTTTTGGCCAAATATTAACGACATTTTCCTGATAATATTGTGTATTCTGGCTTAACTTTTTTCCACTACTTGTATGTTGGAATCTCAAATTGGCAATGTGGACATTTTCTGGATGTGCCTGGGTTAAGCTCAACATCTCCAGCCATAACTAAAAGGAGACTTAAAATGATGCTAATCAGAATAAATGGCATTTTCCCATGGAAACAACATTTACTATTTGCAAAGTCATTAATATAATATGCTTTAAGACTACATGGACAAAATCAACCAATTGTCATTCTCCACTGCTGCAGAGAAATCACTTTATCAGGTGAATAAAAATTGAAAGACACAAAGATATACTAATAGACTGTGACAAGTGTGTGTGTGAATAATGTCTGTACTGTTTAAAAATACTGTATGTGTGCAAGACAAAGAGTTTATAATTAGACAAGTATTGTCTGTGTGTATATAATTAAGTAAACAGCAAGATAAATTTACTATGAATGGTGTATGTATCAGTACAATTACTATAACTCACTGATTGGCCCAGCAACCAGCACTTTCACTTCCTTCCAAGGAGAAGAAATCATCTGCGCGTGCGCAATTATAATCCTAGTGATTATATACGGAAACATAGTCCTCATGGTTATTTGTGGTGGATAGAAAACACAGACTGCAGATTACGGATTACGGACTGATGTCATGTGACACTTATATTGCTTGGGTAGTTATAAATAGGAATAAGAAATGGAGAAATGGAAATGGGAAACAAGTAAACACAGGTTCACCACATAGTGATTGAACCCTAACAATGATTAGAATACTGCCTTGCTGTGCTCGGTAGCTAGAGGGTTTTAGCCACCTTTATGGAAAGTTCGCGTTGCATGCTCATCCCTATCGCTAACAATCCACTAAAGCTAATTAAAATTTTAATGAAATTTATTATGTGCTTATCACATGATTTTAATAAAATTCATAGTTCATTTGATTCATAATCTGTGACTGCAGTTCGTGTTTTCTATCTACCCTGGTTATTTGTTGGTTCTATTAATGAATATAATTAACAATGGCATCCTGTTGTAGACGTAATTTCTGTAGTGGCTCAAACTCTCTTTGTGCATACTTCCCAAAGATATCATCTCGATACGTGTAGACCAGAATTTTACTATGAATGTGATTGGAATGGTGCTAGAATCATTTTGATGGTTCAAAAAACAAAAAAGTGATTTGTCTGAAAAATATTAATAATAATAATAATATGAAGATTTTGACAGTTTTATCACCTGCCGGTTCTCTACCTTAATAACAATCTTTGGCCATATAGAAGATATTGATATTGATAGTCATAAAAACACTAGATATGAAAATTTATGTGTACATTAAGACTTATCTCTATATTACCAGATATTTCAGCTCCACATCACTTGCAATTGAAATGTATGGGTGGCCATTTTTGTCCGTGCCGCCATCCCTACATAGAGAGTACTACCATACTCTCTGATATCAGAATGTCTTCCTCAAATTATCATAGACATATAGATATGTTACTTGGAGGCATATTTGTAGCCATATTTGTGAAAATCTGGGGGAAGTATTTTTGTGATCAAATGCTTTCGTTTTAATGCTTACTATTTCGCTATTTGGTACAGGAATTAAGTGACTGAAATTTGATGAAGCGTAATGATTGAGCTTTCTAGATACTGAATTTCATTTGCTCAGCAGAATAGTGACTTTTAATTAAACGTAAATGTTTGATTGAACATTGATTCTTCCAAACATTTGAAGTAGGTGCTCATTAGGCATTTAAAACTAGAAATCAACCTGTTTTACTTAGTTTTAAGTATAACGTAGAATCATGCATGCATTGCCTAATATGTGCATATCATACCAAAATAATGCTCTTCAAACTAATTAGATATCAATGAATGTGCTGTACATAATGGTGGCTGTGAACATTTGTGCACTAATACTGATGGAAGCAGACTTTGTAGTTGCTATAATTTATTATACACATTAAACTCTGATCAATATAGCTGTGAAGGTAAGTTGCATTCACTGAAGTTTGTCAGTATGTTTTTCTTCTGTGTGTTTGACAGACACTGTTATACTTACAATTCTTTTTCATTACTTATTCTTTAATCAGATGTCATGTACGTGTTATTTTACTGAGTTATCAATGAGTGAAGCAATAATATTGTAATGCAGTGACTATGTGAATATGTTCATTCTTTGATTATGTGTGGTTTGGCAGAGGGTAGAAAGGAGAAACACCATTAGTTGAATCCATTGAATTTTCTATTAAAGGAGATACAACCGTATCAGTGGAATATGGCTGAGTCTCATGTTGTATAAAGTGGATACAGAGGCTCCTATGGCAGGGATGGAGCAGCTGGATATTAAGACAGCACAGAATGTGATGGCTTGAGCCCATCTGCTAACAATATTGAGGAACTACTTCATTCAACAGCAGTTACAACTTTAGAGTCTGAAGTCAGACAGCATATTGAAATTATGAACATGCTAGAACAAACAATGGCACAACTTAAAGAATTCAGTACTATACTGCTGCTGTTCAGGCAAACCAGATATATTGAGAAAAAGTATCCCTATAATAATTGCTTTGCGATGATAATCATTGCTGATGGCATTAGTGTCTCTACCTTTCTGTGTAATTGAAAACTGGGACCTTAAGAATTAAGTGTAACTGCATTCTAAATGCACAGCAACTGAATTACTACTTCAAGGTTCTATATATAAATTATAACTTCCTCATGTCTGAAACTCAACAACCTATTATACTTGTTAAAATTTCTTGCATCATCTTTATACTGTTTGTCTGCTATAATTATACAACAGTAATTAGTATTAGTTACAATGGCAGATCTAGGGTAGTCCGGGTAGATCTAGTTGGTTTCCGTGGAAACCCCTTTTCAAATTTTAAATTTAAGTTTGAAATTGTGGGAAATCAATTATAGGGTGGCCATACAGGCCATGAAAAACAAGGAGCACTCCTCCCTGAAGTAACCAACATCCAGCAAAATGCCATGGATGCAGTCAATTTGGTCATGTAATGAGGAAGTGTTGGACACTGATCTATCTATTGTGGACATTATGGCCACAAAAGAAGTCAGCGCCATGGAAGCACACAAAATACATGTACAAACAGCTTCTTGCAATAGTATGGTATTGTCTCTACCGTAAATCTACCTATAAAAAATAGGAAGCCTTCATGTGACCCACAAAAGCTCTGTGTGTAAAAGCTTGGTATGTCCTGTGATACTGAGTACCAACTTATTTTTGTCTCACCAAATAGATTTTCAGGCTCAGGTGTCATTAGGCTACTTGGGCCAACTTTGTTGTAATAAACATATACCTCAATACATACCCAAGAATCATTTAAAAAAAACTCAGTTCAAGTAATAAGAATGGCACCTTATTAATTTCATATGGGTGTGGCTCAATGCTCACGAAGAAGTTTTGTTTGGTTTCCTTTGTAAAGAGTTGTGAAGACTTTTTGAAAAGTAAAAAAAATTATTATTGTTATTATAAGTACAAATCGAATGTTATATGTATTAGTTACAGTCATTGCTATATGTATGCAGCTATAATGATTATAAGATTATTAAATGTGTGATTATACGCATAATTGTACTATAGTTAGCTAGTGAAAAACTATATTATATAACTATATAATATACAAACAGGGGAAACTGTGATAAAGGTTAATAAGTGATAAACAAATGATTGTCGTTAATTAATGTTTTTACTACACTATGTTATGTCATGCATGATGTTGAAGAATGCATCGTCTGATGTTTGGCCATGGCTCATATCTACCTTTGTAAGTGCTTTCGACCAGCTAGTTCTTGAGTACTGGCACTATTGGGGAAACCCATAGAATACTGTACTGTTTTCAGTCTCCTTCTCGAACTAGCTGTTCAAGTTTGTATTCCAACTTGTGTTACATTGCATGTCTGAGAAATTGTCCTGCCTTTGCAAAATCATGCTTATGCACTTGTGTCAACACTTATCAGGCAAAACTATGGAAACAGCTGCTCCTGTGTCCTTTTGAACAAGCCGTCCTTCCACTTCCATGCTAACCTCTATTTGTTGACTGTCCTATAATGACAGATAAAAAAGGGGATACTGGGCTGCAGCAATAACATGGGAATCTTCTCCTCTCTTGCATGTGGACCAATTTTTGTATGGGGTACATATCTCATGTTCTTTTAGAAGTTTGTAATGTTGTATTTTAGCAGTTGCTCCAATTCCAAGGGCCTTCTGGAAAGTTACTTTATTCTCAGAGAGCAACTGTTTCAGTATATCCTCATCATTGATGCCACAACATTTCATGTATGATAGCTCCGAAGTTACTCCGCTGAAGTGCATAACTCAGACACAAATGTAAAAATGGACTCTGGGGGTTGATGAAATGGTAGCATGAACAATTTCCAATTGTGTTGGGTGTAATGATTACATAGAACAGTGACTAGGTCTTCCAATGCCTTGTTTCCTGGCTTTTGAGGCAACACAAGACTTTGCAAGAGTTTATAGGATATTGGAACTACTACTGACAAGAGAATAGATTTCTGTTTATTTGCATTGACTATGTTGTTTGCAAAGACGAAGTGTTCCAGACGCTCAATATACTGTGGCCAGTTCTCTTTGTTTGGTTTGAACTGTTCTAGCATTCCAGTCATTCTCGTCACCAAATATGTTATGACTTAGTATTTTATTATAATAATCTTAAAACTACAACATACATTCTATTTATCAACAGTCTTATGTGGCTACTAAACTCAATATTACAGCATGTAGCAGATGTCTGTCAATTGTCTTAAAATATTAGCACCTGAATAGAATCAGAGAGTACGGTAGTACTCTCTATGTAAGGTGGCACGGAGAAAAAAGTGCCACCCATACATTTAAATTGCAAGGGATGAGCTGAAATCTCTGCTAAATTTATAGAGACAAGTCTTAATAAACACATACCTTTTCGTATCTAGTGTTTTTATGACTAACAACATCTTCTAGACAGTTGGAGGTCATCTTAAAGGTAGAGAACCGGCAAGTAACAAAACTGGCAAAATCTTCGTCATAATTATCATTAATATTATTATTATTATTTTCCAGACAAATCATTTTTTTGTTTGTTGAACTATCACAATGATTCTAGCACCATTCCAGTCACATTCATAGTAAAATCCTAGTCTACAAATATCGAGATTGAACAAACTACTTCCATATATCCCTACATAAGTACAGCTCTTTGTATTTTTCTTTACAGTGGTGGAAGTACTTATGTTGGGTTATATGGAAGTAGTTTGTTTAATTTTGGGTCCTATGTTAGCCTCCCAACCTTGTTCACATGCTTTTTGGGTTTTAACATCCCTATTTTATTGAAAATGTTTTTTTTATTATTCTTGTTAAGTAAGTGATACAATAGGTGTTGGACACACACAGTTACAAAGTTAAGTGTAAAGTTGACTAGGACAATGACAAAAATTCTGACTTGACTTTGATTTGACTGATGAAAAACTTCCTTGATTGACCTTTGACCCTGCTTTATGTTCTCTGACTGAACGATCCATTTACTGATCGAACAAATGTTTGCTGACCAAGCACTGAGTTTACCGACCAAACAGATGTGTTTGCTCACAAAACACTGAGTTTACTGACAAAACACTGAGTTTACGGACCAAACAGATTTGTTTGCTGACTGAACACTGAGATTACTTTCCAAACAGGCACGTTTGCTGACAATACAGACACATTTGCAAACGTGCCTGTATTTTCAGCAAACGTCAGGAAAAAGGTTAGCATAGTAAATACAAATATATAGCTAATACTCGCACAGCATTATCAGCTATATATTTGTACTTACTTTGCTAATCTGTTTCCTACCTACAGTTGTAATCTTATTATAAGCAAAGTAAACACACATACCATAAACTAACAATAGGAAGACAGAAACTATTATACAACTGTACAACAACTAAACAACCAAATAATAACCAATAAAACACCAATTTATATAAGGTTCCCTATGTTGTCATAATTTGCATTGTTACCATAATTTTTATCTACCTATGCTGCTGGTAGAATTCCTTAGCCAAAAAGTATAAAGTATGCTATGATTGTAACTTACCTTACAGAAAATATTGATATGTGTTAACTACCTTATACAGTTGTCTTTGAAGAAGACTGGGACTTTGAAGAAGACTGGGATATATACTAACTCAGTGATAGACTCACTCTACTTATAATTCATATATTGCAACACTCTATTCATATTACCATTATTAGTAATTTAACAAAATGGCATACTATACAAAAGTCACTTCTACGCTACACAATTCATTCTGCACAGCAGTACGAGAACAAACTGTGCATCAAAACATAATAACATGTTGATACTTCATTGTGTATAATTGTGATAATTGTATATGTTATTTCATTATTATTATTAATTTCCTGTAAACCTTACAAGTGTTATGTTATATATAGTTCAGTCATTTTTAATTATAGTTAGTTGTATGGTCAGTTTCTGTTCAGTTAAGTTCTGTCTTGTTCTGTAGTTCACTTTTACTGTTGATCAATAATAGTTCTGAGATTGTGTGATACTGTTCGGGTTGCTGTTCAGTTGTTGTTTACAGTGCAACGCGTGTTCGGTCACAACATTGGCGACGAGGATAAAGTCATGGCAGTCCACGGGAAGATTTCTTACTTTAATTCAAACCAAGAGTCATGGTCCTCCTATACAGAATGATTAGGTTACTACTTTACTGCAAATGATGTCCAAGACGATGATAAGAAGAAAGCAATCCTATTAACTGTGTGCGGTCCTGCAACATTTGAACTGCTAAAAAGTTTGCTACAACCGAGCACCACAAATGACAAGACTTACTCAGAAATTATAAAAGTACTCAGTGATCACTTCAGTCCTGCTCCTTCAGTGATAATGCAACGTTACAAGTTCAATACCCGTACGAGGAAAGACAGTGAATCAGTAGCTACTTACGTAGCAGAACTCAAACGTTTGGGTGAACATTGTCAATTCGGAGACAAGCTACACGAAATGGTTAGGGATCGTCTCGTATGTGGGGTGAATGATATTCGTATTCAAAACCGCCTATTGCAAGAATCATCGAGTTTAACCTATGAAAAGGCATTTGAGATTTCTCAATCGATAGAATTGGCTGCTAAGGATGCTGCAGCTCTTCACAGACAAGTTCCTGTACCTGCATTACCAATACAACAGTTAAAGGCACGTCCAAAACGTTTCACTTTCACATGTTATAGATGCGGTGGTAATCACCTTGCAAACTCTTGCAGTTTTCAAAAAGCAGAGTGCAGAGCTTGTGGCAAAATTGGTCACAAAGCCAAAGTTTGTAAAAGCAAACGGCCCTCCAGACAACCACAAGGTGGAACTCTAAAATCATCAAAGAAGCCTAGTGTATACGCACTGACCTCAAAACCCACCTCTAATTAACCCCTGTACCCTCACCCCCTCCCAAAGGGCTGGATAATAATTATACCCTGTTTACTCTTCCTGGAAAACCCAAATCTTTAATTATTACAGTTAATGTGAATGGAACTGATATTTCAATGGAGTTGGACACGGGAGCATCATTATCAGTTATAAGTGAGCAAACCTTCCAGTCTATTGCAAGTCCAACAGATAAGTTACAACCAACTGATATTACACTTACTACTTACACTGGTCAAAGTCTCAGTATTCTAGGTACTTATGATGTACAAGTGTGCTACCAGTCCCAAGTACACACCCTGCCATTAGTCGTAGTGCAAGGTCAAGGTCCAAGCTTATTTGGTAGAAATTGGCTGGAAAAGATCAAACTAGATTGGAACTCAATTCACACCCTTCAGAACATATCAGTATCACCATTATTGGATAAATATGCACCTTTGTTTGCTGACAAATTGGGATTACTTCGAAGTGCCACTGCTAAGTTATACGTTGACCCTCAAGCTACTCCCAAATATTTCAGAGCTAGACCAGTACCATATCGTCTCAAAGAAAAAGTAGAAATCGAACTTGATCGACTACAAAATTTAGGTATCATTTCTCCTGTTCAACACGCTGAGTGGGCTACTCCAATTGTTCCTATTATGAAAAGAGATGGCAACATACGCCTCTGTGGCGATTATAAAGTTACAGTTAACCAATCCCTCACTCCAGATAGTTACCCACTTCCTCGTTTAGAAGATATTTTTGCTGCATTACAAAATGGTAAATTGTTTACTAAACTGGACCTAAGTCAAGCATACCAGCAGTTACCCTTAGATGAAGATTCAAAGAAATTCACAACAATCAATACACACAAAGGACTGTTTCAGTACAACCGTCTACCATTTGGTATTTCCACTGCCCCAAGCATATTTCAAAGACTTATGGAAAACTTGTTGCGTGACCTACCAAATGTATGTGTCTACATAGATGACATCTTAGTCTCAGGCAAGAATGAAGCAGATCATCTACATAACCTAGAACAAGTCTTAGCACGCCTGACATCAGCTGGTATCACCCTAAAGTATTCAAAATGTATTTTTGCCACAACTTCAGTGGAATACCTAGGGCACATAATCGACAGTAATGGACTTCATCCATCACCAACAAAAGTACAAGCTATTCAAGAAGCACCCGCTCCTACAAATGTAACGGAACTAAGAGCATTTTTAGGACTTGTTAACTACTACCACAAATTCCTGCCAAATATGTCAGATGTTTTGGCTCCTCTTCATTCATTGTTATGTAAAGGTATAAAGTGGACATGGACAGATCCACAACAAACTGCCTTTGATGAAGTTAAACAACTGTTGCAATCATCTTCACTATTAGTACATTACGACAGTGAGAAACCCCTCTTTTTATATTGTGACGCCTCTCCATACGGAGTTGGAGCCGTTTTAACTCACAAAATGCCATACAACACAGAAAAACCAATAACTTTTGCCTCTCGTACCCTCTCACCAGCAGAACGTAATTACTCTCAGTTAGAAAAAGAAGCACTAGCAATCATTTTCGGTGTCAAACGTTTCCACCAATATTTATATGGTACTCATTTTACTCTCTATTCAGATCATAAGCCCCTGGAACGTATTTTCAGTGAATCTCATGCAACACTATCTATGGCTTCAGCAAGAATTCAACGTTGGGCCTTAACATTAGCTGCTTACCAGTACACAATCAAATATAAGCCAGGTAAAAATATGTCAACTGCAGATGCCCTCAGCAGACTTCCACTTAAACATTCCTTTTCCGATTCTGAAGTTCCAATGCCAGGCGATCTTATTCACCTCCTAAATCATTTAGAAGAGTCCATTGTTACTGCTGCACAAATAAAAGATTGGACAGACAAAGATCCTCTCTTATCTCGTGTAAGAAAACTAGTAGAAAATGGATGGAATATTACTGAACCTACACCAGACCTCACTCCTTTTCACAACAGGCATACTGAACTTAGTGTTTTAGACGGATGTTTATTGTTAGGTTGTCGAGTCATTATACCCACTGTTGCTCGTAAGACCATTCTAGATCAACTTCACCAAACTCACCCTGGAATTACGAAAATGAAAATGTTAGCCCATTCATATGTGTGGTGGCCAGGTATTGATTCTGATATTCAAAGAAAAGTACAACATTGTAACACCTGCCAGCTAAACCGTTCTGTTCCATCAAAAGCTCCTCTTCACCTTTGGGAATTCCCACGAAAGCCATGGAGTCGTGTTCACATAGATCACGCAGGCCCATTTTTAGGTAAATTGTTCCTCGTATTGATTGATGCTCATTCAAAATGGCTTGAAGTGCACATTGTTAACTCAACATCATCGGAAGTTACTATTCATAAACTACAGCAAATATTTTCAACTCAGGGACTTCCAGAGCAACTAGTTTCTGACAATGGTACTGCATTTACCAGTCACGAATTTCAATCATTTATGAAACAATGTGGTATAAACATATTCGTACCTCACCTTATCATCCCAGCTCAAATGGCCTTGCCGAAAGAGCTGTCCAAACATTTAAGTCAGCACTAAAGAAATTGGAAGGAAATGTTAGCTCTCGTTTGATACAGTTTTTAGCTCGTTACCGTGTAACACCACATTCAACCACTGAAGCATCACCTGCTGAATTACTAATGGGAAGAAAATTACGAACCACATTAGACCTCATTCATCCTGATATGTCTCGTAAAGTATCCAGTAAACAAACTGATTTTAAGTCTACTAAACCACTACGTCAATTCAGTATTGGACAAAAAGTTTTTGCTCGTAATTACAGAGGAAGTTCCACTTGGATTCCAGCACAAGTAGTTGAAATAATTGGACCAATTTCTTACAAAGTACAGATTGCACCAAATTTAATTTTACGCCGACACATTGATCAATTACGTGTTCGTCACAGTGAAGATAATACTACTGATACTCAACAAGATGTTGATAATATTGATAATTGGAACTTTCCAACTGCTACTAATAGTAACACTGTTAATACTCCAACATGCACTACTCAAATCAACCCTACACCTAATCCTGTAATTACAGTACGTCGTTCTACTAGACCACGTAGACCTGTGGATAAATATGGACCCTTTGTCTCTAATATTTCTTAGCTAGGTGAGGGAGAGTGTGATAATTGTATATGTTATTTCATTATTATTATTAATTTCCTGTAAACCTTACAAGTGTTATGTTATATATAGTTCAGTCATTTTTAATTATAGTTAGTTGTATGGTCAGTTTCTGTTCAGTTAAGTTCTGTTCTGTTCTGTAATCCACTTTTACTGTTGATCAATAATAGTTCTGAGATTGTGTGATACTGTTCGGGTTGCTGTTCAGTTGTTGTTTACAGTGCAACGCGTGTTTGGTCACAACAATAATATATATTAACTATCCTTCTTACTGTTTTCCAGATTGAAAACGATAAATTTGTAAAATAAACCTTGATATTTCGACAGCAATACTAGTGTAGACTGCGCTTTCTTGAATCACTGCAATCCTCATCATGAATGTTTGACAAAGAAATAATAGCTTCTCATCCAGCTAAGTTCATAATTACAAAAATAATGATGACAAAATAGTGAAAATACAGATTCCAATGTAAGCAAAAGATACGCTGGCTGTTCGACTGGGCTAACAAATTTCCAAGGGCAGTTAGCATGTTGGTTGGAATGAATGCACTCAAGAGTTGTTCATAGGCGAGGGAAGAAACACACTATTGCTGATGTGCTATCTCAACTGCCTTGTTGACAATATGGTCGGGAGAGGAGAATCATGACAGTGACTGAAATTGAGTTAGGTGTATCAGTGATTGCTAACCATGAAACTGAAGATTTACTCCAGTTTCATCTGGATGATCCTGTAATGGAACCAATAGGTGAGAAACCCTCAGATAATGCAATAAAACAGAACCCCAAAGGAGGCAGCTAGTTTACAACAAATATATATGGAACGGTTATAGTACTTATAAGGATGGACTGTTATTCCAGAAAGTCAAGATTACAGAAAGAGCAGTTTACAGAAAGAGATCCTGGATTAACTACATGCATATGGTGGAACACAAAGTTGGCACCTTTGAGAAGAAAAGACTCTTAGTCGTCTTAAGGATGGATTCTACTGGAATGATGTTAGAAACTGCTATGATGTTAGTGTAGTATTTTAATATTTCTAAATTATATATTTGATACTAAATAAGAAATAAGAGAAAGACAGAGAGTAGTAAGAATACATAACTCAACAATGCAATATACTACATTCCTCCCTAACTAAAATTACAAGTTCAGTTTGTTCAAAAGTATCTTTCTGGAGGTTTACAAACTCTTTTAGGATATCGAGATTCTGATACGTTATCATGACCAGTGACTTGTGGATTTGAAGTATTTCCTATATCACTATTAGAAATTGGAGATTGGTTCATTTATTTCCATTTAACACATGTATTATGTCAGCATTATAGTTGTTATCAATTATTAAGTACTTTATAAGCAAGGCTGAGTATACTAACAATAAAACAAAAATGTACAACAGAGTGGAATTCATACACATAGCAAGACAAATGTGAACATTGTTGTACACCAGTATTATTTGGACAAAAGCAATTACAGAGACTGTATAGCAGTGTCTACTATGACAGTAGAGACTATTGTGACAGTAGAGACTACTGTGACATTAGTTACCACTGTGATAGTAGAGACTATGGTGACAGTAGAGACTATTGTGACAGTAGAGACTACTGTGACATTATATAGAGACTACTGTAACTATGGTGACAGTAGAGACTACTATGACAGTAGAGGCTACTGTGACAGTAGAGAGTATGGTGACAGTAGAGACTACTGTGACATTAGAAACTATTGTGACAGTAGAGATTATTGTGACAGTAGAAACTACTGTGACAGTAGAGACTACTGTGACAGTAGAGACTATTGTGACAATAGAGACTACTGTGACAGTAGAGACTACACTGACAGTAGAGACTACTGTGACAGTGAAAACTTGTGTAATATTACTATATTATTAGTTACTACAATCATTATATATTGGTGCTTGCAACACCAAGTCACTACCAAAAAATGTCTGTCTGTGTGTCAGTGTGTTGGGTTGCACCGCTGTACCTCGAGAACTGGACACTCCTGGACTTCCATACTTGGCGTGTATACACTCCTCCGACCAATAACTAATATTATCTCCACCGTACTAGAAACTATCAAAAAGTCTAAGAAATCCGCTAGGTCTGGCCTATATCAATTTTCCTGGATTTAACGAAGAACGGGTTTTACATCACTGGCTGTCTTTAAGGACTCCTCTTTTCAACAAAGCTAGTTACTTCGAAAGTTATAAAGTTGACAAAAGTTTCATGAAACACCCCGCCCATTATTATAACTTGTATAATGCAACAATTAGGGAAGGGACGGTCATGCGCGACATTCAGTTGCTCTATTTTGGTTTATTTTTTGTTTTTCAAATATGATGCTAAATTGCAGCAACTAACAGGTTGGTGAAATCAATGGAGCTCATCATGTGTTTTGAACATCAGACTTTGTAGTATACAAGTGAATTTGCATGCACATTATCTGAATCTCCTATAACCAGTGGTGTGGAAATAGCCAGATATTGTCTAGTGAATGTCCGGTAAATTGAAACTGACTGTATACAATGTATATGGGGAGCAGGACAAGAGTGGTGAAAATAGGTCAAAATGCCCGACAGTTGGCTCAATGTTTCCTCACTCCTGCCTATAACCAATCAAATTTGTCAAAATAACAAAACAGTTTTTACAGTGTATATAATAATGAATTTTATTGGAATTTTTAGTCAACATATCTTACAACATTATCTGCTATATTTGTTCTTGTAGTTTTGTATTGTCATGTTAATATAAAAAGGTCCTACATCATAAGTAGATTATTAATGCCACAGATATTGTATGTTAATGTTTTATAGGCACAATATTTATTATCTTAATTTATTTTCAGTTTAGTTTTTGTTAATAATATATGGAGCTCATTATGTGTTTTGAACAAAGATGCATGGTTTTCATAAAGTTTGCACACACATTATCTGCTAAGTCTTCTTGTAGTTTTCACTATGTTAATAACACAAATTATTACTAGCGCATGTTAATTTATAATCTTAATTTTATTATCAGTTTAATTTCTGTTTCTCTACCTCCAGACAATTATGATTCTAAATTGCAGCAACTGAGAGGTTAGTTAAATTAATATAGCTCAATGTGTGTATATATATACCAGACTTGTTGCACAAAATAAGTTTGACTGATAGTTGCTATTTGCAATTGGCACATTATAAATATGTAATTTTGCATAACTTCAATATCCAAAATACATGTCCTGTTTTACTTTTAAAATCAGAGGCAGAGACACCACTCAAAAAGTGTGGGGGGGGGACCGTAAAAAGAATCTTATTTCGAACAATACTTTTAAAAAATTATAACCTTGAAAGTTGAAACACAATTAAAAGGATACACAGTATATATTTTTATGAGTCCGAAAATTTACCAAAGTATTTTTTTTCGTTCATCATATTTACTGATTAACTGGGGGGGCCATGCCTGTGCCGTGCCAGTTAGTGATCGTGCTGGTTAGTGGATAAAAAACTTTGACACGTCTCTTTTGATAAAAACTAAGGTTGATGCTTCATGTAAGCTCACAAAATATAATTAGAGTATATATGGTACTATATTTAGTTAGTATACTTCTATCGTAGGGGTAGGCCTCTTATCGTAGGGGTGGGGTTTTTCTGTTATAGTATGTAGTATAGTACCATATATGTTCTAATTATTTCGTGAGCTTAAATGAAGCACTAGCCAAAACTAATGTCACGCCCTTATTAATTATTCAAGCTAGCTAGAGCGCTCGACTCGGCTTGACCTGAACTGATGCAGATAAAAGGATAGCTAACAAGAACAAGTATAGCCTTGTTAGCATTTTAAGTCTGGATTTGGCAACATGTTAGTAATTTAGTTTACAGATTTCAAATAAAACAGCCATGCCAGTTAGTGATATTCAATTTCTCACTAACCAGAACACTTGAACATGTAACAATAGCCATGCCAGTTAGTGTGATTTAGTTTACTTGGCTACAGATTTCAAATAAAACAGCCATGCCAGTTAGTGATATTCAATTTCTCACTAACCAGAACACTTGAACGTGTAACAATAGCCTTGCCAGTTAGTGTGATTTAGTTTACTTGGCTACAGATTTCAAATAAAACAGCCATGCCAGTTAGTAATATTCAATATGTCACTAACCAGAACACTTGAACATGTAACAATAGCCATGCCAGTTAGTGATATTCAATTTCTCACTAACCAGAACCTTGAACATGTGATAATAGCCATGCCAGTTAGTGATATTGAGTTTCTCACTAACCAGACAACTTGAACATGTAATAATAGCCATGCCAGTTAGTGATATTCAGTTTCTCACTTACCAGAACACTTGAACATGTAATAATAGCCATGCCAGTTAGTGAAATTGAATTTCTCACTAACCAGAACACTTGAAAATGTAATAATAGCCATGCCAGTTAGTGATATTGAGTTTCTCACTAACCAGAACACTTGAACATGTGATAATAGCCATGCCAGGTAGTGATATTGAGTTTCTCACTAACCAGAACACTTGAACATGTAATAATAGCCATGCCAGGTAGTGATATTCAGTTTCGCACTAACCAGAACACTTGAACATGTAATAATAGCCATGCCAGTTAGTGATATTGAGTTTCTCACTAACCAGACAACTTGAACATGTAATAATAGCCATGCCAGTTAGTGATATTCAGTTTCTCACTAACCAGAACACTTGAACATGTGATAATAGCCATGCCAGTTAGTGATATTCAGTTCCATTAGATATTCTTTGATTGTTGGTGCTTTAAATGAGTTAAAGTTCTCGCATTATTTATCTGGAACAGATATGGGAAGAATCACGGATTCAAAACACCCAAATCTTCTCATTCTCTATCCACAGGAAAGAATTGCCGTCTTTTTTGGGTGTATCACATTCATGTGTACATTGCATTCAACTCCTGAAACCTTGCCAACATATATGCTGCAAGGAGTGGTATGAAAGAGCTGGAAAATCCTGTGGATTCTTCATTGCAACAAAAGGTGATAATCCTCCAAATACCGAAGTTATGGGGAGTGAAATATTTAATGAAAATACAAGCAAGAGACAGAAGGAAGATGAAGAATGTAGTTTTGAACCTCCAGTAAAGAGATCAAAGCATAGTTCTATGTTATCTATGAAGTTACCCGGCAAACAATCATCACATAGGTCGTTGGGAGCAAAAGGAAAAAAAAATTGAAAGCATAAAAGTTCAATAATGTTGAGAGCTACTACAACTTTTCCTGAGCAATTATTCTTTATGTCCCTACTTCAAACCTTGCTGTTTTGTCCACACAGCGTCTTGCCTCACTTGTATGTGGTCTAATGCAGCAAAACATTCCAGAACAAATAGTTACATGTGCAAGGGAAAGCCTTCAACTTTGGCCACAATTAAGTTCCTCCGAGAAAACCAATCTTTCAACCAATATCCGCTATGCTGCATGTGTCATAGGTCATCAAGTACCGAAAAATGTTCAGAATCATCTCCACATATTAAATTCACCAATATGGATGCAATCTCAAGGTCAGTCAAATCTATGTGGTTTGTGTGCTTTGAATAATTTATATGGTAAAACTGTTTCTTGTACTTATCAACTGGATGACATTGCTGATGAGATGTGGTTAAGGCAGTTTTCTGACATTGGCTTAAAAATAACAGACAGGGTGCAACCGCTGCGTTCAACAGTTGGAGATTACGCTTTTCATGTCTTAGATAAGGTGGTAGAGATTAATGGAGATTCATTAGTGTGCCTCACCCCTAAGATTAGATCACTGCTTGATGGTAGACACTCTACAAGTTCAACAGATCAACTACTAGATATTCTCAATTGTGAACAACAATTTCGTAATAGCTTTCTTGTAGTAGAGAAGCATTATCACTACATATGCATTCACATCGAAAGTCAGCCACACACTATAGGGCTGGTGGATTCCAAACAGAATAAGGCAAAGGTGATATCTGTACATCAGTTATCCCAATATCTCAAATGACAATTTGGCGATTCCAGTGAATTTTCAGATCTACAGCAACATAACAGTAATCACATAGCCAGCCGCTGAATCTTCTGTGGTACCACCAGACATAAACAGTACTAAAACAAGTGAAGGATCATCAGGTATATCTTCACCTAGTAAGCAGTAAATAATTCATTGGGTGCAGATTCATGAAAGTTTAATTGAATTTAGGAGTCCACGATGATGAAATTATATTGGTACTAAAGACTGAAAGAAATATAGAGGTGAAACTTACTGCCTATGATCTAAGACTTGTTTTTTCGTGTGAAGAATGGTTGAATGACAAGGTAATATATAGGTGCATTACATGTGCAATTGTGCATCCATGCTTACATTGCTTGAATCTCTTAGCACAGAATGATGTTTCATTATTTTCAGCGCTTCTATAATAATTATAATTATAGTTTGTTATACTATCATGCATAGATTATCAATTATATGATGAAGTTGTTAAATGTAGAGCAAAGTCACTCTGTATACTTGTGAGTTACACTTAAAGCTCTAAGTTATATATTATCTTCTTTTTTTGTCAAATATGATCAGTCTGGAAGAAGTAAAACATTATGTTTGATATCATTCTTTTATCCATCACTTCTTCAGTCCAGTGGAGGTAATACATCTTGGGAGATAACTGCAAGTCATAATGATGTAATTCTGTTTAAAATGTGACTTGAGTATATATAAATAATTATTACACCACAAATGTTTTACATCTAGGAGGAGCTTAGTCAATTAAGAAGACTGCTGATTCCTATTAATACTGCAAAACATTGGATACTTGTGGTATGCATTGAGCTTTATATAGTATATATTAATAATTTATAATGCTAATATTTGTTATTATAGGAAATAGATTTGTGTAAAAGAATTATATGGTACTATATATGATCCTTTAAATGTACCAATCAAATTTAACTTGAAGTCAATGATTTATCCTATCAGGTACTTGATTCTCTCGTACTAAATAAAATTAATATTGCAATTGAAATCCTATGAATAATTTGTAGATAATTCTTCTCTATACTCTAATAATTTAGAAAACTTCTTGAGAAAGTGTATTGGAGAAATGGAAAGAGAGATATTCATAAATGGTCCATTGAAAAGATAATGGTACATTAATTGTAAATAGTTACCTGTTAATTCAGGAAAAATCACACCAAACAAATGGAAATGATTGTGGGGTCTTTGTGTGCAAGGTATAATTGATATTTTGGAAATTTGTTTAGTATAATCATTTATTATTATTAAAATTTCAGTATGCAGCTGTGATGATTACAAAGGCTTACAATTTGAGGTGAATCCGCTAATATTAAAATATATACATATAATTAAAACTAATTCCAAAAAAAAAAGAACAAACTATAATTGCCTATTTTACATTTATAACATATTCAGTCAGAATTGACTAATCTTAGGAAGTGGCTGACAAGGGAAATAATGTCAAGGTGAAATCTATAGCTTGTATGTGTGGCAACATTCCATAATAAATACACTATAACAGTTTCACATCAATTTATGTTGATACTCCATCAATTAATAATTGGACCTCACTTTCTGTCAAATGCACTAAAGCTGATGTTGATGTAGCTCAGAATGAAGTGAGTGTATGAATTATATACTGTTGATTATAATTATATATGCCATCATTTAAGTTTTTGCATTGGGAAGAAAGAAAAGGATCGACTATAGAATATGATGATGGTGAGAGCTGTACACTTATACCTGTTGTGATATGTAAACATGCTTTAACATAGATGACAGCTGTACCAGCCCTGATACTATCACAGAGTTCACAAGTGCTGGTAAAGGTGAACATGGAAAATTATTAAGCGTCAGTAATGCTGATATCAATCCATCATGTCCAATAGAATCCAACATAGATGATATTCCAATACTGATGCCAGATATGACTGAATAAAACACCCCAGAAGAATCATCGGAAGTATTGTTTTTCAGTACTGCAAGAGATCATGTGAGATCAATTGCCAAATCCAGTGTACTCCAAAGTAGACCACCAGAAAGGTGAATGTAAATACATAATTATTATAAGTAACTTTTATTTATGAAACTAAAACATATTAGGGATGGACACATTGTGAGAGTTAAGATGATTAATATTTTAAAAAAGAACGAGGTACAACAATCATCGCAGTTAGAATTATAATAATTATAATTCTGAACATTTTAAAGATTGAACTACAGAAAATTGCTGCATCATCTCAAAGAAGTGTTTTCTTTGAGGTTCTTCGGACAAAGAGAGTTCGTGATAATGATACACTGCCAGCAATAACATGGCCATTGTCTCATCCAGTAGTGGTAATTCAGCTTTTCACACACCATGTATATAGGTGAATGAAGTATTCTATTACTTGGAGATGTTGGCTACATCAACAAAACACAAACACATTCCTCCAAAAGTGCTAGTCAAATCGATTTTATGGCCAGAGGTATTATGTAATTTTCATATTATATGCTATTGTTATCACTCCTGATATTTTTACTATAGGCAATGATAAAAATACTTCAAGAAACCTTTTCAATTTCAACAGTTCAATCACTGCAGTGTTATCTTGAACATTCCCTATCTCCAATTGGTTTCAAAGATATTTAAGTTTACTTCATAATTCATAATGCATTTATTTCATAATTCTTTTGGATAGTGTGAAGATTGTAGTGGCAAAATAATGTTTATTGTTATCCTATATATATAATATATATAGACCTGGTACAATATAACAAAAGAGTTCATATTCATGTAGCCAACTCATGTTTTTACTATATCAGGTAGGGGATAGGATAGAAAACATCATACCTCAATATCTTTTTCTGTTACAACTTACAAGAGTTCGTCACCACAGTACTATCTTCGCGGGAAGTCGCCATTTTACAGCATGGTTATTTAATAATAGACTAATAATTATTGTGGGCAGGGGCACAACGTTTTTTTCGGCTAGTGCTTCATTTAAGCTCACAAAATAATTAGAACATATATGGTACTATACTACATAATATAACAGAAAAACCCCACCCCTACGATAAGAGGCCTACCCCTACGATAGAAGTATACTAACTAAATATAGTACCATATATACTCTAATTATATTTCGTGAGCTTAAATGAAGCATCAACCGAAATCTCGGCCTGGCCTTCCTCTCTCATGCGAAGGGGCTGGGCTCGCCAGACTAGATCCAAAGCCAGTGTAAAGGTTGTCTCGTCCCAGACCGGGGGCAGTCTACAGGTGGGGCAGGAAGAACCCAACCCTAAGTCTTTATTTGTATGAAAATTTTAGTTATAAAAAATGAATTTCTGCGAGTTGTTTACATAAATGACATGAAGTTAGGTTACACAACTAGCTATAACAACTGGTCAATAATTCTTTGCCTAAAATTTGGACGCAGAAGATAAGCGCAGCACGTAGACCTATTTTTAATGACCACACCCCTCATGAATAATTAATTCGGCGGGTTTCGCCCGGTTTGCAGGATTTCAGTTCCGTTGACACAATTATTCCGTTTCGTAACCACATGTACTACTATTATATGGAGGGCGTGGTTACGAAACGGAATAATTGTGTCAACGGAACTGAAACCTCTGTAGACCAGCCCCTGCCCGGACCGACACGCACGACGTAAAACTGATGTCTGGAACAAATTCTTGAGTGAAAAAGACGTTGGACGCTTGAACCAAGTGAGTATCGTACCCAGACTCCACCACTCAATCACAGGTTCGTCGACAGCATTTGTAGCGAACTTACTTATTTTGCCTTTTTCACTAAACCATGACATTCTACGATCACCTCTACTATTACGAGTAATATCTCATGAATTAAACTACTATATAGTACAGTACAGAACTAAGTGCTACCTATACCTCAGTGTTACAGGTAGCAAGCAAAACTATTTGAATCTTCCTCTCTACTAATAAAATAAAATTACACAGGTTATATGGAATTATACAGGCAGTGAGTATAGTGTTATTGACTAGCAGAGAAACTATAAGCACCAGATAGTGGCTATTTGTCGGGCAGGTGTGCTTATGCTTTTGCACAGATATAATTAATGAGTACTGTTATATATTATTGACGAAGTTCATCATCAAGAAATTGAACCCACAATAAGAATGATGGTCCATGAAAGGTGACTCACAGTTAACGATGTTGGGAGGTGAATAAGGGTTACAATATCAACCACTCTTGCTCAGATTGATTCAGAAATCCTACCCTACAAGTGCCTCTAGGATAGAGGGGCATGTGTATAAACTATAAAACCACTGTTAGATCTCTAGCAATACCAATTATCATATCGCCTTAACACAAACACATGCGTGTACAGAGATTATATTATTGTGCCTTTCAAAAAAATGCATAATAATAAGTATAATATATGAATGAAACTAGTAAAAATGATTTTATAACTTTGTAAAGTTTGTAATATTAATTCTATTCAGAAAAACTAGTGAACTTCCAAAATTTATATTGCAGTTATCCTTTTATCTGGTTTAAACTTCCAAGGCAAATAGTAATCCAATATTTCATAAAATTTATCTGCATGTGTTGTAAAGAACAATTTTGCTTATGTAAACTATATATACTAGTACCATGATATGTTTTCCACATGCATTATTACAATGTAATAATAATAATTATATATATACAAATATCAACATGACATAACAAATACCAGTGGCCCGCCCATAGGGCCATCCCTATAATTGCTTTCCTACAGGTTCGAACTTATATATACATAATTATCACGACTATGCGTTGTATATGTAGTTACCTGTAAAGGAAATTGACGTTTCAGCCAGTCTGGAAACTTTTCTCTGGTTCAGGATCCACGTACGTTTCATGCCAAGACCAGATACCAAATCACTAATCCAGGAAACGTTGTTCTGATTTTAACCCTATATACCTATGTGAGGCCCTCCTACAAAATTATATACGATCCGAGTATGTTTCATCGGCTACTGGATACCATCCGAGAAACGTTTCCGGACCAGGTGGATGTTGCATCATTCTTTCGGGGTTCAAGTGCTCAGGCAATTAATGGGCACAGAGTGTAAAAGAAAGTGTGCTCAAGCTACAGACAAGCAGGAAAATTTGTAAGAATGTAAAACTACAACTAATACTAATAACTGTTGTATATAGCAGAGAAGCAGCATAAAGATAATGCAAGAAAGTACAATAGGTTGTTTAGTTTCAGACACAAGAAGTCATCATTTAAAACCTTCAAGGAGTACTTCAGTTTCATCAAAGACTGATATGTGTACTCAGGCTGCAATTACACTTACTTCTTCAGGCCCCACTTTTCAAGTACACAGAAAGGTAGAGACACTAGTGCCATGACCAATGATTGATACATTGTCATCATAAAGCAATTATATATATAGGAATACCTTTTTCTCAATATATTGCAGTATATATAATAATTATATATACATACAATGCTTGTGTTGGTTGCAACAACACTATATCCAAAGACTGGGATGAATTGCAACTCAAGAAATGGAACTGCAAATCTGTTTATTGTAATTTATATAATTTGAGCATTCTAATGTATATTTCCATCTCAAAATTAGAATAAATCTGACTCACAGACCTTCTATAATTCCCCATATTGATTCAAATTTACAGCAATTGTGTATTTTTTCAATGTTTGCTATAGTAGAAAGTAACAAATCACAGAACATAAAGTAAAATAGTACTGCTTATGTTGAATACAATTGTTAATAACCCTCACTCACAAAGGTGGTGCTGCATGTGGAGGGTTATGTCCGTCTACCTATTAACGAATTTTCTGCAAAACTATGAACATTAGCACTTCAAAAGAACTATACTATTATACTTCAATCATACAAGGGATAAAGCCTTTTAATAAACCCTTTTGGTATATACGCACATTGAGCTCTATTAACACCACTAACCTCTCAGTTGCTGCAATTTAGAATCATAATCGTCTGCAGATAGAAAAACAGAAAGTAAATTGAAAAAATATATTTAAGATCATAACTTAACATCCAATAACTGCACTATTAATGATTTAGGACCACTTGTTTATCATAGTGTTAACAAGATATATAGAGAAAAAAACATCCCTATATTTGCTTTGTGATGACTATGTATTAAGCATTGTTGATGGCACTAGTGTTTCTACCTTTCTGTGTACTCCTGGGGCCTGAAGACGTAAGTGTAAGCCTAATTGCAGTCTAAATACACAGATGTCTGATGAACTGACTGAGGTACTCCTTTAAGGTTCTAAATGATGACTTCCTCGTGTCTGAAACTCAACAACTTATCATACTTACTTGTTAAAGATTCTTGCATAATATCTATACTGTTTCTCTGCTATATACAACAGTTATTAGCAGTTTTACATCCATTCTGAATCTTCCTGGCTGGTCTGTAGCTCAAACGCGCGTTCTTTTACGCGCCACGCCCATTAATTGACCGAGCCCCCCGGGAATGATGCAACTTCCTTAACTACGTATACAACGCATAGTCGCGCAAGTGACACAAGAATATATATATATATATATATATATTATATATACATTAAACCCCGTGGAAAGCAATTATAGGGATGGCCCTACGGGCCATAAAAACTACAATATACTTAGCAAAAAATGTGCAAGTTGACTACAAATTGTAACCCTATAAATACCATCCTTTGCAGTCTGATGTTTAATACACACAATGAGCTCCACCAACCTCTCATGATCAGTTGCTGCAATTTAGCATCACAATCAGCTATAGATGGAAAACAAAAACTAAACTGAAAATAAAATCAAGATTATAAATACTGTGTCTACATGTGACCATTCGTGCTGATTTAAGACCTGTTTATTAACATGATACTACAAGAACACTTATCTGATAATGTGCAAGTTGACTACAAATTGCATAACCTATTTGTGACCATGGCCAGGCATGTGTGCCGTGCCAGTTAGTGATCGTGCTGGTTAGTGGAGGGCATATGCTAAAAAAAGGTTGATGCAAGCTCACGAAATATAATTAGAGTATATATGGTCTTGAGACAGATTCAATGCACGCGTTTCGCCAGACCCTTCCTCTCTCATGCGAAGGGGCTGGGCTCGCCAGACTACTTTGGATCCCCCCCACTCTTATTGGTGCAGATCCAGAGCAAGGTTTTGTTGTTTCAATCACGCCCTGACTGACTTGAGAGCCATGAGTAGTGAGAACCAAACTATCAATCTTCATTCTCTTCCACATCGAATAGTATTTGAAGATCCTACTGAAGGTTATGAAGAATGTTTGTTTCTTCAGCCTCAAATTGATCCAGATTTGAAGTGTTGTAGATGTCATTTGATATTGAGAGAACCACATCGTTTGACATGTTGTAATGGACTTGTTTGCAAGGTTAGGAATTGAATATGCCAATTAGTCATGTATATAATTATTATTGTATGTACGTAATCACATGAAGCGCATGAACCCCTCCGGAGGCCGGGAAGGAGCGTACAACTGCTATATAAAATGCTGTGTCAACCTTTGTCCGACAAATTTCCCATATATAGGCAAACACTAAGCAAACAAGGCAGAGGCGCTAAGTGGCTGACAATACACAAAAATTTACCAACAAACTGCACCCAATGCACGTGGAGTATAGTATAGTATTAGTGTAAACACTAATGGAGTTAGGAAAGAGAAAGGCAGCTGTAGTGAGCCTACGTCCTTTGAAGAGAACCAGATCAACATCGCTTGCTTCACTACCTCAAGAGGCAACGAAGAATATGGGAGTGTATAAAATATGTGGCAACCCAAAAAGAAAAGGCTACAGGTCAAAACAACGATGGATAGACTTCGCAAGAACTTCTGAGGAAGGTTAGTTGCTCATAAAATGAACAGCATCCACTCTACTTATAAGATACTTCACCTCCTTCTTCAACAGCCGTCTAGTATACAGCTTTTGTCGCAATTTGTATCACATGCAGGATACGGCGCTAGGCGTGTAAGTTTACCACTAGCACTTAAAACACATTATGAATATTATTGGCTCGCCGCGCCTACGCGTGAGCGAGTCTTAGTACTTTGGTCATTCATTCATTCATTCTGTCTGTCCCAACTTTTTTTATTTAAGCGTCGATTTAAAGACTTGATAGAGTAGAGAAACAAGTTTATCAAAATCGTATTAAAAAGAGATTTGCCACAGACATTGTTTTAGCAAGTTATTCATTCATTCCTTCCCAACTTTTTTTATTTTGAACAGTTATAACTTCAAACGCATACCTCCTACAGCCGCCAAAGTTTCTGATCTGTTCAAAAATATGGTCTTCTATTGCTCTGTTGTTTTTATAATGAAGTAAACTGTATGAAAAGTTACTTAGAATGGAAAATGCTAAAATCACTACAGATCCTAGCCAAATGCTTTAAGCGTCAATTTAATTAAAGACTTGATAGAGTAGAGAAGTTTATCAAAATCGTATTGAAAAGAGATTTGCCACAGACATTGTTCTAGCAAGTTACAGACTCATACATTCTATCTCTGTAAGCTCTCCAGTTTCTGCCATTTACTTGCAATAACCCACACCCTCAGCCACACCCAATGTGATCATGTGAGATCAAACGTGGAGGTCAGTTTAGAGCAATACCTTCCTTTCTGAACTGGTCGCTATTATTGAACTTTTGTTTGACTTTCAAATTACATATATTTGAACTGTAAGTTCAATGTTTTTGCTCATTGTAGTTGTAACAATGTACTATTCATTATAGGATAATTATCTTTAGTAACTGACAGTTGTGGCATATGATATTTTGGTATATAATGAATGAGTTAATGAATATTTGTTGGAAGAGTATATTATGTAATTTGACTGTAAGTAATATAGTTATTATACTAGTGCAAAGCAGTATAGCTGATGGAGAATCATTCTTAGTCATCTTCCATGTGTTCTTTCAACTTTATATAAACAACAAATTCAAATTTAAGCTTGTTACTTTCTCTCTTGCATCTCATTTATTTAATTGTTGCAATTGCAACCTATCCTTAAGCTACAACGGCAAGGCCATGCACCAAAGGTGCTTCATTATCTCGAGTACAAAGGTTGACACAGCTTTCATATAGCTGTTGTATGCTCCTTGGGATTCATGTACTCCTTACATAATAGAGCATAACCTTAATTAAAATTTCAAAATTGACGATACCAAAAATAATGAATTGGAATTACAGGTATGTACCTAGCTAGGATGTCTAGATGTATTTGGATATTGAAGTATTCTCTCTTTAAGTGCCATTAGGCTCCTGATTATACAGGTCCGTATAATCTTTGTAAATGCTTTGGACGGTCAGACTAATCAATGCTAGGTTATCTCCAAAATTATTAGTTTTGCTTTGATCCAATGTATGGATATTCTAGCCACTTGAATAACTAACTTACAGCAAATTTCAATTTGTATGGAATCTAGAGAGTGTTGTACATTCTATACCTTTTATATAATTATATGCATGGTATATGTGCTACCATGCATATAATTATATATGATGACAGTTATGATGTGTAATATAATTATCTATTATGTTTGCCATGGAAACAACGAATCCCAAACATTTTCAATGAGACGCTCAAATCATGCACTATGAAGATATTTTACTGGAAGTATGCATATAACTTTGTATGTTATTTTACTGAAAGTCACCTGACCAGATGTTTTATTGTAGTACTAGTCATAACCTGAGAAGTTACAGAGCTTTATCTATGCCCAATACTGTACTAAACTTTCTCGCTTGTCAAGCGATGGCTGCTCAAGATCTGGGTTTTACCTTACAAAAGCTCCTTATCATGATTGTTCTACAATGCTAACTGTTTTTTGGAAAAGCTAGCTATATAGATATCATACAGATATCAGAGAAATATCACTCGTTGGACATACGTATTGTCTCATGACAATGCTTTGTGTCCAACTCAGGAATTTTCTTGGTATCTGTACCATTTCAATTTGTAATATTAAATCATACTGTTATAATTGACTGCTATATAAAACGTAATGGGTCATTTTAAACTACAATTGATTTCAATGTAATTTTATTTTCAACAATGCTGATTTGCTTTTCCTCTTCTAGGTAATATTTACAACTACTATTGGCTATTACATAAAGTACATACAGCGTATAACACATAGTTTTATAGGTATAACCTGTGGTATATTATTATCATACCCGTTCTAGTATCTGTCAAAACAACAGATTAAATAGTATGTACATTAACAAATAACATGTGCTGTACCTAAATTACTGTGGGATTCTCCATTCTTTATCATGGCATGTTATTGCATACTAGTCAATTATTAGATTAATATCAAAAGAAATAAATTACTACTTGCAAACATTATAGCTAGCTAAAAAAGAAATCAGTAATTGATCTCAGGAACATATTGTATCAAAATTCAAAACTCATGTAAACAAATGAGGTTATAATAACCTATTAACGTTTACAGTGTAATTTATATTATGTTCTTTGAGTAATTTTTATAATTATGAAGACACAGCTGGCCTATTCATGTATCCAGTTATAAAATACTGTGCACATAGCAGTCTCTTTAGTAGGTTATATGAAATATTACATAAACTGTACTAGGCAACTCATACACTATACTGTTGCTTTAGTAGGTTGGGATAGACACATGTAAATTTTATTAGTTTTTTCATAATTATTTGTATATTCATCTCTTACTTTATTCAAAGGTTTGCATTGAGCTATTTGGTGCATGTCCTTCTTGTGATAATGAAACGTATGACACATTTTTGGATGAAGCAATTAATGAGAACCTTCTACCACTTGAAGTCCAGTGTAAGTATTACAAGAAAGGTTGTCACTGGAGAAATCAGCTGTGTTTTCAAGAGGAACATCTCAAAGAAGAGTGTCTATTCAGAAAGATGGAGTATTGTTATGGATGTGATGAAAAAATACATTTCTGTGAACTAGAAGCGCATGAAAAAGATGAGTGTATTCAACGTCCTCCTGAAGCAAAAATAGAAACCATAGAGAAAAGAATTGTAGATCTAGCCAATGAGATAGCTATATCAAGAGCTGTGAAACAGAAAGTGCAAGAACAAGTAGTGGCTCATGAAGATTTTTTGAATCTTAAACTTTTTGATGAGATGATATCGTTTGAACGGTTGCAATCAAGGCGTGACACAAAATTGGATCATAAGTACTTTGTAGATAAAAAGCTAAAGACCATTAGACGATAACAGCATTGTTTATGGATTGCTCTTTTTTTCAGTGTAACAGTTGGTTTTTTCATCCTATACTACCTATTGAAAGGTAATAATAGTTAATACATTAACTATGTACAATGTTATGTTTTGATGAAACAGGCATTAAATGTAACAACCATACATTTTAATTGCAAGTGATGGGTTGAAATTTCTGCTATTAATATAATTAAATACATGTACATACTTACCTGTTGATATTCAGTGATTTTTTTATGACTAACAAGACCTTTTAGATGCCAGACGTTTTAGAGAAATAACGAGTAGCCAAACTGGGTAAATGTTGATCATAATTATTATTACTTTTTTTTTATTAAAATGCATTTCTACGTTTGTGCAGCTATCAAAGTAGTTTTAGCATGAATACAAATTAATCTATTTATAGGTAAATTCCACAACTATCGTTATACAGCTCTGTTTCTTGACCTAATCAAGGAATATTTTTAGCCAGTTGCTAGTGAAGGGATACCATTTTGTAAATACCACACCTTTTATTAATTATCATAGTTATGTATTAACAATGAAAGTAGCAACAACATAGCTATATACTATAAAAATTACTTGCTTTTCCATTCTTCTTCCTTTTTTAACAGCTCTTTTATAATTACATTTACAGTACACTTCAGCTACAACAACTATCATGATCAGTTCTGCTGGTTTGTTGAAACTCAAAGCTCAAGAATCCGTTTGTTATGCACCTGGATACCCATTAATTGACTAAGCACCCCAGTATGATCCACTGTTATATTATTTGTATCACATACGTTTGTATATCATAGTGGGCGGCTCGGTCAATTAATGGGCATGGTGCATAACAAATGCAATCTTGATCCTCAAGCTTCAACAAACCAGCGGAATTGATGATTGTCGTAGCTGAAGTGTATTGTAAAAAAGAACTTTTAAAAAGTGTGCAAAAAATGCATGCATATAGTGTGCAAACTTTCAGCTCATTAATTATTTCATGAGGGCATGATCAACTAAACTAATACATGTTGACTGTAGGTACATGAACTAACAATATGCATATCCTTTCACATAATTGTAGGCAAATCAATGTGCTTCATGGTTATTAGGCACTCCTTTCAACTGTTTGTCACTGAAATAACAGTTATTATAGTAGGCAATATTTTAAAAGGGGACTGTGTACTAACCTGATCAACCGGATTGCCAGATTGCCCGGATCATGCCTATAATTACACTGGGCTACATTCCCAAATTAATTTTCAAGAAAATGTATGGTGGAGCGCATAATAAATACTTTTTTCACCTTTTTAACTCTCCTGTTTTATAAAACTAACTTCCTTTACTGGAAAGATGAGTTGTTCAGAATGCCATAGGTGTAAAATGTATACCTTGCTATCAGCAGAATATAGCAAGGCTTGAATGTTTAATAGTCCGAAGGGCAACACCCAAACTTTTACAGATAACCTCCACATTTTAGACAACACAGACTTTTAACTTACTTAGTTAGACAGAAAACCTTATAACAAAGTCATAGATACCAAAATTGTGCTTCGTTAGTTGATTAAGGAGTCCTTGCAATGTGTGACTACTCTAGGGGCCTTTGAGATATATGACCACCCTTGGAACGTATGACGCCCTTGTCATTTAAACTTCTCATACAGTCCTAGATCTTTTCATCACTATAATAAAAGGCGAGGTCATCACACGTGTTATATTAGCGTGTGCACACATATTAATTGCAGCTACGTGCATAGTAATTTTTTTTGTTTGCTCAGCGCACATGCTCAAACATAGGCTGTCAGGGCAATCTGGGTGTTCCAAGTGATCCGGTTTATACCTGTCCCTTTTAAAAGTGTGACTGCAAGGATAGTTTTCATAACATTTTTATAGGGTTACAATTTGTAGTCAACTTGCATATTTTCTGCTAAGTATTCATTTTTAACGCTATGATAAACAAGCAGTCCTAAATCATTAATGATTTATTACTAGTCCAGTTATTGCGGCTATGATCTTAATTTCAATTTACTTTCTGTTTTTCTATCATTAGATGATTGTGTTCCTAAATTACAGCAACCAAGTCCTTGGTGGTGAATTCAATGTATATTATATATGATTATATATTACATTATATATGATATAGTTCTGACTGATAGTTGCTATTTGGTATCCGAGATGTCCTGTTTTACTTCTAGATGCCAAATTTAGTTAGAAAATAATTAATTTTATGGTAAGATGTTTAAATCCTTCATTCATATTGTTTGCAGATTACATTATTTACAATTTCATACTTCAATAATCAGATTTTTTTTATTGATAATATATTTCATAGAGGTTTTTTTAATGATAAATATTTTAGCAACACTATTTCTGATTGCAATCATCCTGCTGGTCTCTCTACTTGAGCACACATTCACTTTACCTTCAATTTCCCCTTTGAACCAAATGACATTTATTTCCATCCTTACTCAATATTGTAATTATACAACCACGGCCACTCAGCTAAACATTGTTGGATTAGTCTCGCATAGCGGGCCACACCAGACTACTGTTGGATGTGGTCAGGTGCTGCAACTGAGCCTGCAAGTAACCGCCCTCTGATGTATCTGGCGAGCCACACCCTTTGCTTAGAGGAAAAGGGTCTATCTTGGCCAGACCCAACACTCGGCTATATGACGGGAAGGGTCTGGTGGACTTTCTGTACATGTACATCAGTTTGTCAAGTGTTTATGAATCCTGGTGAAAAGATTAGTAGGTGAGGTTACTGCAAGTATAACTGCTAACGATATTCATAGACCATGTGTCATTTATGTGAAAAACTCACAGAATCCTATTTTTTATAATTTTCAAATAAATTTTCATACAAATAAAAACTTGGGAGGGGCAATTGCCCTGCCTGCCCCCCTGTAGATCCGCCCCTGTGTGTAATATCATAGGAGGTTTATGAATATCATTAGCGGTTTGTAACTTACTTATCGCTCACCGCAATTCAGTGAAAACACTTGAACTGTAAGTCATACATACGCGTAACAAAACAAACAATGTTTGATGGTGATTTTTTATGGCCCATAGGCCCATCCCTCTTTCCACGTGGTTTTAATATAATTATATCACTTACGCGAGTATGTGTTGTATATAGAAGTTGTGTTTTCCATGAAATAAGTGTCTTTATTTTAAATGTTGTGCAGTTTTGCATAAAATGCAATATATAGTATCCATTATTATCTTGATACTTGGGAGCTACTCAGCTTCTCTAGAAGACACATTAAACACTGAGTGTATACTTATTTTAACAGTAAGATAATTAAATTGTATACTGTGCTGTGTGCTAATATTACATTGTTTTGTTTTGCTACACATGTACATAAACTATATATATACAGCTACATTGCTGATACTAAATTTTGTGATGTGTGGAAATACTCCAGCATATTGATTTCTCAAAAGTGTGTTTCATATAATGCATACTACATTGCACTTGATATATTCTTTTTATACCTATATAGGAACTATATCCTGAAAAGGAAGGCTCCAATTCCATTGTATTTTATTGTAGGAAAAACCTGTCTTGATTACTAAAGACCTCAACCAGGACTTGGGATGAAATTACTAGCACACCTAGGCTCCATTGAAGAAGAGGAACATGTCCCAAACCATTTGCCTTGGAGAATGATAGACTTTCGATCCAGACCCATTTCCTTTTAATAACGTAATTCATCCCAGAGATATCTCTTGGCTAAATTCAAGCCGCCTAAAGTTCTTGATAAGTTTATTACAGCATACAAACTTCTAGGCAGACTTCTTCGAATCAAGAAGCAAATGATACTGCCTTCGGCGGGGTTCATGCGCTCCTGATAATAGATGTTAAGATTTTTTTTTTCAATAGGCCTGTGTTGATATCAAAAGTGAAATTCTCATTAAAGAAGTTCCTTTAGCACTATTGGCTGCATACTTCTCTTTTATCGTGTAATATCCCAAGGGTATCAAAAAGCCAATGAGTGCTTTAGCACTGAATCTTTGTCCTGCTGAAGTAGACAGCAAAGTGGCATCAGTTCTGTCTGCATTGATGCAAGTTAACTCTGAAGATTAAATTTGTAATTTAATCTACCTGAAGTGTGTATATATACATACCCCCTTAGTGGAAAAATCCCACTACTTCCATAGGTTATTTTACCACTTACAGCATGTGTTGAAAATAAATATAATTAAATTATCAAAAAAGAAAGTGTTAGAACAGTTGAAAAGTGAAAATAAGATGTGATTACACTATAGATGCATGTACATCTTATTTTCACTTTTCAACTGTTCTAACACTTTCTTCAGGTAGTGTGCTATTTGGGACAAGTAATTGTAACCTTTTTTGGAAGGTAATTACCAAGTAAATACAGTATAATCACGCATTTTTAAAAATGTAATAACCAATTAATGATCATCATTTTAGCAATTTTAATTTTGCAGTAATATAGCTAGTTAACAAACTAAAATTGCCTACTATATACAGGCTAATTGTTTGGTTAACTAGGTCACATGCAGTGCCTTACTTTTCCAATATTGTATAACAATACTAAACAAAATGGTTTGGATTGAAAAGGAAAAGAAATTGTCAGTTAGCATAAAGTATATCCTTCTTTTGTACATGACAGTGTAGTGGACACATTTATATATAAAAATGCTAATAATTTTTTTTGGAGTCAGTTAGGAGTAGTGAATAAAGCAGTAGTCCTTTTCGTTCAGTTTAATACTCATCACAGCTGTTCATCCTATACAAGACAAACATTATTAGCATATTCGATTCCTAACAAGAGCCCCCGTCTTTCCCCTTCCCCTCGTGATGTATAATTACATTCGATGAATATATATATATATATATATATATATATATATATATATATATATATATATATTATATATACCGTATAGCGGGAAATTTCCGTTGGAAGAAATTTTCGTTAAAAATACAAAAAGCTTTTAGAATAAATTTTCGTTGAAATAAATTTCGTTGGCGAGCGGTTGATCGACCATAGCAGTTAGCCACACCTTTTAAAAAAAAAAATTTGTGTTAGCTAGTTCTTACCGCTTCATTGGCATCCTTCATAGCCTCTGGCTTAACTATGTCTGATAGCGGTCCCTTGGGGTCTGGAAGAGATGAATCAGGCTTAAAATACCGATAAGAAGCCATCGCTAGTAAACAATAATAACACACGTGTGAGAGGTGTGACTTTGAAACCACACGTGACTGTCGCAAAATTTTCCTCGAGTCAAATTTTTGTTGATTCAAATTTTCGTTGCACTCAACTGCCAACGAAAATAACGAAATTTTGCACCCAACGAATATTTCCCACTATACGGTATTAGCTAGGCCACGCCTGATTGAGTTCAGACATGAGTGAGAACCAATCTATCGATCTTCCACATCGAATAGTATTTGAAAATCCTACTGAAGGTTATGAAGACTGTTTGTTTCTTCAGCCTCAAATTGATCCAGATTTGAAGTGTTGTAGATGTCATTTGATATTGAGAGAACCTCATCTTTTGACATGTTGTAATGGACTTGTTTGTAAGGTTAGGAATTGAATATGCCAATGTCTTGCGACTTGCCAGCTTACAGCTATTTGTAATTTGTATAATTATGTAGAAATTAGAGAGTTGGTACACTCATGCTACATGCAGTAATGATTTTTTAATGTGTACTTTATTACAGTATTACAGAATTTTTAATGTGTACTTGATTACGGTAATTTATGTTTTTATCTTACGAATATAATTAAGTTATTATGGAATATACATTGTATATCATTATTGTAATTATACTCTACATATAGTTGTCTCGTGGTATGAACTAAAATGTAACTGTAACATACCACAATATAGTCTCGCAAACCAGACCAACCCTAAAGCAGGGAAGGGTCTGGAAACAGCCTTTCAGCTTGTTCATGGCACTTTGTACGTTGCGCCGCAATCAAACAGCAGTACGTCATGAAACATCAGAACAGTAGACCCGCATAATTAACATGGAGGTGTCGATGATAGAAGCGGCAGGGAGATGTTTGGGATTCGAGATAAAGCAGAAGGAAGCCACCATAGAATTTGTTAGTAGGAAAGATGTTTTCATTTTACTCCCAACTAGCAATGGTAAAAGTGTTTACTACGCAACTATACCGTTTATATTTGATCAGCTATGAGGAAATATTGGAAGTGTAGTCGTAGTTTGTCACCCTTAATCATGCTTGTGAAAGACGAAGTGGGGGTTTTAACAGATTAACCGCCAACGTCGCCTATAGGCGACGGTAAAATTATACACTGTAAACGCCAACGTCGCCTCAAGGCGACGATTTGGTAACGCCTACTTTAAACGATCATAACTCGCCGAGAAAGGAAAGTCTGGATCTGGGAATTCTTCAACATAGAGTCCCATACCTGTTCTTCAACTTTCATGTATTGAGTAACGGGGGTTTCCATAAAAAAAAACGAAGAAATCCACGTGGAATATTTAATGTTATTATAGTCATAATTATGTAATAACAATAAGTAAATATAGTAAATATTAGGCTATCTATTCTTCTTTTTTTCAACTTTTAATGGCATCTGGAGGTAGAAGATTCTCTCCTGAAGAAATCCATGATATTGTGGACCAATCTGATGATTTTGATGATGAACATCTCTCTTTTACATGGTAGAGATCCAAAACGTCTCCCATTAAAGCATTATCCTATTAAAAACAAAACAGAGAGTAAGAAAGATTTATGGAGGTGCTGGTACTGTAGAAACAGACGAGACCCTCAAAGAAAAAAGGAGAAATGTTGATACTGTTATGATTGTGGGAAACATCTTTGTCATACAGGAGAACTCAATTCTGACTGCTTTTTAGATTACCACAAAGAGGAAGGAATGATATCTTAGCTTTATATATTAATCAGTATAGTTAATGATAAAGATTCAAGAAACATATTAAGTATATATATACAACATGAAGTGAATAACTGGTTTTTTGTATTTGTAATTAATAAATAAAAACAAAGTAAACAAAGTCTCACCTTATGTGTTTCGTTTTAGTCACCCCTTTCTTCGAATCATTTAGTGTGTGGTATCAATCTACTCAGCAAAACAAGCTATTTCTGATGATGTCATCATTGCAATACAAAAATAGCACAGAAAACCAGTTATAACCGGTTTTGTAAACCTGTATGGAAATACCACTTCCTGTTGATTTAATTCCGCGTTTACAGTGTAATTAGCAAAAATTTAATTTAGCTGTTAATCTGTTAAAGAGCAAAAGATTGGAAGTTGCATTTTTAGTGTTCGCTGATGCAATTGCCATTTTCATTAGGTGGAGCTGACGTGTTTTAATGATAATCTTCATCATGATAATTGCATTCCTGTAGTACAAACGAATGTAATGGCTGTGTCCAGAGCCTTCCACGCTTTAGGGTTGGGTCTGGCTTGCGAGACTAACCACTACAGTAAGCAGTGATGCATGCAAATGTTATGTAGCATGTTGTTTGTCATATTTCCTATATTTACTAACATTATCTCTTTTACTTTCAAAGGTTTGCATTGACCCGTTAGGTGGATGTCCTTCTTGTGCTAATGAAAAGTATGATACTTTTTTGGATGAAGCAATTAATGAAAAACTTCTATCACTTGAAGTCCGGTGTAAGCATTACAAGAAAGGTTGTCACTGGAGGAAACAGCTGCGTTTTCAAGAGAAACATCTCAAAGAAGAGTGTCTATTCAGAAAGATGGAGTGTCGTTATGGATGTGATGAAAAAATACATTTCTGTGAACTAGAAGCGCATGAAAAAGATGAGTGTATTCAACGTCCTCCTGAAGCAAAAATAGAAACCATAGAGAAAAGAATTGTAGGTCTAGCCAATGAAATAGTTACATCAAGAGCTGAGCAAAAAGATTACGAACATCAACTACAAAAGTTATCAGCTTATCATGATACCAAATTAATTGATGAGTTAACCCCACTGAAAGATAAGCAAACAATGTTTGATCATGAGCTACAACAGCGAGCTACTGAAATGGCATTTGTGGAACAAAAAATGCAAGAACATGCAATTACTCATGACAGAAACCTGGCTAATGCGATAGCAGTTGTTGAAACTAAACAGACGGACATAGAACTCCAGTTGCAAAGGCAAAGAGATGAGATTGAACAGAGGTTGCAAGCACAAGTAATCAGGCATGATACAAGATTAACTGCTGAAATAGCTATGTTGAGAAGGGATCAGAACGACTTCATAGATAAAAAGCTGAAGCAAATGTCAGACACAATTAGAAGGCAAAATTTTTTTTTGATTGCAAGTGCAGTTCTTTTTATCAGTTTCGTCATAGCACATTACCAATTGAAAGGTAATAATTATACATTTATACATTAGCGATTGCAGTGTTATGAAATAGGCATGCAATAATTTAATCCTTTACATCACCCCATGTATTGACCTGCAAATTCAACTATATTGTTTGATGTGATGTAAAATAATTTTTATGGCTTGCAGGGCAATCCCTATATATGATTGCATATATGCATTGCATATATGCATTGCATACAATGCAAAAGTAGAATTTCTAAAATAACAAATGTATTGGTTATTGCAGTGCACAATCAGTTGGTTGTTCAGGATACACACATCCAACATCATAGCTATTTCATACTAAATAACTATTTTATTGGTTAGTACAGTTGCAAGGTTTCAATTTAGTTAGTCAATTGTCACAGAGGATGTTGTGGCTACATACATGTATATTACTATGACATAATGTGTACCAAGTATTGGAAAATATAAATTAAATTATGTGTTTGTGAGTTTACAAACCCTTTTGATGGCCATATATAATTACATGTACTTATAATTTATACTAAATATTTCACATGATATACCGTATAATTGGTTTTTTTCGAGGGCAGCAAATTTCGCGAATTTCGCGATATTGCAGATAATTCGTGAAAATTGGCTACGCGAAATTATCGTCGTGATGTGGGACACACCCACAAGTGGATTAATCGCGATATCGCTTTTTACGCATGCATGGTGTCAGGTGTCAGGGTGTGTTTGTGTGATCAATCATGGCGTTGCTGAAGTACTTGAAAAAGTCGAGTTTGTTGCCTAATCCAGACGGTCCTCTATCGGAACAAATGCCAACCTCGAGTATAGCTTCCGCTAATAAGGAAGTCGAAAGTCTTCTGAATAGTGACAATGAACTGTGTGGGTCTAAAACAGGTCAGTACATCAAGTATTCAGACGAAGAGAGAGCAAAAGTGGCAAAGTGAGCATCTGAAATGGGAGTCACAAATGCGTTACGATTTTATAGAAAGGAATTTTCTGATCGTCATTTAAAGGAGAGCACTGTCCGTACATAGAAAAACAAATACGAGCAAGAAATTAAACTAAGGCACAAGTTTGGCAGGCCAACAGAAGTGAGGAAGTTGGAAAGTGCTAGGAGAGGTCATCCGCTGCTTTTGGGAGCTGTCTTAGATAAAGAAGTACAGGACTATGTGAAGAATTTGAGAGAAGCAGGTGCTGTTATCAACTCAGCCATTGTGAGGGCAGCTGCAGAAGGGATTGTTAAAAACCATGATAGCAACCTACTCCAGTGTAATGGTGGTCATATCGTCATCACAAAAAGCTGGGCCAAAAGCTTTTTAGATCGCATAGGGTTTGTAAAACGCCGAGCAAGCACAAAAGCTAAAGTCAACCCTGCTGACTTTGAAGCACATAAAAATCTGTTTTTGCTTGATGTGAAAACAGTTGTTGAGATGGAGGAAATTTGAAAGGCACTGGTGATCAACTGGGATCATACTGGAATACACTTAGTGCCAGTAAGTTCCTGGACGATGGCAAAGGAAGGGTCAAAACGAGTCGAAATCGCAGGTATTAATGATAAGCGGCAAATAACGGCCATCTTTGCCAACACAATGAGCGGTGACTTCCTTCCACCTCAAATCATCTATTCAGGAAAGACTACCAAATGTCTTCCCTCTATTACATTTCCAGATGACTGGCATGTCACATATACCCAAAACCATTGGGCGAATGAAGTAACCACAGAGGACTACATCAATAACATTCTCCTTCCATATGTTGCACAAAAGAGACTTGAACTCTCCCTCCCAATTGATCATCCAGCACTAGTGATTTTTGATCGATTTAAGGCACAGTGCACTGAGAGGATTTTGTCATTACTAGATGACTATGGAACGCCAAATACGACAAAAATCGATTCACAATTGTCGTTTGTAAATAATCGATCGTCGATCATTTTAATCGATTGTCGTTTGTAAATAATCGATCGTCGATCATTTTAAATCGATTGTCGTTTGTAAATAATCGATCTTCGATCTTTAATAATCGATTGTCGCTTGTAAATAATCGATCGTCAATAATCGATCGTCAATCTTTAATAATCGATTGTCGTTTGTAAATAATCTATCGTCGATCATTTTTGTATAATCGATCATTTTTAAATCTATTGTTTATTGTATTATACTATATTATACCTGGAAAGTATAATAATAATATGGAGGAAACGCAGGAGCTTCTTTCAGAAATGGAAAGAAGTGTTATTTGGATCAGGGAAATTATTAGAGTTGGAGGTATGAGTGATGAAGATGAAGAAGCAATATCCAGGGTCATTGACCAGCTTATACAATGTGGATTATTAATCGAAGGAGAAACTTAAGATGTGTGCGATCTTCTTTAACTAAGAGAGCAGAAGACATGGAATTACAGAGATGCATTAACAGTAGACAAAGGGGCAGGCATACAATTACTATATCAAGTCAACAGGCAATCTTTTTTTTTGAACATGGTTGCAAAATCTCAGATATAGCCTCTCTGTTTGGATGTTCACGACGAACTGTTGAACGACGTCTCCAAGAAGTAGGATTGCAAATCTCTGACTACAATTTATTTCACATTGTTAACGGAATGACAGCTCGTAATCCCAGAATAGGAGAAAAAACTGTAGATGGATTATTAAGAGCACAAGGTGTTGTTGTTCAGAGGCAACGTGTCAGAGAAGCACTGCATACTGTTGATCCTCAGGGAAGCCAAAGGAGATTGAGAAGAGCTCTTAACCGGAGAGAATACCATGTGGAGTGTCCAAATGCACTATGGCATATTGATGGGTACCATAAACTCATTAGGTGGGGCATTGTCATTCATGGAGGAATCGATGGTTACAGTAGACTTGTTTCTTACTTACATGCTGCTGACAATAATCGCGCAGAAACAGCACTTAATAAAGCATTTTAAACGGGAGTTGAAGAGAATGGTATGCCATCAAGAGTTCGCACTGACAAGGGAGGAGAAAATGTTAGGATTGCAGAATTCATGATTACTCATAAAGGAAGCAATAGAGGAAGTGTCATTACTGGAAGAAGTGTACATAACCAGAGGATAGAAAGATTGTGGCGTGATCTTTTCACTGACTGTATTAGTTTCTTTTACTATTTGTTTTCTTCATTGGAGTCAACTGCGTTATTAAATCAATGTGATCCCAGGGATCTGTATGCATTACACCTGGTGTTTTTGCCCAAATACAAGAACAGTTGGACCAGTTTCGACTTGGATGGTGCCATCACAAATTACGAACTGAACAAAACAAAACCCCTTTTCAGCTCTGGATCATTGGAATGAGCATTAATTTTGCCGATCAGTTGCCATCAGATGTAAGTAAACTTAAAGTAATAATTGTGTTTATCATTGATAGTCTATTGCCATGCACTGCAGACAGAGATCAATTTTTCTACTTTTGGAAATGATTGGGATGGCCCAGCTCCTGATGAAGAAATTGAAGGAACATGCAGTTGTACTACTTGAAATATCAATTGATTTGGATGATGAAGAGTCAGAGCAACTACACAACATCTTAGACATTGTAGTGCCAACAGAAAATTCAGAACTTGAATGGATAGCTAAATATATTGAATGCAGAAGGTTCATTCGATCATGCAAACTGAATTGAAAATTAATAATAATTATTATTGTATGCAAAATTAATCAAAAATATTCCAACACAAAAATACAACTGTAATTTCATTGTCCAGCAAAAGCATCAGTTTATATATCTATATATATTTATATTGTGTATAGAACTCAAAAGAAAAAAACATCGACCTCATGCTTGCACGGGTCTACATAGCAAACACAACTCAATGATAGTCTACAACTCCACATGCAAATTTACAATCAATGATTAGACAATACCAAACCTATCATTCCCCTTAAGAGCCAACACCATGTTATCTTTGAATAGTTGATAATCGGTAATACAAGTGAGAATGTGTATAGAAATTTCACATGTTGATGCTGTGGGTAGGATAGCAGAGTGGTCATGTTGAAATTCAATCACAGGTGTACGGTGAAATCCAGTTGGTCCACTGACAAACACCAGTAAATCAGCAAGATCACATTCCAAGTCACCTTCTATGTATAAAGTAATGTTTTTTTGTTTTTTTAAAATGTACAGTCTTTATGTACTCTGTTACCTGCACATTCTTCCATGAAATCAATGAAAAATATGTATGCTGCCTCCTCAACTGATCTGTAGTTGTTTCCCTTCTCACTAAAATTAACTTTGAAAAGAGATCTCATGTCATCTAGAAAACATTAATTGTAATTGATGAAAAGAACTATCATTTTTATCACCAACCAAGCGTAAGCTTATTTTCATCATGGACAAACAAATGTTTAAGTGAAGGTATTTGTAGCACATTCTTCGACAGTCCACCTAGAGAGAGTCCTTCCAAAAAGTGGTCCATTGCTGCCTTAGTCTTCAATATGCAATGGTAATCGATAAGAATACTGCACAGTTCTTCTCTATCATGCAAAGACAATTTGCTGGAAACTTTACTATACCCTGTAGCAAATATAATGTCCTGATGTGTTTCAGTCTGACATATTTCCACAAGTTCACCATCTGATAGAGCATTTTTGATCTTGTTAATTAGAATGATAATCAATTATGATATGTACACAGATTTAACAAACCTGTTTCACAAGTTGTTGTACTTGATTTTCAGGAATTTGATGTACAGGCACTGTGACCCCAGTTACCTGACCAGTACAGAAATATGTATATACTGCTTCTGCAAAAAAGGGAAAACCTAGGTCTCCCTGTATTATAGACATTGATGCATATTTGCCCAATATTATGTAGTGATTTTGCTATAAGAAAAGTGATGGAATAAAAGTGGTATTCCAGTATATATTGTATGTACAATGATAAAAGAAACAGACCTGTATGCTTGGTACATTGCAAGCAAAAAACGTATGACCATTTTGTTGGTGAGTGTGGCATTGACAATGGTGGACCAAGACGGGAATTTTTTCCTTTACTTGCCCAAAGTGTTGTACAATCCCCTCTCCTTTGTGGCGTTGATGCATCAACGCCACAAAGGAGAGAGGATTTTTATCCTTGCAATCCCTGAAGTACCAATCAATCAAGTCCCACGTGTCGGCTATCCGCCACCTGCAGATTAGTGCGGGTTTCCAAGACCCCTTTGGCCCTGGGACATTCCCCAGACTAGAATATGTCCTGAAGGGGATTCGTCGTGCCTCCCAAACAGTTCCAACCAGACCCCGACTGCCAATTACCCCCACTATTTTACGTAGTTTCCACGCATTGTGGTCAAGAGAACAGAATCCAGACTATCAAATGTTGTGGGCAGCTTGCTGTCTGGGCTTCTTCGGATTTCTGCGCTCTGGTGAATTCACGGTCCACTCAGCATCAGGCTCATCGGTGCGTAACCCAGCACCTCTGTTACTGTCAGACATAGCACTAGACTCGATTCAACGCCCGACAGTTGTGTCGGTGCGGATCTGTCAGAGCAAGACTGATCCATTCCGTTTGGGGGTCACTCTTTATCTTGGCATAACTCGTGACATAGTGTGTCCAGTGAAATCGATGGCAGCCTACTTGGCGGTTCGTTCCAGGGAGCAGGGACCTCTATTTTTGTATCAGGATGGGTCACCTCTGACTAGGGGTAGATTGGTGGTAGTAGTCCGGGAGGCACTGTCGCAAATGGGCTTGGACTCATCAAATTATGCTGGGCACAGTTTTCGCATTGGGGCAGCCAAACAGCAGCCCAGAGTCCACTATCCAAATGCTGGGTCGATGGCAGTCATCTGCATATGCCAGATTCATCAGGACTCCAAGACAAGACCTGGCAACACTGTCATCAGTACTGGTTGGGAACATTTAACTTAATTTTAATTTCGACATTGCAATTGTGTGGTAGTAGGTTGATTTGTTTAATGCATACTTTACTGTGCAACTATAATACTGTATGAAGTAATTGCATGGAGAGGGGTAGGTAATTAATGTTTGGGTTCCTTTTGGGGAAGTAGGTGCACACCTGGGTGTGCTAGTTTAGGCGGGGGTTCGGTAACCCGTGACTTCCCCATGAAACCACACCCATTATCACCTATAAGACTCCATGCGACTGCGGTGGATGGGTGTGGTCTTAGTTCGAGGAAGGAGCCCTCACATGATTACCAAAGGGGATCTCCCCATCCGTCCTCATGGCGGTGAAGAGGGGGAGGATCTGGTAAGTTCATTCAAATTTGGGGTCATGTATGGAGTGATAGGATGTTAAAGATCGACGATCGATTATTTACAAACGACAATCGATTTAAAATGATCGATGATCGATTATTTACAAACGACAATCGATTATTAAAGATCGACAATCAATTATTTACAAACGACAATTGTGAATCGATTTTTGTCGTATTTGGCGTTCCATAGATGACAACCATATACGCACGCATAGTGATTGTTCCCGCTCATTGTACAGACCAACTTCAACCACTTGATATTAGCGTGAACAAATCGGCAAAGGAATTTCTCAGAAGGCAATTCCAACAGTGGTATTCAGATCAAGTCTGCAAGCAAATGAAGGATGGAGGATTCCAATCTGTTGATCTTTCTATGTCAATTGTTAAACCACTAGGTGCTAAATGGTTGATTGCTTTGCACAATTACCTCAAAGATAATCCAACCATTACAATCAATGGTTACAGAGAGGCTGGAATACTGTTTTGATAAAGAATAAGTTTCAAGATGAAAGTTGAAGTGAACAGAATAGTTAAGTTTATTATAACAAAGAACTTGAAATAATAGTATTATTAATAAAAAAAAATGTAAGTCATTAAGTTAATGAATGTTTTAAGAAAAATTATATTAATTAAAAGTAATGAATTCAATTTTTGATAAACTGATTTACAGCATGATGTTAGTTGTATGATTAGACTTTTCTTGATGGAAATGGAGATATTAGTCCAGCATTGAAACAGTCATGTAGATGGTGTCTCATTTCATGCTGATTAAATTGGATTGTTGTTACATCAATGTTATTAAGCAAGGCCGTTGATATACCAATAGCAAACAGGCCGCAGTCCTGTCCACCTAGTTGCTTTTGCACATTCACTTGAACAATTTTTCTTCTACTCCCTTCGAATAAATTGAGCATTACTTTTTTTGAAGCTTCATTGACCATGGGATATAGTGAGTCATAAACCTGTATAGTGTGGCTATCACAAGATAGGCTACTGGCTACAATCCAGTGATTCTCTCGATCAAAAACAATTTGTAGACCATTTGATATGCTTTTAATTGGTGGTTTGCTCTGAAAAAGAGTGTGGCCTAATCCCTCAATATCAGGGAACTGTTTACTCAATAATCTTTGAGCCAAATTGATGTGACGATCATTCAACTTTTTGTTGTTAAGTAAATCCTTTTCATCCGATAATGTCAGCAAATGACCATCAACTTTTATCCAAACACTTGACTCAGATGATGCTTTACACCTATCATACTGCTCTGAAATATCAATGGCAGCAGCTGACCTTTGATTACTTGTTTTAGCCTTTTTTTCTGGTGGCTCTACGGCTATGGTTATATCCGAGGCAGCACTGCTCAACCTTTTGACTTTGCAAATTTCCTTCTCTGCTCCAACAAACACCAGAGAACATGGTACTTCAAGACCTCCTTGAGTCAAATCTGCTGAAAATTGCCTATGACCAGTTACTTGGCATGCTATGTGCCCACCGCGCCTCAGGAAAAGGTGACACATGGCAGAGATTTTCCTGGGAACATGGCCGACGATTACTTCATCTCCAGTTATGATGGCAACTGCATATGGATCCATAACGTTCCCAAATTCTGGCTGACACAACAGCGTTTCACCAATTTGTGGTGTCCACACATTTTTGTAGACATGATGTCCACGAACACAGGAGTTGAGTGAAAACCTCTCCATTGCCTGCAAACGAGTACACATGCGGGATTAAAACAGACGATTTGTTCATTGTTGTAGGCGTGGCTTACACCTGCATCTCTCTGAATTCGCGAAATTAACATTCGCGAATGCTATTTTTAGCTTCATTCGCGAAATATAAATACCTCGAAAAATTCCTGTTATACAGTATGAGTAGACAGCACCCTAAAATTATAGTGATTCTACTATAATTGAATATAATTAGTACAAAGTATCTGTGGTGTAAGATGTATGTATTCTGAACAACCAACTAATTGTTAAATCCTTGCAACTGTACTACGCACTAAATTAGTTGATTTAACTGTTTTTTTTTGCATTGTAACCAATAAATTAGTTATTTTAACAAGCTTGTTTTTGGTATGTACGTATTTTAGGAAGTTGTATCATTCCAGGGCTTGTCAAGTAATGGGTATGGCATAAAAGAACATGTGCTCAAGCTCTGCTGAGCCGTTTTTGTAGAAACTGCAGTTAATAGCTGTTCTAGCTAAAGTATTCCAAAATCTGTGTGAGAACGTTTATAAAGTAACATATATATATACAACATTTACAATTTATAGTGAAATTGCATGCACTAAGTCTTCTTGTAGTTCTTATTGCCATGTAGTAACAAGTAGTAATAAATCTATTATTAGTGCATGTTTTAAGTTATGATCATAATTTTATTTTCAGTTTAAATTCTGTTTCTTTACCTCCAGATGATTATGATTCTAAATTGCAGCAACTTAGAGGTTGGTGGAGTTAATAGAGCTCAATGTGTGTATATATATACCATGCAGACTTGTCTATCCCTGTTGACCATCATGTAAAATGAAGTAGTGTACATGTATGGGGAGCAGGACAAGAGTGATGAAAATAGGTCAAAATGTCTGCCAGTTGGTTCAATGTTTCCACACAAATATTGAATGTTAAAGTTTTAGGCGCAATATTTAAATATGATCTTAATTTAATTTTCAGTTTAGTATTTGTTTTTCTATCTATAGTCAATTATGATGAATTGAAGCAAATAACAGGTTGGTGAAGTCAATGGAGCTCATGATGTGTTTTGAATGTCAGACTGCAAGGATGCATGATATTCATAAGTTTTATAGGGTGACAATTTGAAGTCAAATTGCATGCACTAAGTGTTCTTGTAGTTTTTATTGCCATGTAGTAGCAAGTAGTAATAAATCATAAATAAATTATTATTAGTGCATGTTAAGTTATGATCGTAATTTTATTTTCAGTTTAATTTCTATTTCTTTACCTCCAGATGATTATGATTCTAAATTGCAGCGACTTAGAGGTTGGTGGAGTTAATAGAGCTCAATGTGTGTATATATATACCATGCAGACTTGTCTATCCCTGTTGACCATCATGTAAAATGAAGTAGTGTACATGTATGGGGAGCAGGACAAGAGTGATGAAAATAGGTCAAAATGTCTGCCAGTTGGATCAATGTTTCCACACAAATATTGAATGTTAAAGTTTTAGGCGCAATATTTAAATATGATCTTAATTTAATTTTCAGTTTAGTATTTGTTTTTCTATCTATAGTCAATTATGATGAATTGAAGCAAATAACAGGTTGGTGAAGTCAATGGAGCTCATGATGTGTTTTGAATGTCAGACTGCAAGGATGCATGATATTCATAAGTTTTATAGGGTGACAATTTGAAGTCAAATTGCATGCACTAAGTCTTCTTGTAGTTTTTATTGCCATGTAGTAGCAAGTAGTATTGGTTCAATGTTTCCACACAAATATTGAATTTAAAGTTTTAGGCGCAATATTTAAATATGATCTTAAATTAATTTTCGGTTTAGTATTTGTTTTTCTATCTATAGACAATTATGATGAATTGAAGCAAATAACAGGTTGGTGAAGTCAATGGAGCTCATGATGTGTTTTGAATGTCAGACTGCAAGGATGCATGATATTCATAAGTTTTATAGGGTGACAATTTGAAGTCAAATTGCATGCACTAAGTGTTCTTGTAGTTTTTATTGCCATGTAGTAGCAAGTAGTAATAAATCATAAATAAATTATTATTAGTGCATGTTAAGTTATGATCGTAATTTTATTTTCAGTTTAATTTCTATTTCTTTACCTCCAGATGATTATGATTCTAAATTGCAGCGACTTAGAGGTTGGTGGAGTTAATAGAACTCAATGTGTGTATATATACCATGCAGACATGTATAGATTCTATCCCTGTTGACCATCATGTAAAATGAAGTAGTGTACATGTATGGGGAGCAGGACAAGAGTGATGAAAATAGGTCAAAATGTCTGGCGGTTGGATCAATGTTTCCACACAAATATTGAATGTTAAAGTTTTAGGCACAATATTTATACATGATCTTAATTTTATTTTCAGTTTAGTTTCTGTTTTTCTATCTATAGACTATTATGATGCTAAATTGCAGCTACTAACAGGTTGGTGAAATCAATGGAGCTCATGATGTGTTTTGAATGTCAGACTGCAAGGATGCATGGTTTTCATAAGTTTTATAGGGTTACATTTTGTAGTCAAATTGCATGCACTAAGTCTTGTAGTTCTTATTGCCATGTAGTAACAAGTAGTAATAAATCATAAATAAATTATTATTGGTCTTTCTCTACCTCCAGACGATTATGATTCTGAATTGCAGCAACTGAGAGGTTGGTTGAATTAATAGAGCTCAATGTGTGTATATAATATACCAGACTTGTTGCACAAAATAATTTTGACTGATATTTGCTATTTGCAATCGGCCATTATAAATATGTAATTTTTCATAACTTCAATATCCAAAATACAGGTCCCGTTTTACTTCTCATACATGCCAAATTTAGGTAGCTTTTCGATAAAATAACCAAATAATTAATTTTAATGGTAGGATGTTTTGCTTCCTTCTGAAGTCTTGTCTTCATATTAGTTACAAATTGCATTGTCTACAATTTCAGTAATCATATTTTTATTAATAGCAGATTTGATAGAAGTCTTTCATGATAACGATATAATAAAACATTAAATCTTATAGTGAGTTTCTTTGGAAAGTGTTGAATTTTGTTAAATGTGGAGTTGAAAACAATTTGCCAATTAAATTAACTCTAACCACAACTATATGATGTGAAGATGGGACAATTAATCTACCCCCAGGTATACAGTATTTCCACAGAGAAAATCATCATTTGGCAAGCTAGTATATCTATGTTGGCACATAATCAATATAGGTTACACACCTACTTGGAGGGATTCATGCTATATAGATCCCTAGGGTGAAGCCCAAAGGATGCTAAATAGCATGAAATAGGTGTATAACCATTATAAACCATATTCATAGATAATTTTGCTGCGTCATTGTATTTAAATTGTGTTCATAGTTGAATCTGCTGTGTCACAACATTCAAAATATCTTCATAACTGAATTACTGTCTTCAGGAAGTGAACCCACAATGACACTGCACAAAATTTAGGTCGTCTAAGACTTGTTTGTGGTTTCCACTATACAAAATAAATCCCAGTTCATACTATGATCTGAGATTAATTTTTTCATATATATATCCCTCATTAGAGGTTTAACATCAAAGGGAATTATATAAAAGGATATAATGACATACTAGTTCACACAATTTATGGAGAAAAAGTATTCCTTTAACTTGATTAACTCTCCAAAATGATGCAACATCCTTGTATACAATGACTGATCCACAAATAAAACAAATAAACTTTTGTAAGACAATTTTATACGTTGCTATACAAATGCATGAGAACTTTATAATGGGTATTGTGTTCAGTGTGCATTACATTTAGTGTTGTTTTAGTTTATAGTACGACTAGTTTCTCAAAGTTTTAGCTTAGTTGTAGTTTAATTATCATAATATCAATGGGCTTATTTTAGTTTTACCTTTACTAACTATACGTCCCCATTATAGGCACATTTTCAGCTATAATTATTACAGTAGACCTGTAATAGTTTAGTTAACTAAAAATGAAAATGCCTTACTGTCAGCGAGTAAAAACTTGGCAAATTAATAAAAAGTTATTACGTTGTTGGAGTGAAGTTACTGTGTACACTACATTTTTGTGACCAGAAGTCTATATTTTTGTATACTGTATATGTTTATGTCATAAATGCACATTATAGCTATTATTTTCATAGCATTTATTTATTTATTTTAATAGAAAAGTGGGAAATTGAATCGCAAGAGTTGAAAGGTTGGTCTACAAAATCTTTTTGTGTTAGCTGAATTCTAAGTTTAATTCATAATTTCTTTGTCTGCAATTCCTATCCTTTTATCTATAATTATATTCTCTTGCTTACAAGATCTGAACTACTAACTTTTCATATTAACTAAGTCCCCAAATTGAATATATAATTATAATAGTAGTATACTAGTATACAGTAGTAGTAGATAATTTTAAGGGTACAATACTTCATTCAGTTTGCATGTCGTAAAATTATGATGATTATAATTGTGTGTATTTTCATATACTGTATTCCAATTCAAACTGCATTATCAGATGACAGCACTCATGGTGAAAGACCTCCACAAAAACAACTTTCACATGTAGATCATGTTTATAAAAATATATGAAATATTTGGACATAGCTTCAACTTTGCTTGATTTTAAGCAGTGTTTCGAGAGTGATAGCTTTCAAACAAGATGAGTTACTTACTTGGATTCCTGAATTTTTCACTTTGTTTCTAATTTTCTCGTGCCTGCATATCCTAAATAATGCTCTGCATAAGACCTATCCAGTCAATGTAGCATCTAATAAGATGAGTTGTGTTTCCATGCATTCTTTTGGTTACCAGAAGTCTTCTGAAGTTGTGAAACAGCAACTGTGAGTTGTAAACATTGTCATAACTTTATTGAACCAAAAGGTTTTTATTAAAAAGCTGCCTGTAAATACTATGTACTTGTATGATTTGAAGTCTAATAGTGTAATTCTTTTGAAGTGCCAATGTTCATAGTTTTGCAGAAAATGTGCTAATAGGCAGATAGCTGAACAGACAGACAAAATGGTTACAGTAACCCTCCTCCGCCTTTGTGAGTGAGGATTAATAACAATTGTATTCAACATAGGCAGTACTATGTTAATTTATGTTCAGTGATACTTTATTCACTACTGTATGAATGATGTTTTCTACTATAGCAAACATTGAAAAAATACCCAATTGCTGTAATTTGAATTCAATATGGCGAGGTATAAAAGGTTTGTGAATCAGATTTATTCTAATTTTGTGATGGAAATATACATTGGAATGCTCAAAGATGTTTGGAATATTCTACAAAAGGATGATGACCCACTAATTAATGATAGCTATTTCCAGTTTGGACTAGTTACAGCCTTAGAATCAATTTTGTACAGAAAAAGAGCGGTGAGATTACCCAAATAAATTCTAAAATGAAAAGAAACTTCTTTCTCTCCGTAATTGTTTTCCAAAAAAAAGAAAGAAACAAGTAGACTATTAGAATGGTGTATCATGGCAAGGCACAGTGCTACTGCACTCTAGCGACAATTGTGGATAATTGACATCTTATAACAGTCCAATGAGTCTCTATATGTGTCTATAGCTATAAGCGTATGACTGAATTATTCTGAAATTCTTCATTGTTAGTGGCTGAGATTCTGAAATTGAGTAGCTCTAACATCAAATCGATTGAAAAGTATTTAGGCCAATTAATACTCCCATTTGATAATTAAAAAGGCTTCCTGTCAATTCCATATTGTACATTTATTTGCTGTTGTATGCATGAAAAGTAAGACTTTTGGCAAAGTTAAATACATGGCATACACAGAAAGCAAGAGCCCCTACAGTAAATATTTGCATGAGACTGATCACTGCTTGTCAACAAATCTCTGGCTTATGAAACTGATATCAGTATTTTAATAGCCAATGAATTTGTAAGAACAGATTAAGTTTAGTTCTGTTGATTTAATGTCGTTCTCATTACAATAACAGTTTAAATGTGAGCATAAATAATAGAGCACACTTTATTAAGTGCAAGGTATTGAGTATGCATTATAATTTTTGCCCTGGGGTCCATCACTACTATGTTTGGCACTGGTGACATGCACTGTGTCGACATCAAACTCCAACTAAGGGCATCACTTGCACCACCATGCATTGATATGCCTACTCAATTCATGCCACTGGTAAATGTTATGTTGCATGTTGTCTCACATCAATTAAGATACTTAGTGTTATAATGTATATATATTGTAATAATGTGGAAAATTTATCATAGTATAATTTACATTAAAAAATCGTTCTTTATAACACATGCAGATAAAGTTTTTGAAACAATAGCTGGCTATTTGCCTAATCCATTTAAAAGGATCAGATAAGTGCAATGTATATTTTGGAAGTAGTTTTTCTGAATAGAATTATTATTACAAACTTTAAAAAATTATTACGAACTTAATTTCATTCATGTATACTTATAATTATATTTTTTTGAAAGGCGGAAGATTTATAATCTCTGTACATGTGTTTGTGTTAAGGCAATATGATATAACATGTAATTCATGTAATAATAATGTTAATTGATTTAGCTAGAGATCTAACAGTGGTTTTATAGTTTATACACATGCCCTTCTATCCTAGGGGCACTTGGAAGGTAGGATTTCACTCTGAACACGAGTAGTTGATATTGTAAGCCTTATTCACCTCCCAACATTGTTAACTGTGAGTTGCCTTCTTCGTCAATAATAATTATATAACAGTACTCATTATATCTGAGTATAAGCATAAGCACACCCGCCGGAGAAATAGCCACTACCTAGTGTTTATATATTCTCTATTAAAATGCTATTCAATATTACTATACTCACTGCATGTATAATAATTCCACATTACCTGTGTAATGTTATGTTTACAGTAGAGTTTTGCCACCTACCTGTAACAGGTATAGTACAACTTAATTATGTACTGTACTAGTATAGTAGTTTAATTTGTGAGATATTATTTGTAACAGTAGAGGTGATTGTAGAATGTCATGGTTTAGTAAATAATGCAAAATAAGTACGATTGTTACAAATGCTGTGAAATACTAGAATGCTGTGGACGAACCTGTGATTAAGATATTCTTCACCTTACACACATCCATGTTCATCACATACATACTTTATAATGGATATGCAGCTAAATAATTATAATAATAATGTTACTTGTGGTATTATACCGTAAATCGGGAATATTTCGTCTCTAAAATATTTCGAATTTTTATTTTTCGTATGTATATATTTTCGTACGTGCGTACGTTATTATTTACGAATACCGTTTATTTCCATATACCCGTTAATTTTCGAATTTTTAAATTTCGTACGCATACTGTTATACGAAAATTTTTATAGTACGAAATTTTCCCGAATTACGGTATATTATGACATAGGCTCCCTCCTATAATAAGTGGAAGTTTGCCAATCAGAGTAAGAAATACAAAAATATATACGCATCAATTGTTACTATAAATGTAATCAGTTAAGTCAGAGTTCTTTACTGCCTTTTCGTATTTTAGCTCGTAAACACTGCATGATTAAGTTAAATCACTGCATTAATATATATCCTATAACTATATATCCTATGTTATTATATACTAAACCACTGTATTGTTTACCATGTTATAGACCAGCCGTCCTTTACTAAGCTGGTGCCATTGCATCCTTTACATAAAACACATCCATTGTATACTATAATTATGAATGAATCAATGTATTAATAGAACTAAAACAACAGTTCTAGTTTCTGTGGTGAAGACATATCAGTGGATGCGTATGCATGAGTTTTGAACAAGAAGTTGCTACTGGCACCAGTATAGTATCGTTCCTGCATAAATGGTTAATAGGTTAATTCCTAGGTATACCAGCCATGGGAGAACTGGTCTAAAGTACTAGTTTCATGCATACTGTCTAGCTGTGTGAGACTAAAAATAAGGGTAATATCTTTTTATTTAGTATGTCTAGTCCCTGACTTTGCTGGAGTGACATACCATAGAATACAACTGAACAATTTATCTTTGGGAATTAACTCGACTGTAGGCTTTCGATTTATATGTAAGAAAACCAATTAAGACAAAAATTATAGTGGAGTATGCACAGTTTGAGTATTGAAGGACAAACTGTTTCTAGTGGTAGAATCAATCGATACCATTGGAAAGACAACAAAACATGCATGGGTCATCCCTAATTGCATTGATAGAGTGTATTTGTGACCATCTATGTGTAAACTGGTCTTATGCATATGGATCAAAATATAATTTTGAGATACAAGTGAAAATATCCTGTAATTTTATACAAACAAGCTTGCATTCAGATTACAAAAGAATATACTGTTACGATTATGTTTGTATTCTTAATATACTAATAAGTTAGCATTGTCATTATAATTATGAAGATGAATCATGCATGTTTCAAGTTTTGTTGACACTGTATAACCATGTGTCAAATGCCATGTCCATTGGACAGGCTGAAACTTCCTTTCCAAAACTATGGGAGTAGGTGGTGTCACTACTGAAAAGTTGAACACGATCATTATCAGCAATAAAATAATATCTCTCTTGTACCATACTCTCTTTCTCCTTCAATACCTGTTGTTGCACTGCAGTGTCTACATGTTGAACTAACTGTCTCCTTCAAGTTTCTAAATGATGACTTCCTCATATCTGAAACTATATTATATATACAAAACATTCTTCCCGCAGGCACGGGAAGTTTTTGTTTATTAATTATTCATGAGTGGTCTACTACTGCATGTGGCGACGAATTATACTAAATCTATGTACATGAGATCTTTTCTTGTTTCTTCTTTATATCAATATTATAAACAAGTAATTGTACCAAAACAAGGTTTGAAGTATACTTAATAGTTGTATAGCATAATAGCAGGAATATAAAAGATAAATATAATTATATAGAATCCTTTTGCAACTGATAATTAACCCACGTTAATCCTTTTTGCCACTCAAAATGGCACTCCAAATGGCCAAGCATGCTATAGCAACGCTTTTACGGTTGCTATCAATTAATGAAATAATTAAATCTCATGCATAATTATGGCTATGGGAGGCAGGGTTGCCAGTTTGTGAACAAAGTTCATAGATCTATGAACTTTCTGAGACTTGCATGAACTTTTTGTGAACCTGAACATTTTTATGAACTTTCTATGAACTTTTAATAATTTTTATGAACATTTTGTGAACTTGTCTTTCAAATACTACACTGCATCCATTAATTAACAACTGTGTGTACACTCTTAACCATCCCTCTTCATTAAACAGTTAAAACTGCTTAGAGAAGTGGCTCAATCTTTTTCCTTGCAACTTACATGCGACAATGTGTGGCACTAGCACTTTATAATGTTGATAATTTGAACAATGCAATGAATGCATTAATGCAGAGTGTTGATACTTGATTGTTCACTGTTAAATTGCATCATTGTCATGTGCAGTTGTGTATACTTGTGCTGTTGTGCAGGATCAGGCAAAGATGCAAATACTTAATGATGAATGGCGCAAGCTTTCAGTGGAACCACTCCCATTTGACCACAAAGACATGGAGGTAGAGGAGTTCTGGGGAACACTCTCAGACCTTGCTACCTATAGCTAGCTTCGATGTAGAATGTAGTAATTATTCATGTAATAAATAATTAGTACTTTAATTAGCTGCTCCAATGAATCGTCCAAAAAAAAATTTGCTCACGTAGAGGGACAAAATTATTAGATGTACAGAAAAAAATTTTGTGAACTTTTGCCTGGCCGATGGGAGGGTTTAATTAATCTAATAGCTTTGAGCAGAGACCCAACATACTCCTTACGCATTTGTAGTGTTTTATTGAGTATTTTTTTGGTGGCTATCTTACAGACTGCTTTACTCATACATTTTGACATTCTTTTAGCTAAATCCACATGCTCTTTCTTATAAGCTTTGAATAATTCCAACCATACAATGGAATCATCTAACAGATTGAACTGTATTTCTTTCAAGTACTGTTCTTTTACATACAGTTTAGGCTCAGCTAGAACATATTTGTTCCTTTCATAAGCACATTTTGTTTTTATGTTATCTGTATAGTAAGTCTTAAAAGATTTAATCATAGCATCACGATTTTTTGTATAGTTCATTTTAAAGGCAGTTTTGAACTTTTCTGTATTAGCTCTGTAGTTTGATTTTGACAAAGCTTTTTGTTTTTCAGGATTACTCCTATAGCTTGATTTGACAAAGCTTTTTGTTTTTCAGGATCCTTACTATAGCTTTCTGCCCTTTTGGCCAAAATATTAACAACGTTTTTCTGATAATACTGTGTATTCTGGCTTAACTTTTTTCCATTACATTTAAACGATTTAACTAGCAAACCACAATGTTCACATTTTTTTTTGCGTATAGGAATCTCAAATTGGCAATGTGGACATTTTCTAGATGGGCCTGGGTTAAGCTCAACATCTCCAGCCATTACTAAAAGGAGACTTAAAATACTGATAACCAGAATAAAGGACATTTTGCCATGGAAACAACATTTACCATTAGCAAAATCCTTTGTATAACCTGTTGTAAAACCACATGGATGAAAACATCCAATAGCCATTCTCCATTGTTGTATGGCAATCATTTTACTTAGGGTGATAGAAGATTTAAAGACACAAGGGTTAATATAAAAGACTGTGACTAGTGTATGTGTATAAATGTTATTTAGACTATTTAACCAGAGTGTAGACAGTGTATGTATGCAAGACAAATAGCTTATAGTTAGACAAGTAAACAGTAAGATAAAAGTAGTGTGTGTATCAGTACAATTATTGAAACTTAGCTCAGAGAGGTCAAACCGGCACTTCACTTCCTTTCTGACCACGCAGAGAGAAATCTTATGTGAGTTGAAGAAAGAAATAGCAACTTCAGAATCACACGAGCTCACAGGAGAACCAAGACAGCTGACAGTACAATTTGCACATGCGTCTTCGTGATCTTACAATGCGCATACGCATGTTTTTATAATTAATCATGTGCATATGAAAATGGCGTCCAGTTCGAGATCAAATCTTTGCTGTAGTTGAGACTGTCTTCTTTCATAATATCTGAAGATATCATCTCGATACTTGTAGACCAGAATTTTACTATGGATGCGACTGGAATGGTGGTAGAATCATTGTGATAGCTCAACAAACAAAACAAGTGTATATAGAGAAAAAAACATCCCTATGATTGCTTTACAAATTTAAGTGAAGATATGACTGCTTTGTGGTGTGCAGAATTCAGTAATCATGGCTGACTTTATCAAGCATGAAAGACAACAGCTTATTATAGTTATTATTTTGATTATCTACTCTCCTGACCTTTCAAAGGACCTTGTAGAACTTTAGGAATATATTTCAGGCAGAATAGCTAGCTATTAGTTCCAGTTTCTACGTAAGTTCAACAGCTTTCTTTCTGCTGGTGTGTAGAGCTTGATCGCGCGTTCGTTTACGCGCCACGCCCATTAATTGACCGAGCCCCCCGGGAATGACGCAACTTCCTTAACTACGTATACAACGCATAGTCGCGCAAGTGACACAAACATATATATATATATATATATGTGACCGCGAATGAGAAAACGTGTCTTGTGCGACTTTTATTGATATCGAGTTATTAGCCAAAATAGATGGCATAGCAAACACTTGTCGAAATCGAGATTTCGCTTGCTTTATGATTATAGGTGACTTACTCATCCTCTGAGACTATCTAAAGTCCTCTGGAGTACCTCGCTATACTGCAAACACTCGTTTTATCATAGAGAACGTCAGCCATTGCTATAAACACGGAGCACAGACAACGAAATGTAACGCGGACGCTAACGGGAAATCCATAGCAACGCATAGCAACGAATTTTATTTCAACAAAGAAAAGGCTCTTACTCGAGCTGTGAACTCAACTAGGGTACTTCTAACTGCTGGAGGTCAAGATGGTAAATGTCTAATCGTGCCACCCTACCTGTGTGAAGAGTGAGTAACATTATCAATGTTTATGATCACTAAAAAAATAAATAACATTTTATAATGTTTTGTAATAGATTTTGATGTTCAGTGATGATGTAGAAGCTCTCAGTGATGTTGATAACTTGTGATGAGATGCTTGAACCTGTTGAAAATACATGTGTTAATAATGTTTTAACTTTAGTTAACAAATATAAACAAAAGGAAACAAATAAAACCAACTGAGTTAACATAACTCTACAGGCATACAAGATAAAACTGTTACAGTTAATAACATCCCAGTTTTATATCAAGTACAACAAATGCATTCCAAGAAGGTAAACAATACATTTTATCTACAATAATCATACTCACCATTTATGAGATTTCCTCCATCAATTTGGGCCTTGGATTGCAGAACAAGACACTCTAAACTAAGGGTGAAGTTTACCATTCCAAATGAATGACAAAATTGGCTATTAACAATAAAAACCAGGCATTTACAAACCACCAAAAGCTTGTTTCTCTCTCACATGCTTGCGTAAACGGATAGTTTACGGAAAAACGTGAAAATGTTATAAATTGCTTTTTTCTAGCATTTTAATTTTAATTGCTGTCAAAGCTTTGAGGGCGTGTAACTCAGCAACGGAACGTCATATTGCAAAATCAAAACCATCAGTAAGTAGCTTGAAACATGGAGAATCCGCTGATAGCAAAAACTCAATTTTGAATTTTAGTCGCACAAGTCACGTTTTCTCATTCTCGGTCACATATATATATATATATATATATAATTATATATATACATTAAACCCCGTGGAAAGCAATTATAGGGATGGCCCAATGATTTGTCTGAACAAGTGTATATAGAGAAAAAAACATCCCTATGATTGCTTTACAAATTTAAGTGAAGATAAAAGTATCCTTATGACTGCTTTGTGGTGTCCAGAATTCAGTAATCATGGCTGACTTTATCAAGCATGAAAGACAACAGCTTATTATAGTTATTATTTTGATTATCTACTCTCCTGACCTTTCAAAGGACCTTGTAGAACTTTAGGAATATATTTCAGGCAGAATAGCTAGCTATTAGTTACAGTTTCTACGTAAGCTCAACAGCTTTCTTTCTGCTGGTGTGTAGAGCTTGATCGCGCGTTCTTTTACGCGCCACGCCCATTAATTGACCGAGCCCCCGGGAATGATGTAACTTCCTTAACTACGTATACAACCCATACTCGCGTAGGTGACACAAACATATATTATATATATATATATAAACATACATCGAACCCGTGGGAAAGCAATCATAGGGATGGCCCTACGGGCCATAAAAATAAAAACAAGATATATTGAGAAAAAACATCCCTATGGGATACGTAGAAACTGGAACTAATAGCTAGCTATTCTGCCTGAAATATATTCCTAAAGTTCTCCAAGGTCCTTTGAAAGGTCAGGAAAGTAGATAATCAAAATAATAACTATAATCAAGGCCTTGATTCGAGCCCCCACCCCGAGCGCTATATATTTCCTGTACAGCATGAGCAAAACAGTGGTTTATTAACTGTTTTAGAGAGAGAAAGGTGGCTACCAAGGAGAATTTTACTATGAAATGATTGTTTTACAAATGTGGGTGTAGATAAAAGTATACCTATGACTGCTTTGTGGTGTCCAGCATTCAGTAATCATGGCTGACTTTATCAAGCATGAAAGACAACAGCTTATTATAGTTATTATTTTGATTATCTACTTTCCTGACCTTTCAAAGGACATTGGAGAACTTTAGGAATATATTTCAGGCAGAATAGCTAGCTATTAGTTCCAGTTTCTACGTAAGCTACTTGGCTTTCTTTCTGCTGGTTTCTAGAGCTCGAGCGCGCATTCTTTTACGCGCCACACCCATTAATTGACCGAGCCCCCGGGAATGACGCAACTTCCTTAACTACGTATACAACGCATACTCGCGCAAGTGACACAAACATATATATAATTTATATAATTATATATATATATATATATAGTTCGAACCCGTGGGAAAGCAATCATAGGGATGGCCCTACGGGCCATAATAAAAATAATAATATGATGAAGATTTTGCCAGTTTTGCTACTCGCAGGTTCTCTACCTTAACGACAATCTTGACCATCTAGACAGTGTTGGTAGTAATAAAAACACTAGATATGAATAGGTATGTATGTATTAAAACTTATCTGTATATATTACCAGAGATTTCAGCTCATCACTTGCAATTGAAATGTATGGGCGGCCATTTTTTTCGGTGCCATCCCTACATAGAGAGTACTACCGTACTCTCTGATATCAATCTGATTGCAACCTACCTCAATCAGATATCAATTCCATCTGCAACTGGTCAGTGAAGTGGCAAAAGAATTTAACTACACCCTAGTGTCAATCTACTTATAAGAGAAATCCTGTATATATCATTTACCTACTGCATCAAAAAAATATCTTTACCTTCTGTCGATGAAATTAATTATAAATACCTAGGGATGTGCAATAACAACAAGCTTGATTGGAGTAAACATACACATGTAATTACCTCTTCTGCTTCTAGGAATCTCAGTTGGCTCCAACACCATCTTAGATCCTGCAGCCCAAAAGCTAGTCTGCCTCTCACATTTTTGACAATCGGACGATTGTCAAAAAATGTGAGAGGCTGGTTAACCAGACTACCCCAAATTAAACTAGAATATTGCTCCTCAATTTGGGATCCATATTGTCAACAGAATAAATTGTCTCTGGAAACAATACAGCGTCTTGCAATTTGTCTTCTCAAGTATTGATCTTTAGTAACTAGACTTGTCATTCTTAATTAAAAAACTTGTCATATGATAACTCGTCTAGTAGTAATGTATAAAATTATCTATGGCCTAATAGATATTGATGCCACCTCTTATCTTATCACAGAACTCGTTCAGCCTTATCACCCCATCACTACCAACATCTACAATGTCTCGTGAAAACTATTATAAATATTCCCTTCCAGATCGGAATGGTCTACCTGAGTACATAAGGCTCAATAACGTTTTGTCAACTTCAAATATAATTATATAAACATCTTCACTGAGCCTTTCACCTAACATGTGGGGTGCCCTGTTTATGTTATTAATTAATTATAATTATATTATATAACTCCAATGATATTATATATTTTGTTCCTTAAATAATTTTATCCTGCTTTACGTACGTACCTCCTCCTCCTCCTTGTATTGTATTGCGTGTCTTTGTTGACACTTTTTGCGCAGTTAGCTTTTTCTACAAGTCTTTTTTTTCTGTTTATTTTTGTTTTGGCCTGTGCGTGATATCCCATAAAGGGAGGTTGCACAGTATTGTACGTAAATAGGAGTAATTTAATAATAATAATTTTCAATAATTTCATACAGCTGCTATATAATTCTCATCATTTCAAAATCAAAACAATCGTTTAGCAGCTTGTGAGGTACATCCAATTTATAGTGCATTTTGAAAACAACAATTGAATTATGATTAGCCCATTCTCAACCTTTCAACTATCATAATTAATTAATAGCTGATTTATAAACTAATGTATACACAAGATGATTCTACTGAAAAAAAAAAGATATAAAAATTAATTAAAACTGTGAAATAAAATTAATAATGAAATGGCCATTATTATAAATTAGAAGAAAAAAAACACCAACAAATACTAATTATGACAGCAGTTATGACTAACTATTAAACACTAAAAATCAATTGATTATCTAATCAGATAGTACTGGTCTATTAATCAAGAGGTGTGTCACTACACATGATTTATTCTGTACGTGTTAGAGCACCAGCACCACCTCCATATCCATATCCCTTAGGACCAAACTTGCCACCATAACAACCTGCAATGTGAATATGTTATTATTAATAATCCATGGATGAGAAAGTCACTTAGGATAATAAATTTTGCTCCAATGCATTCAGTCATTCATTGTATACAGGAAGCTAACTAAATGTTAAGGAGAAGCAATACATATATATAGTTACTCTTGCTGGATACTAACATTAGTTCAGTTTCTATACTAAATGGCTAAATAGCATATGCGAGAGTGACTACGAAAATTAGTGTTATTTGATTTTCCAGTTTACCAAACACTTAAAATCAACTGTTTGTTTATTCAGCCATCTTGTTCAAGAAGCTACATGTACATGTAGCAACATTTGGTATTATAATAAATTACATGTACATGTATGCCTTCAAGAGTTGAAAGTTTTATTGGTTTTTTAGGGCCATCCCTATGATTGCTTTTGCACGGGTATGAACTATATATATATTTATATATTTATATTCTTGTGTCCGCTTACGAGAGTATGCGTTGTATACGTAGATAAAGAAGGAAGAACGAACGAAAGCTGCTACGTACAAACTGGAACTAATAGCAATCTATTCTACCTGAAAGATCCTTCAAAAGGTAAGGAAATTAAGTAATCAAAATAATCACTATTATAGGCTATTGTCAACTGAGATTACTGACTGCTGGACACCACAAAGCAATCATTTTCTCTATATAACTTGTTTAAAATAATTAAAAAACGATCAACCATTTTGGAAAAATTGAAAATCTAATAAGACTGATTTTCGCATGTAGTCAGTCTCATATTGAAGGGAGTGTTTAATCAAAGTTATTATTTCCCAAGTGAGTGATATTCTACTCTACTGTTACAACTGGATTGGATAATACAGAAAATAAACACATACATGTATATCACATGGTTACCTTTGCAGTAAATTTCTCCTTCATTGTCACACACAGAGGTGGAGTCAAGACTTTTATGACAAGATTGACAATAGAAACATCGTTTGTGCCAATTCTGTTGGGTAAAAGAATATGAAGAGGTATGTACTTTGTATACACAAAAGAACATTCTCCTTCTACTGTATCATGATTATTATACATTACATCATTATAAGGATGGGATAAATATTTGAAGTTAGCAGGCTAAATTTCATTCCAAGCTTAACATCAATGGATGCAGTGTTTTTGATAAACTCATATGGCACACCATTGGCCCAAAGAGCTTCTTATTTGGCACTGCACAGTTCTCTCTTTGAGCCAGTGGCGCAGTTAGTTATGATTATATTCTCACTAACAGCATTAGCTCTTTGTTAATTGGCTCAAGATGTATTCTCAATGGCGCACACACTAACCATTTTTGAGCCAATTTGGCCCATGCTTCAAAACTTATCAAAAACTCTGAATGGATGGATGGATGAATATATGCATATATGGATGGTAGATGGATAGATTGATAGATGAATGAATAGTAAAAACTAAAACGTTCGTTCATTTACTTGTAATCTTAACAATGTGCACCCGCCACTTGTGTAATCGCATGAATGTACTGTCAATCATGTTTATACAAGCGGCTTTGGTGTTTTTACAGATGATTCTGCATTCTATGAGCCTAAAAAGCTGATAACACAGAGCAAGACATTTATCAACCACCATTTTATTGCAATTTTGATTTCACGTGTTTTGTGTCTGCACTAAGGTGAGAATTAAAGGTGTGAAGAAGAAGTATGTAAGTAATCAAAATTCAATTCAATGAAGCTGCTAATACATTTGTCCATAAATGAATGTTTCAACATTGGAATTGATGATGTAATGGTAATATGAATAATAATCATACCTTTCCAGCTCCAACAATTTTCTCAGCCGTATAAACAGCTTTACCACATCTTCCACAATCATCAGGACCTCCAGTACTCACTCCTAAAGTGCAATAAATGAGATTCATGAAAACCTTGTGATTTATCACCTGTGTACTACTATCCATATTCATATTACATGTACATACATGTAATTATAGTATTATAAAATGTACAGTAGACCCTTAGTTATCCAAACCCCAAATCGCTTGTATTATCAAAAATTGTAAAAAAAATATTGTTTTTAAAAAAAAATTGTATAGACATGGTGAGATAGGGTCATTAATATTTTTTGCACGTGCATGAAACTGTAATGATTTTTTATTGTAGCTAGTTAGCTACAATAAAATTAGTTGAGTATAGCTAGTTCAAGCTGATTGGATAAGACCAAAGAAAAAGTACTGAGTTTGGAAAAGAAGATTGAGATCATGAAAAAGTACATGTACTATTGTACTACTTTGTACTGTGATCATAGGAATTTGTGAATTACTTTTACATTTGTAAGTTACATGTATATGTATAGCATAGTAGCAACGTGTAATACAGTTTAGTACATGTACATTCAAATTTCAAAAAGCAGTGTACTTCACTCACAATGTACATGCACAGCTGCATTTTGGGATGGGGGCCTTACTAAATTCCCCCATCCCCCCTACTAAATTCTCAAACCTGCTTAGCAAATATCTTTTGTAGTCAAATATTTGTCAGAAAATACACCAGAAGCAAATACCTGTTTTGCCCCCCGTTTGCAACTTTTCTGAATGCAGCATTGTATAATGATGTCAATGAAAGTACAGTGATACCATGTAAACTTGATAATATGTCAGGTACTGTATACATACACATGTATTTGTACAGTACAAAGTAAGATTACTATTATCAACAAAGTGTGAATCACAATCTGTATTGAATCATGTACCTAATGGCTATCATTAATAGTGGGTTACTAATAGTAACGAGCAGTGATAAAAGTTACAAACAATTTTATTTTATTCTTCCTTGACGGTTACCATATTCTCCTACTATTTTTGCTTCCTCAGACTCATCCTTCTGACAATTATCATCTGTCTATATATATAGCAAATACTGTACAAGTACATGTATGTATTCCCATTGAAGATATATGTCTCAATATAGTACATTATCACATTGTAAACACATTTATTACTTATTCACAGTACAAATGTAGCTATGGTGTGAAACAGGTGGTCATGCAGGACATTGTCTGATGATGTCTTATAAACTGAAACTGACTTACATGTATATACAAAGTATACATGTATGTATGTACAGTGAACTCTAGTCTAGAGTACAGCCTGCCAACTCTGTACTCTGACTGGCTTCATCTTTGCCTCAGCCCAGTTACAGTACAGTTGGCTGTAAACATATACATATGTAGTTATGTACATATATAATAATTATATCATGGAAATAATTATTTTAAGTAGTTCAAGTATATGAGTTGCATTATGTACATACATGTACGTACATATCTAATACTTACATTGACAAGTATAATTGAAACTGTCTTACATGTACATACAAAGTATACATGTACTGGGAACAGCTAGATGAAAATAATTATATGAAAATGTTGGACTTTACTATGTACAGGCATGTATGCTATTAGGACAAGCTTGTTAATGTTTCAGTACAATATGTGACCCAATTTGGGAAAACCATACATACTTGTGGTAAATAATTTTAATCAAACACTTGCTCTTCAGCCATTTTGTCCAGAAAGCCAATGAAATTTGGTATCCAGGTAGACCAGCTGATGCTCCTCCTAGATACCAAATTTAGTTTGCTTCCTGTATAAGATGAGTAAATAGCAGTGTTAGAATATAAGTGTGTGCTCAAAATTATTGTACCAAAAGTGTGGTTTACTCAAACTGCGTCACATACATGTATACATGTACGTACATACATGTATAGTAAATGTATTCTCTTTTCTTTTAATCATGAAAGGGTTTTGGTTTTAGCCAAATTAGGACTAATTTGCTTTGCTTTTATATTTTTATATACAACATTCCATAATGAATAATATGGTTGTCATAGTAATCTAATCACTACACAGTAACCACAAATACCCATACATGGGGGTTTGTTTAGTTTGTTGTCATTTAAGAGATAAGAATAAACATACACATGTATACTATGTATACTGACACTTACATGTACACACTATATGTGTACACGTGTATATGTTATATATACATGTACATGTACATGTAGTACCACATACATATATTTTGTACATACATACATGTGTACATGTACAGGGTTTACTTATGACCTTGTAAGGGCAAATATTTGTAAGGAAAACAAAAAATTAAATAGTTCATCAAGAATGTAAACTATTTGGAAACACATGTAGTGGTTAAAATAATTATAAACCACAAACATATACGTAACACACATGGAACTCATGGGATTAGTAAACAAGACATATATACACTTATGTATGTACATGTACATTACATTTACTTACATGTATATCACATAACACACACACACACACACATACACTTAATACACTGTAAAAGTCTAGGTTGGAACATGTACATGTATTCATCTGTTTAGTGGATGTTATGAGGTTGTAACACTCATAGGAAAAGTCAGAGACAACTTTTCTCAAGTGTATTATAGGCTTTTAACATACAGGCTAGTTAATACAACAATTAAACAATGTCTGGGGACTGTCACATACATTCAGTCCACCTCAGTGAAATATTTCAAAGTAAATAGGACTCCCCTGGTCCAAATACTTTGTTATGAACCATAAGCTCTTTTGTCATTAGGGATACAACTGAACAAAAAGCTCCAACATTTTCAAAGGCAGTCCACATTATTTAGGGTACAACTACTATGTGACAGGTCTGTTGCACAGGCAGCAGCAGACATGTAATGATTACATTTGTGGTCAGCGAGGCTCAAGTGAGCACTTATAACTACTCCCTACGGTAACCATGGAGATATGGTATAAGCATAGTTTAATAAAGAAATCACATGCATGTAGATATTTATTCGTACCTGAATCGGTTGATTCATATGCCATTTTGTGAATATCATGAATCTTACGATGACATGGAGCACAATAGAGTTTCTCTTCTGATACAGCCATGTTATTACTACATGTATATATATAAATGAAAGTGAAGATGAATAGGCGGGTAGATAAATCATAGATTATTCATAGATTATTCAAGCAATGATATTTTTAGGATTACCTTATGAAGTGTTGACAAGCACTTTGTAAATACTCAATTTAGACTTAATTATAATCATAGGCAGAGTAATAATTTATCAAACAGGATCAAATAACAAATAGATGGATGACAGATACATGGATCATTACTTTAATGGTCTAAATTAATGTTGAACTTACGAATCCAAACTCTTGTTACATTGACAACACTTAAAACACACTTTGTGATAACTTTCACCATTAGCCTTCACTTCTTCAGCCATGTAAACACTTTTACCACACGACTTACATTTCGGGGCTCCACCAAATCTAGACATTCTGCTTTTGCTGTGTTCAAAGTATCAAGAACAAGATAACTTAATGATTATATATATATATTCACTGATATATTCACTGTTTATAAACTTCTTTTCTTTATAAATACTGCTGCTAGTCTTATCACATGATATGAAGAGTGCTGTGTGCACTCATTTGTTTAAATGGCTACTGCACGTCTGTGGAGAGGACTTATAAAATATCACATTACAGGTGAGATAATAATGTCTAGAGTTAATTTCCTTGTTGTGGATTACATGTATATCAATATGACATATTGTTGACGAGTTGCAAGTTTGTTGTAATTGTAATTATAATTATATATATATATATATATATATATTCTGCTGAATTTATTACTGTAATCATTACTACTTTCAACTAATCCTAATTGTAATTGAAAGTTTGCAACAGTGTAATTGTAATGGTAATTGTGAAGTTATGATCCACTTTAAAAATTTGCAAACTGCACCTGGCTTGATTTCTGATTAGTCTGGTGAACCATCCTATCCCCTTTTTGATAATCGGGTGGTGGGGAGAGTCTGGTGAACCATCGACACTGCTCCATGTTCGCATTCACCAAATCCTGTATTCCAATCAGATTACAGTATACCAATACCCTGCCCACGTGCGGTTTTATCTTGATTAACTAAAGATGGCTACTAGATCTAGTGATAGTGTATATGGGAGTAAAGAAGCTGCTTCTTAGTTAGGAGACTTTGCTATGAAAATCTTAGACTGGGCAGTTGAAGGTATATAGCTGTAGCATTCTTAAGCAGGAGAGATTTGGTTGTCTCACTTCCTACAGAGTATGGAAAAAGCTTTTCCATGATTGTCTTCTATATAGACTGAGAAAATCTCTGTATTCAACAGTCAATGATTTCTTTAGACTAAGTCTTTCCTACAACATACACAAAAGGTAAAAAAATATAAAATCCCTGCTCTTTCTTTGTAATAGGGTGTTTATGAAGGGGTGTTGCACACCACAATTACATTCCAATAGGACACGCAGCAGTGTTGATTGTGGCCAGACTCTCCCCGCCGTCCAATTGTCAAAAAGGGGAATGGCTGTTTTACCAGAGTAACTTCTGAAAATGAGTTCTGATGCAGAGAGTTTTAGCCAATTGAGGCAATATGGTCAAACCAGAAAATAACTTGTCTCTTCCCTGAAATATTAAGACCTTTTGCTTTACAATAATTTTCTCAAGTGAATTTTAGTGACCTACATATATAATAATTATCAGCTGGCTTAATTGCATGCCAAATGTAAGTTCTAATGATTACATCAGTCAGTCAGTAACTGGTAATGATTGAGCAGAAACACTAATAAACCCTTTAACCTTGAGCACAAATATCGGGAAGTTCTATAATTTACTAAGACATCACTATCTGGAGTACGGTATAGTTTTGAACATAAAGTGAATACCAAATTATGTACTAATCCACCTGAGATGGTCATCCTAATTTACCTTTTCTCTTTCTCCTGTATTGGCATATAGGAGCATTAAGACCTCTTCGAAGTCATCAAGTCACTCCACAAACGAAACTACATTTAACTGCTGCCATGGCAACGGAATCTCTCCCAAAGTATGAGACGCTGTTACTCTCCCGTCCAAAAGATAATGTAATACAAGTTGAACTAAACAGACCTGATAAACGAAATGCTATGAACAAATCATTTTGGAGGTATGGTTGATTAATTATCGCTGCTTTTTCCAAATAAATTTAGTCAGTGATATTTTGTTTATATCAAACGTATTGTATATACATGAACAGTACATGTACAGTACATCATCTGTACATGTATAGTATGTATACAGTACATGTACAGTACATGTATAGTACTTGTATACAGTACATATACAGTACATGTACAGTACATGTACTACACAGTATATCAAGTTAGGTCCTGAACAACCTGTCTTACCAGTAAACTAAATTGTTAAACTTATGACAATCTGTGTTGACTAGTTGTAATTATATTAATTATTGACGGCGGGTCTGCCAGTCTGGTCATGGTTGGAACTAGCTTGTTCAAAGAAGCAGATGGTCTATTATTAAAAGATCTTCGATAGCATGTTTTCTGTGATTTGTAATATCAAATCATTCTGGTAATTAAGTTATGAGGTGATCACCGCACATCATTGAGCAAACATAATACTGAATTAATGGTCATATTTGTAGTTATAATAATCAATTAAACAACTAACTGCTTAAGCCACATGAGTATTAGATAGTTGTTCAAGCCCTAATATTAGTGGTGCATGTATAATTGTACATACACCTGAGGCAACTCTCATTTTCATTTTTCCATTGCCTCAGGTGTCTTTCTTTCTTTCTTTCTTTCTACATCTCCGATAACATCATGTACATGACTATGTAGCTACCGTGATATTAAATTTCTATGATACTACATGTATAAATATATGCTCCATCATTCATTTAACAACAGTGATTAGTAATACCGAATTTGGTAGTACATGTGATATTGAAACACCAAATGACAAATTTGACATGAGTGTGGCAGTGTTTTTTGAATGAGCTTTTTACTATTCAATTGTCTACCAATCCATCCATTTTTCCATCTATCAATGCATCTATTCACCTATCCATCCACCTATCTATCCATTCATCTATCAATCCATCCATCCATTTGTCTATTAATATATTTTGATTTAATTCCTGTACATTGAAACACAAAAAACAACCACAATAATATAATATGTAATAAATTATTTATTTATAGTTTGATCAGTTTTATCATCTGACGTTGTAAAAATACCATATGTGATCAAAAAGGGACCTTTTCCTGGAAAATTATGATTATCAAATGCTTACCTTCAATCGCTCATCATTCTGCCATTTTGTACAGGAATTCAATGAAAATTGGCATCCAGGAAGGGGATATAATAAGCTTGTTGGATACCAAATTTCATTGAATTCCTGTACAAAATGGTGGAATGACGAGCGATGGAAGGTAAGCGTTTGATCATAATAATTTTACGGGAAAAAAAGTCCCTTTTCGAAAATTAGGTCACATATTATACCTTCATTGTATATAACCTTTTTGTTTTCTTGTAGGGAAATGGTGGAGTGTTTTACTCACCTATCTCAAGATACAACTTGTCGTTGTGTAATTATAAGTGCTAGTGGATCAGTATTTACAGCAGGACTAGATCTAAATGACGCTGCTGAAATGTTCTTTTCAGCGACTAGTAATGATGTTGCTCGTAAAGCTTTCTATTTAAGAGATAATGTTGTTAAACCCTATCAAATGTCTTTCACTAGTATTGAAAAGGTTTGTAAATACATGTACATGAATGTACTAAAGAATTTGTAATTTTTATAATTATATGAATGCATGTACATGTACGTTATGCTACCATGGCAACTGTTTGATCTGGTTAGGTATATACATGTATTACATGTACACATGTATGTAAACCATAGCCTCGGATTATATCCACATAAGCCTCCTCTACATTTATATAGTATATTTGGCATATTCACCTCCAGGCTAACAATGAAAATACATGTAGTATATAATGCATTATTATTTTTCATATCTGAAAACCACAGGGTTTAGTCTAGACGGGCAGGAGAGGCAGCCCTATTACGTAGTACTGTATGATATAATAGAATTTAATGAGAATTTAATGATGTTTGGTAATGGTGTCATATGCTTGGGGGGGGGGGGGGGGGCATTTGCCCCCCTGCGCCCCCCTCTGGATTAAACCCTTAACCACTTTTCCTCTTCTTATACATGTGTACTTCCTTCCTTGATTCCAGTCAGTTTATTTACTTCCCCTAATAAAGCGGTCACATATATGGCTGTATACTATTTTGTTGTGTTTTATACATACATGTATACATGTACATGTACATATTAGTCATGTATACAGTGTACTAATTAATGTACACCGCTAAATCTACATGTATATGTACATGTAGTTGTGTACATGTACGTATCATCTCTCTCTAGTGTTCTAAACCAGTAATTGCTGCTATACAAGGACCTTGTGTTGGTGGAGGTATAGATCTTATAACTGCATGTGATATCAGACTGTGTACTGATAATGCATGGTTCCAAATTAAGGTAATGATTATGTTATCCTGATCATATTGATATAGTGATTGTATAGTATACATGTACATGGTTTAGGATATTGTGCGCAAATATCTGTCCATTTTTACATCTTTACTTTGAATGGGAAAGTAATATGATGTTTGAAAAACTTACAATGGCTATGTACTGCTTTATAATTCCCAGGGGAAATTTGAAATATAGATGTTGTGAGACTGCTTCTGGTGGACTCTGTGACTAGTTTGAACAATTGTACACTCACTTGGCTAGGGAGCTGGAGTGGCTGAAGAGTAGCAGAAAGATCACTGATTGCTGTTCCTGCATATGCTACATGTATATGCCCAGAGACTTCCAAAAAAAAAATAGAATGACCTGTACATGTACATGGGCTGTGTTTTATGAATTTTATAAGCCACTGTGGTTGCTTGTTTTGTTGTGTTTGCTTGTTAATTATTTCTACGCCTTTTGCTAGCATGCTAGGCACATGAGTTTTCATGTATATCTCTCCTATATTCTCTGTGTATAATTATGATCCCTGGTCTGATATGTACAGTACATGCACATTTATTGTAGGAAGTTGATATTGGATTGGCAGCCGATGTTGGTACACTTCAGAGATTACCCAAAATTGTTGGCAATGAAAGGTATATACACATTATAGATAGGTACTGTACATGTACATGTAAAGGCTGTTATTCAGACACATGTAGATCTACTAGGTGTTGTGTAGTAAGTACATGTACATGTGCATGTACATGTAATGGGTCTAAATTGTTATTCTAGATACATGTACTAGGTACTGTTTAGTGAGTATATGTACATGTAACAGATCTAAATTGTTATTCTAGATACATGTACTAGGTACTGTTTAGTGAGTATATGTACATGTAACAGATCTAAATTGTTATTCTAGATACATGTACATGTACTAGGTACTGTTTAGTGAGTATATGTACATGTAACAGATCTAAATCGTTATTCTAGATACATGTACATGTACTAGGTACTGTTTAGTAAGTACATGTACATGTAACAGATCTAAATCGTTATTCTTCATTAAATTTTGAAGTTACCTTCCAAATGACTGCTACAGTATTTTCAGCAATTTGTATAGTCAATTAGTGAGTAGAATATTTACTATTTAATTCCTACTAAAGCTAAAACCAAAATTTCAAGGATATAGTTATAAAAATATTTTACCTTGGCTCTAATGCCGAATTACATGTACATGTAGGTAGATGCACATACATGTATCTAACAGTTATTCCTTCTGCCTATCTCTGTCTGTCGGCCTCTGTCTTTATATTTACCTCTTCTTGCTTACTTCCTTTCTTTTTCTCTCCCCTTTATGTGTTTGTAACTCTCGATCTTCCATTCCTCCTCCTCTGTGTCCTCTAGTAAAGTTAAGGAGTTGGTATATACTGGACGTCGTTTCATGGCTGAAGAGGCCAAATCAATTGGATTGATTAGGTGAATATCACTTGCAAAGAACATATTCATTTATGTTGTCAATATTTTGACGCATGTACATGGATACTACATTACAATACAAGAGAGCATAGTTACAAAAACACAGCCACTTTATTAATAATTGGTATCTGAGTACTCATTTAATGTTTGCGCATGTGCAGAAACCAAACACATGAAAATTGAAATTGGAATGAAATTGCGATTGATAAGAGTCTTGCTTCATATTAGCAGCTTTTTTTGGCTTTTAGAGAGCAGAACAATTTGTAAATAGACCAATAGTGCTTGTCTATTACAGTTGATTACAGCTGTATATTTTAGTGCAAACAAGTCATGATTTTTTTAGTGCAATCATTTGTGTACCCAATTGTGTTAATGTGAACAGATATCCAGGTAGTAAAGCAGGATCCATTCCAGCCCTAGTTTTGATAGTAATTGGTGTACTTGTCAATTAATACCACAGTAGTGAGACAGTAATTACTACACTATATATACTGACAGTAGAACCGTATGGTGACATTTTATTGACATATATGTATACTGTAAATGTAAATCATTTCCTTGTGCTAAATGAGATTATTGTGAAACATATCGCTCCTTCATGAATAAGGTAATATTTTTTTTATTATCACTAACTACTGCACATGTGCATTATGCAACCAACATGTTACTTTCTAAGCATCATGGAGGAAGAAGTCAAATTTGAGTGTGTGTGAAGAGGGCATGCTTCTCCATTTAGAGAAAGCCAAAAATGGTGTCCAGACAATGTCAACATGCTTGTAAATTAAATTTCAAATTATTAATAATTTTAATAACTATTATCGAGATAATATCATTTATTTCATTATTGCACAGGCCTAGCAAATGACTTTCAGTTTATTATTCTTTTGTTGTGTTTCAGTGACATATTTTCGGACCATGCCACCATGATTGAAGCAGCTATCAAAATGGCTACCCTCATAGTGAGCAAAAGTCCTGTTGCTGTTCAAGGATCAAAGATTAACCTCAACTATTCAAGAGACCATACTGTGGATGAGTCACTGGATTATATGGTATTGGAATGAGGATGGATGGTATTGGAATGGGACTGAATGATATTTCAATGTGATAGTTAGTGATGCATTGATAATTATTGTTAAGGAACATAATTCACATTAGAAAGAATGCTTAACAAAAAAGCAAAACATGTCAAATCATGTGCCCTATGTCTTTTATAGCATTCTTTACAATGCACTGAGCATTTGAAACAAACCACTTTGATATAACCCTATATACTGTATACTTGTTCACGTAAGTACAGCTCTTTTGAGTTGCTTTAAGTGTTATAGTAAGTGGTTTGTGTCCTATATTAACCTCGTGTGCTAGTAGCTAGGCATGTATATATACCATCTGACCTTGTTTGCATACTTTTTTTTCTGTCTGAGTCCAATTAACCACTAACTTACAGGGGATTTCTTCCATCTCTACAATGGACTGGATGTCCCAATAAATACTGTTCTTTCAGGTCATCAAAGTTTATCTTCGCTGTGGAACAACCCTTCCTCTTGACAAATACTATTCTATAAGTTGAAGACATGGCCAAATTTCTTGTTATTGTGATAGGATGGCATATTCAGAGAGTATACATTCTGTCGTGTTTTTGTACTATGGCAGTAACACCAGACAGACATAGTGACTTTGGATTTTATTTCACTTCTAAATATGTACTTTCTGATGTAAACCTTGACTTCTTCTGTTCTTCATCTAACTTGTCAACAAAATGAGGGAAGGTCGACCACACTCACACTGTACTTATAGGCAGTGTCATGATAGTCACTGCATTGCCAGCTTGAAGTTGACTATCTACTTCTGCCAAATACGTTTTCTTCCATACCCTTACACTGCCTTTCTTGATTTCAATTCTAAGGTTTTTAGAGAAGCGATGGACAGCTGCTGGATTTGCCATGCTGAATGGTCCCAGCTTGCTGCTGTGGTAATAACTTCACATAGTGACCTCTCTTTTCAGACTTCTGAACAAATGGAACAGGTTCTTTTGCCTCTTTAATGTGTAGTAACTTTTGATAATAGTTGGCCTGAGTAATTCAGAATTCACTGGTTTAAAGTAAAGCATGTTGTTTTACGTGTCATGTTCATTAATTGACCAAGCCCCCCTGGAATGATGCAAATTCCTCAACTACATGTGTGTATTATAAATGTGCAATGTGTATGTGTCAGATTCAACACCATTATAGGGATGCCCGGCCACAAGGGGCACAAAGTTTCATTGACTATTTCATAGCTAACTACAGCATATTAATAGTAAGTCAATTGCATACTTTTCTAATAGGCCACATGGAACATGTCAATGCTGCAAACTGAAGATATTGTCAAATCAATTCAAGCTCAAGTACAAAAAGAAACACCAGTCTTCTCTAAGCTATGAATTATTATTATGATGTTATAATAGTTAAATACTTTTTTAATGTGTTATAAAATCCAAATTTCATACTGTTGTTTCATTCATAAAATCTATAGAAAGACATGAAACCATTGTAAGTATGGTATTGTTTGCTCAAACTGGTTCTGGTTGAATTAAATAAATATATAATTATATATACATAATTAGCATCATAGTAGGACACAGTTTATGGGAACTCCTTGGACAACGTGTGCAATGCCAGTCTGGAAAGTAGAGATCTTCAACAAAACTAAACACTGTTATTTGTACACAGGTAGCTACACCCGGGCGTGGGCCCGCGGGCAAATTTACAGACTCCTCCCCTTTTTAGACCGATATCGATATGCGCGCGCTCTTTAAAAAGGGGAGGAGTCTGGCTCGCGAGACGTAGACTAGACTTTGTTATTCATCGGAAGGTGAGATCAAATGTTGCATAATTCAACACCTATATATAATTATACAGACATTTTACTGCTGTACTATAACAATCACAAGTTATATATATATATATAATATAATTATATATATATATATATATATAATATATATATAATTATATATATATATATATATAATGTATACAATAAGAATATTGTATTTCTTTCTTCAACACAATTTGTATATATCATTCAATTAAATTTTTGTTTCTCCAGGAGTACCTTATCCTCTAAACCAGGTATGAATTGAAAACTGTATAATACAGTACCTAAATATAATTATACATAATAATTGTAATATACAAATTATGATTTGCCAAGACAAAATCTGTTGTAGCTTTAATTAAACACTCACTTTTCAGCAAAATTCAGTGGTTAATAATAAAATGATGCTTGGATACCCAATTCCATTACAAGTGGTACATCATCAAAATTATGAGATGAATTGTACATCTTTTCAAAGTGGCATAAATGAACATACATTAATGATAATCATCTGTTGTGTCATCATAAGATTTAGGATAAGCATAGTTGTAACGGTATTACAAATCATATTATAGCTATCCATAAATGTTTATAGGAATTATTATTATGAAGTTATAATACACAAATAGAGATAAATATTATGTCATAATTATACAATTACAGTTAGTATATATATATATTTCTTGTATTCAAATTCATGTGTAAACAGAATAATGAGTATCCATCTGCTCCTGGCTATTCCTTACAATTATACCCTAATCAATCAAATCTAACACAGCAATATCCTGCGGGATATATCCAACCAGGCTACCATCTTCAACAGGCAGGATATAACCAACCAGGTTACCCTCCCCAACAACTATATTATCCTCCTCAGCAACTAGGGTACTCATCCGATGGATACAATGGTATGATATGACATTCCTGTTAAATATTTATGTTGTTCAGATATGATCAATATCAGTTGATTCCACAAAATAGTTCTTCACTGCAGAGGCAAAAGAATTCATTAAAATAGGATCTATCACAGATGATGTTTCATGTCAGTATACAAATTAATGCAACAAGACAAACTGCTTTAGACTTTTGGCTTATCAGCAGCCAGTAATCATGTACAATCCTGTTCATTCCTTTTTTGTAACCTTTTGAGTTTTATAAGTGTTTAAACCTTTTGCTGTTATAAAAAATGTATGAAACACATTCTGCAGAAAGAATCACTAAGAAGAGGACAACCTCTCTACAAAGGACAAAAGCAAATTTGCCAGAGTGTCCTCTTCGGAGGTTCCACTGTATTCATATATTTGTATGTAAAGTTGATTATAGGCTGCTGAGTGTGACTTGCCATGCACAATACAAATCATTTGGACTTCTTAATTGGCATAGTTTTTTTATAGATACATGTGCATGTGTAATATCATCTCAAAAGGTATAGTTACTAAGAATGTCGTCATATGAAGTAACCTGCTATCATAAGTACACAAATCTGTAATTGTAATCAGGGGCGGGTCTAGAGATTTTGTAAGGTAGGGCGGACTTTGCGCTTTTTGGATTATTAATTATTCATGAGGGGTGTGGTCACGTAATGTAGGCGCTATGCGCAATAATAGATTATCTTCTGCCTCCAAATTTTAGATGCAGAATTATGTTTGCGTAAACTGAATTGACCAGTTGTTATAGTTGTGTAAACTAACTCCACCCTTCATGTCATGTATGTAAACAACTCACAAAAATTCATACAAGTAAAAACTGGGGGGTTGTGGAGGGCAGTTGCCTGCCCTGCCCCGCCCCCTCCTGTAGAGCGCCCCTGATTGTAATTATACATAATACCGACGACATAAATAGCTATCCATGATTACCATGTACAAAATTTTAAACTCATAAAATTTATATTAACCAGTACATTCATTGAATTATAGCACATCACGCTTTACAGCGAGCTATCATGTACTTCATATAATTACATAGGTGATGCTCCTCCTCATTATCATATTCCATAACAGCAACAAGCCCAACCAGTGCAACAACAATCAGTGAGTCTTGCATGATACCATGTATATATTTAGAAGCATCTACATTATAGAACTTTATTGCAATGCCATGCTAAACTTGTATCAACTCAATCCTTTTTCAGTCTTTTTCTAGGATCATATTATTGGGGAGAAGAATAATTTTGTAATGGTTACATAATTTTAGGGGCCCTTTCTCATGTTTATAATTATGATAATTTATTCTCCCTCTCTCTGTCACTAACTGTCTACCTATTTCTTTCTCTGTTTCTTCTCTCCCAGCAAACCAATGTTATAGTACAGCAGCAACCCACTGCAGTTTATAGCCAAACAACAGTCCATGCATCTGGTGACAATTTTTTAACACTTTTTGTTATCCTGACTGTAATATGTTTCCTATGTGGTTCTTGGTGCTCACTATTGTGTACTGTTCCAGCAATCATCTATGCATCTGCTGTAAGCTAGAACATGGATTAGAAAATTATATTTTTTGAATCAATGATAATGGTGTTGTGTTCAGCAAGTTGTTTACTGTCTAGTATACTGTATGTATACATGGTAATTATCTCTTGCCCATGTTGCCGGAGTGGAGGGTTACAGTTTTCTGTCTGTGTATGTCTTTTACCAAAATGTCTGGATAACTAACAACATTTGGAACTCAATCCAACTACCAACAGACTTAAAAATTATACAAGAATCAAAATAAAAGACAGGCTTTTCTAAAACCTTTTGTTATGACAATTTTTAAAACTCACAATTGCAGACTTCTTAAGGCTCTTTTAAAAAATTATCATTTGATTTGATGGACAATATAGAAACTTAGGCTCAGAGTAACAAACAGTAAACGATGATTGTAACTAATTTATGCTGGAGCTTGTTTTATGAACAATTCTTTACTATAACTATACAACATCAGACCATGCATTAATTTCACAATACTGTAACACCTACAGGCCACACAAGCAGAATTTCAAGGAGATCTAGCTGAGGCTCATGAGAAGAGAAAAGCAGCTCTCTTCTGCAACATTATAGCATGTGTGGTGGGGGTGATTTCTCCAGTATTAATCACTATAGCAATAATTATAGTTCATAGTGCTTACTGGTAGTAGCAGTTCCAATTACTATGATTGACTGTAACTGCTATTAACTATATACTACATTTATTTCTTTTAATGTGTACTACCTTTCCAAAGTTCATTCATTGAACCAGAAAACATATACTTATATATATAATTTTTATTTGTAATTGTACATTATAATAATGGTTTGTGCTATAATTATCTGTAGCTGAAAGTGCTATATTCAATGAACATAATATTTGATGCTCACAAAATTCTTTTGAATATATATATAAATATATATATCTTTTCCAAACAGTATATATGAATGCAGGGGAAAAATGAGCATTGATGACACTAGTTACAATCTACCCTACCACACTTTCACACTTTCATTGCAGTATACTTGTATGATCTCTGCACAATGGTAACCATCTTCTGGAGTGAACTATTATATCTGGTTCATTGTCAGATTGTCCTAACAATCGAAACATACAAAACAATGTACAGCCCAAATACTTCCAAATTAAAAGAAACATAAAATTATAATTATACACTTACAGCAACCAAAGAATGGAAATTGTCTCAAGAGGCAATTGCGATCAATTGATTGTTAATACCAGTACTATACAACCTATAGAGCATACATACATACATGAGCCTGAGATTACACAGTGTGGACTATATTTCGTTGAAGAATTTCATTTTAAAAGTAATTGTAATACAATTGCTTCAAGGCCAGCAAGACATCTGGAATTCAAATAGTTATTTTTGGTGACCTAACTTTAATCCCGTTGATTCAGATAGTAGCAAGACCATTTACTATATAGCAGCGTGATTACTGGCCAGAGGAAGAAACAGAAGTTATATAATATGTATGTATTGAAATGAAACAGAATTTCTAAAAATTAATAATAATTGAAATAACATAATAATACATGTTATTTAGTTTGTTGCTAATGAAATTGAAACATGGCAAAAGTTCTCTTTTAGTTTTCGTCTTGAAAGTCAAAATGGTATATGAAATTAATGCTATTGTGAATAAACTTAATGTAAACCAGAGCTGAATTTCAGTATCTAAAAAGAAGGCAAAAAGAAATCCAATTACAAACCCTATACCCATAGCCATATACAAAACACTGTATGCTTCTTCTTGTTTGTGTGGGAAGAGTATACCAACCAGACCTATATAAAGAAAATGTATTTCAAGAGCTTATCTCTGTGATCAGGATTCATAATACAGGTATAGTTTTATTACTCGCAGTAATAATTATGAAAGAATGCGCTTTTGCAATCTTGTTTGGTACATGACATATACGTATATATAATGTTAACCTACATTTATTTGACTATTTCACAAACCTTTCTTAACATTGTGGTCTGTATAGTAGTTGTAACTCCGTGAAATACTATTGCATATATGCAATACAGTGATTAGAAAACTTTATTAAGAGTCAAACATTTTGAGGGATCAATACTCAAGGTCTTCTTCATTGTACAACAAACAGAAAAAAAATGCAACAAGAAAATAACCATTATAATTATAGGGTGATACTTTATTATCTAAGGTAGCGAGTTTCTCCCAAAATGTTAACGCTTAGAAGACTGATGTCACATATATATGTGACATTTCACCCCTACGTGGTTCGGAGTGTGTTTTTAGCATTACGAAGCTCTCCAAATGCTTGTAATTGGTGTCAGGCACAAGCCCATAAAAATCACTAAAAAATTTGATGGTTTTTTGACTGCCCTTTGGCCTAAATAACAACTATGGGAGGAATATTAAAGGTGGGTGTCCCCCTGTTAATTGGGTTGGAAGGTGGCGCAACTCCCTCGTCACCCATGCAAATCGTGGGTTTAGTGACCCCGCCCACATGCTCTGGTGGGTACCTGAGGCATTTCCCTTGCTGTAAAACCTGAAATCATGGGTGTAGCTGGTGCCAATATACAGTGGGGTCATTTTGTTTGCTCCAGTTCCAATCAAAAGAGGGAGAGCCCTGAAAATTGATTAAATCCTACGAACCGCTTGGAGTCCCAGTAAGCAAGTTTGTAGAAGTCAGAAGTACTCCATGTCAGAAGAGGAGCCAAGTTTGGGATAGAGAAAGTGAACGATGGCCAAAATATATGCAATAGAGTCGCCAGTGTTGGAAATGGGAAGAATTTTGAAAAACAAGCTCAGTTCTCTAAAGTTTTTCTGATCAGAGAGTTAACAACTAAGAAAATATAATTATTGTTGTTGATCATGAAACCTATGGCCAATAAGATCTCTGAAAACTAGCACTTCCAACATTCACTACTATGAATAGAAAGTGGTCATTACTATAAATGGAGAACCAGATCTTACCCTTACAGCTAAATTTTGTGTCATAATGTATGATGTAATGTGTTAAGTTAAATCTAAATCATTCTTTCTTTACAGGTAAAAACCTTGGTTGCGAGACAATATTACCTCAACGTATACCCAGAAGCAACTAAAACAGAAAACAAATAAGTGAAATAACTATAGTAATTATTGCCTTAGGTTTTGGATATGAGAAAGTCATTATCAGCAATTTATGGTCAATACAAAGCAACCATAGGGATACTTTTCCTTCTCTAATAATGTTTTTATAATTAATGTTTCACCTGCAGATGTTGAGAACCATACTCCTTCCCATGTACCCAATCCAAAAAGCACTAGGAATGGTACAACATAACTCGGTTCTCTCTTCCACAAAAGCAAGAAAATCAGTATGCCCACAATAATAGTACTAACAGTATAAATAATGAAATATTGTGGAATATATTTCACTAGACGACCAGCAGTTAAGGCTGTTAATCCACTACCAGAACCAAATATTGCCAATGCAACTCCAATCCAATGAACTCCAATACAGTCTGAAACATATACCTGCATGTGAGAAATAGATACTAAAGATATCCTTTCCATCACCTTTCCATCCCCTTTTTAGCATAACAATTAATGATGGTGTTTGGTTAAACCTATACTTAATGTCTTGTTCTCTAATCCTGACCTATAGTTAATGTCTAATCCTAACCTATAGTTAATGTCTTGTTCTCTAATCCTGACCTATAGTTAATGTCTTGTACTTGTGGCATGTCTAGTTTCTTGAATGTTTTTTTACAGTTATACATGCAAAATTGTTATAGTAACCCCATTTATTGATAAATACATCACTGTAAAAACTGATTGATCATTCTAACCAATTTGATTAAGTTATATGATTTTCATTTATGCTTTTACATAAAGTATTAACAATGAAGTGTCTCTAGGCACTTAAGAAGCCAATATTACTAATGGAAAGTGCACTTCCATTATACAGATGATTATTATATACAGATGTATCATCAAATTAGGAATTTATCAGAGAGTACGGTAGTATTCTCTATGTAGAGATGGCCTGGAAAAAAAATGGCTGTTCATACATTTCAATTGCAAGTACTCAAAAATGGAATATGTAAGTAAAGCCAGATGGTACTCTGTCAAAATCTTCATAATCATCATTATTATTATTATTATTATTCACTATCGTTTTCACTACATGTATTATTCCTCTTTTTTATAAAAATAGATTTCAACATTTTTAAAGCTATTAATGTAGTTTTAGTAGCTACAAATACAAATTTATTTTGTACTATGCTGTTTCTTGATTATGGAAGTGGTATTTAATTTTGTTGCCAAAGCAAGGCATTATCCCAATCTTGTTCCTGTGCTTTTTTGGGTTTATATGTAATTATCCCTACATACGCTTTTATTTATTAATTAACCCTTAGAGGACTGATGTCACATATATGTGACATTTGACTCCTACGCAGTTTGGAGTGTGTTTTTAGCATTATGAAGCACTCCAAATATTTGTAATTATTGGTGTCAGGGATAACCCCATGAAAATGGCTAAAACATTTGATGGTTTTTCAATCACCCTTTGCTCTAAATATATTGAGTATGGGAGGAATTTTAAGGGGGGGGGGGGGGGGGGGGGGGGTTTTCCCCTGTTAATAGGTGTTGGAAGGGGGCACAGCCCTCTTGTCGCCCACACAATTTGGGCTCGCACACGCAAACTGGTGGTTAGCTGAGACATTTCACTTGCTGTAAAAGCCGATATTGTGGGTGTAGTTGGTGTTAACATGCAGTGGGGTTGTTTTGTTTGCCCCAGTTGAAGTCGAAAGAGGGAGAACACTGCATTTGAATTAGACTTACGAAGCTCTTGGGGACTTTCGTGTCCCTGTAAGCAAGTTGGTAGAAGTAGTACTCACTGTCAGCAAAAGAGCCAAGTTTAGGGTAGAGACTAGAGAAAGTGAACAGTAGCCAAAATATATGTAGCAGAGATGTCAGTGTTGGAAATGGGAAGAATTTTGACTCAGTGCTGCATGGCTATGTAAGGAATTAAATTATGTTTGGTCAGCAGTTACCGTAGGGCTCAGTATACAATTAATTCCTTATTTAGGTCATAAAAATTATACTTATTCCTAAATACAGAAGTACATTTGTTACATATATTTAGTCAGGGGTGCAATACATGGGGAAATCCAAATCCAGGTGGACAAAAGGGGGGAGGGGGGGTGTTGGGGTGATAGATTTGTATTAGCGCTGGGATGATTGATTGATTAATCAATCGATATTGAAAATCCTTTTGATTACCAATTGTAAGTCTATGATATCTATTATGCTAATTATTTCAAGACATATTTTTCAAGGCAACAGCAAATAATGTACAATATGGAAGCAACTGGAAGCCCTTTTGATCATCAAATGGGAGGAGGTTCCTGCACAAATTGACCTAAATGGCCTAATTACTTCCATTGATTTTAATCAATTATTAATCTATTTGAAGTTAGTGATAATTGATTTCAGAATCAGGGCCAATTCCTAGCCCTAATGTGTATGCAAAGAAAGGAAACTTACTTTTGTGAAATGACCAAGAACAAAAGAGAGTAAAAACCCTTCCAGTAGTATCATTGGAAGAATGAGAATCAATTTGAAGTTCAGCATCATCTTTAATGTAGCAAAACAGTGTTTTCGAAAATATTCATACACTCTAGATGGGGGACATAATCTGTTGTCTGTACCAAGATGATCCACAAATAATATCAATATAACAATAGCCACAATATCCAATATAACATAAACAGACAAAAGAATATAAAGATATAATTCATCGAGGTTACCAGCTTCTGTGTTATCGCATATGTCACCAAGAGATGAGTCTATTATAGATGTATTCTCTTCTCGTCCATTCAATAAGGCTACTGAGGAAACTGTATTTGCTGGAATGTAGGCTATTTTAATGAACATTGTGTAAATACCCGTAAATAAAGATATAAAATATGCTGGATTTTCTTGAAGAACTGACGCATATTGAATTGCTACTGAAGTGACATGCACATTTAATGATGCCCACAAAGGTGCATATATTATTCCAACAAACACTGCTACAGGTATCAAAGTATACCAATGTGGATAGTAGTTAGTAATTGTATACACTGTCATCCCTACATAACATATTACAAGTGTGTACTTGGTACCAAATAGACGAATAACTGCAGATGTGAAGAAACCCGATAAAATATAAAAAACATGTAGGATAGACAGTGATGCAAGCCCGAGGCCATCAACTTCGTTAAGACTACTTTGTAGACCAGCAACTCCCAAGAATACACTAAATATTAGCATGAAGGATATCGAGGCACCAAACAGATTCTTATATGCCTTGGCTTTTGCACTCAACTGACAGTAACAAACATCTCTCTGGCTGAGGGGAAGTGACGGTTTCCTTTCGCCATCTTGAATAGCATTTTTCAACTCCCGAAGAGAAGGTAACTCTCTCTGATCAAAGGTTGACATTAAATTAGCTTTTTAGTCTCGTGCACGCCGTGGTTTATATTAATTAAAACAAGATTAATAATAATTGAGAAAAAAACCTCCAAAAAGGATGCCTACATAATTGCTTTCTAAATGACTGTGTATCAATCATTGCTGATGGCACTAGTATCTCTCTACCTTTCTATGTACTCGATAACTGAGCCTGAAGAAGCAAGTGTAATTGCAGTCTAAGTAGACGAAGTGTCAATTAGCGGACACCACCCATACTCAGACGCTATATAGGACTCCCTTTACAATTGCAACTCGAATGACCACACCATAGTAAGAAAGTATTATCACTAGACTACACATGTAATACGTTTCACGACGATTGCTTGCTTGGTCTTGGACTTGCAAAACAAATAATAGTACTAATTACAAAAGGGTGTGGCCGATTATTGATTGGTACCTATATACGTAAAATTGCGTTTAGGAGTCCACGTCACGTTATGTGTGTTGTCTGTAGAGAAACCTGAACGATCACACCTGTGCTGTGATATACTTATGTGCCTGCATGTACATTTTGCTTGTTGCAAAAATCTTGAACATGACCTGCCGTTATTGAAGACCAGATAGTAGGCAGATACAGTTGCCAAATTTGCCGTATCCATAAAAATTCAAAACGTCGTTACTAGACTTTTCCGGAAACATTATACTGTGATTTCAATCCTACTGCTGCTTACTTTCTTAGCTTTCAACTCAGTACTGAATCACTGACCATGCCATGTAATATTTTATATGCTGTAAATTGTTGCAAAACGAGTCATCATCACTTGATCACTTGACCTTTTACAGATAGGAATCGTACCAAAAACATTATTATAACCACACCAGCCTTGATCAAGATGCTTAGTGTGAGATGTGACTCGGCATCACATCATCCCTTTAATTTCTCTATCAGTAGAACTAGCAAAGGTATACATCACACATACATCAACACGCTATTCGAATCTCCTTTTACTTTTTTTTAAAGTGCCCTAAGCTAACTTTAAAGTAAAATTAGGTGTGGGGGATTGATAACAGCATTTGTGGACCGAGAATAAATGCTAGTTACAACCACATTAGAGTAAACAATCAATAATCGGACACCACCCATTTTTGATTACTTTTATGTTTTCTCTGCAACTGCAAATCAAATATATAGACTACAGTAGGCAAGTTCACTGAGTTTAATCCTTACATATATAGTTTCATGGTGATCATTTGCCTTTTCTTGGTGTTAGAAGCTTGCAAAAATGAAATTCGTACAAATGTAAGATTGGACAAATTACTAGTGGCAAGGAAGGGTCTGGTGGATTGCTATTGACTCTCGTTCTGAGCACTACAAGATTCGCGGTAGAACTTAATCAAATTTAATTAGGCTTACCTAATAAGTGTGTGGGGGATCATGTGCGATGAAAATCTAACAACAAAGACTATCCAGGGATCAAAATACTGCTCAGGAGGCTTTACAGACAGATTATGACAGTACATGCCAAGTTTAGCCACGGTGTTGTCCTATCCTTTCTTTTAATATCTTACTGTTTGCTCAGTAGTGCATCTTGTCACATTTCCTCTTTACTTTAATAAATCTTTTCTGTATAGCTATACAGTACGATAATAATCTGCTGAACAGCATTTTAATTAAAGTCACGTGCATTATGCGCATCGTACTCGCTACAGTCTCGTTGAATTTTAGCGATACGCCAGCGGCGCAAAACGAAATGCAACATGATCAAAGCGTACTCTTACTAGTATCTCTTTGTTACAGTCGATTCGCATCCTCATAATCTTCACTACTACTTGCACTCTGTGTCCTCAATCCTACCCAACTTGAAACATTCTCAAGCCCACTTGAAGATCTCTGTATTCTTTGGAGTTCCATACTACTTCATAGTACATACCTGTATGTATGTTAGCATTAACAATCTTAACTAAATAATATTATAAAATTCAAATACTTATAAAACTGCAAAAAAAAAAGAAACATCCAGTCATCTTACGAGAAGCACGAAGTTCTTTACAACAAACATAACACACAAAGTATACATCAATGTATGTATTTTGTGTGTGTTGCTACAGGTGTGGTAAACATCATAATATATTACAATACATTGTATAGAGAATCTTTCTTAAAACTTTTACTCTTAAGCCTCATTAAACATGTTTTTTTTCCTTTAAGAACGATACAAAAAAACCTAAAAATTCAACACTCATTTATAAATATAGAACATATCGAGATGGAGAGTTGCGTTGTTAAGTAAAGTGTCAGTTGTCTTCCGAACCACTTCCACTGGCACTGCCAGCTTCGTACGGTAGCTCTTGACTCAGCTGGGTGAAAACTTCCGACATTTGTGGCCAACAGGAGTTTGGTATATTTATATGAGTACGTCTTCCAGACACACGTAGAACCTACAGGATAATTAAAATTATTTAATTAAGTGACCTAACATTTTTAAAAAGGACACTTTCATGCAAGCATTCACCATTCTGTACATGCAATTTGGTATTTAGGAAGAGGAGCCCTAAAGCTACAAAATTTCATTGATTTCCTGTACAAAATGGCAGAATGATCCCACCCAACTGACCAGACAAGCTCCATAGGGAAAATATGAATTTTGGACCCCTTCTAAATTTACATGTCATAATTTTGTGATTTGTATTCCTGTCTATTGCAGTACATTAATAGTTACTAACCTCTGAAAGACGAACAAAAGCTCCTCGATCATTTCGTTCAACATCAAAGAAGAATGTCTTACCGCCAGCTCTTACCTCACGAGAGTTGGGTAATGGATCACGATTAGGAGATGCTACAAAACCAAAATGAGAAACTAAATAACATAATCACATGTGCATCACTAGGACAAGGTGTGTAACAGTAATTTTAATTAACCCTTCATCTGCTGTAGGCGCTTTAAGGCGCCCCGGCACCCACTACTAATTATACTGCTTGTGGCGCTTTAATGCGCCCAAGCTGCAAGTGGGCGGAGTACTTAATGTATAATTACTTGCAGCTTATAACTCTCACATTTTATAAGACTCAAGATTCTAACTTCCTTTTTCGGAAAGTTGTTAAGCAAGCCATTGATGTTAAATTTATGCTTCGTTGTCACCAGGAAGAGAGTAAGACGAGAGCTTGAAAATTTAGTACTTCCACGGGCAACGCCCACCTCTATACTCGCCTGCATAACTTCTGCATTTTAAATAGCAGTGACTTTTAACTGACTTAGTTAGACAGAAGACCATCTAAGAAAGCAGTAGATACCAAAAACATGCTTCGTTAGCTACAGGAAAGCAGCAAGGCGAGTGTTTGAAAGTGTAGTAGTCAGTGGCAACGCCCACAATTAAGGTCTCTTTATTGCTATTGTTAGGTATGTATCTTCGATTTTTGGGCTCCATTAAACTAAATAAACATCTTCTTAATGCTGTATGCATATCAGTTTCTTTTATATTCCATGATTTCATGCTATAAAATCAATCAGAAAATTCTTTCGCACCACGCCCACAAACGGGAATAATTGAAAACGCATATGAAGGGTTAAGTCACATAAATTGTATCTGTACAGTATACATGTACATGTACATGTATGTCTATAAAAACAGTAATTATTACAGAGAAGTTTCATTTTTCAAACTACAGTTAACCAACAGTAGTTTCACCTAAAGCAGGGAATTGGCTAACATTCTGAAATCGATTGATAATCTATTAAAATCAGTGCTGCCACATGCTTGAAAAACATGTCATTTGGAATAATTAGATTAATTTTCAAAATCGATTCATCAATTGATTAATTGCTCAATCACTAATGTTACAGTCATTGGTGTACATGTAAATGTCACTTGAATAATAATACAATAGGAAGACGATAATTAGTATACTGACAGTATATAGAACTAACTTAATTACTGTTACTGTATAGGATATACAAATGTACTGTATACAGCAGCATTGCAATTTATAGAACACTCACGAGGTGCAGATCCATCAGTAGGTGCAAACTCATCCAGTAGTTGGCAGAGTCCTGTATGGAATGGGGTAAGGCCCTCAAGAGGTAGTGCTACAAAGGATTTACTTCCTGCTATCATTGTTAGCTTGACAAACTTTCCACGATTGTTGTAACGAACGTCAGCAAAGTATCGTCTACGTCCTTGAGAAAAAGACTCACTGTGTTAAAGAGAAAATGACATAGAATAACACAATACCAGTCTAAGGGACTAAATGATTCAGTTTCATTATCTACATGTGCATGTACTTACTACTATGTACAGTAAGTACATGTTAGATGTGGCCATATTATTAATGTCATTGAGGGTGTAAAATAGAGCTCATGTCTGTGGAAAACAGTGTCTATAAATTAATTCAATCATTTGTGAAGGTAGTGTCTAAGGATCATTAATTTTTTCAATGCGTGGAATTTATTTTCCAAACCCAGTGTTCTGCCCACACTGGTCAGGAATAACCACCTCTTAAATAAATTAGCCACCTCTTAGATAATACATGTATAGGCTACTGAGACAGAATTAAGTATATACTGGCTAAATACAATGTAGAATCCAACCACCACTCTAAATACAATGCATCATGGGCAGAAAACTGCAAACCCTTTCCTCCATATAACACTAACTATAAGTATCAGTTATGCTAATCCAGACATGACTAAAGTACGTTCACATTGAGTTGGCACCAAACTAAATGATAATATAATTTAGTTTGGTGCCAACTCAACGTGAACGTACTTTAATATAATTGTTTATGTACATTATTGTAGACAGGGTTTCACTCAAGAATTACATGTAGAATAATTTCAGAAGGATGAATGTTAAGTGTGGATGAACTAGTAGTATGTCAGTGGTACATGCCATGTATCTGACATTTGGTTAATGATGTTCAATCAGTGTTGTAAAACTGTGTTTTAGCATACACAATCTAAAGAAACTTACAAGTACGCAAATGAAATTTGCGTGAGTGGAAGGTATAATGTAAACTCGACAATTAACGACACTTAATATTTGCATGAGAGCATGAATGCTCACACGTGAATGAGAATCGCTCACACGAGTTCGAGAATCACCAGCTCGTGCAAGAACATTCTAGCATGCGATCTCACATCAGTGTTAGCACCAGAAAAATAATATTGGTCACCACTTGTTGTTTTTATTGTTTATGATCTTAACATGTGTCATTTATTTTGAAATACATGTACATGTATTTGAAGCGAGAGTATATTTCTGACTGAAAATCGTGTATTATATATGCTAACCACTGAATAACAGGACTGATAGTCTGATACATAAAAATAATAGTAGATATTGAAGCGATCACCATGCTTACACACAAAACAATCTTTTAGTCTTCTTGGATTGTGGGATTGACTAAGTTTCTTCTACATTTCTGGAGCTTGAGCCAGAAGGAAGAAAGTATGATCATAACTCGGATCGTAAGTCAGCCATTCCAATTCCTGAACGCGTGTGCACACCCACTTATTTATTATTCATTATTAATTTTATTATTATTAATTTTATTATTAATTACAAAATGGAGGATAGAAGAAAAGAAAAGCAGTCGCCATTTGATGGAGAGACGACCACTGGCGCTAACACTGTTTCATATGTGCTACTTGTTATGAGTTGATAGACAGAGCAGTAAAGCTCGAGTTCTGAAACAACTGCTTTAGCTTCAAGGAACTCAAACTATCAGGTGAATTGAGCTATCATGGTAGATAATACTAGATATAATCAGTGGTGTGGAAACAGCCAGTCATGCAGGACATTGTCCGATAAATGTAGTGAATGTCTGGTAAATTGAAACTAAACTGTATACAAAGTATATGGGGAGCAGGACAAGAGTGATGAAAATAGGTCAAAATGTCCGGTAGTCGGCTCAATGTTTCCACACCCTTGGATATAATTATTATAGATTGTTCTTTTCGTGTGTATTATAGTAATGATAATGATATAAAAAAAGAATATTGGTATATTTAACTTTTTAAAATTATATTAATTGAAGGGGAGGAGTCTTGTGAAGATGAGAAGTTGTCCCAGCTTGTAGTGTGAAAAGCAAAGTAATAGTATTAAACAAGTGTATATAGAGAAAAAAAAAACATCCCTATGATTGCTTTACAAATTTAAGTGAAGATAAAAGTATCCCTATGACTGCTTTGTGGTGTCCAGCATTCAGTAATCATGGCTGACTTTATCAAGCATGAAAGACAACAGCTTATTATAGTTATTATTTTGATTATCTACTCTCCTGACCTTTCAAAGGACCTTTTAGAACTTCAGGAATATATTTCAGGCAGAATAGCTAGCTATTAGTTCCAGTTTCTACGTAAGCTACTTAGCTTTCTTTCTGCTGGTCTGTAGAGCTCGAGCGCACGTTCATTTACGCGCCACACCTATTAATTGACCGAGCCCCCGGGAATGACGCAACTTCCTTAACTATGTGTACAACGCATACTCGCGCAAGTGGACACAAGAAAAAAAAAATATATAGATTCAACCCCGTGGAAAGCAATCATAGGGATGGCCCTACGGGCCATAAAAAAACGCCCCTTATGAGTTACAAGAGAGTAAATCAAGGTTATCTTTGAGACCTTTAGAAGGACTGCTTCCTCTTCAGAAATTCAAACAATACTTCCTAAAGGAACTGACACTACCAGCCAATGGAAGTACAGTGATAGTATTTAAACTTAATAATGTAAGGTACTGTACATGTACATGAACAGTGTAGCTACTACATGTACATACAGTAAAGAGAAACATTTACTCATCACTATATATGTACCTCCTGAGTCTTTCAGAATCACTTCCCTCTGTACTTGTGCTAGTAAGAGTATCCAGTTCAGCTATGTAAGTATCCAATATTCCTCTTAGTATCACAGCTGTTTCAATATTCAATATCAATCGACCACGCCCTTGTGTTTGTGTCTGAAAAGCATACAGAAAACATTTAGTAAATAAGTGACACCTCATGAGCTTTACAGTTAATACACTGAGGAGGATATAATTTAAAGCTGTTTCGATAACAAGCTTTTTCAGATTGAATATTACTATTGGAATTTTTGTGATTTTTCAATATACTTTATAAGGTATGTTTATAAGTTTACAACACAACAATTAACACATACATGTACATGTACATGTACATTCTTTTTAAATGAAAAGCTACCAAAAATTTGCTGTTGTCCTGTGCTCAACCAGTCGCCATTTTACTTTTTAAACTGATCCCCACATCATATCGCCAGAGGTATGGAAACATTGAGCCAGTGTTCTCGTTAGGCCTTTTTTGTGGTGGTGTTAGCATTGTTATACTTACATGTAATTACCATGAAACCACATGATATTAACACCCAACCTACAAACCACATTCAATTTGTTTAAACAATCAAGTAAACTCAACTTTGAAGATAAATATTATTATTTTATTTAAAAGCGTGGGTGGCACACTAAATATGAAAATCCTGACAAGAACACTGCATTGAGCCAACTGCCGGACTATTGACCTACTTTCACCACTCTTGTTTTGGTCCCCATATCTTGTATAAAGCTCAGTTTCAGACAATGTCATGCATGACTGCTGTTTCCACACCACATCATATAGCGATTGAGAGATAATCGATCTTTGAGCGAAGCAACTTGTATTGAATCTTATTACATTAATTTTAATCAATATATCAGAGTATCTCAACGGGGTTTACTATAATTGTGTTTGAGGGGGTACATGCAAGGTTTCCTCCAAAGCGCATTATGCGCGCTGTTTAACACGCTTTTACTCAAAACAGGAAGCCACACCCATCATTAACATGTGTTACAGTATGTCAATAAAAACATTACGTTTCGTTTTGTAGTATGACCGTTCTAGCTCTGTAGTATGCTAAATCCTCATCAAAAGTCAGTTTAAACGGTAATTAAATATTCAGTGATAGATCGTAAAAACGATATACGAAACGGTTTATATAACAGAAAATTTGACTGTCAAGTACATGTAAGTATTCACCAAAACTGAAGCTTCACATTTGTAAAACTGAACTTGAGGATTTGTCTACATACTCACCAGTCTTTATGCTAACTTCGAAGCAAGCTTCAAGCCTTTCCTAACATCTATGAAGGCAGGAGAATTTGATACAACTCGACCGTCTTTAGCGGTCACGCCCATCTTTGTCAATACAATCGTTTTGCTATTTCCACATGGAATAAAGAACTGTGACTGCAGGCCAAGTTGGACAGAGCCTTAACCTTCTAGAATATCAACTTTGTTTAGGTCTGAATTCTTCTGAGGGAATGTAGCAGTAAAATCTTGGCCGTTTGGCTCGTTAACCACGCCCATATTTCAGATTAAATAACTACCCACACCCACATACTACACCCACTTGAGCACTAAGACAAATTTCTGGATGAAACCCTGGGTACATGTATGTGTTTAGAGGTAGAGTTGTACCGATAACAGATTTTACCGATTTTCCGATTACCGATTAAAACAAGTGAAAAGGAACCGATACCGATTACCGATCCGATTATACCGTGTATTAGTTCACAAAAGAATCTATTATAACAACATTATCACTTTCATTATAGAATACTAATTATTTATTATATTTTGTCAATTACACATTATCATTTTCATTACTCATTAGTATATATGTATTGTCCATCAATTAGCTGAAAATTGTTCTTAATAAAAAGAAGAACTTCAGCATTTTCTGGAGTCAAACGATTTCTCTTATCATCATAAAGTTCCCCAGCACACGAAAATAATCTCTCAGAGGAGACACTAGTTGGTGGAGCAGATAAATATCTTTTGGTAAGTTGTGACAGCAGAGGATACTGCTTCATGTTCTCAAACCACCAGATGTAAGGCTTTCCTGTCTGAAAGTGTATTAATGGCTCATTTAAATACCTGGTAACTTCACTAGATTCCTCTCCACAGTCTCCATTAGTAGCTCCAGATTCTTCCATCATCTCGGAAAATGAGTCCCAAAAGTCAGATGATTTTGTATTATCTTCAGTGCGACATCTTTTGGATGAAGGTTCTCCTTCGGCTGTTAATAAAGTAGAATATTTTGCTATTAGTAGATCTGTTGCCTGTTCCTTGTTACAGAAAAATTTATTTTTATATCTTGGATCGAGGATGGTTGCTAAAACAAGAGCTTCATTGTCTTCCATGTCAGCAAAGCGTCGCTTCAGTGAAGTCAACATTTCCCCTTTCATGGTTCTTACACCAGAGTCATTGTTATGTTTTTCAAGGGTTTTCATTAGTCCTCTTACTACAGGTATTATTACTGAAACTGCTGCTGTCTCAGTAGATATCATCTGTGTAATTTCTTCTACTGGACTCAGTACAGCAATCACTTTATCAGCTAAGTCTAGCTGGTGTGAGGTAAGCAGAGGAATATCATGTTCAGTAGCATATGCTGCCAATGCCATTTTTTGTTCGACAACAGATTGTAACATATATAAAGATGAATTCCACCGAGTGGGGACATCTTGTTTTAGCTTGTGCTGTGGAAGGGCAAGGTTTTGCTGGATTTGCCTTAGGCGGTCACATCCCACAGATGAATGCTTAAAGTCACAATGCCTTACTAGAAGAACTGCATTCAGAACTGATGATCTCCTTTCAAAGCTGTCTGTTATCCAATGTGCAGTTAAACCTAAGAGACTGGCATTATTACACTGGGTGCTCCAAGCATCAGTAGTGAAGCTAAAATACTGTATACCATCTAAACATTTTCTTACTTCAGCTTCAACCCCTCTTTTGATCCTAGGAATAACAGTTTCTGAAAAAAACTTCCTGCTGGGAATGTGATATCGTGGCTCCAAAGTATGTACTAGCCTACAGAACCCAGGATCTTCCACAATTGAGAACGGTTGATTATCAAGTGCCACCATCTCTCCGATCCTTCTGTGAACACGATCGGCACGAGGATCATGAATAGCCCATTCTTTCACTCTGTCATTAGCCTCTTCCAGAGACAACTGCTTCGTATCTCTCTTAGTTCTGGTACGCTCAGTCTCAGCTGCCTTCTTCTCGCAGTACCTTGTATAAGGTAGTTTGTGTTCAGACTTAAGATGGTTGACTATGTTCGTGGTGTTGTAGGTCTTCAGATTCCTTCCTCCACGAGATATATCTCTATTACAATAGTTACAAGAAGCATACTTCTCGTCTTCACATATCTTAAAATGGTCCCATATTGGCGATCTCTTCATCATTTTCTTAAAAACAATAATAATCATTTACTGACCACAAGAAAATATTTTAATCTGCGCATGCGTGAATTTACTGAATTACATAACAATCGGCCTGCTAATTGAATATTTTCACCGATGCCGATCTCAACCGATGTTCAGTTATCGGTGCCGATACCGATTCTTTGCCGATAATCGGTACAACTCTATTTAGAGGTTATTAATAATGTCGGTATTCATGATCAAGCAATTTGTCTGAACATATACATGTACATGCACATACAATGTGTATACATTGTAAGAACATACATTACATACCTCTGTGATCTTCACAAACTTTCCTTGTTCATTTGACTTCACTTCAATCAACAACTTCTTGCTTTCAACATCAATTTCACGACTTCCAAGATCCTCAGTGTCTATATATGGAAGAGAAATATTATAGTACCGGGAAAATGGCTCATTTCCAAAACAATGTACATGTAGGAATTAGTGTTATTTTAGTTAACTATAACTTTCGTAAGGCATTGTGACTTTTTTTGAATTTCATGTATAACTAAATAAATTACAAATCTACTACAAATAACTACATGTACATGTACATGTAACTAAATCAATAATTGGCCAAAAATGGGCACTGGGGTGTGGAAACATTGAGTCAACTACTGGACATTTCATCACCACAGAATGGCACCTTTTAGTTACATGCATACATGTACATGTACATGTACATGTACATGTAGTTACAAGTAAATACTGTAGAACTGTTTCAGTAAACCATATTTGCTAAATTAAACTACAACTGCAACAGGAACCTAGACATACTACATGTATAACTAAAAGTGGTGATTATTGACTAATTTAATCTACTCTTCTTGGATAGCAAATAAATATAATTACATCATAAAATGATAATTGGCCAATTTTAGTTAAATAGAACCCATTCAGCAGAGCTAATATTTTTTTAACGGCCTGTAGGCCCACGGGCCATTAAACAAATATTTATGATTGCTTTCCACGGGGTTGAATATATATATATATTTTTTTTCTTGTGTCCACTTGCGTGAGTATGCGTTGCATACGTACATGTAGTTGAGGAAGTTACATCATTCCCGGGGGCTCGGTCAATTAATGGGTGTGGCACGTATAAGAACACGCACTCAAGCTCTACAGACCAGCAGAAAGAAAGCTGCTTGTAGCTAAGTAGCTTACATAGAAACTGGAACTAATAGCTACATGTAGCTATTATGCCTGAAATATATTTCTAAAGTACTACAAGGTCCTTTGAAGGTAAGGAGAGTGGATAATCAAAATAATAACTATAACAGGCTATTGTGTTTCAGGCATGATAAAGTCAGCCATGATTACTGAATGCTGGGCACCACAAAGCAATCGTAGGGATACTTTTTCTCTATATATCTCGTTTTTGCTATATACATGTAATTAATCTAGACATACTATAATTAAAAGTGGTGATTATTGGATAGAGCAATAGTTGTTCATCTTGGGTATCAAACTTAGTTGGCTTCCTACAAATAATAGGGCTGGGACAAACGCTAAAAATCTACCTTCGAAGCTTTTATAAAGCACAATCCCCACACCCCTCCTATCCCTAGTTTAAGAAACCAAACTACATGTACATGTGATCATTGGAATCAATCTCTGAGGATCTACATGTACATGTAAATGGGGCCCCCAGCCAGTTCATGCATGATTATTAGAGTTGTACAGTGTACATGTACCAATATGGAATTTTACTAATTTCTAATTTTTAATACATACATGTACATTGTACATAATGACTATGGATGAGCAATATTTTGATTATCATGATTAAAATTTCTTGTAATAATCATATCATCTAAAAATGGCCATATCGTGGTCACAAAAATAACGATTATTCAGTACTATCACATCTAAATCACTTTTTCAACACTGTTTTCTCAACAAATAAAAGGTATCAATTTGATTGTTGAATGAAATCTACATACATGTACATACATGTATGTAAGGTAGCCAATAATCGTTGACTCATATTTTCATAATCCCCCATCCCTAATAATGATTGTGGCAACCAATAGTAATATTCATTTGTTTCAATAAAGGCTTAGCTTCTACACGATCATGTTTTGTTATTGATTGCTTTAGATATCATTGTGATGGTGTCATACATGTAGATAGATGGTTCATAAGATTATTGGTTTGTGTTTTTGTTGTAAAACGCACCAAAAGATAACGATCCGGTACAAGTATTTACAAACTTGCTATCTTTTATGAACAATTGATAATCGTTTCCTTGAGGAGTCGGCTATTGTTAATTATTCTGCATGTTATACATGTACATGCATGAAATCCTCCCTGTGTTGGTCCAAAGAATATCAGTAGATTACTGATTTGATAATAGTATGTGACCTAATTTGGGAAAACCACACACTTTGAGAGGAAAACCGAAAATGAGTTTTTGTAAGCAGCAGAAAGAGGGCGTGGCGCATTGATGTGTACATTATTTCCCTTTTTGTTTCGTCCCAATCAGAGCTTCCGTTGCTGAGTTAGGAGCTGTCAAACATCAGAGACTGAGGAATTTAAACGCAAAAATGTAATTAAGTCAATTTTCCCATAATTTTCCGTTTCCGACGTTCCACCACATGTCTGAAAATTTGATAGAGAAGGAAGGGTTGTTTTGCTGTACTTATAGTGTCTTAAAGTGTATGGAAGGTGATGATTACCAGTTGGAAGTATGAAGTATTATTTGAGTAATTGTTGTATCAGCAGTAGTGGAAGGCTCCACTATCTTCACTATGAATTTCAGAGCCTTTTATTCATATGCATGGTTAAATTAAATTCATTATCTCATTAAATTATATCTGTGGGAAAATCATCAAGAAAATAATCCTCCAGAAGGTTTAGTAGACCGCTTTGGTTATCCTCTGGAGGCCTTTCGAGATTTAACAAGCGCACAATACTATCCTCTGTTCTCAAAGACAGTTTAGATTTTTGAATATTAATTACCTGCTGTGTTTACTCGTTGCCATAGTAATGTAAAATAATGACATCATTGTTTACTCGTTGCCATAGTAATGTAAAAATAATGACATCATTGGCCGTTTCCCGTTTTTTTTTTCCCCATTGTTTAAATCGTTTCATTAATCCGTTTACTGACGCCATGGAGTGATTCCAAAGCTTGTAGTATGACAATCTTGCTAGATTTCATGGTAAAATTAGTACCAACAGAAAGGTATGACAATATACATTCATAATATCAAACAATATGGTATTCGCCCCAGGAAGTATTTTGACATATTTTTCAATAATTCTGTTTTGCGCAAAGTGCATGGTTTTCGCAAATTAGGTCACATATGTTCACTAAATTTTCTTTTAACACAAAGAAAACACGGGTCACTACCCATAGAAAAATAGGTCTTATTAAAAACTGATCCGATACAGTGTTTTTGATAAACTCATATGGCACACCATTGGCCCAAAGAGCTTCTTATTTGGCACTACATAGCTCTCTCTTTCGGCCAGTGGCACAGTTTATTATGATTATATTGTCACTAACAGCATTAAATGTTTATATAATTATACATGTATATATATATTATATATATCCTATCCTAACATAAAATTCCCAATGTACAACTTGGAACATTTCCATATCATGGCAGCACTAGCACAGGTTAAATGTCAGTAGCATTAGATGGCAAAGAAAGGACATTACATATATATATATATATATAGCTTGTTAGTATACATTATAATCACCATTTCTTTGCAAAACAAAAGCTTACAAGATCCACCCACATTTTATTATACTTTGGACTAAGTGCATATACTTGTTTCTGGTATATGTAATACATAAAAGCTTCAATTACCTCCATAATCTCGTGGTGGAGGAGGTCGAAATTCACGGAATGGCGGACGTCTGCCCATTCCTCTTGGTGGGCCTCTCCTTCCACCACCGCCCCTTCTCGGTCTTCCAATATTTGCCATATTCTTTCTATTACCACCACTCTTCGCTTCACTGCCTTAATCTTCCTTCAAGGGGCTTTCTTTTATCGTCTTCCCGGCCCTTTCTCCAGAACCCCCTTCTTCTACACATGCAAATATCGTTGCATGTGCGTATCACGTGACAGATGCATTATCTGCGCATGCTCGAACTTTGAACTGGTTCGGGTCCGACGACAGTGTGGTATATACTATAATTTATATCCAGATTATGATAATGGAATCTGGAACATAAAAATATTAAAGTGCTTACCGTTGATGAACATGGACATCATTAAAAATAAGCTACTGTATATACAGTTGTGTATATAATTATAATTTAATTTTGTTATTTGTTGTAGTCAATATCTTCATGATATCAGTGTGATGGAATGAAAATTAAATTCCTTTACTACTCACTGAAAGTGATTTGTATGTCATCATTAACTTTTAATGGTTTCTATGACTAATGCTTATTTTGGCTTAGGCTAGTATCGGTACTATTCCCCAGGCTGTAAACTATGAGAGAATTAAAGCTTATTCTTTTTGTTGTAATTAGTATAACATTTGAAGATTCATTTTATTCAAGTGCTGCTTGCAATCCTGACTGTATTAATGGTGGATCGTGTGTTGTTGATACATGTTATTGCTTTAACAATTGGAATGGAAGCTACTGTCAAAGTATGTAGCCAACGACTATATGAATCAGTGATGTTCATTAATTGCATGTACATGTATGAATACTATATTATTATTATGCATAGTTTATTAATTCGACTAGTTTATAAATGATATATATATATAATATATATAATATGCACAGAAGTATGCCAGCTAAGAGTATGTGCATAATAAATTATAACTAGTATATGGAATTAGCATCATTATTACTTTCTTTTACAAACATACAGCTTGTACATTAGCATGTGGAAATGGCGAAGTAGCAAATGAATTTTGTGACACATGTATCCTTCAAAATATATGCCAAAGTGATTCACCATGTCAGCATGGAGGAGTTTGTATACTTGGATCAGGTCCTGATGAATACAGCTGTGATTGTAGTCAAACAAATTACATCGGAACAAACTGCAGTGAGATAATTTAGAAGTATAATTATTATTATACCAAAAATGTAATGATTATGAAAGTAATTATTGTCTGTGCAGATAGCATATTATTGGCTACCTATGTAGATTGCATTCAACAATCAAATTTATACCTTTTATTTGAATGTTAAAGAAAAACTGACATAGATGTGGTAGTACTGAAAACCTGAATTTATTGTGTTATTGTGATCAAAAGGCAAGGGGATAAGCCAGATAGCCAAAGGCTAGTGAAGAGACTACGTACCCCATATACAAAACCCCAAAAAAAAGTAAAAAAAAAAAAAACAGAATAAACTGTAGTAACATTGATAAGTAAATACAACATAAAAAGGAAAATAAACAAAAACAAGACGACAAAACAAACAGATGTTATATATTATATACATGTTTTTTAAGATTTAATTTGAAAGATTGTAGAGAGGATAATGAAACAATTGAAGAAGGTAATGAATTCCACAATGGAATAATATTTATAAAAAAAGAATTTTTAAAATAAGATGTATTAATATGGGGAAAATATAACGGAATATGATGAGAATGACGAAGAATACATAATATAAGAATGGCTCAGACCACATAGTGCATGATTGCAAAGTTATACTGTATATAATATATACTATTCAAGAAGAGTGTGAAGTTGAGATATCACCAAATTCTATGTGTCTGAATTAGAAAATAAGGCAAACACAGTTGACATACACACTGAGCATTTTGATATATAATTAAACTCATGTATAGTTATATAAACAGCAACTTTGCTTGTGTACATTTGAGATCCTCTATACTATATATGGAATCTCAAATTTGGCACTAATAACACTCCTTAAAACACATTATCTATATTCCAGCTCGTGGTAAGTGCACATATTATTTATGTGACACAAAAATATTCCCTAATGACAATGATGAAACTAGACCAATCACAAATTGAATGAGATTAGAAGCACAAGTGTGTAAGGTGATTCCCAATTATAATTAACATCATTCTAGCAATTCCACAAGCTAAACATTATAATGTGCAAATACAATATAGAATGTAATAATTATTATAAAAATAAATATTAGCTATAGTGAAGTAAATTAATGGTCATAGTTTTATCCTTAGATTCTATTTATATTAGCCACAGCATTGAGTCAATTCTGCTCTTCAGCAAATGAAGGAAGTAGTTTCACATATAGAGATATAAATGGACTGCATGTTCTTTTGTGTCCGTTAACAACACCTCTTTCTTGTGCAGGTTAGAAGACATTTTTATAATTATAATATAATTTTAACAAGATATAATTATTGTGAAAAAACTATCCCTTTGTGATGACTATGTATCAATCATTGTTGATGGCACTAGTTTCTCTACCTTTCTGGCTATGTACTCAAATACTGGGGCCTGAAAATGTAAGTGTCTCTATTCAAGGAAACTGAAGTACATATATGCCTTCAAGATTATAAATGATGACTACAATTATATACATTAAACTCTGTGGAAAACAATTGTTTAAAGTATGTTGCATGCCATGTTTACTATCTCTACTCCACAAGGAAATTCTCTCACTTGTAATATAAAGAACTTATTTCAAGCCTGAGCAAACTCTGTACTCTAACTGGCTTGGGCTTTGCCTCAGCGTTAATTTTTCTGTACTCTAACATTAACTGTACAACAGCAGCACTGATAGCTATATGCCCAGAGTCTAGCTGTTTACAAAAATAATTATTATTCTTTCATTTGCAGATCTAGTGTATCATGATTGCAGCGAATGGTTTACACAAGGATATGAAACGAGTGGAGTGTATAATATCAATCCTGATAATGGAGAAACTGCATTTGAGGTTGATATACCAATTATTATAAAGATATATTTAATATACATGTCAATAATTATGCTATAATTACTTTTCCTTAAGGTTTATTGTGACATGGAAACTGATGACCACCAATGGGCCGTCTTCCAAAGGAGAATGGATGGATCAGTTGACTTTTACCGTGTATGGACTGATTATGAAGATGGCTTTGGTGATCTTAACGGAGAATTTTGGCTAGGGTTGAAGAAAATACATCGCCTAACGCAAGATAGTACTGACCATACACTCAGAGTTGATATGGAGGACTTTGACACTGAAAAACGTTCGGCTGAATATGACACATTTAATGTTGGAGACACTATTTCTGAATATACACTTACAATAGGAGAACATTCCGGTATTGCCAGTGACTGTATGAATTCAGTGGGAAACAATGATCTCAATGGTCGGCGATTTACTACACTTGACAATGACAATGACCTTTCTGGTGTAAATTGTGCTGTCTTTCACAGGGGAGCATGGTGGTATAATGCTTGTCATAGATCTAACCTCAATGGATTTTATTTTGGTGGGGAATATGAACCTGGAGATAATGATGTTAATTATGCTGATGGTGTGAACTGGGAAACTTGGAGAGGATTTTATTATTCTCTGAAGTTTACTGAAATGAAAGTGAGACCACACCAGTAACTTATTAAATCCTGCAACTATAAAAAAAATATGTAACCCCATTATTAATGTATTATCTGTTTAAAATTGTTATATATAAATATGATTATGTTTTGTCTACTGTGTTAAAGAAATTGGACTGCAATTTTTGTTATTAGAGTTCTATATAGAAAGTACGAGATAATGCAATCATCCATTCTATCTGATCTAGGTGGGTCGACTAAGTCTATAGGACCCACATTTGTCTATCAATATTAAGAGTACAGGACATACTCTTCAATTATCTGTAAAAGAACATTAAAAAAAAGAAAGCCTTGGCCTCCAGGATAAAACTTCAATCATCAAATACCTGGATTCTAGCCATAAATTACACCAGGTGTCAATGCAGATCTATAAAACATAGAAAGAGGTTTATGTGAAAATTTGGCGTAATAATAATCATAGATACTAGATAGCATCTGTAGTCAGTCCAATTACACAATGGCCATGATGCTTCAGTCACCAATAAGTCTGGCATTTGACTCAACCGCGTGAACCAAAGTTCCAAACCATGAGTGATAGTTGTAGTGAAAATCTTCCCAAAGGTTGGTAGAGGTGAAACACCTCTATAGTTCCCTGGGCAACATATGTCATCACTTATTCTTGAAACACCTCCATGATTGGGCGGGGCTGAATCCGGCTGATAACTTGGTGAACCAGCCTCTATGGATCCTGAATTGGTCTACAAATTAAACTATGTATGTGGATTACCATTCAATCCCAGCATACCTGAAAATAGATTGGACGAGTTAGCAACATTTCCTTTGAGACCAGATGATCTGTTTATAGTAACATTTCCTAAATCTGGTACAACATGGACTCAACAAATAGTGAAGTTGATCAAAGGAAATGGAATAGAGGATGATATACCACTTTCCCACTGTATTCCATGGTTGGAGAAACCTGCTATTAATATTGAGGTATGTAAAATAAAATCATGACGTTAAGACCATTCATACTGTCAAAACTGAATGCATACCGGCATACAAAATAGTTGAATGATGAGTGATTAAAGGTAAGAATTTCATCAAATTATTTTTTGAGAAAGTGTCCCTTTTTTGAAAATTAGGTCACATTTTTTTTTTTTGAACAATATTTATGCAAATCGCTTGTCAAACTCTGCAAGAGGACCCAGAATATCTATATAATTATTATCATTGGTTTATTCCTTGATTAAAAGTTACGACCCTTGAGATATAAAGCAATGATCATTATGAACAAACCTGATATTGTAAATATTGTGTTTATTATAATATATAGGATCTGTCCTCACCTCGTGCTTTCAAAAGTCACACGAACTACGAATTTATGCCAGGTGGTGAACCTGCGAAGTCTCCAGCAAAGTATATTTATATTGCAAGAAACCCTAAAGACACAGCTGTGTCTTTGTATTATCATGCTCGAAGTATTAAGGCATTTGAATTCACTGGAGATTGGAATGCGTTCTTCAAGTTCTTTATTACTGGTAGGGCAGAAGGTGGATCTTGGTTTAATCATGTATTGGAATGGTGGAACTACAGAGGTGTGCTGCATATTTGTCTGTTTGTCTGTGAATATGTAGTATGATATTATGATATATCGGGTAGTTTACAGGGATGGGATATGATACTATTACACTGCAGCAACAAGAATCAACAGTTTGTATTGCAGTGTTGCAAACCAATCATTTTGCTAGTTTACTATGTGCATATCAAAAGACTTTTAGTTTGACTAGAGGAAAAACAGGACATGAGGTAACTCAGGCATTTGTTTGTTTTCTGGAGCATTCCAGCCAGCATTAAGTCAAAATTTTATTCAAGCAGAGGCATTAGTGTCTTTGTAGTATATAACAGCTTTAAAATACATCTTCTGAAATTCTACAACCACATATCGAAAGGTGCACGTGTTTAATTATCGTCAGGCATTTATTACTGTTTCTAGTAAATTTCACCTCAACATCTCAACAAGACAGACCCTTTATTCATGCTAATGTTTGAGGAAATTCAGTACCTGTTTTGTTCTATTTTTTCACAGATGCAAGCAATATACTTTTTCTAAAGTTTGAGGATATGAAGGATGACTTAAAGCTCACTGTAGAAAAGATTGCTGAATTTATGAATATTCAGCTCCAACCAGAAATAGTTGAGAAAATAGTTTCACTATCTACTTTTGACAACATGAAAGTCAATCCAGCTGCAAATATGTCATGGATAGTGAGTCATCGTAGAGAAGGATCTGTACCATTTTTTAGGAAGGGTATAGTTGGTGATTGGAAGAACCATTTCACTGAAGATCAGTTATCAGAATTTGATGATGAATATGCTAGGATTATGGCAGGAACAGGACTAGATTTTAAATTTGAATAGTACTATTAATAATTATTGTTTTGGTTATTGGAATTCTATTGATTGATAAAAGATAGTATATAGTATAGAAATAGTACTAATTCTGTATTGAATTTGATTCAGTAGTGTGACGTGTGGCATGGTTCACAATGTATATGCTTATCTTGAGTTCAAACCAACAATAACTTCAATGAAACCACTGTTGGGTTGGTTTGTGATGGAGCTGTGTTTATGATTTGATTTTAATTGATTACGAATCCTAGGATAAGTTGCTTCTAGAATGAATAATTTATACTGGAGCTTTAATTAAACATAATGTCCGAGGAGCTAAGTATGAGGTTGTGAACACTTACTATGTACAATGATAGTAATAATTATTATAATCATTTTATAATTATAGCGTTTGGGTGGGTATTGCTTTTAGTGTACATGTACTCAATTTATTTTTTATTACTAAATTAAAATTGATTTATTTAATATTAGATGATTCATTGTTGGGCTTATCGATGACTTTATATATAGTCATGCAAGCTTTATCACTCTTAATTACAGATATTTGATACAATTTATGTGTATTATTGTGTGTTTTGCATACATGTCAAGCTCTTTATTATATGAAATAGTTGTTGTGTATAAATGTATTTAAGAATGTTTTTCAGAAACCTAATAATAATATTATGCTTTAATATATTATAATTGTATAATGTTTTGTTTACATTGTCACAGTGTGCAGGATCCTCCTGAAATCTTCAAACACAATTAAAAAATAATTAATAATCATGGTAAAATTGTAGTGTTATTACAAAAATTCTGGTCCATCTTTTAGTTCATCATCAAATCGATCAAAAGGTCATAAATTCAATGAACCTATATATTATTGAGTACCATTGCAATTACCTTTGAACTTAGACCACAGCCATTCCTAAAATATGTGGTGAAGCATTGTTCTCTGAACATTCAGAATTACCTGATATTGAGACTTTAATATAATATATTATACCTTATATAACATAAGGCTCAATACTGCATTGTGTGTATAGTATTCATTGAGGTGATTCCTGAACTTCGTATAACCCTATAAAATAATTATGGTATTTCATGAAAAGAGCGTTTCAGCCTAAGGGCCTTCTTCAGCTACAAAATACAGTATAGCTAGGTATATAATCATATAAACAATTATAAATGCATCTTCTTCCTAGACACACCTTTACTCTGAGCAAATATTTTGAAACAGTTTTTCAGCAGGATTAACCATACTAATGGAGATTTCCCCAAGTACATTCACAGCATCAAAGTGAGCACCATTAGCCATCAACAATTCTGTGAACACCAATCTAAAATCTGAAAGTGACAAAGATAGAATCTACATGTTTGTGAAGTAATCTGTTACCTTTGTCATTTTCATCTGGTTGCGTAATGGCATCTCACTAATGTAAGAAGATACTGCAACATTGAAGAAGCAGAGGGAATTTGTTGTGAAGTATTGTACTTGAAATTTCAATCACACGTTTTAAAAATACATGCAACAGAGAAGATCCTTCAAGTAAGAATCAGTTACAAGATGCTCAAAAATTGATTGGAACTGAACAGGCAAATCATTTACTGTTATAATTCTTTCGTTATTGCAACATACTTTATTAAAGATCAAGTAGAATACAAGCAAGATATTTTAAACAAGATGTTATTTAGAAATTTGAAAATACGAAATATATTTTCTACCAAAATTTCATTGGCATAGATGGCAAGGGACATGTAGTTAGTGTCACTTGGATTAGCTTGACCAAACAAAGAAAACATATCAATGTGCCAGTAGGGTTTCACCATGGCCTACTATACCACTAGATCCTGCTTGATACATAGATGTGTATCCTTCAACTCCTTTCTGGTATATGTTCGCTCCCTTTGATAGGAAAAGGTTTATGACGTCAGACTTATCACCACAATTTGTTGAATAACTACAATACCACAATCAAGGACATATTTAACAAATAAAATACACCTAGCTAGCTATACTCTGTTGCTATGCATAATTAGAGTTGCCCCAGATTGGCCTAGCATCAGCAAATTTAAACAATAAATACTCCAACATCTCATGTTATCATCATTTGCACAGACTGGAGGAACTCTACAACAGTACAAAAGAAATAAAAATATATATGGTATATAGTGAAATGCAAGTTAGCTGTCTGAAATCAGTGCACAAGTCGTGTCTTATATATATATAACACTTATATAGGAGGCATAGATAGGTAGGACCACTAGAGGTGACCAACTCTGACAGATTTAAAGTCATAAGTGTTCTATATAATATATAAAACATTATAATTATTATAACTAGCTGTAGTCATTTTCATATAATTATACTAAAATGTATTAATTATTATCACACCATATAAGACCCCGTGCAAGTTCTGTGACTTTTTTGATTCACATCCCAATAATAATAATATTCATTTTATTTCATCATTTTATTCATCAAAAAATTTGAATTAAGATTGTAATAATAATAATTTATCATTCATAAAACAGACAATTAGTTGCACATAATTGAATTAAAATTTGCAATAGTTATTAAAGTATAATAATTAAACATCTACTCCACTTCTGGCACAAAGTCAGGATCCTCAATAATCCTAGCCATGGAAAGCTGCCACCCAATCTGTTTAGTGGAATCTGCCAGATCCATGAGTGGGGGACGCATCAATGTTGGCCAGAAAACAATAGATAAGTTGCTGGCATTCATTTTATTAACTTCTTGGTTTTTCTGAACCTTGTTAAGATGGAGAGCAAGATAACGAAGTGTCTTGATGTTCTCACGAGGTAGATTTGATAGAATTTTACGCATTTTCTCTTTTTGTGACTGTCTATTGCTATCACTCCCTGTGAAAAGAAGATAAGAAATGTATGATGAATATGTAGTGATAAGAGGAGAAGCCTCCTACTCCTCCAATCAATCTTCCTCATTCTCTTTCTTTTGTACAATCACATTTATTTGCATAATTATAACTTTGACAAACATTAGTGTCATTATGATGATGCACATCACTAGTAACTACAAATCAGACAAAGCACTGCTGGTGGTACATGTATATCCCTATAGTTTTTTTTTAGTGAATTTTAAGTTTAGATAGTGTGGCTAATTAATGCTCTTGATGTCATACATTGGTTATAACCCCAAACAGTGATCAAATTATTTATATCCCTTGTGCTTAATTGGGATTAATATCCATTTTTAAGCATTCAGCCCTCGGACACTATGCACCCTTGGGGCCAGAGTTTTTGATAAGCTCATATGGCACACCATTGGCTGAATTTCTTACTAACCTGGTATATCCAGTAGTGCAGGTAGTACTGTGTCTAATATTAGAGGATCAGGAAGTACTTTGAAAAAGGCTTTAAGAGTGCTAGTAACAGCCGTAACATAAAGATTAAGACTCTCAATATCAATTTGGGGATCTTGAGAGAGAGAAAGAGAGAGAGAGAGAGACAGAGAGAGAGAGAGAGAGAGAGAGAGAGAGAGAGAGAGAGAGAGAGAGAGAGAGAGGAAGAGAAAGAGAGAGAGAGAGAGACAGAGAGAGACAGAGAGAGAGAGAGAGAGAGAGAGAGAGAGAGAGAGAGAGAGAGAGAAAGAGAAAGAGAAAGAAAGAGAGAGAGTCAGAGAGAGAGAGAGAGAGAGAGAGAGAGAGAGAGAGAGAGAGAGAGAGAGAGAGAGAGAGAGAGAGAGAGAGAGTGACAGAGAGAGAGAGAGAGAGAGAGAAAGAGAGAGAGAGAGAGAGAAAGAGAAAGAGAGAGAGAGAGAGTCAGAGAGAGACAGAGAGAGACAGAGAGAGACAGAGAGGAGAGAGAGAGGTAATGTACACAGAATAACGGAATACATGTAATATTAAATTAATAATTACAAAATGCACACTATGATGATATTGGGTCCTCAGAAGAAGCAACCTCAGAGAGCCTAAATTTAAACATTTCCCGGTGAGCACCCCAAACCTACCCAGGAGCAGTGTACTTCACATGATCGATTCTTCCCCCCCCCCCCCCCCCCTAATAAACACTCCTGTATGAAATGATGCATATGCATAACATTATCTAATGACACACTACTGTGTTACACCACACACGTGCAAACCAAAAGTATTATGTTGTCCAATACTATACATACCTTGATCATATTTCTCTTGTAATATCATAATGTCTTCTTTCTTTCCTGATATACGATACAACCCTTCAGTATTCATTCCATCCCTCTCAACAATAGTAACACATTTCTTGACAAAAGAAGGAACACCATCCTCCTCAACTACACTTGATAATGGTGACTCAAAGTATCTCTTGCGTGTTTTAGCTTTGTATCTCTTTCCCTAGTGAGGAGTGAGTGTGAGGAAAAGAAGACAGTAAGAGGAACTACATTTACTAAACCCTTTTAGTAATCGTAACAGTACATGTGTAATTTAGTTATATAACTAAAACATGTTCTCAATTAAATAAAAGATGGCTATGTGTGTTAAAAGTACGTGTAGTCCACAGGGAATAATCAAATGATTCATGATGTCTATCAAAAATGCCAGAAATTTCCAGCATCCTGATTGAAGTTTCGCCTTCCAAGTTGACATTACAAACGGGAGGAAATTTCTTATACTCCTTTCACTTTGTACTCCTCTCTCTGTCTCTCGCTGTACTTATATGTACATGTATCTATCGTACATTCTTAAGAACTAATGTACATATACATGTACTTATATGTACATGCACATGTACATGTACATGTATCTATTGTACCTTTTTACGAACTACCTGTACATGTACATGTATCTATCGTACTTTCTTAAGAACTACATGTACATGTATATATGTACTTATATGTACATGTACATGTATCTATTGTACCTTCTTATGGGCTTTTTCCATTTTCTTTTTTTCTTCCTCTTCTTTCTTTTGTCTCTTTCCCTCTTGTCTTTTTCTTCTTTGGGCTTCTCTATGAGCTTTCTTTTCCATCTAATAAGAAGAAATATTAATTTTATGACATATTCTGACACAAAATATGCACACGTGCTTATACATTATCATTTTAAATTACCTTCTTCATTAACTTCAAAGCATTCTTTGATAATACTGGCATTGTAGCAGCGGTCTAGAACAACAACATTAGACATAATTACATGTACATGTAGTTCATACATGTACATGTACATTATTATGTCTTCACATGTATAATTAGTTACATACATATAATAATTATATACATTCTAATTATATACAATTATACATGTACCATACATTTTGACAGATGGGCTAAATTGGCTCAATTAAGGTTAGTGTGTGCACCATTAGGAACACATCTTGAGCTAATTAACAAAGAGTTAATGCTGTTAGTGATAATTTAATCATAATTAACTGAGCCATCTTGCCCACAGAATGAACTATGCAGTGCAAAATATGAAACTCTGTGGGCCAATGGTGTGCCGCCATATAAACATATCACAAAAAAACTGACATGTACATGTACATGTACATGTACGTACACGTATACATGTACGTATACAGGTAATACATGTACGTATACAGGTAATACATAAAACTACATTACACATGTAATAGATGTTAATATTTACAGGCATTTTTGTAGTTGGTAATTGTGTTGAACCATCTCTCATAGGACCACCATTTGGTGTGTGTTGCATTTGTTGGACAGCTTCCACAACCTGTATGTGATAACAAATAAAATGAAAAGACTGATAACTGGTTTATCTATTATGGGCCATAAAAACATATAGGCCTAGGAGGAGCAAGTTACGTGTACAGCTAGCCTGTTCACACAGGTGTATGAGATGTTATATGGTATTTGGACCCTGCCAGCTGGGCTGCCTTAGTAGCTCAGTTTGTAAGAGCATCTGTCCGGAGTGCAGAGTATTGTGGGTTTGAATCCTGCCTGAGGCAACTCATTTTCATTTTTTCATTGCCTCAGGTGTCCGTCTTTCTTTCTTTCTTTCCATCTCAAGTGTCATCATGCATACATATACATGTAGCTGGTTTCTTGTACCAATGGCAAACATTGAGCTACATGTACATGTACATGTATTATTTAGGAAGTCCTTTTAGAATTCTAGGTCAAAATGCATGCATCTTGTACAGAATTTGGTGCTCAATGATATACATGGATGTCTTTCAAAAAATAAAGTTTCATGGACTTCTTGTACAAAATGTGTGTATGTACATGTATGTGTGTAAGCATTTCATCAAAATCATTACTGCATGTTTGTTTCTGTAAATTACATGTACATGTAGGTATACATGTACAGTGTATACAGTGTTCTGCCCACACTGGTCGGCACTGGTCAGGAATAACCACCTCTCAGATGAATTAACCACCTCTTAGATAAATTAACCACCTCTCAGATAATACATATATACATGTAGGCTACTGAGACAGAACTAAGTATAAACTGGATAAACAGCACTAAATGCATGTAGAATCCAACAACCACTCTAAATATCCTGGGCAGAACACTGTGTATACACTTAATATTATAGAATATTTACCTTATCTAAAGTGTCATATATAGACTCTTGTGTTCCATAACCTAACTGCTGTCTTAGTTTATTGAGATTCTGATAAACATTTTCAATCTCGTCCAAAGCAGTAGATGTACGATCAATATGAGAGGAAGGTACATGTAGAGTCAACTACATGTAGATAAAAGATATTTCAATGATGACAGGAATCAAGAGATAGTACATGTATATGTACATGTACATGTACATGTATGTATTATAAAATTGAAATGTATTTATGAAATACTGGTTTCGTTACTTGCATACATGTACACAAAAACAGATAAACACATACAATACATACATTTACACACACACACACACACACGCGCGAGTGCAAAATAAACACACAAACACATACACATATAACAAACACACACACGCACAGACAGACAGACAGACAGACATAGACACACATGCACACACACACACACACACACACACACACACACACACACACACCAGGATCATCTCTACAATTCTATAGCAGGGTGCTGAAACCCTTTTACACATGAATATTTCTAGCATCCTTCTCAGCTTACTGGTGATAACGAGTGTTACAACTTTATTTCGGTAATAGAAAAACAAAAGATATACTTGAGCAACAATTTGAAATATAACTATATAATTATAATTATGATAGATGATAATGATAATATGAAGCTGTGGCATTACATATTGCACCCTTCTATTTGAAAATCCTGGTGAGAACACTCAAACACATACACAATGTACAGTGTACAAGTAATATACAATTATACATGTACATGTATAGTACATGTACACACACAAACACACACATACATGTACATATGTTAGATAAGCATGCACACAGAAAACATGTACATACATGTATATACATGTATGTACATAATGTCATAGATATTTTTTATCACGTTGATAAATTGAAGTACATACATGTACATGTAGTATGCAATTCTTGTGTGCATGCATGCTGTCAATGTCATACACATCTGAATATTCTAGAGTACAAATAGACTGTTTCTTTGTGTTCTTTTTTACTGATGAAGACTCTTGAATCGAAACATCTAATTTTCATTGTTAATACCATGCTCAAAGAACTCCCTACTATTCTGTGTACATGTACATACAGTGTATATATACATGTACACTCAAACTCACGCATTATATTATAAAATATACAACAACATGTACATGTAACACTACACTCACATACCTCATCAGTTATTTCACCAGCAGTAGCATACATTGAAATAGGTTGTTGTGGTATGAATAAGGGAGCATTATCGTCTAAATCATCATCTGATTGGAAAATATCTTCATCTTCATCCTGTGATGAGAGAAACACGAGGTGAGGGATGGATGGATGAGAGAGACATTGAAAAGAATAAGAGAGGGAGAGGAATTAATGGACAACAGCAAATTCAGCCAATATGAAGACAGGAGTAATGAAGAGGTGGGATGAAAAAAGAAATGGAGAACAAGTTGATTCAATCATGTCATTATGGGAATGTCAAAGATCATTGGATTCAATCATGTCATTATGGAAATATGAAAAATCCAATCATCATGTGATATATGGGAAGAGGAGGAGCAAATTATTGGGAAGGAAGAGCATATAACAATGGTGAAGGGAGGTATGGATGGATGGATGGATGAATGGATGTAAGAGGTATGGAAAAGAAGAAGGGAGGAAGAGGAGTGGACAAAGGTAATATGAAGAAGGAAGAGTAGATACACAAGGGATGGAGAAAAGAAATGGAGAACTAACTGGTCATGAGGATAAAGGATGATGGAGAGATTGGGAAGGAAGAACATATAACAATGGTAGAGGGAGGTATGGATGGATGGATGGATGAATGGATGAAAGAGATATGGAAAAGAAGAAGGGAGGAAGAGGAGTGGACAAAGGTAATATGAAGAAGGAAGAGTAGATACACAAGGGATGGAGAAAAGAAATGGAGAACTAACTGGTCATGAGGATAAAGGATGATGGAGAGATTGTGAAGGAAGAACATATAACAATGGTGGAGGGAGGTATGGATGGATGGATGGATGAATGGATGAAAGAGATATGGAAAAGAAGAAGGGAGTAAGAGGAGTGGACAAAGGTAATATGAAGAAGGAAGAGTAGATACACAAGGGATGGAGAAAAGAAATGGAGAACTAACTGGTCATGAGGATAAAGGATGATTGGGAAGGAAGAACATACATGTATAACAATGTATAGATTAGAGATGGGGTAGGCATTTTGAAACAGGCTTAAGACAATCACATCTTGAAGTACTCAAGCGCAAGTACCCAATACAAGCATCAAAGAAAATTAAAATGCTTAAGGCACAATTGAAGCACTTTAAAACACGCTCAAGCAGAAACGTTATGCATTTTTACAGGTAATGTAGATGTTAGTTGACAACACTTGGAGAAACTGTAATCTATACTTAATTGTATTTTACAAACAGCAATTTTTTCAAAAATACTGTCTTCTAGTCTATACCTGTCACGTCTAAAGACTTTCCCCACCACTCTAAACAAACGTTCAACAGGAACAGAAGATGTAGGTATACTCACCACATGCTCACATGAAAGCATTTGTGCTTAAAAGAGCTTGAAAATGGCTTATCATGTGTTTTCACAATAAATGCTTAAGGACTAGCATAGCATTTCACGTAACTTGAAAAGAGGGCTTCAAGTACCAGTCAAGCACTACGTATGTGACTTTTAAGTACAAGCCCTCAAGTGCTTGCCCCATTTCTGTTTGAGATAAGAGTCATTTTGTCATTATGTATAGGAAGTCATTTGGTATCCAGGAATAGCAACTATTCCTCCATCTAGATATACCTCATTATTTTATTTGGGTTTCTGTACAAAATGGCCAAATAGTGAGTGGATTTGATAGAAAATGTCTTTCTACAAAATGGATCTTCATCATGTACACTGAGGTAAAAAGTGTTGCTTGATTTTTACACAAACAGCTGAATGAAGGCATGAGGTGTTTATATCAATTGATAGTGTATAACTAACTTGTAAGGCCCAGGAGTTTTCCCTAATAATTTGTTTTATACAATGTACTAATCAAATATTACAACCACAAATACAATAATAATTCGTTATTAGACAAGTTTGGTATCTAAGACAAATATTAATAGATCTTCCTGGATACCATACATGTATTTCATTGACTTCCTGTACAACAGGTGGAGTAAGGAGTAATTAAAGGTAGGCGTTTATGACCAAACCTATTTTGCAAGAATTGTCCCTCACTAAATACATTGTATTAGTTAACATATGAGAAACAAACCTCAATATCAGAATAGTCATAGTTCCTAGGAGGGAGGGGAGGTGCCTCTTCATCATCATCATCATCAATACTAGTGGGTGTGGCTCCACGAATATTTGGTTGAGAGATCTTTTGTACAGAAGGCTTTTCAGGTATGGCATAAATGAGATCAGGGTTATCGTCATGTACAATGTGTTGGATTTGAGGGGGCATTGTTTTAGGTTTATCTGGTATAGCATAAAGAGCTTCAGGATTTTGATCAGGTACTATATGGTGAATAGCTCTAGCAATAGGTGGGATACCAGGAGGGGTTTTCTCTTTTTGAGAAGTTCTCGTATAAGGTGTACCTGGTGGGCTCTTTCTTTGATAGCGCAAAATACCTCCACCAGGTTTTGGCTTTGGGCGTGGTTTTGGAGGAACGAGTGGTTTTGGAGGAATGAGAGGTTTAGTCATCGGAGGAGTTGGTGACTGTTTCCGTGGCAATGGAGGAGATGAATCACTAGCAAGTGAGTAAATAGAATCACGTGTTCCTAGATGCTGTTGTTGAGATTGCTTTGTTTTCTGATTCACAGTAGCATATGAATATAATTCTTGAGTTGATCTACTATCATCAGTGGTATGTACAGGATAGGAATATGTTGGTGAGACATGTCCCGAGCTAGGACTACTCTTACGTTGTGGGCTGGGACTTTTATCAAAAGTTGGAACAGTATATGAATACATTTGTAAAGGTTGATTCCTGTCTGTGTGTACATCACTGCCTCCTGCTACATCATACATAGGCATCGGGATTTGGCTCCGAGGAGTTGATTCAACATTCTCAACAACATCATATAACTCTTGTTCTAACTGATGCAGTTGTATTTGTGTACTATTAAATGTATTGTACACATTAGGTGGCTGTTTTGATGTGGGAATTGGATGAATCCCTTCTGTTGCTACAGAGTAAGTGTTATTTTCTGAACCAGCTAATGAATATATGCCTCCATTGCTAGTTGGAATTTTACCTTGTTGCTGTAATTTTCTTCTTGTACGAGGTGTCAAGTGATCGTAAATTGTTGTTTTGGGATGAATAGGAGGGGGATGATTATCTTTGGGATTGCCTTCTAATAATGGAGCTATTATCCCATCATGTGAATGCTTCTTTACTCTTCCTCCAGTATCTCGAACTGGAGAATACAAAGCATCCTCATCGGGTGTTTGCCTCCTCTGTCTTGTTAGGGTGTCCAGTTTCCCTATGGTTTCAGCATCTGGTATGATTGCGTATCCACCAGGATGAGAGTGAGGAGGGAGAGTGTTGAAATGAGCTGTGATTCAAGAAACAAGAGGAGAGGAGTCATATATTTTGAAATATGTGTTTGAAATACTTAATTTCAAACACAAACACAACTTATACAAATGGTTTATATAAATTAATTTATATAAATACATTTATGTATAGACTTGTGTCACACACGTTGCATATGTACATGTAGTTAAGGAAGTATGATATTCTGTGAAATTGGTCAACTAATTTGCGTGGCACATGAAAAGCATGTTCGAGCTACAAACTACAACTAATGCTAATATCAACAGAGAAATATTATAAAACACACACCAGACATATATGTACATGCACACAGACATAGACACACCAGACATAGACACAGACACACACAGATATAGACACACCAGATCCACCAGATACAGACACATCAGACATAGACACACAGACACACACAGATACAGACACACCAGACATAGACACATCAGACATAGACACACAGACCCACACAGATACAGACACACCAGACATACACACAGACACAGACACACATAGATATAGACACATAGACACACACAGATACAGACACACCAGACATAGACACACACCTCCCGTTGTATTAGGAATGGAATGTGATATAACTGGTGACGATTTGTATTGATGATCTGGTGACAAAATCCTGTGTGTTTGTTTTAACGATCCTCCTCTTAACGGACTCACAGGACTTCTCATTGTCTGTTTAATATCTAAAGGACTACTGTACAGAGAGTCCTCTTCAGGATGTATGGACTATGGGAAAAAATTCAATACATAGATACATTAACATGAATATAATGGAGAAAAGTATATACCTGTATCGATCATTAATTATGAAAAATCTACTTCGTCAGGAGGTAGAACAAATGATTATTATACAAGCTAAACGCTAAGCATCGTGAGGGTGAGCTTGTTTGTTAAAAAAACTGAACGAGTCAAACCAGCTACTTCTGAAAAAAATAAGAGTGGTAGCAGGATTGGAATCAGGGACCCTCAGCTACAAAGTGTAGAAGCAAACAAACACAACCCAAAGTTAACTACACTGAATGGAAGCTCACCACAATAATTATTTGAGCTGTTTATACATGTACAGGAAGGCAATGAAATGGCATCCCGGATGATTAATCATAGTGTTACTTTATTTCACACAAAAAGACAGTGGTTTCGTGGCTGACTAATGTTTGTAAGACTGATATTGGAAACCTAATTTTAATTTCACTGACATACATGTTAAATAGTAAGTAACTATAAACAAAAGCATTTCACCAAAAATAGTGTAAGCTAAAAATAGGTAATGTGGTTAGTTTGGATCAAGCAATCTCTTTACTGTATGGAACCATGGATCTCCCAATTTTGTTCAAAACAAAGAGCAGATCTTGGCCATGTTATTATGGAATACAAACCCTTTAGTTACTGTGTGTTATTAGCTGGATGAATAGATGGATTCAGGAGGTACATGTAGGTTTTACCTGATTATATTGGTCTTTCGAAGGTGATCGTGAGAGAGTAGAAAACAGAGGAACAGCGAGCTTAGGAGAGGTAATACTACCCTCACTATCAGTCAGGATCCCAGCTAAATAAGATAGTGATATTATTCGAGACTTAAAGAGAGAGAGAGAGAGAGCGAGAGCGAGAGAGAGAGAGAAAGAGAGAGAGAGAGAGAGAGAGAGAGAGAGAGAGAGAGAGAGAGAGAGAGAGAGAGAGATGGGAGAAAGGGAGAGCTCACCAATTGAATGTCTGCTAGACATATGAGGCAATGTGAAGTTACCAGTAGGATCAGGTAAGGGGCGTGTTGGTGGGAGGTGCCAGTGTTTACGCTTGAAGATTCTGTTGATGTAAATACATGTACATGTACATGCTATGGATTGTGAAGTTTACAATTAAACTACTTTCTGAATACTAAATTTTAAAAACATTATAATATTATGTGTCACTGTAATAGGGTCCCTTTATAACAACAGGTTATGAGTGCTGTGAATCAGTTTTGTTGTTGAATGACAAGTTTCCTTATATGGAAAATACAATATTATAATTACTTGTCAAGTAGGTGGGATAGAAATTATTAATAGAACTTGGATCCCACAAGGCTACAACTCAAAAAGTAGCATATCCATATATGGAAGAAAGCTGGAGGTGCTATTCGACAGTAGTTGGTTACACAAATTTGATGCTCCTTTGGGTCACTTATAAGCTCTTGCTGATAATAATTTAATACGAACTTTTCAATGTTTGCTATTCAACAACTACATGTGAATATATCTTTTGAGTCCAGCAATATTTTATGCTCCTGGATACTTGTTTTTTTTTTATACAAAATGGTGATGTAAGCAAGCCTTTAAAAAGAAGCAGTGTTTTATACAGGATTTTGTGTTAGGAAAGAGAAAGAATTGTTCGTGTGAAGAACACTGGCTGGCTGGGTTATACTCCCCAGAAAATTGTTAATTTTAGGCTCTCTGAGGCTGCTTTTGGTGGCTTCTGGGTTTCCATAAAGATTGTACATGTAGCTGAGATGTTGCTACATGTTGAAACCTGAAATGTAGCGGAGGGGGGATATCCAAAGCACGAAACCCTGAGAAGCAGTTCATCAAAACTATTATAACCAGACGGTCATCTGTGTGCAGTCACATACATGTACATGTACATGTACATGTGCATATAATGTAAAAGGGTAACTCAATACATACAACATGCTTCCATTTATTCATTTACAATTCCCTATTATGAACAGTAAGCAGACTAAACTAAGTAACAGTTAACATTATGTCAGTGCTTGTTCCCCACTATTTAGCCTTCCTCCCACACATTGTTTTACAAAGCTAATTGAACATTGTTGACCAATACAATTATAAAAGAATAATAAAAACATTATAAATAAAAATGGAGAAAGATGTAGGGACGTCAAAACCAAAAAAGCATGCAAACAAGGTTAGGTGGGACACAAAATTAGACAAACCACTTCCATAAAACCCTACATAAGTACTTAGATCACTATAAAGCAAAATAAAAAGAGCTGTACTTATGTAGGGTTATATGGAAGTGGTTTGTTTAATTTTAGGTCCTACGTTAACCTCTCAACCTTGTTTGCATTCTTTTTGGGTTTTGACGTCCCTACATCTTTCTCCATTTTTATTAAAAATGTTTTTATTATTCTTGTTTCCATTGTTTTTTCTGAACGGTAGACAATTTGTGAATATTTTATGTAGATTGCTATGAGGCTGATCATCATTGAAGGTCAGACTTTTGTATAATTATATCCATTATTTACTTACAGATGACACTGTCTATTTTATATTTCACTTACAGCTTTGCCACAAGAAGTAGTGCTAGTCTCTGACCATCTGTGTAAACCATTGACATTCCAGTGCTTATCATAGTATATAATATTATATTATCAGTATACCATGGTTTTAATATTATGCTCATTATTTTAAGAGTGAATTTGCTCACAAACTTTATTACTATTCTTATGATTCCAGCAGCAGGCAATATTACAATGTAGTTCAAGTTCTGAGGACACAAATGCGCATAAGCAATTAATTCCACGTGGCTAAATTAATGAATACACTAAAGTGCAGAACCCTCGCTAGCTTGCAAAAACAGCATGGCTTTAGAACAACTTTGCCTAAGTAACCTATTGCAACAGCCAGGAACACCCCCATTCAGTAGTACTCATGAATATGCAAATTATGGAGATAGCATGGCCATGAGATCTCTTGAGAACTAGCGAATTTCTGGACAAAACTTCACAAATAGCTGTATAAACACTCGTTAGGACGATAGACAAAGCCTAAGAAACAAAACTTCAAAGAGACAAAAGTTAGTGTTCAGTGTTTCCTGCTGACATCAGCAAAAACGATAAAATTTCAAGATGGCGACAGATCGACGAGTATTTGCACGGCTGTTTCTCTGCAACATGACTAGTTCAGAACAAATCGCTTTTATTTCTTACCTTTCACTATACCAGTATTCTGCAGATATGCTCAGAATACAGTAAGACCTTGCAGTTGTGGAGATCAAGCGGTAACACACAGACACACCAGAAGACTACTATAACCCTCCGCCTACGCGCTCGGGTTAAAAATGGCATCCAATTTGAGATCAAATCTTTGCCGTCATTGAGACTGTCTTCTTTCATAGCATCTGAAGATATCATCTCAATACTTGTACACCAAAATTTTACAAAGAATGCGATTGGAATGGTGATAGAATCATTGTGATAGTTCAACAAACAAAAAAATGATTTGTCTGGAAAATAATAATAGCAGACTTTGCCAGTTTTGCCACTCGGCAGTTCTCTACCTTAACGACAATCTTTGGCCATCTAGACGATGTTGGTAGTCATAAAATATGAACAGGTATGTGTGTATTAAAGCTTATATGTATATATATATTACCAGAGATTTCAGCTCATCACTTGCAATTGAAATGTATGGGCGGCCATTTTGTTTCCGTGCCGCCATCCCTACATAGAGAGTACTACCGTACTCTCTGATAGTCTCCTCTACATGCTAGATGTATAATACATTGCTTCTTGTATTAATATTCAATTTATAATTACTACATGTCTTGTACCTTGCTGATACCTCTTCTGATAATTTTTGACTTCTCCAAGATGAGAATCTACTGAAGAAACAAGTGGCATAGAATTCAACTAAATGAGAAACTACAGAAAGAAGAAAAGGAGGAAGTAAAAATAGTGTGAGCTTCTGAATGCATGTACAGTATATAAGTACAAGTCTACATAATTATACATTCACTTGTGATGGTAATAGTTTAAGTGTGTACAAGTCTACATAATTATACATGCACTTGTAATGGTAATAGTATAAGTGTGTACAAGTCTACATAGTTATACATGTGGTAATAGTGTAAAAGTCTATATGTACATGTACTTGTACTTGTTTTTGTTATGGGAGCAGTGTAAGTGTGTACAAGTCTACATAATTATACATGTAGCAATAGTGTAAAAGTCTACATGTACATGTACTTGTACTTGTTTTTGTTATGTGAGCAGTATAAGTGTGTACAAGTCTACATAATTATACATGTGGTAATAGTGTACAAGTCTACATGTACATGTACTTGTTTTTGTTATGGGAGCAGTATAAGTGTGTACAAGTCTACATAATTATACATGTGGTAATAGCGTACAAGTCTACATGTACATGTACTTGTTTTTGTTATGGGAGCAGTATAAGTGTGTACATGTCTACATAGTTATACATGTAGTAATAGTGTACAAGTCTACATAATTATACATGTGGTAATAGCGTACAAGTCTACATGCACTTGTAATGGTAATACATGTAGTATAAGTGTGTACAAGTCTACATAATTATACATGTGGTAATAGTGTACAAGTCTACATACACATGTACTTGTTTTTGTTATGGGAGCAGTATAAGTGTGTACAAGTATACATAGTTATACATGTAGTAATAGTGTACAAGTCTACATGTACATGTACTTGTTATGGGAGCAGTATAAGTGTGTACAAGTATACATAATTATACATGTGGTAATAGTGTACAAGTCTACATGTACATGTACTTGTTATGGGAGCAGTATAAGTGTGTACAAGTCTACATAATTATACATGTGGTAATAGTGTACAAGTCTACATGTACATGTACTTATTTTTGTTATGGGAGCAGTATAAGTGTGTACAAGTTTACTTCTACCATGCCTATAGTAAACTGACCAATCAGATTGCAGTAAATGAGGTTGCTAAATTACACTGAAACCTACTGAGAGGTTGATAAGTGTTCCCGGGAGGTTTGATAAGTGTTCCCGGGAGGTTCGATAAGTGATTTATCAAACTTCCCGGTATATGGGTTTTGATAGGAAATTCAACTTATATAGTTGTCAATTTCTTTATATATAATACTTCATAAATAATAATTATAATAATTGACATAAAACAACAATCATGATGACTATATACAACCCTAGCTATAATTATTAGCTGTAATTCATAGTGATGCATGTTCTTTTTGAAAATCTGACACCAGTTTGTATGCTTGTGATTGAGGTCTTCTATTGCTTCCTCTCGTATGAGATTCCAAAAGAGTTGGGTGGGGCTGTTCTTGCAGTGCTAGCTTCTTGATATCGATCGCAATCGATCGATATCACGATTGCTGTTGGAATTCGTAAGACCACACCTTATACTGGAGTTCGAGTAGAGGAGGAGCCGGAAGTCTGCCACATGTAGAACTCTTTTTGTCATTTACGAGTGAACTGTTGATCAGTTACTTGTCTAAAGAGTCACAGAAACCCACACTATATCCATAGGTTAGTGAAATTATGTATACTGTTGCCACACGCAAAGATTTGCTTAGTTACTGTATTTCGCGCGCGTTTCATGGTAGAAGACGGTTATACACCTCGGTACGGTTTCTACTGATTTATCAAACCTCGTGCCTTCGGCCCTCGGTTTGATAAATCCAGTAGAAACCTTACCTCGGTGTATAACCTATACATACACATGTACTTGTTATGTAAATATACTTGTTATGCTAATAAGTGTAAAGTCTACAAGTGTTATGCTGACAATATGGATATACCACAAACACATAAATTTCCTTACTGGAGAGATCCTTCTGACAAACAACAAATTGAATCCTTTTCCATTCTTTTGCTAACTTCTCTCCTTCTTCTATTAAAGGAGATGAATTATCAGTTGCTATGGCTACCAGTAGTATATGAATGGAATGCAGTCGTGGAATCAGCCATCTGAAAAAGAAAAGAGTTATTAATTAATTATCAAACTGTTGAGAGTAATTGATGTGAGGTACATATTAATTGCATTTAAATTACTACATGTTAAGCATGCACTGATAACTGGATCATTGGCCATTAATTTTAGTATTAGCTGAAAGGTATAACCGATATTGTAATAAGTGCATTAATGTCTAATATATTTACCATGGAAACAATGAATCCCACACACTTTCAATTAGGTATTCAAATCATGCACTATTTTACATTATTGTACCGGAAGTCATATTACTAGAAGTGTCATTGCACTACTAGTCACATGCTACAGGTAATAACAGCTGGAAAGAGATTTTCTCTTGCTTTGTTAACAATGAAAACTGTACCAAAAAAGAACTGTATTAAATCCTGAACGCGGTAAGCAATAATAACCTGGGAAGTTACAGTTTTATCAATGTCCAGTACTAAAATGTGCCACTTCCGAGGCGACGGTAGCTGGAGATAATCACTACATAGTACAAGTATGAGACAATTCAGAAGTTTCCTTAAGTTTACAGAAGGGTGGTTGTAATTAAACTTTTATTTCACACTAAGTAATAATGCATGTTATGATAAATACCCCAGACTCTATCACTTGTTTTATAAAGCACAGGTGGCTAGGGATGCACAGAATTCTGTATCATTCCTCGTATTATTTCAAAATGTATTAACAGAATATACAATAAAAATAAATTGAAATTCCAAATAGCATATCCTGAAACAATTCAGGTCAGCACAGCAAATACAAGTTGTAAAATGAGTTCCAAAAAAAGGAACAAACTTCATATTCAATGCTGTAAGCATATTACCAATAATCACAATGTTTATTATTACTATTAAGTTGTGTGATGTACACAACACACGTTGAACCTAATATAACACAATCCTTCCATTACTACTGTCACTAACATATAGAGTACCAAACACATCAAAAGCTATTCCACAAGGATTCTTAAAATCTTTGTCGCTCTTCCCAAACTTTCCAAATCGATGTTTATAAGCTCCACTTGTGTCAAAAACAGACACTCGACTACATTCTTCTACAATATATAATAAATTATTATTACTGTCCATGGTAATTGCAGATGGACGATCGAGCTGGCCAGGTTCATTTCCATATGAAGCAAACTTTGATACGTATTCACCGTCGGCTGCGAATTTCTTGATGCAATGGTGACCACTATCTACAATAAATAAGTAACCATCTTTGTCGAACAGAGCATCACATGGGTCACTGAAATGTTCATCTTGTGATCCTCTCTCTCCAAAGCTATGTGAATAAGTGAGGTCTTTGTACAGTACTTGAATACGATCATTATCTCGATCTGCTATAAATATTTGTCCTGTAGTAGGATGAACAGCAATTCCCTTTGGACTATCAAATTTAAGAGGACCATTTTCTCTGTTACCACTGCCAACTAACTGAACAAACTCACCATCAAATGTTAGTTTCTGTAGTCGATGAGAGTCAGTTACTAAAATATGTCCATCATGAGAAATGGCAACTCCATAAGGATGATTGAACTGACCTTCCTTTTTACCCTTTGTCCCAAATGATCTCAATTTAGTTCCATCCCTGTTTAATATTGTGATACGATGACCAAGATTCTCTGCTATGATAACTTCACCATTACCAGTGGTTGTAAGACCCCATGGATACTTAAAGTCTGGGATAATTTTGACAGGTAGTTCCCCCTTCGTAGGAGAAGGACCAATAGCTCCTCTTAAAGGAGTATCAATGAAATCCAGTCCTCCTATGACAGGAGATGAAGCAATAGAATACGAAGATTTTAGTTCCCCAAAATATGAGCATTTATTACTACTATTGTGTTCCTGTTTTATGAATTTAATATCTGCTTCTTCTTTAGGCTCAAACAATATAAGATCTATATCCAAACTGACTTCACTGTCATTTAATTTCTTTTTTGCTGCCTCGGCTTTTTTCTGTTGTTTCTCAAGAATGTCTAACTTTTTATTGACTATAACATTGATTTCCTCTTGGATATCTTTTACCACAGCCTTACCTTGTCTAATGATCTGTCTCCTTCTAGACTCGATGTTCTCTATAGCTTTGTCGATTTCAGTTACACCACTTTTAGTTATGATTGACGTTTCTTTCTGGCTAACACGACTTGCTAGCTCAAATTTATGTCCTTCGTGTTGTGAACTAAACTGACATTCAATACAAATAAACTGTTTATCAGTAGAGCAGTAAAGATCTAGTGACCTACTGTGAATGTCACAAAGATCCATTAGAGAAAAATTAAATAACTTTTGAGGTACGTATAATTAGATACTATAGATACTATACGGCGAACTCTCGTCTTGCGAGAAAGACTATACAGTCATTGTACGGTACTTTAGTCAATATATACTGCCTTATTCTTTTTAGCAGACTCCTTTGACTACAAGCCTAATTTAAATACATAAAACAATGTACTGACATAAATAACAGAACTAAAACACAATCACTCTATTGTTGGCAGTGTCTGCAACATACAGTCGATCTGATAAGTCTAACGTTACACCACAAGGACCATTAAGACCTTCTTCTCCTTTCCCAAACTTACCAAAACACTGCACAAAGGTTTGATTATCATCAAATATGGATATTCGGTTACTGCCCTGTTCACAAATGTATACATAATCATATTTGCCTATAGCAACAGCTGTTGGGCGTTTTAATTCACTAGGCTCACGTGCATAGGAGCCAAACCTTGAAATATATTTTCCACTAGGAGTAAATTTTGTGATAGCACGATTCCAGTAATCAGCAACATATACATGTCCTTTACTGTCAATTGCTACATCACATGGGTCTTTAAATTTTTCCGGATCAGTACCTGCACTACTGAAACTAAGTGAATATGTCAAGTCCTTATTGAGTACTTGAATATGATCATTATCTCAATCTGCTATAAATATTTGTCCTGTAGTAGGATGAACAGCAATTCCTTTTGGGCTATCAAATTTAAGAAGGCCATTTTTTCTACTGCTGCCAACTAACTGAACAAACTCACCATCAAATGTTAGTTTCTGTAGTCGATGAGAGTCAGTAACTAAAATATGCTCATCTTGAGAATTGGCAACTCCATAAGGATGAATAAATCGACTTTCCTTTTTACTCTGTGTTTCAAAAGACCTCAATTTAGTACCATCCTCATTCAGTATTGTGATACGATGTGCTAGATTTTCTGCCAAGACTAGTTCTCCATTCTTAGTGATTGCAATTACCCATGGATACTGGAACCCAGGTGTTATATTTTTTGGCTTGCCCCTTTTCTTTGCGAAAGTACCAGCACTGTTCAATTGAGCATCAGAATTTTCAATACCCTTTTTAATGGGAGAAAAATCAACAATCACACTTATATAATATGAACACTTTAATTCTCCAACGTACACACATTTATTTCCAGTAATTTCCTCTTGTTTGGTGTACTTAATATCTCCAACTTCTAATGGTCGAAACACCAGAAGACTGATGTCTTCTAAACCATTTTGTTCTTTTAAATAATTTTTCATTGCCTCAGCTTTCTTTTGTTGCTCCTCAAGAATATCTAACTTATTATTTACTAAAATATTAATCTCTTCCTGAACATCTTTAGTTACTGCTACACCTTGTCAGATTATCTGTTTTTTTTTTTTTTTTTGCGAGCTTCAATTTTCTATATAGCCTTATCAATTTCAGATGTAGACGTTTCTTGCTGACGAATACGACTTGCAAGTTCAAATCTATGTCCTTCGTGCTGGGAACTAAACTGACACTCAATACAAATAAACTGTCTATCTGTAGAACAGTACAAATCCAGTGATCTACCGTGAACTTCGCAATTCTGGCCTGCCATTTTGTCGGAAATGAATGTTATACGCATGCCCATTATCAATAGACATTTCGCGGCAATTTCAAATACACCTACAAAATTTGAATGTCAAAAGTTAATAATGACTGTATTTATGTAGAATTAATTATGCAATAGCACAGGCCAAACTAAGGACTAACAATCACCATAAACCACAATTATTGACACAAAAGAAATTTATATCTAAAATCAATAGTAAACTACTCTATGGTTGCTGCTGTCACTGACATATAAGTTTCCATCTGTATCAAGAGTTAAACAATAAGGCCATTCAAACTCTCCCTCTCCACTACCGTATCCACCAAAGCAATATTTGAAGCTACCATCAGAGTCAAATATCGAAACACGATGATTACCACATTCTGTGACGTAAACTTGGTTATTTATGTCAATAGCAACTGATGTGGGATATTTGAGCTCACCTGGTTCACTTCCTTGTGAACTAAACTCATGGATATATTCTCCAGTTGCCTTAAATTTCTTTATACAATAATTATAATAGCCTGCAACATAAACGTACCCGTCTTTGTCGATAGCAACACCACATGGATCTTTTAATTGGTCTGGACCCGATTTATTAGAGCCAAATTTATGAGAAAATGTAAGATCACTATTAAGAACTTGAATACGATCATTATCTCTTTCAGCAATGAATATTTGTCCAGTTGTTGGATGAACTGCAATGCCTTTAGGGCTACAAAACTCAAGTTCGCCAGTACCATCCTTACTACTCCCAACTGACTGAACAAACTCACCATCAAATGTTAATTTCTGTAGTCGATGATTATCGGTCACCAAAATATGTCCATCATGAGAAATTGCAATTCCATAAGGATGTGTAATCTCCCCATCTTTTTTTCCTTTCGTCCCAAAAGACTTAACTTTTTTACCATCCTTGTTTAGTATTGTGATACGATGTGCAAGGTTTTCAGCCACTACAACCTGCCCATCTGGAGAAACTGCTATACCCCATGGATATTTCAAATCTGAAATAGTTTTCACTGGCTTCCCCTTCTTTCTCATAGACTCACTATTGAATGGAATGTGCTTAGTTTCTATAATTGGAGAAGATTTAGAAGCTGCAATACTTGTGGAGTATGAACTTTTCAGTTCACCGATATATCCACATTTACTTCCACGAATTTCTTCTTTTTTTGTAAATTTAATATCAGCTTCTTCTATCGGTTGAAATCTTGAAGCGTTAATGTCATTAGAATCTTCAATATTCCTTTTAGCAGCTTCTGCTTCTTTCTGTTGCTCTTCTAGAATGTCCAACTTTTTATTGATTATAACATTGATCTCCTCTTGGATATCCTGAGTCACAGTTTTACCTTGTTTAATGATTTGCCTTCTACGAGCTTCCAGAGCCTCTATAGCTTTATCAATTCCTTCAGTTTTCACAGAAGATTTTCTTTCTAGAACACGGCTGGCTAGGTCAAACTTGTGACCTTCGTGACGAGGACTAAACTGACACTCAACACATATAAACTGATCATCTGTGGAACAGTACAGATCTAAAGATCTATTGTGAATATCACAAGCATTTTTTCCAGCCATTTACAAAATGGAGGTTGGAGGTAAGTCTACACTCCTCCGTGGTACTGAAGTCTCATTCCCAGCCTAGGGCCCGGGCAAAGCTATATCCGTGGGGCCGCGGGATTCCGTGCAGAAAAAAACGGTGAAGTAGCTTTGACTTTTTGTTAATATATTTTTCATTACAATCAATCTGTGTTTAGACATTAATTTGTATATTCACTATATTGTACATGTTTGTAATGTTCTATCTGTCTCACTCACCAGTAACATTGGATAATTTGAATCAGGGCCGGGCTGACTGGTTGGTTTTATGTAGACAATAACAGGACTGAATAGCTGATATACGACAAAAAAAAAAACCCTTTTTTTTGGAAATCTTTAGTGTTCCTATATGTATAGTCACTCTGGACACCAAAAGAAGTCCATCAAGGAAGTTGAAGACTGAAACATGTAGAATTGTGGAAGAGCGTGATCCACAGCAAATTAAAATGTGAGTGAATAGTCATCAGTATGAGTAATGTAATTATATACATATCTATACACAATTTATTACAAAATTATGCACTTGTTATAATAATTATTACAAAATAGCATTGCTGTGTCTTGTGGTATAATTAAAGCAACTACTTAGTAAAAATATCTTGAAGACATTGACAAATGAATTAGGGATGGAGCAAATTCAAAATTAAGAAATGTTGTAAGTCTATAATTACAATAATAATAATAATTATTATAATAAGACCTAAATGACTTGTATACATGTGATATAATTATGAAGAAAAGGTATTCCTATAATACTTCGATTGCTGAATAAAAATATAACAGTGAGTTTAACTGGACATGAACTGGATTTTTAATGTACCAACAGTAAGCGAGCCAACTGCCATGCAGCAAAAGAAATATCTTGAAAATATTGAAGAATGAATTAGGGATGGAGTAAATGCAGAAATCTTGTAAGTCTATAACTATAACAATAATAAAAGTCTTGAAAAACGTTGTCAGTGACAGGAATCTAACCTACCAATCCTATGATAATACAAAAAAACGTGTTTTCCACTGGCATCGAACTAACATCTTTAGCTTACACAGGCTGGTTGATTAACATAATTATAAACTGACTACATATTGAGCTTGCAAAGAGGCTGGGTAATAATTAGAATTTCAACAGATAGCGGTATTCATATATCCAGTTGGAAACATATATGAAAGTCCAGAGATAGCCATGCCAATTGCTGGTATAAGTTCCATTACTTAAGCATGGTAAACTGTTAGTGATACATTACAATGATCTTTTGCTTTATTGTTCATCAGATTGTGAAAGTCAAAACTCATATTGTATTTTTTTCGCCACCTTATTGCTATTGTGCTGCAGAGGATATGCAAATTGAGTGTTTATATGGTCAGATGTATAACAGTTTTTGAGGAATTGATTAAATTGTGTTGCAGTTTATTACATAATCTTTAATTGATATAACATAGATCGTTTATCCAAAATTGTGACTGTACATTTTTCCCTGTCATCATACACATTCTACTAACTTCAAATACAAGGAAGTAAATTATGAAACAGGACAATTACGCAATCTTTAATTGATTTCAATAATTTATGTCGATATAACATTGATTGTTTATCCAAAATTGTGACTGTACATTTTTCCCTGTCATCATACAGTGTACCTTCATCCGTCAGGTCTGCAGACAAGTCTCCAAACCCGTTGGGAGCCCTTCTCTGACAGAAGCCAGAGGTCACCCGCGAGGATGGGGGCCTCGTAGAACATAAGAGATGATTCTACGGTTTGTGCGGAGTGTTTCAACCATGAGTAAGGTTGATCACTCCAGAATTTGAAGGCGCTCAAGAGAGCTTGATCTAATGGCGTTGATTTGCCCTTCCCAACTGGGCATGTAACCGATTCCGGGAGGCCCACACGGAGTAACTCCCGGCTATCGCATCACGGCAGCAGAGTCTCTTAAACAAGGGCTCGTACTTACGACCTATCCCCAATTGGTTGAGAACAGCGTCGTTTTCCGAAACCCAAGTTCCCAAGGTTCCAACAATGAAACCATCGAGCAGAGTCTCATAGCCTCTCTCCTCCAGCTTTGCCCTGATGGCAGAGTACTTTTCCCTCTTGCGGTCACGCGAGGCCTGGAGATTATCTCCAGTCTCACAGGGTACCGCAACATCAACCAGGTAGGCCTTTTTTGATGTTTCAGAATCTGAAGGTAAAATGACAATGTCAGGCCTTAAAAGTCCCTCGCAACCGGGGACACACTGGTCGAGGTACTTAGTACCAAGTCTGTCAGGGATTGCCTTGACAAGTCGACTAACGATCTTGTCGTGCCGCTCTTTCATTGCGGGCATGTTCCTCTTGCAGACACTCAAACAGTGCTCCTGCGTCTCAATACTGCTCCCACAACCTCTACAGTATGCTTCATGTACTGGCTTACCCAGTTTCAGTTTTTGGGAAGCTACTGGCAGTTGATTCAGCCGAGCCTTGACTGCGAACCGATATTCTCTATAACGGAGATACTTACAGTTACGCAGCCAATAGTTGGACTCAGGCGTCTTGCTGAAAGAGTGAGCAAGCCCACCCTGTTCTGCAAGACTCGTCCAACGTTGCAGCCAGTGTTTGGATCTCCCATCACGGAGTCTCCTAAGGAGGTTCTCACGCAAATGAGAGTCCGACACCTGGTCTGCTATAGTGATGGAGCTTGGGGGACAGTTTTCACCACCACCACACAAGCGAACATTTCTGTCGGAGCAGAATGCTTTGACTCTGCTCCATATCGTTGACACATCACTATACTTTACTCGGGCACTAGAGAGCTGACCAGATAGATACCTCCATCTGTCCTCTGGACCTTCCACACCCCCACATCGCTTCAGAATAGTCAAATTCAGGGAGTGGTGTGCCATCTCCCTAATCAACGGATCGGGAGAGGTTAGCATCTTGACTGCTTGCGTTATCATCAGTGAACCTAGTTCATCTTCAATGCAACGCAGTCCAAGTCCACCCGAAGTCATTGACGTATAGAAGAACGCATCGCACGTCCTCTGTGGCAAGCCAAGAGAACGCTTGATGCAACTCCTTACGTGACGATCCAACAACTTGGCCCACTTTTTATGGGCAAGTGTCGTCCTGAGCACGTAGTCTAACTTGGGCATGACGAAATCCCTGAAAGCCTCGAGCTTCATCCAGTCAGCCAAAGGCGACTGGAATACACTCTTGACGTCCTTTTTGAAGTCTTTGGACAGCTGGTCCAGGTGAGCTTCAGGGTTTGCACCGAGTAACACACCCAGATGTCGGTATCGATCTTCCCATTTCATTACAGGAATAGTATTCCCGTTCAGAGTAAATGTGGAAGGAAAGACGATCCTCTTACCGGACACATAGCCTGTAGACAACGATGCACACTTGGTGACGTTGAAACAGAGTCTGGCCCAGCTGGCAAACTCCTCAATCCAAGCAATCATAGCCCTGATGGCAGCATCAGTTTTAGCAACAATTGTCAGATCGTCGACATAAGCCAAGGACTTGACTTCGAACAAGCCTTTCCCGAAGGAGTACCCCTCGGCAGGACATGACATAATGCCACGTAAAAGGCCTTCGATAGCAATGTTGAATACCAGAGGGCTAAGGGGGCAACCCTGTTTTACCCCTCTCGCCTGAAGGATCGAGTCAGTCATATTATTGTCCCCAGAGAGGACTCTAAAAGACGACCCCTGATAGATATCGCGGACGATATCTATTATTTCTCCGGGCACCCCTACTTGTCTCATGGAGAACCACAGCAGGTCATGAGGGATTGACCCGAAGGCATTCTTGAGATCAAACCAAACGGAATACAAAGATTTGTGATTCCGCCTGGCATCCTCCATCAAGGATCGCAACAGAAAGGCATGCTCGCTACATCCCTCACCGGGCATGAAACCTTTCTGGCATGGAGAGATGATCTCTGCCTCACTAGCCCAAGTCGCTAGTCTCTTTGCCCACAGGGCAGCATAGATCTTGTATACTGCATTCTGCAGGGAGATCGGCCGCCAATTGCTTGGTACCGATTTATCTCCCTTTTTGTAGAGCAAGATGGTAGTGCTCTCTTTCCAGGACTTGGGTATTCTTTTTTGGAGACGACAAATCTCCAGAATTTTGGCAAGAATAGAGCCACTCGGATCAATTGCTTTCCACACTTTGTATGGTAGGCGATCCGGTCCTGGGGCAGAATTACCTGGCAGGCGTTTCAGCTGGTATGTAGGTATGTTTGTATGTTCAAAATACAAAGAAGAAAATTTATGAATCGACAGGGTCAGAGCAGTTCTTGACATAATTGTGCCAACTATGGCTGTTCATAGTACAACAACTGACATTATTAATGTACACCATGATGTCACTCAGCCTGCTCTCCACAACTGGATACAGTGCTATAATGTACCAGGATGAAGGATAGTGTATCTACTTAAAACGAGACGTTGATAGCTAAATCTAACTTTCTGTCAATCATGAGAATTTCTGACTTCCAATATGAATGCAAGGTCTTGATTAGTATCAGAAATGAGTAACAACAGGACAGTTCTTCAAGAGGTATAATACTTCAATGGCAATCACACTCACATTAAAGGTTTTTTCAGTGCTCTTATAAGCAATTTATTACGACTTATTCAGTTATGTGCAATGTACGAGTACATTGCAGCTAATATAACCTAGAGCCATTCATAGTCAGTAATCTTTACGAGATGATATCATTTATTGTTGATTCACAAAATAATGACAGTACATATAATAATACTTTTACAATAAATAAATGCACAGAGTTATTTTACAACAAGTCAGATAGTGCAGTTTGGTGTTGTTCATGACTATAACTAAGAGATCAGGTTGAGCTAAAACTGAGCTCATCATAGATTTGGGCTTTGCGATATCGAATAAATTAATATCACGACACTATATCCTGGAAATACCCTGGTATTAAACCACATATTGCTTTTGTATCCTGAAATCATTTTTAAAACAGTTTTCAATCGAAGTTAATATAAATCAGTGATACATAATTATGAATAAGTGATAAAATGGTAAAGTATATGTACAGTTTTGGCTAGAAAAACTAGCATTTCCAAGGAAGCCCTCATCAGAGTTACAATTTTTCCAGACTTACTAAATAGATGCTTGGAAGCAGTACAGAGAGATACATGTGTATTTCTTTGCAACTTTAGAGAATGGGATATATTTCTTCATGTCCCTTCCACCATTTAAGGGGAACTTCAGCATCTAGCCTTGGTTCTTTCAGGTACATACAGACTTCAAACTTGACCTTTTGTTCAGGTGAAATACAATGTAGCTGTTGGTGAGTCTGTAAAGTACTGCCATATTACGGTTTTTGTCCTTGGGTTAAGTACAAGTCTCACCGATTTGTCATCGACTTCACAAACAGTGGGTTCCAAAGGGGATGAAATAACTTGTCCTTCTTCCATTCTTAGGCAGCATGCTCTTATCTAATATAGTTATTTATTCCACAAGTTTAAATACAGCTTCATAGACAATGTTAAATCAACGTCTTGATATCGTTCAACAATGTTTCAATAACGTGTATACCGTAATAACGTTACAGTATTTTGATTATACCATTATATACGATATTACTAACAATGAATACATGTAGATAGCATCGTTGCCAATTTAACACTGTGGTAACTACTAATACTGATATATCGCAAAGCCCTATTATAGATTAATAATTTTGAATGCGCACGTGTGTGTGTACTTTTTTGAGTGGGTTCAATCACCATAAAAAATTCTTTCTTGGGTAATCACATTATGCATGTGCAGAAGAAGCTTTATCAATATTTCCATGGCGATTTTTAGGAATAAATGTATAATTATAATAAGTTTATTAATAACTATGAATATACATATACATACCGTACGTATAGCTGGGTTTTTTTTTGCGGGATCTATACTGTGCGCAATGGTAAACTCGCCAAAATTACATGTTTCAAAAATTAGTCTTTCTAATTAAAGGTACTGTTAAAAATTTCTTACACAGCTCCTGACCATGTGAATCAACATGACAGTGAATTTAGTTCCAGTGAACCAGAGATGTTTTTGCTACAGTACTTTAGCTGTGTGTCTAAGCCAGGTGGAGTTAGTTTACCAAGCCCACTCAGTTCTCTTTCTCTCAGTATTCCAACAACAGCTATAGCTAGTGCTAATGCTGAGGTAAAACATGTGATGGAAGCAGTTGGGAGAAATCGAAGAAAAGGGCCTTACAATACCTACACTACTGAGCAGAAAGCCATCATAGGGAAACATGCTCTTGAGAATGGTGTGATGGCAGCAAAGAGAAAGCTTTTCCATACCGTCTTATAGATGTGGTAGCCTGTAATACAGCTAGCAATTCTTTCTTTGTTGGCCATCATCAATATAGGTGTGACCTAAATTTTGTGCTAGATTTGTAATGCCAAAATTAGCTCCGCAAAAATTTCTAGAGTAAACTTTTTAACCTGTGCAAATTTCCCGCTATATGGTATACATGAATCAACAATCACAGTTGATCATATTACAGCCCTAGTATGGCTTTATGTTATGACTACTATATATAATATTACTAAGGAAGAATAATTATAATTTTGATATTATATTGATAATACATGTACATAATGTTACATTAAGCATATGTGAGTGACTAATTTGCAAGAATGGACTGTTTCCCACAAAGTAATTTTGATCAAGTGTTACATTTAATCACTCGTCATTCTCCCATGAAAATTTCATTATGCTTCTTAGTAGTGATGCACTGATAAGAGATTTTTTGATATTTCGATAAATTGAAAATTACTTTAGATATGTACTTATTACAATATTGGTTACATCTTTCAGAAATTATTGACACCGATGATAAAAATAATGGCTGATAATGGTTGATACCAATTACCGAATCAATTATCGGTATATCACTACTTCTTAGTATCATGTTTAGTGCACAATATTAAAGGTAAACATTTCTTCAAAATTATTTTTGGGAAAAAGATCTCCTTTTGCTAATTGGGTCACAATTATCCATTATAAAATTATGAATTAAGCTCCAGTAGCTACCTAATTGAGCTAGGGAATTAGAAATAGACTTATCACCTTTTACTCATGAACAGTTGTGACGTGTAATTATTATAATTATATGTATATAGAAGCTTACTTTACAGCTGAAAGAGATGCTTTTCTATTTGCTGAGTAGAAGATTATAAACCCTAATGTTGGATGAGAACTGAAATCTCTGGCATCTATAGATGTGTTTTGAGATAGAGAATTAAGAAAGAAAGGATACAGAGAGTTTTAAAAAAAAGAGAAACAAATAAACAAGATTACGAACATAAAAGTATTCTTATGATTTGAAATAGTTTCACGTACATGTAAATATTTCGAAATATTATACATAATAGAGATCTGAACCAGCACAGGCCGAACCCATCTAACAACTATGATGTTAATTAGATCTGAAAGTAATAATTGTGTATATGAGATTGACACGAGCGTATAAAAATAAAAGAGCACAGTGATTAACAGTTCTTTGTGAAAATATAAAACTGTCATTTCACATATAACTTGACATGAAATATATTTTATCTGATTGTCCGTTTTTGATTTTTAATAATTGGAAATACTAACACTAAATTTAATGATGGTGAACATTGAGATACATAATCAAGCATTGCAATACAAAACACATACCACCTATGTTACATGAAGTAACATGTCTTGACTATCAAATTTAGATAGAGACCTAAATACATTGTATGTATCTGGATCAATAGTTTCATTATTAATATTTGGAATAGTACTACAGTAAGGATGAGGTAAAGCACATTAAAAGAACTTAAACGTCTTACTCACTAAGGTAAGAATATCATAAGTAGTGTATTAAATACTGATTGTGCTGTAAATGAATGCCAATGGAGTGATAAACTGTTTTCCCCTACAAATCATCGAAAGCAACATCTCAGTAGAGGATCCACACCCATATAAATCCTAATAGCTCTTCATAAGATTCACAAAGCCTTTGGCCTCCTTCTGTGAATCATGATCAGATTTTACATTTTGTTATGTTAAAGGTTACACTATAAAAAGTAATGGGCTATTTTAACCCTCATTTGGTTACATGAGTATTAATTTCTCCCGAGACCGTATAAATCATTTCACTTTACTTCCAATTATAAACATGATTATTATACAAATGTACTATCCATTGGGAACATAACCATTACTTTAAATTTCCATCATAAAAATCATTATTATGTTCCTAATGGATAGTACATCTGTACTTCTCTCTAGGAACATAATAACATGTTTATACAATAGAAATTAAACACTGGTATTTACAATTAGAAATATTATATTGGCTTCTTCTTATGAAGAAGGACTATTATAAACAGATATAACTCAATCTAATTGGTTAGAACAAACCAATCAATTTTTACAATGTAGGACCCAACTATATGTTCAACTACAAAGAATAAAGGAAGTACTTTTTAAAAGGAAGAGCAAGTAGGGATATCAAAATTGAAAACACACAGAAATAACACTGGGATGGTAACTACCTCCATATAACACTAGCTATGTACATGTATGTACTATGTATTTTACCATTTAATAAGCTACATAATTTATGCAGGATTACATGGAAGTTGTGAGTTAAATTTTGTTATAAAATGAATGAAAGAATTCTTTGACAAGGTCAAAAAACAGAATAGTATGACCGTACTTCAGTTGAATTTAAATTTAAATAAATTCATATTTATGCTAAAACTACTTTGATAGATCCACAAACATAGACACATAATTCTTACATGTAGAGGAAGACATTTTGTAGTATGGGGTCAACATAATCAGTTATGAGGTCCGCCACAACTGAAAATGTTTCGAAACTGATTAATTATTCATAGCAGGTGTGGTCAAATTAAACAAACAGAGGTTAAATGCAAAATATGTCAATTTTTTTAAACAGAATTCAGAGTGTTATACATTGGTGGAGTAAATATAAAATGTAGAGAAAGTCAGTAAAATAATATAAAGATTTTTTGTATCATCTTGAATTCAAGGGGGGCACTGCTCCTTTCCCCTAAATGATTTAGCCAATAGATTAGGTACCCTGTTGCCCTTGTGGTTTATGCCGCCTTATTTGCGTGTATCAACATTTATCAGTATATAGCTCCTCGCTTACAATGCACATGTATGGACAGCCATCTTTTCTGGCAATCCAGTATCCCTGAAATCTCTGATATACATGTACATGTAACTACTTACATTACTATGGTTACATTACTGCCTTTAAAAAAATGTTTATAGCAATGCACAAAAACAATTATAGGTACATGTAAAATAGAGATAATAGAACTGAACAAACAACGTTACATGACACTGTTATACTTGTGTAACAATGTTATTACATTGATATTTTGGATTGCTAGCATTTATAAACACTGCATCAGAACTTTGTGACTTGATTTTCTTAAACAAACACCATGGCATGAGTAATCCTAATGATAAGGTATCAACTATTATGGCTAGAAAAGTAATTCCATTTTCATCAAAAATTGCACCTTTGTCTTTGGACATACCAAAATTAACACCAAACAGGTAGGCATAGAATAACGATCGAGATACTATTGGGAATATCACCTGACATGATATGAGAGTCACTATACGAAATATATAAAAGGTTTTGTTACATCCAGATCTGTTACGACAATTTATCTTTCCACCCGAACACGTTAGTACAAGTCTTGTCTCAATGGCAAGAAGGAATATTGAAAATAACAAACAGCTAATAGCAGCTCCAATTCCATTACCAATGTCTACGGTAACCTCGGCACAGTCGAGTGAACTGTCATCATCAGCGGTACTATTACAAGGTACATATTTAATGTTTTTTTGTGAATCCAAACTCCCAGAATAATGTCAGTGAATAGACAGAAACTATCATTAACACATAGAGAAGAAAATATGTGTAAATTACAGGAGCTATGTAACCCAACACAATAAATCGAGGTGATCTCTGCGACTTGTCTGTTTTCAGAAACTTGAAGATATATTTAGCAACGTGGAATACCCAAGTATTGATCTTTCTCAAAAAGGTATAACTCTTCTTCTGAAAATAGTAACATGTGAAAGTCAAAGGTAAGAATATCACCAGTAGTACTACAAATAGTGGTGGTACTGTAATTAGAGATAAATAGTAGAAAATATTATCAACAGCAATGATACCCTTTATCAGTGAAGAATTACGATCTACTTCAATCACCATTTTGCAATGCTTGCAATTCTTCTGTAACGATAGTGATTAACAATCTGTTATTTGGTTATTATATAGCGGCAAATGAAATGTATAAATTGTATATAAACATTAAAAGGAAGCGAAAAAAACATAAACACAACATGGATATCACGTACAACACATCACAAGTAGTTCATATTTCTCACAAAGTAACAGTGAAGCCAAGAGAGCTGTTGGAACGATCAAAATACTACTGGTATTCAATCATCTTTGTTTAAAATTATGTGTACCATATGAAATGATCAATCGATTGAATTTACTAAATGGATATACGAATCTTTCTTTCCATTATAATAGAAATATAAGCTAATTAGCCAGATGTCTTCTATTCTAAATGAATTCCGATGGACTAGTAAACCATTTCTTCCCCACAAATCATCAAAAGCTATGTCTCAGTAAAGGATCCACACTCTACTAAACCACAATAGCAGCCCCTCTTCTTCATGATTCACAAAGCCTTTGGCTTCCTTCTGACATTGTTCATGAATCATGATTAGATCTTACATTTTGTCATGTTGAAAGGTTACACTATAAAAACTAGTGGGCTATTTTAACCCTCATTCGGTTACACAAGTTTTAATCCTCCTGAGACTGTATAAATAAAATTTATTTTTTAATCTGTATTGCTAGTACAGCTTTGTATATAAGGTACATGTCATAATAAAGAATACAATTTTTTTACTTCATATTACATGATTATTATGTTCCTAATGGATAGTACATCTGTACCGCATTATGAAAATGTTTACAACGAACCGTATTTCCAACCAGAAATATAATATTAGCTACTTCATATAGAACATATGAAGAAGCAGATGTAATTCATATAACTGCGGTGGCCCTGAAGGTCGCGATAGTCCCAACGTTCTACGTGACAATCCCAACGTTCTACGCGACAATCCCAACGTTCTATGCGACAATCCCAACATTCTACACGAAGGTCTCTAACGTTCTATGCTAGGCCAGTATTAATTAGAGCCACGCCTCAAAAATTAATTCTTGCTATAAAATTTACACGGCATCAATTGTCATTACCAGCTTTTTACTGTTGGTGCTTTGTGTTTATGGCTGTGCAGGACTATCCCGAGATGACCCTGAAGTCAACAGTAAGTGACTAAGTTTGTACATAATTACCAATAACATCCATTTGCTCTCTATCTATCTTTATATAAATCATAATTTCAAGTTATTATATATATATATATATATATATATATATATATATACACATGTATATACACATAATATGGTGTACAAACTTAGTCACTTACTGTTGACTTCAGGATGCTGGCCTAGTTAACACATTGTCACATAGGACCTTCGCGTAGAATGTTGGGATTGTCACATGAATGTTAGAGACCTTCGCATAGAACACATAGCACGTTGGGATTGTCACAGAGAACGTCGGGATTGTCGCGTAGAACGTTGGGATTGTCACGTAGAACGTTGGGATTGTCGTGTAGAACGTTGGGATTGTCACGTAGAACGTTGGGATTGTCGCGTAGAACGTTGGGGTTGTCACGTAGAACGTTGGGACTATCGCGACCTTCAGGGCCACCGTATATAACCAATCAAACTGGTTAGAACAACCAATGAGTGTTGGACCCTACTACATGTACAGCTAAAAAAAAATAAAAATGAGAGCAAATAGGGATATCAAAACTGAAAACGCATAGAAGCAAGGCTAGGATGGTACGTACCTTAGCAGTGAATAGACAAAACACATAGAGAAGAAAAATATGTGTAAATTACAGGAGCTACATGTATGTAACCAAAAGCAATAGATCGAGGAGATGTCATCGACTTGTCAGTTTACACCAACATACAGTGGTTTACTGTAGAAGTGTCTTACTACAATAACCTTCTGGTTTTGCTGTATGTACAGTCTCTCCTGTGGTTACAAAGCACAGTTTGGACACACATACACTGTAGATGTTATGTTCTTCAAGAAATCTTCATAAAGCCATCAAAGCCAGCCTGAGCCAACTGATGAGTCGTTGAGTAAACATAGTGAAATATATTCATACATAAATAATAATTTAGAGGTGTGGATGCGGGTACGTATGTTTGACACCTATCTTGTTCATGGTACACTATCTACTTGAAGTATGCATGCATTATAATTGTCAGATGATAGAGATTGTATTAGTCGCAGTTTCAACAAGTTGCTTCCTTCCTGTTAGTCTGTACATAGTAGACTGCACTGTAGCACGAGCATGCAATAATTTACATGTACGTCTTTCTTTCTTTCTTTCTTTCTTTCTTTCTCTCTTTCTACATCTCCTATAACATCATGTATATGCTTAGGTTTGGTGTTGGTGTCATTGGTGGTTTCATTACCCCGGCCTTCACCTAATGCCTAGTGTTCAGTTACCCTGTTCATACAGGCGTATGAGATGTTTGATTCGGACCCTGCCAGCTGAGCTGCCTTGGTAGCTCAGTTGGTAGAGCATCTGTCTGGAGTACAGAGTGTCGTAGGTTCGAATCCCACCTGAGGCAACTCTCTTTTTCATTTTTCCATTGTCTCAGGTGTCTTTCTTTCTTTCTTTCTTTCTTTCTTTCTCTCTTTCTACATCTCCTATAACATCATGTACATACAATGCAAATTAATTGTTCTTGCCGCTCCGACTTCCTTAACTAAGTATATACGTGCATGTTACATAAACATAATATACATGTACAGTACATGTATAATTATAATATTATTATTATTATATGCATTAGACTACATATATCCATCTGTTCATCTATCTACATGTATGTATCTTTGAAGTACATGTACATGTAAATACATACATGTACATGTACAATGTGTACATACATACATGTACAATGTATATACATAGCTACATACATACATACATGTACATGTATATACATAGTTACATATGTACATGTACATGTACGTACACAATGTACATAGTTACATACATACATACATGTATATGCATACATACAAACATACATGTACATACATACATATACACATACATGTACATCATCATCCTCATCATAGGGATGGCACTGCAATTCATAAATTAATCACTGAACTTGTACAAAATGTACTTACTGATAGTAGAATAGAAAGCTAAAGAAGCCACTTTATGCTGTCTCTCCAGAGCTGTCTTCATGAAGAGTGTTCTATTGTCTTCATCATAATGAACAAGTTGTTGAGAAGACAAAAATGATCCTAAATATTCCACATTAATTGGATCACCAGGAAGTGAAAAGACACCAAAACTGAAAATTGAAATTATCACAATTATGACATGTCTATATATATAAGTACATGTACATGGATATAAAAGGTTATTATCAGTATACATGTACGTTAAGTCTACTTTTAATTGTGTGTACTACTGTTACCAATTATGGCGATTATAATCGCTAAAATTCGAAATTATTACATGTTAAAAAATATATTTCATGATCATTTTATTAGACATGGTTTAGAAATTCGCTATAGTTAATACATTGTACATTCTAAATTCGAGTGTTTAAGAACCACTAAATTTAGTGGATGCAATTAATAGTAGGCTTAAAGTACAGTAGCCTTCAATAAAAAGTTCCCGTTACGTAGATGTAATACGCAAGTACTTCTTACGTATTACGGTTGAAAATACGTTCGCACGTCAAGCCTAGCCCGCACCGTATAATTTTGCTACCGTAACGCGTACTTACTATGTAGATAAAACGTTATTAAAATTAATTTTAATAGTTATTAATTATTGCATGTGTACCGATATTGGCTCTTCAAGGCATACCGTCACAAAGATACCACGAAAGATAGTATTTAAACTGCAATGTGTTGTAGCAGTAAGGCTAAGAGATTGTAAACAATGAAAAACAAAGCAGGAAAGTTTAACAAAAATGGGCGTCAACCACGGACTACGAGCTATGAATGAAGACTGTGAAGTCTACAGTGTTTACAGCTGCTGTGATGATATGAAGTCTGGACTGTACTAGAAGAGTTCTTTGTTTTGTTTGTTTTATGTTTCACATCAATAATAATAAACAGTATACTAATCATTATTGTTTCAGCAACGGGTGTGGTCACTATTATATAATTATTAATTAATTTGATATTAAAACTAATAAAGTCATCTTATTATATTTTAAAGTCACATTATAATTACTTTATATTTTTTGTACTGTTAATCTCAGCTTGCACACTGACTAATCCTTTCATCTCTTAGATTTCTGGTATCTCATAGGATAGATTAAAATAATGAATGTTGTCATAAACACAGAATTACTAATTGCATTTAGCAATATTTGGAGGTTGAAAACTTGTAAACTCCTCGTCTACTAGACTACTTACTATAAATCCCTCTTCGAACAGCTTATTGGAAATTGACGACGCTCTTAGTCCATCGGCGTAAAAACTGAGAATCCTCTGTTTGATATATATAGAGAAGACCATATTGTAGGTTTGTAGCTCTGATAAGAACAGTAAATAGTAAAATTAGTATCCTAACAAACTAGCAAGTAAGACAATCTCCAACACCTAAAACACTAACGTGCTCATGTGAGCATGAGGGGCGAAGATATTTCTCAGTCACGTGAAGGTTAGTTTACCGTAATACGTTGCATATAACGTTGCTAAACCGTAAAACTTATGTAATACGTTTCAAAATACGTAGAACGGTGCGTACTAAAGTACTGACGTACTACTTTTACGTAACGGGAACTTTTTATTGAAGGCTACTGTAATTAGCAGAGTGCATCACTTGCAATTGAAATGTACTGCTGTTCATTTGGCATCCTATCATGAAGCTAGCAGACATGGAAACTACATGTGTAGCACATCTTTCAACTATCTTCCTGATATATAGCTCAATAGAATGTGCTAATTTCTAAAGCTTTGAAGCATTTCTACTTAATTGTGCTTCATAAGTGGTATTAATAACAAGATATATAGAGAAAAATATCTCCCTTGTGGTATCATCATTCGATAATGTCTCATGTCTGGAGCCTACATGTATTATACACATTACTTTAAATTATCTACACTTCTTACATTTCTAAAGGAACTTTAGGAATAAATATATTTCAGGTGGGTAGTTCCAGGTTCTAAGTAAGCACAAGCAGCTTTTTTTCAGGTCTGCAGAGACGAGTGCTCGTTCTATTACCCGCTATGCCCTTAATCGACCAATCCCCTGGAATGACACAACTTCTTTTACTACTGCATGTATACAATGCATATACATGTACATGTACATGTACTCACTTAAGTAACACAACCAAAACTATATATATATACATGTACATTAAACCCTGTGGAAAGCAATCATAGGGATGGCTCGTCGGGTTCATAAAAATACTAAAGTATAAGCACAAGCATTTTACCAATAAAAATGCTTAAGAGTACCTTCAAGCGCAGCAAAAATGTGAACTTTCAACTTACATGTATATTGTATAACACATACATGTACATGTACATACACATGTATAGTGTACATGTGCAATGTATGTATTAAACATGTAAGTTGAAAATGGTCAGGTATTTTGATAAACCATGTAATGAACTACAGCATGTAAACTGTACATGTATATGTATACACATGTATACATATGTACATTGTATATACATGTACATGTACACATACATGTACATGTACACATACATGTACATGTATACACTGTATGTGTTATAAGTTGAAAATGGTCAGACATTCAGAAAATGTTCAGTAGTCAGCAGTTACATGTACATGTACATTTTGTATGTCCTGCATTAGCTGTTTGTCATCCATTAAAATTTTAAAAACGACTCACTTTAATCCATCAACTTCTCTAACTGGTCCATCAAACAGGAATGCAGAGGTGATAACAACATTATCCAATAATGAAGGAAGGAGAGTGTTAACTACATCTTGAGGTACTAGACGACCTGGTAGGTCAGTTGGACGTGTAAGTACATAAACACACTGTAATTGAGCAGAAAGCTGCTTTGATTGGTTAAAAAGTGCACTAAAAGTGAGAGAGAGTGAAAGAGAGTGAAAGAGATAGGGGGGGGGGGGGGGGGGGGGGGGGGAGAGGGAGTAAGGAGGGATGGAGGGAGGAGGGAGACAGAGACAGAGACCGAGAAACAGAGAGAGAAGAACTATGAGACTTCGTATTTGCATACAGGAAGCAAACATCCAAACAGTTACATGCACATGTAGGTTACTTTGATACTGAATTTCAACAGCTGCACAATCAAAGCCAAATATTAATATTTTAACATGTTTGCAGATTCCAAACTTCACAAACTCAGTCACATATTCTTTAAGGTTGTAATGAATACTTGCTCCATTAGGAAATTTCTTGTTATACATGTATATGGATGTTTATATTCAAATGTATCATGATATTCATTTATTGTTTGCACATGTTCAGAAATTGAACACATGAAATCATTAATTTTAATAAAATGGCAGCAGAGAACTCTCTTGCTCTGTGTTACTGGCTTCCTAGCCCTGTGGAGTACTGAATGGATGGTTAGAAAACTTTGGCTGTTGTTGTAATATACATGTACATGTATATACATGTACATTCATAGTAATTGGTTACAACAAAATAGTGAGCTAATATTTAATATTTCACTCGAAACAAGTTGCAACATTTCATTGAAAGCAAGTGAATATCTGATATTTGCTGGTTAAAACTAAATGAATATTTGGAACACCAAAAACTACTATTTGTTGTAACCCTAACGTGCAAACACATATATATACATGTACATGAAGATATTTGGTAGTAAAAGTATTGTCTATATGATGATGTAGCTTGTTTAACTTTTAAAGGGCTGATGTCACATACATATACATGTACATGTATCTGTGACATCAGTCCTCTATGCACTATGTCACATACATGTACATGTACATATACATGTACATATACATGTATCGTGACATCAGTCCTCTAAGCACGGGAGTGCGTTCTAACATTGCAAAGTACTCAAATGTTCGTAATTGATAAGCTCATGAAAATGGCTAAAAAAGTTGATGTTGAAAAAAAATAATAACTATAAATACATGTACATGTACATATACATAAAAATGTCAAACCTTTCACTTTTTCCATCAAACATTTGATCATCAATTACTAATAGAACACATGGTAAACCACGGTATGAAGAGGAGGAGGAAGAGGAAGGGGAACAAAGGAAGAGACGAGATATGAAGGATCCAGCCCATTCTAAACCTTTCAAACACGAGATGATGAATATAGCACCTACAAGTACAATAATAAATATACAATTGTATACATGTATGTACACTGTACATGTACTGTGGCAGCTATATACATACATGTACTTACGTACATGTACAATGTACATGTACATAGCACATAAGGATTTAATACTTCATCCCATGATTCATTTTCTGTAATCTGATTGGCCATAGGTCATGTGATCAGTAATAACTAACATTAATAATTATTATAACTTCAGCATTGGTATATACAGCATTTTCATAAACAACTTACAGTGTACATGTATACATACATGTACATGTACATGTACCTTATGCTTGTCACTACAGGATAAATACAATGATAATCATACATTATGGTCATGTAAAGATACATGTACACATGTAGTATTGTAGCTACTGTACATGTATACATACATGTACATGTACCTTATGCTTGTCACTACAGGATAATTACAATGATAATCATACATTATGGTCATGCAAAGATACATGTACATGTACATGTAGTACGTATTGTAGCTACTGTACATGTACATGTACATGTATACGATCCATTCAAAATACATGTACATGTATATACAGTATATACATGTATGTATGTTTATTTATTGTATGGAGATTTACACATTATTTGTCACATGTGTAGTCACACCCTTGGTGAACTTCGTACATGTACATGTATATAAACTTATTTTATGTTTGAGCTACATGTATTACAGCATACATGTAAATTAACTTGTATAATATAATCTATTAAAATCTGCAAATAATATAACAATTATGAGAGGGTCATGTAACCTTCAGTTGCTATATATACCTTGTGGTACAAACTTTTCAGTAGTGATAGTCTCAACATCATCTGAAAAACATTTCATCCTTAAATGACAAGATTTATTGTTGAATTCATACATGTCAGCACCAGTACATTGATTCTGTAGAGATATACATGTACATTACATGTAAATATAAATATTGTACATGTACATAATTTATACCATGACATGTACATGCATGTACATGTATGTACATGTACATGTAATTTTCCCAATAGGACAATTTCTACAAAATAATTTTGATCAAAAGCTTACCTTCAATTGCTCGTCATTTTAAATGTGTATATACATGTACACTAAATAACAAAGTTCTGTATCTACTTATTATAAAAACCTTAATAATAGTTGATTTCAACTTTCATTGACTTCTGTCGGAATGGAGAGCAATTGAAGGTACATGTATATTTGTGAGAAAGTGTCCCTTGAAAATTAGGTTGCACATACATGTACACTTGTACATACATATGTACATGTACATGTAAACATTAATTTAGTTGGCTTTGAATGGCAAAGGGCAGAACAACAAGCATTTGAAGGTAAATGTGTAGCATTAACTTAAAATTAATCTGCACCATAAACATGGTTATACATGTACATGTACATGTACATTTATCAACATACATGTACATGTACAGTATATAATCATTAATGACTAACCATAATGTCACTTCTAAGAATGTACATGTACATGTGTACATGTACATGTACGTGTACATGTACATGTACACATGTACATTTATCAACATATATAATCATTAATGACTAACCATAATGTCACTTCTAAGAATGGCTGTCTCTTCAGAATATTGGCTTAATAATGCAAGATTGAATGTATCGGAGTCAGGATTACAAGACCAATGGCCTGACATTGAGTTCTTGAGGGATTCAAGACTACAAGGAATGGAGGAAATGAAGATCAGACAAGAGAAGAAGAGAAGAATAACAATTAACACAATTATTATTATATACCTGTGTGTAGTTTAATTTCACAATGTATATATCAGGCTTACTAAAGGGGTTGTTATATGCATGTACATGTACGTGTACATGTAAAGTCACAATGCCTTACTAATAGGGGTTTTAGTTATAGTTAAAGTATTCTATTTATTATGTCTGCATAGCTAACAAACATTTGAAGTTTAGAACATTAAAGCTCATTCAACAAAAGTAAATGTATAAAACAAGATATGGAGAAAAACTATTAATCAGTACGATTGCTTTATGGTGTCCAACATTCAGTAATCATGGCTGATTTTCTCATTATGTCTGAAACACAACATCCTAGCTATTACAGTTATTATTTTAGTTATCTACTCTTCATATGTTATAGATGATCATGGAGAACTTTAGAAATATATTGCACCTAGAACAGTCACATGTATTACATGTAGTTCCAGTCTCTACATTGTACGTAAACCTACAAGCAGCTTTCTTCCTGCTGATCTGTTAAGCTCAAGCGCATGTTATATTATGCACCATGCCATTAATTGACCGAGCTCCCTGGAATGACGCACTCCTTACCTACATGTACATGTATACAATGCATACTTGCATAAGTGACACAAGCATATATACATGTACGTACACATGTATATACACGTACATGTATATAAACATGTATATAATTATATATTAAACCCTGGAAAAAGCAATCATAGGGATGGCCAGCCATAAAAAAAACAACATGAAAACAAGATATATAGAGAAAAAAGTATCCCTATGATTGCTTTGTGGTGTCCAGCATTCAGTAATCATGGCTGACTTTATCATGCCTGAAACACAACAGTCTATTATAGTTATTATTTTGATTATCTACTCTCCTTACCTTTTAAAGGACCTTGTAGAACTTTAGCAATATATTTCAGGCAGAATAGCTAGCCAGTTTGTACGAGAGGCTGAGAGCTTGAGCGCGCGCCACACCCTTTAATTGACCGAGCCCCCGGGAAAGACGTAACTTCCTTAACTACGTATACAACGCATACTCGTGCAAGTGGACACAAGAATATAAATATATATAGATTCAACCCCGTGGAAAGCAATCATAGGGATGGCCCTTCGGGCCATAAAAATAGAACTTTCACATCTGTAATTGAAAAATTTATTAACAACAACTACATGCATGTACATGTACATGTACATGTATATGTACTTCAGTACATATTGTTACATGTACATGTACTTGTACTTGCCCCTAGTTACCAGGTAAAATGTGAAATCAGTATATACATGTACATGTACATTATTGTATATCCAATGTACATTACATTATTGTACATGTACATGTACAGTGTACATGTATTTACTATGTACACAGTGTATATACATGTACCTATATGACATGTACGTGTTATGTACCTTGGACAGGTTTTACTAATTTCAGCTAGTATTTCGGGAGTAAAATAGGGACCTCTAGACAGAACCTCTAGTGTGCTGATATGTTTAACTATTATACCATCACGTTTGGTAACAGCAAGCTCCATTCTTTTCATTCTAGGCTCGTCCTAAGAGAGAGACAAAGGGAGAGAGAGAGAGAGAGAGGGAGAGAGAGAGAGAGAGAGAGAGAGAGAGAGAGAGGGAGGGATGTACATGTACATGTATGTCAAGTGTGTTGTTTACATTGTTAAGAATTGTACATATCCCTCTTAACAGCATAGACATGTGCTGTACTACCATGGTTACAACTAATAGAGAGAAAGATGTACATTGTACACGTATGATTGTACATGTATGTACATGTACATGTACGTGTGCCTACATGTATATGTACATGTATAAGTACGTGGACATATATCCCTCTAAAAGGACATACATGTATATTGTAGAGAGAACGTAACTTTATTTACATGTACATGTACATGTAGTTGTACTGACCTTTAATTTTTCAATGATTTCTTTAGTATCAGGAGTGTACTCATGAAACAAGTCTAATCTTTCTAGTAACAGTTCGTGAATGTCTTCGCCACATTTCTGTTCAATAACATTCATCCGCTCCTGGTATATTTTCTGTAGAACATCAAGTTCAAGAAGTTGAGCCTCTGCTGATAGACCAAGACCCTCCATTGCAACCATAGCTTTCACACCTATGAAAGAAGGAAGATAAAATAAGATAGAGTACATGTAGACGTACATTGTACATGTAGTTACACACTTATGAAGAGGACTACAAGTACAATTGTCCAAAGCTACGTGTATACATGTGTGTATACAGTACTGGACATAAAAATATTTTAATTTTTTAATAGTAGGACAATTGAAAGAAAGAAAGCCATAGATACAAAAACATGTTTGTTAGTTGGAGGAAAGCAGCAAGGCAAGTGTTTGAAAATGTACAGTTGTAGTAGTCAGTGGCAACACCTACATGTATACATGTACATGTACTTAGCATTCATGTTTTATATTGAAATGTGCATGTGCAAAGTGGTTTAACTATTTCAATCATTTTTAAAAACAATTACAATTGTAAAAACGATTCTTAATTGTATAAACGGAACAAATCAGATAATGATAATAAAAAAATTACTTTTATGTCCACTATATACTGTATGTAGACATTAAATTGATAGATAGATACATTAAGGTAGATACTTAGACATATACATGTCAATAATTATAATAAAGAATTATGATCGAGGATGAGAAAATCAGTCATTTAATTATAGGGTAACAGTTATTGGTCCATATACATACATGTACGTACATGTACATGCACATGTACATATACATGTAAAAAGTGGTGCTCAGGTAATGTGTAACATTTTCATTAACTGCCATACATGTACGTAATATTATATAGTAACTGAAAGTATTTTTGGCAATGGTCAAATGTTTCTATTACATGTACAGCTGTGTTTTTTAGGTTGCAGTGTTTCAAAGATCCTAGATGCTGTATTACAGAGAAACAGACCATTGCTTAGTAGACTAAGGTACTTATAAAGTGAAAAACAAGTTTCATATCTGTAGCTGAGGTATACATGTATGCAAAGATATTTGTAAATAATCTGATGATTCAATCGTGTTCTCAAGCTTCTCTTGCTACATGAAACTGAACATCCCGTATGAAACCCTATAGTGTCATATACATGTAATCACATGATGTTGTCAAATAATCACATGGTGTTGTCATATAATCACATGACATTGATACTGTACCTGGTTGCAAGTCTTCAGTGTTTGCCAATGTTTCTCTAATTTTATCTTTTGCTAATCGTTGTTTCTCTTTGAGATGAAGTTGTGAAATTCGTTCTTCTAAAAACTTCTTACCTACAGAATATACATTGTAGTACATGTATACATGTATATGTACATGTACATGTATATGTATATGTATATGTACATGTATATGGCAGAGGTTTTGATAAGTTTTGAAGCATGGGCCAAATTGGCTCAAAAATGATTAGTGTGTGCGCCATTGAGAATACATCTTGAGCCAATTAACAAAGAGCTAATGCTGTTAAGTGAGAATATAATCATAACTAACTGCTCCACTGGCCCAAAGAGAGAACTGTGCAGTGCCAAATAAGAAGCTCTTTGGGCCAATGGTGCGCCATATGAGCTTATCAAAAACACTGGTACATGATGTACATGTATGTAGTTGTGTAAAAATATTGAACTGGACATTTTGATATTTTCATCCCTCTTTATAAAACAGCCACATGCACATGCGCGCGCACACACACACACACACACACACACACACACACACACACACACACACACACACACACACACACACACACACACACATACATGCACATACAGTAGACATACACAATGTACATACATGTATGCATGCATGTAGTCACACACACGCTAATATTAATACATGTACAGTGTTCTGCCCAGGATATTTAGAGTGGTGGTTGGATTCTACATTGCATTAGTGCTGTTTATCCAGTATATACTTAATTCTGTCTCAGTAGCCTACATTGTATATACTGTATGTACTATCTGAGAAGTGGTTAATGGTGGTTAATTCATCTGAGTGGTGGTTATTCCCGACCAGTGCCAACCAGTGCCAACCAGTGCCAACCAGTGTGGGCAGAACACTGCATGTAGATACAGTATCAGATACAAACCTTCATTTTCTAAAAAAGACATAGGAACCTTGTTAGCACAGGCATACATAAACTCAGTGTTATCCTCCCAGTTCTCAACATGAACGAAATATTTATCAAAATCAGGATGGGTTTGTAAAGCAGCCTTACACGACTCGTAATCATCATCCAACGAGGCATTAGGTAGTACTATTTCCAAAAACTGCGGGAGAACTTCAAAAAATATTCCTCTCTGTTTGTTTACAGCCTCTAAATATAACTGCCCCATTTTGATTCGTACCAGTTTCTTGCTACGCTCCTCTCCTTTGATCTGAGCAACACTATGCCACTCACTGTCTTTACATACTATCTCAATAGCTTTTGTGTTTGATAAGGTGAAGTCAGTCAATTTGTGATTTAGCAGTTCGATAAAAGCTGCTTCATTCTTTCGTATTCGTTGTTTAACCGTAGCCAACCCTTCATCAAATGGAATGATACGACTTTTTGGTTTTCGACTATCGACCAAGTGAGCTAGTACTAAGAAACATAGATCGACGTTGACTCCGTAATGGGCAGAAACTTCGACAATTGGAGGAACTCTCTTTATCTTGCTTATGTTATCTATGACAGCAGATAACTCTTCAGGTGTGACTCTATCACATTTAGTGAGTGCTATTACTAGCGGCTTCTTGATACCCTGTATAAATAATGAACAGTATATGTACATGACTACTTGTATACATGTACATGTATATCAACATGACTACATGTACATGTAGATGTATATACATGAAAATTCATGTGCCTAGCATGCTAGCAAAAAGCGGAAAAACAATTAACAAACAAACACAACAAAGAGTTTAGAAAATATTGAAGTACATGTAGTTACATGTACATGTACCCTGACTTAGAAAAATAACAATCACCCACTAAATACATGTACATGTACATGTACATGCCTTTAAGTACATGACAACTTGCATTCAAGACATGGACATGTACATGACTACTTGCATACATGTAAGTACATGAATGCAAGTACATGTACATGACTACTTGCATACATGTTGATTCGGACCCTGCCAGCTGGGCTGCCTTTGGTTGCTCAGTTGGTAGAGCATCTGTCTGGAGTACAGTGTGTCGTGGGTTCGAATCCCACCTGAGGCAACTCTCATTTTTCATTTTTCCATTGCCTCAGGTGTCTTTCTTTCTTTCTTTCTTTCTTTCTTTCCTGATAATATCATGTATAATACATGAATGCAAGTACATGTACATGACTTCTTGCATACATGTAAGTACATGAATTCAAGTACATGTACATGACTACATGTACATGCATACATGTAAGTACATGAATGCAAGTACTGTACATGTACATGACTACTTGCATACAAGTAAGTACATGAATTCAAGTACATGTACATGACTACTTGCATACATGTAAGTACATGAATTCAAGTACATGTACATGACTACATGTACATGCGTACATGAATTCAAGTACATGTACATGACTACATGTACATGCGTACATGAATTCAAGTACATGTACATGACTACTTGCATACATGTATAATACATGAATGCAAGTACATGTACATGACTACATGTACATGCATACATGTAAGTACACTGTACATGAATTCTCAAATCCCACCTGAGGCAACTCTGATTTTTTCATTTTTCCATTGCCTCAGGTGTCTGTCTTTCTTTCTTTCTTTCTTTCCTGATAATATCATGTACATGACTACTTGCATTTGTACATGAGGCTTGCAACATTTATTAAACTAATATCACAATATATTCTTGATTCAACACCTCATTATGATTAAATATAGCAGTAGTTTAATTAAATACAACATGTACATGTATCTTTTTAAACGTACATGTCTTAATTAATATAAGTACAGTATATAGGTACATGTACATGCACATTAATAATATCACTATTATATTATACACATGTACATGTAGTTCATTACAAGTTTTTTGATACATGTGTACGCCTGATCACTCATTATGGATATATACATGTACTATAATATAGTAATAACAAATAAAATTAACATCTCTACTATTCTCTAGTGAGTAGTTTTATTCAATCAGGACAGTACTTTAGAATGTGTTTAAGTAAAAGTACAAGCATTTAGGATTTTTCAAGTATAAGCACACATTACTGAAGTCCAAGCACAAGTACCTACATAAAGTACAATGTACTTATGTACATATAAGTACGTACATGTACATTTAAGCAACAAGTACCTACGTACATGTGTACATGAAGTACATTTAAACATGACTCATTTAACACAGTTATATTAAACACATTGGCTGTTCAAATTCATCTGTCAGTTGGCATTGCTCTGGTGAGCTTTGATATTTATACAATCAAAGTGCTTAAAAGTGCTTAAAGTACTAATTTCTAAATGAACTTCAGCACTAGCCCTTTAAAGCTACTGTACGTACATGTACATGTACATGTATGTACTTAAACATGCTAGCACTCAAGCCCCATGTCTGATTCGAGCATATGTACATGCCTCAGGTGTCTTTCTTTCTTTCTTTCTTTCTTTCTTTCTTTCTTTCTTTCTTTCTTTCTTGATAATATCATGTACATGTACTTCATTGCTTGAGATCAGTTTTAAACATTAAGTGCTGCATTTTTGCTGCATGCATTGAACAGGAATGTAATAATTAAATGGTGTATTTACTGAACTAAACGTATTCTTTAAATACACACTAGCTTTGATTAATGCCTGGAATAAGCTAGATACTAGTGCAAATAAATGCCTACTTTGTATAAACGTCTGCTTCTATATTAAATGCCTGATCAACAATGCTAGGAGTGAAATAAATGCACAGGAACCAATTAACATCTTTTGCCTACAAGTTCATAATACAAACACACATACTTGAATACTTGAGATCAGTTTATTAAAAGTATCTCTTTGTGGATCAGAGGGACTGAATGGAGCTGACACATCCACACACAGAACAAATCCATCCACTAACACTGTTCTATCTGGAAATCTACTGACATTAGGATAATCATCTGGAAGTGTTAGTTGATTAGGTGCTACGTATTGGAGTTTACCACCTGAAAGAAATACGGGAGAACATGGGCATTAAAAAACACAGAAATTTGTGAGGAGTACATGTACATGTAGTATATTACATGTACAGTGCTCGAAATAACCTCCAGCAATTGGTCATTATCTGAACATTTCACCTCTTTGTATGGACAAAATTCCGAACAAATTATTGTCTGATTAGTTGTAGAAATAAGTACATGTACATGTACATTGACCTCACATTGAGGTTAAGTATTAGTCAAAAGTAGTCATAGCTTAGTGGGCTACTTTTATATCTTATAAGACATAATTGGTTGCAATGTACATGTAGATTTGTGAGACTTGCTTTTTGAAAAATTCAAAACTTGATTGGTTTTGTTCAGTCGTTTCTGTTGGACATTTTCAAAAATTATTTCGAGCACTCCATGTACATGTATATTTTAACTCAATAATGAAGCAATAGAAAGAAATCTGTTCATAATGACCTCATAATTAGAGTGTGATGTATATGTAGTTTATCAAGGTTAATACAGGTTACAAAAAATACAGGAAGTACATGTATAAATAATAAAATTATGGTAAAAGTAAAAAGATTGTTAATCATTCAAAAATTAAAGGTGTGAACATTTGTCTGAGGTTATGATGAACATGCATGACATCAGATGAATGATGCATGTTAATCATGACACGACCTCATGGTGAATGTTCAGCCAGACCTTATATACATACATGTACATGTACATACAGTGTACATGTAAATGTATGTATATGTATAATTATGCGTATATAAATTGTAATTTGATGTATACTTGTACATGTGGTCTTACCTGATTGTAGTTTAATGGCTGCAATTCTCTTATGATAGGGTTTCTGAGACGAGAACGGTTTCAATGACATATCTTCAACAAACTCTATGAGGTGTGCGTGCATGTTTGTGTGTGTGTGTGTGTGTGTGTGTGTGCATGGTATGTGCATGCATGTGTGAAAGAATTTACTAATACATGTATATTTATATTCAATAAAATTTAATTGATATACGTGATTACATTACTATACATGTACATGTAATAAAATATTTAATTGTATCCTAATTTTCATATTATTTGGTTTCTATTTTGACAATAAGATACATAATAACAATGATTCATGAAGGAGGAGTACTAGTCACATGTTAGGTGTGTCTAACAGGTCTTCATTACGACATGTACATGCATATACATGTAGAAACATTACATTTGCAATAATTAACAGTGTACTGCCCAGGATATTTATAATGGTGGTTGGATTCTACATTGCATTTAGTGGTGTTTATCCAGTTTATACTTAATACTGTCTCAGTAGCCTATACATGTATTATCTGAGAGGTGGTTAATTTATTTAAGAGGTGGTTAATTCATCTAAGAGGTGGTTGATTCATCTGAGAGGTGGTTATTCCCGACCAGTGCCGACCAGTGTGGGCAGAACACTGAAACAAACATGTACATATCACTGTACTATGATCATAGTAAATCCTTTGTTGAAACTCAGTTTAAACGGTAATTAATTATTCGGTGAATTGACTGGTACATGGAAATGCTAAATTTCAGTTTCTATAAAGGATTATCAAGTATTCACCAAGAAAACTGAAGCTTCACATTTGGAACCCTCCACTTGTGGAGATATCTACATACTCACCAGTCCTTATGCTTAACTTTGAAGCAAGCTTCAAGCTTTTTCTAACATCTACGAAGGCAGGAAAATATGATGTACATGTAACTCAACTGTTTTTAGCAGTCACATCCATCTTTGTGAAGACAATTGTTTTGCTATCTCCACATAAAGAGACTACACACAAAGTTGGACAGAACCTTAAGCTTCTGGAATAGCAACTTTGTTTAGTTCTGAATTCTTCTGAGAGAATCTAACAGTAAATCTTGGCCATTTGGCTCGTTAACCACGCCCACATTCCAGCAATAATTAATAATAATTAAATGTCAATTAAACGTTTAAACGCAATTAAATTGTTTTAACGCAACAATAAAAGTACAAAATGGTCCGTTCCGTACTCCAGTCATAGTACAGACAAAATGTGAACTTTTTTTGTTGTCTACTGTAATAGTTACCTGTAAATTGTGTATATCAGGTCTTCAGTACGACATGTACATGGATGTAGAAACATTATACATGTACATGTACATGTAAAAACATGTACATGTACACTGTACTGTACTTACACACACCAGATTGTGTACATGCACATGTATGTATATGATAGGGGTAATTAGGCTAAACGGTATTAAAAATTTACATGTACGTACATGTATATGATAATACACATGTACTTACATAAGCAAGTGTACTAAGTCATGCATGTACACATGTACATGTACATGTACATGTAAATAAAATACATACAATTTGGTTATCAATTCATTTGCTGTTACACACATAATATATTATGTTGTGATGTCAATATATAATATACTGTAGATTAATAGAATTGCATGTACATGTACATGTACATTCCAGTTGAAACTGAGTACATGTAGATTATATATGTAAATGCTTGCATATGTGCTGCTGTAGAGGTTTAATAATCACACTGTCTGTATACATAAAATGAATCTTAAAAATTGAGTTTAATTTGTATCACCGCACAAGATATTTTTCCATATGTTTGCATACTGTAAATTAAAAAAAAATGACTTAGTTTAAACTCCATATGATTCCACTTAAGTGTTTTTGATATGTTTTGAAGCATGGGCCAAATTGGCTCAACAATAGTTAGTGTGTGTGAGCCATTGGAAATATATCTTGAGCCAATTAACAAAGAGTTAATGTACGTACATGTAATGCTGTTAGTGAAAATATTATCATAATTAATAGTGTAATCTGGGCCAAAGAAAGAACTGTGCAGTGCCAACTAAGAAGCTCTTTGGGCCAATGGTGCGCCATATAAGCTTATCAAAAACACTGATTACACTATACAAAGTGTGTTGAACAGTGCTTTTGATTGGCCGAAAGAGCTTTTTATTTGGCACAGCACAGTTCTCTCTTTGGGCCAGATGGCATAGTTAATTACATGTATGATTATATTGTCACTAACAGACTAACCATTGTTGAGTCAATTTGGGCCATGCTTCAAAACTTATCAAAATCTCTGCTATTGAAGTACAACATGTACATGTATTTGCTATGTAGTGGATATTTGTTTGTTGATACATGACCATGTAGTTTTCAAAATTTTTAATTCATATTTATAAATTTAGATAATTACATTGTATATATAATTATATAAATTATAATGTTATTACAGGTTCATACAATTTTGTGTGTTGTGCATTTTTTATGTCTTGTAGGGTGATTCCTATGATTGCTTTCCCATGATTGCTTTTTATCCGACTTCTACATTGAAGAATGTGAGAAAACAATACTAATTATCATTACAAATGTAGACCAAGGTGGAAGAGAGGTGCTGCACTGTTCTATATAATGCCAATTCCCTTTGATGTGGTCAAAGGAATGCAAGTAAATCACAAATATGCTTTGATATTTGTGTTAGCACTGCTCTATTGAAGTGTAGCTAGCTAAAACACTGTTAATATACATGAACAGACACACACATGTACATCCTGTTAATATACATGTACATCCTGTTAACATACATGTACATCCTGTTAATATACATGTATAGTCTACAGTCTACATGTACATGTATTTATTAAATACATACATGTACATGAACATACACACATGTACATCCTGTTAATATACATATACTTCCTGCTAACATAAATGTACATCCTGTTAACATACATGTACATCCTTTTATTAAATCATTTTATATACTACACAGCTGAAATGCAGAATCATTATGCACTTGTATATGCAATTAACTGTGGTTAACAGCCTTTTAGTATGGACATTTCCCTAACATTGGATGAATTATCATAAGCATATATGAAGCATTAGAGTAAAGCTAGATAACCCTCAGGGAAACATACCCAGTTGTACTGTAATCAGATAACACTCAAGTAAGTTCATACATGTACATGTGTTATTATACACGTACATGTATAGATGTACATTGTATATATACATATATATAATTATTATATACATGTAATTATATATATATATATATATACATGTATATGCATGTACATGTATATATGTATATATATATACATGTGTATATAATACAATGTATGTTATAATTATGTTGTACCAGGGTACTTAATTATATCAATATTATCATTAATGAAACCATTTTCAAACTTTCAACATGTGATTAAAAATTATTAAAAGTATTGAATATTAAAAGTGAAATGATATACATATATTATAATATCTATTTCAGTGTTCTGCCCAGGATATTTAGAGTGGTGGTTGGATTTTAAATTGCATTTAGTGCTGTTTATCCAGTATATACATGTACGTAATTCTGTCTCAGCAGCCTATATACATGTACACATGTATGTATTATTTAAGAGGTGGTTAATTCATCTGAGAGGAGACCAGTGCCGACCAGTGCCGACTAGTGTGGGCAGAACACTGTTATTTATAAATACAAGCTCATGTTAAGATACACAAATGCATATATTCACAAGCAATCATTGTACTTTTAATTACCTGTAGTACATGTACATGTACATGTATAAGTTAGTGATGTGTAATACATACACATGTATCAATACAAGTATATGTATATATCAATTACCTGTAGTACATGTACATGTACATGTACATGTATAAGTTAGTGATGTGTAATACATACACATGTATCAATACATGTACATGTATACATCAATTACCTGTAGTACATGTACATGTACAAGTATAAGTTAGTGATGTGTAATACATATACACATGTATCAATACATGTACATGTATACATCAATTACCTGTAGTACATGTACATGTACAAGTATAAGTTAGTGATGTGTAATACATATACACATGTATCAATACAAGTACATGTATACATCAATTACCTGTAGTACATGTACACGTACAAGTATAAGTTAGTGATGTGTAATATATACACACGTATCAATACATGTACAAGTATAAGTTAGTGATGTGTAATACATACACATGTATCAATACATGTACATGTATACATAAATTAACTGTAATACATGTACATGTATATGTACAAGTATAAGTTAGTGATGTGTAATACATATACACATGTATCAATACACAGTGTGGGCGGTTTAGTAAACCTGGTTTTTCTAATTGTTTAATTTTATACCTAAAAGCAATTGTGTGTATACATTTGATAGATTTCTTTTACCATTTCTTGACAACTACAACCAAACAGGACATTTATTTATATTTTATAAGCATTTCAATTATTATTTCACATATCGAGATACTATATTGTATCATGATAATTTAGGTAGCAATACACAATACTATATCTATATCACACATCCCCAGTACAAGTACAAGTACATATACATGTATGTACATGTATATGTACACATACATGTACATGTATATACAAATACAAGTACACAAGTACAAGTACATGCATTAGCATTATATACAGTAATGTATACACAAACACACATATGCATATGTTTTCACACATGCAAACGTATGTACAGCACATGTCATCAAAATGTCACCATATGGTAACATTAATATTATCATAGTCTCAATTGTAAGTACATGTATAATTACTGTTGAATTGACAAGTACAGTACATGTAACTGTCCCAACTACATTGTACATGGACCTTTGAACTACTGATTATACTGATACATACTGCACCTATGTATACACAAACACACATGCACATACATGTACATGTGACATAAACAATGAACAAGCATGATGATCACACAAACATATGCACACAGACTCAAGAACATAGACACATACCTGTATGTTCTATCACTCTGAAACAGACTTCAGATCCATCTTCAAGAGCTGTGATCTTCTCTCCCCAATATAGGAAATGACAACTATTAATAACACTATTACCAAATTCACTATAATTAACTATATACGGATGATTTCTATGATAATGATCTGTGGAAGAGGGAGGGTAAGGAGGAGGAGATAGGGAGGGATAGAGAGGGAAGGAGTGTGAGGAGGAGTGATAGGGAGGGAAGGAGGATGATGAGGAATAGAAAGGAAGGGGAAGGAGAGAAAGAGAGAGAGAGAGAGAGAGAGAGAGAGAGAGAGAAGAGGGATACGGGAGAAGAAACAAGGAGGGAGAGGGAAAGGAAGGGGAGTATGAGGAAGGAAGAGAGAGAGGAAAAAGATTAAGAGAAGGAAAGATTACATAATACATAATTACATATGTAAGTTATACAAGTAGATATGGGACTTGAGTGATTATGCTTAAGTGTGTTTAAGTACATACATGTACTTAAGTCCACTTAGAAATAGTGTACATGTACTTAATCATTGCTTTAGTGACAAGTGCTTAATTATTAAGCACTTTCAAGGTCTTGTATAATTATCAAAGCTCACCAGAGCAATGTCAACTCACATATAAAAGATTTGGACAGCTGTAGTACATGTAGTTATATTAAACACACTAAAGAGTCTCAATCTCAGTACTTTAATATAACTACGTTAAAGGAGTCATCTATTTAAATGTACTCAAGTACTTCATGTGGGGGGTACTTGTGCTCGGACTTAAACACCTTAAAAATAAAGCACTTGTGGTTATACTCGAGTATCTTAAAGTGGTTGTGTATTTAAACATGAAGTACTGGTCTGGAATGAATTTGTCAATTATTATTGATATTATAATTATTAGGTCATCAATAATAACTATTTATCAGTTATGATTAATGATATTATACTATTATTAATAATTACATTTATAGATGTTAGTTATTATAAGTGATAAGAACAGTATATCTATAAACAATTTGTAGACATACACAAATTATGTATAGTATGTACATGTACATGTAAGTAATAACAATCAAGACATGTACATGTGCATACAGTATGCAAGTAATAACAATCAAAACATGTACATGTACATTATTATCATTATTACAACTACATGTACATGTACATACATATACTTACTGCAGTTGTAATCACAATATATAATTAATTATTTTGATAAACTTTATGATTCAAAAATTAAATGTTAATTTTCTTTGTACATGTACAAGGTTATTCATTGAAATATCAAAAACAAAACAAATATATTACTAGAGAATGCTTGCATGCATGCAATCATTAGAGAATGCTTGCATGCATGCAATCATTGTGGGGCGAGCCTGAGAAGGTACGGTTAGCCAAATCTTTGACAATGAGCAAAAGCAAGCGTTTAGTGCATTTGAGATGGAAGAAGAGCAAAATGCAACAGTTCATGTGTTGGTTTTGGTTTTAGAGCTAATGTTGAGCAAGTAATAGCTTCTTCACCTGATGACACTAGCAGAGCAACAGGAACTCATAAAATATGTGAACCAGATTATCAGTACCATCAATCCAATCTCTCCTCTTTAGTCCTGGCAGCTCGTTTAGCTCTGTCCCTCTCTCTTTTTTTTCATTGATCACTCGTCATCCATAGTGACACGCACGTAGCTTTAATAAAACATCTTAAATTTGAACAATAAGATATTTACAGAATACGCATCATACAAAAATTTATTGAAAAGTCAACGTGGTTTAGCAGAGCATATGGAATCACGTACAATACATACTGTACATACATACATACATTGTATATACATGTATGTAAAGAAAATTCTCAACCAACTCCTTAGTGTGGGGCTCATTCAAGCTCGCCCCAATTAAGATATCCATTAGACTAAACATCAGCTGTTTCTCAACTTTTGATGTCAGTGTCTCCCGTGAAAGAAATATTCAATTTAAAAGAGGAAGGAATTTGAAATAGAGGTACCTAAATGTACATGTACATGTACATATATTACGTACATGTGGTGGTATTGAAATCTCACAAATGTACATGTAACTTGCACAGTTGAATTGCAGTAGAGTAATACACTTTAGCAAATACATGTACATGTACATGTATTCTTTATTATAATTACTCTACATGTACATGTAGATGTACTGTACTATGTACAATGTAGCAGTTTTCTGCCCACATTCCTCTTTACTTCTTACTACAAATATTTATAACCAAAGCATCACCAAGTTGACATGTTTCTAATGGAAAATAGCATTCTTCATTTCAATCTCATTTGTACATGCATGTACAGTATATATATATCATGTATGTGGATGTGGAAATATTATACTAACTGTTACACATTAAGACCTATTTTTACAACTCTTGTTCTGCCTTTTGGTTTAATAGCTAGACTGTACACATCATGCATGACTGGCTGTTACAACAACACTGTCTCTACATGTACGTACATGTATACTGGGTTTACAACTCCTAATGAAGCTAAAATACATGTATATGTACATGTAAATACATGTATATATGTATATGTATATACAGTAGTGTGGTCAGAGTCGGTCATACAGAGGAGCATTGTCGAATAAATCTATATAGAAAATGTCCTGTTACATTGAATCCGAACTGTGTAATTTATAAATTATGTAGAGAGCAGGTTAGAAGAGGGTGAAAATAGGTCAAAATGTCTGGCAGTCAGGTGACTACATGTACTGTATATTCATTCATACACTATGTATACATACATGTACATGTGTATATGTAATTTTCAATGATGTTTCTTTTAGCTGTAATGTTGTAATACACTGTAAATGTAATGTACATGTACATGTATATATGTACATATATGCATCCAGAAAGGTAATGAAAATTGGTATCCTAAAAGTGGGTGGTTTCATCATTAATGTACATGTATTACAACAAACTAGTGTATAGGCCTTTTTTTTCTTACCTGCATGAGGCCAGACAAACCCGTTACATAAACAGGATTTACCAGCTCCTTCTCCTTGATCACCAAGACTAGAGGAGGTGAGCCCAACAACAGCTACTGTGACAAGAGTTGACTTTGAGCCGACTCTAGGAGAAGATACAGCCATGTTCTGGAGAGACCAAGACAAAAAGAGAGAGAGAAAGACCAAGAGAGATAGATAGATAGATAGAGAGAGAGAGAGAGAGAAAGACCAAGAGAGATAGATAGATAGAGAGAGAGAGGACAACAGAGAGAGAGAGCGAAAGAGAGACCAAGACAGGGAGAGAGAGACATATATGATTAATTTTAAATATGCATTTACAAATGTATGTTGAGATGAAAGAGATTGTTATTAATTCACGAAATATCTGTTTGGAATGCTACTAAAAGTTTCTTTCTACATGGTATATACATGTACATGTACATGAATATTGTTATTGAACCCATAGTAACACACACATGCATTCTACATGTAACCTTTATAATAAGCTCAGTTTGTGGTCCAGTGCACACAAATACAGTCTGCATCTTGTACATGTACGTTTAGTGCAACAGAACAAAAAATGATAATATTTAAATGATAATTACTTTTCAGGGTTTTATCTAGGGGAAGAAAGAGGGGGAATCTTCCCGCTCTTCAAGTCTGTCATCCCCTACTTTAAATCTGAAACCAACCATAGCAACATGGGTTGCCTTTCTTCCCCTTAACTTCCTCCCTTTAAAATATCCCTGAATAAATTCCTGCTTTTACAATGTATATCAATATAATTATCTTGTTATTGAATTTCAGATTGTAATGTACGTACATGTAGATAACAGCTGTCTGGCAAGCAATTAAAATGCTGAGATATCATTTCATTGTGGGAAGTTGAGTATTGGTATGTGTATCATGACTGCACTAAACAAACTCAACAAATATATTAGTTTGTGATTATGTATACAGTTGATGTCATAATTACATGTTACTGGTATACAAAGCCTTACAGGTATGTAGTATACTTAAATCTTTCAATAACTTTCAAAGTATACATTACAAAACAATACAGTTTGGCAATTGGCCATCTTCTAAACATTTCACTTCTTTGTCCGGACAAAATTGCATTTCACTGAACAAATTGTGTGATTAGTTATGCCTTACATGTAAATCTACCTTTTAATTGCATGTATTAGTTTCAGTGATTTAGCAACTAATGTAATAATCACTAAAATTAGTACACACTAAAAAATTCACTTCATGATCATTTTATTAGGCACATTAGATGTGGCTCAGAAATTCGCTGAAATTAATGCATGCTAAATCAGAGCATTTAAATTAATGCATGCTAAATCAGAGCATTTAAATTAATGCATGCTAAATCAGAGCATTTAAATTAATGCATGCTAAATCAGAGCATTTAAATTAATGCATGCTAAATCAGAGCATTTAAATTAATGCATGCTAAATCAGAGCATTTAACTTAATGCATGCTAAATCAGAGCATTTAAATTAATGCATGCTAAATCAGAGCATTTAAATTAATGCATGCTAAATCCGAACGTTTAAAAATTGTTAAATTTAGTGGATGCAATTAATAGTAGGCTTAAGGTAAAAGAGTGATATAAAAAATAAGAATAGTAACCTCCCATTCGGTTTATTATTAGTCAAGAGTAGTCATAGCTTTGGGCTACTTCTATACTTCATGAGACTTGCTTTTTTTTTCCGGAAAAATTCACAACTTGCTGGTCAAACATTGCTTTGTCTAGATGTTTCTGCTGGACACTTTCAAAAACTACATGTATTTCAAGCAATAACCCTCAAGGCCACCCTTATGCTTGGCTTCAGTGAGGGTTACATGTCTACGTGTTCTGCCCAGACTGGCAGGTACTGGTTGGGAATAACTACCACTCCACATGAATTAACCACTACTCAGATGAATTAACCACCTCTTAGATAATAAATACATGTAGATGTACACAGGTTACTGAGACAGAATTAAGTATATACATGTACTGGATAAACAGCACTAAATGCAAGTTAGAATCCCACCACTCCTCTAAATATCCTGGGTAGAACGCTGTGTATGTATGCTTGTGTCATATTCATATTGTATACACACATACATGTACGTAGTTATGGAAATAGGTGTTCAGGTGGGCTCAGTCAATTAATGGGTGTGGCACATAAACGAATGACTACAGAGGAGGAATAAAGCAACTTGGACTTCCAGTGAATAATGGTAGTGAGGAAGAAAATCACTTGTACATGTACATGTAGAAATGGTAACTAATACATGTACTAGGCGTTCTAGCTAAAATATGATACAAATGTTACAATTAGAAGACATTTCAAAAGAGAAGAAGAATGGAAGTATGTGGGGTTTTAGAGACGAGAAATTCAAATGATTAATGGTTATAACAAAGCAATCATTATAGGGATTTTTAAAACCTATATACTCCTAACTATCAAATCTAACACACATACCCTGTTACAATAATGGATAGTAGAAAAAAAATTACTTACTGTATTACATGTACATGTACATTAAGTAGAAGGAATAAAGATGTACATGTAGTGTGTTACATTAAGTACATTGTAGAAGGAGTGAAGATTAAGTACATGTACATGTACATGTACATACATGTAGTGTGTTACATTAAGTACATTGTAGAAGGAGTGAAGATTAAGTACATGTACATGTACATGTACATACATGTAGTGTGTTACATTAAGTACATTGTAGAAGGAGTGAAGATTAAATAGTGAAGACTAATTACTGCACAGTATTTAAACCGAAGTTACATATACGTGTAGGTTAAGTAGAAGGAGTGAAATTAAGCATTATGTTCATTGAGTAGTAGTGAAGATTAAGTACGGTGTTACATTGAGTGAAATTAAGTACTGTGTTAGATGTACATGTACATGTAGTTAAGTAGTAAAGTCCATGTACTGTGTTATGTTGAGTACAAACTGCAATGAGCAAAGACGGGATTGTAAATTAATAATAATAAAAATGATATTAGTCTATGTATGTAAACAGAACACCACTAAAGTATGAAGTTCAAACACACTACTAGTACATATACAACATGTACATGTAATCAATTAATACAGATATATTATATATATATATATATATTATATATATATATATATATATATATATATATATATTGACTATCTTTGAAATTGTGATTATAAATAAATTTCTGAATCAATAATTATTTATGATTATGTTTACTATCATATCACTAATTTCATTACATATGAAAGTAGGGGCATTGGTAAACACCAATACATAAAAGGCAGTGAGACTTCTAGGTATTATTGAAGGGCACTTTACACTTTTCAGTTTTTAATTTCGGCATTAGTCAGCACTCACACATACGAGGGAAGGTCTGGTCAAGCCCGTTTGTATTAGAAAATGCCACAACATGTTTGTGGTGTGTTAAGCACACGCTGACTGCATAAAAGTACATGTATACGTGTGGCATCAACAATTTAGGAGAAAGATTAGTATAAAGTTTACAAACATCTCTCAGTTTATCATTCCCACCCACTTAAGCAACATGCTTAATTATTAACTGTACAAAACAGGACAGCTAAATGCAGGTTTGACTAGTTCATTTTCCCAGTGTATTTCAGGGCTCATTTGCAAGACTACTTGTACTTGAGCATGTCTTTTATTTCATGCATATACTGTATATGTAATTGGGTGTCCTTCAGCCTGCCTTACTATTCACTACATTCATGATGCACCTTTCTTAATGTAGTCTCAGAGCACACTATATACATGTACAGTATATGTAAACATGTCCTCCAATACCACTACTGGAATGAAATGAGCTGTGCTTGACATGAATTCCTTTTTTGGAAGTGGCAAGGAGACAAAATGTCTCTTTATAGGTGAGTTTGAGGGAGTAGCAACTTATAGTAATTAAGAATATGCTCTTTGCATTAACAATACTGGAGAGAACACTACATGTACATGTAATCTAGGTAGACTTGTTAAACTGAAATCAGATCAATCTGTACTTAATTAATGTATAAGATAGCAAGCTTTAAATAAGACAAGTGTTTGATTCCTTTACTATCCACAAAGCCAGATTACATACATTGTAATGTGTATACATTTTACTCTTGAACACTAACAATAACAAAATAACTATATACAATACCATTCTTAAAATAGTAAATTTATACTCAAACACAAAATTGTATGATACATGCTTTCTATCCATGAGTTTAATGTGACAATCAAGCACAATGTACGTATACGTGTGTGTGTATATGTTTGGGCGCGTGTGCATGTACAGTGTATGCAGTGTGCACGTGTGTGTATATGCATGTGCGTGTGTGTATATGTATGTGCGTGTGTAGAGTATATTTTATAAAAATTGTATGATACACACATTGTCTGTATCATGAGTTTACAGTGATAATGAAGCACAATGTGTATATGTGTGTGCGTGTATACATGTGTGTGTGTCTATGTGTACATGTATGTTTGTGGATGTACAATGTATATGTGTGTTTATGCATGTACATGTTATGTATGTGCCTGTGTGTACAAGTATGTATAATATATCTTAAAATTGCAAAACGTTTTAGATCAGGTAACATGAATATTTTCATATGTATGAGTGTTACTTGACTACTGAACTAATCAGGTTACTAGCTAACATATATTATTATCCTTCTGTGCTGTATGCAAGTAGAGCGAATCTACATTTATTATAAAACATGATACGCTAAATGAACACACACACACACGATTATAATTATATATAATTTATTATATGGATATCTACCCATAACTTACATGTTACAAAAATTTATACATTCCCACAAATATTATACAAACTTCAAGTCAACATAAATATTATAATAATAATAAGAATGTTTACAAATGGTTCTACACTACTGATGTGCCAATCATCACTGATAATTACTGTGATTAACACTAACGTATCTTAGCAACAATTTACAGGTACTTGAAACTAGACTAAGCTACACTGTATACAAACAAAAATGAAGTGCACAGATGAACCAACAGAACATATATATTACTATATATATATATTATTATATATATTATAATAATAATTATACACTGATGTAGTTCACACCAGTATACATTCATTTCTGTTCTCACCTTGTTCTGGAGCGTTTCGTCACTTAGATACTTGCTGAAACGTTATCTCTTCAACTTCCAGGATTCCAGAGGACCCTTTGCACAAGTACACAAGTAAAACTAAATTATATATTCTCTTTAAAAACACGTTCTTGATTGCTGGCAGAAATGTGATTAATGAAGTTTGATTCCTGGAAAAGCAGGAAGAAATATAAAGCACAATGACACAAACTTCAAAACTGAAAGTCAACACACATACCTGAATTTTATTGCCAGATTAAAATTTAATGATTAAAATTATAAATTATACACCAGTTATAACTATTTATAACTGTTAGCCACGCCTTGTTTATATAAGACTCGACTCGATATGCATCAATGCATGATCAAGCACGTGAGTTAATCATTTCACGTGACAATAATACTGATCCGTAGTCTCTAGCCCCACCTAACTGCATCTGATCTGCGCTGCTGGCTGCTGCTCTGATCTGATGATAGATCTGACTAGCCCCACCCTTATTTGGAAGAATTATTTGTGGCCTTCCCATGTTCACATTTGAAGAAGCAGTTGAGTGATGTCAAGAAATACTGGTGTTATAACAACTGAACCAAAATCTCGCAATAAAGAAATCGAGTCTTTTGTACGCGATTTGGATCCATTGCAAGTTGCAGGTGAGGCAGAGATATTTGAAATTACAGCATACCTAAGAGTAAGAGAAATAAGTAAAACTGTGAGTAGGAGTAACACCTAAATAGAGTCTTTGGCTGATTGCAACAGTGCCTAGAGGCTAGAATAACTTTATTTTTCTAGTCTACAACCTGATATACAAACTGTCTTTTGCAATAGATCCTAGCAGGAGCTCATGAAATGGGGTCCAGATTCTAGTAACATGTAGTTTAGATTTAGATATTGAAGATTAATACTGGGTTTTTGGCTTATTAGGCCCTCAGCTCAGCTCGCAACTGAGCTCCGCCTCCTTGTAAAAGAATTTTAATTATTAATTTTTGTTGCCCTCGTTTGAAACGCCTCAAAGAAACGCAAGGAGAAAGAGAAAAGAATGGCTACAGATATTGTAACAACCCAGCCAAAGTCCCGTAGAAAAGAGATCGATGATTTTGTGCGTGATCTCGATCCATTACTAGTGGCAGGTACGTAAGTTCATTTGGATCGGAAAAGGAAAATACTCGTGTATCTCTGAAATTAACCAGTTGTATATAATTATATAATTATATATATATATTATATATATATATATATATATATATACATGACTACATATAATTATTATGATGTGTATAATCTTTTGTACACATCATATCTCTTATTATCATTAATTTTACGTACAATGGAAGTCTTTGTATTGTTTTGTGCTGTGATTACTATACTACATAGAATGTTGATCAGCTTTTTTTATATGGCTGTATGTGTGTCATTGAAGACTTTCCTGATCATTCTGACATCATACAATGTATTTTCGTGTTATAGTAGCAACATGCAAAATGTGTGTTGCAAAGCTTTGTGTTTAAACCTCAAAAAGCCTAGTTAACCAACCTCTACGCAGTAAGTTTACATAATAGACTGGTGTCAGTATTTAATGGCAACAGAAAGTAAAGATATTTGGTGGTTTAAATAATGAAGCTAAGCTTGATTTTCATTTAAAGGTACATTATACTCTAACTCTAATTGTATGTGTCTCCATGCCCTGTATCATAGACTGGTGACATTATCATTATTACTTACATTTACATGTATGTATTATAACTTTATAGAATGGGCTGAAAGTGATGTTATTGAACGTTTTCTAAAGCCCATTGGTATGGAGTTCATGGCTAAAGCCTTCTTGGAAAACAAGATTTGTGGACCAGTTCTTATGTGTCTAACTGAAGAACACATGAAGGAAATGGGTTGTGCTGTTCTAGGTAAGTACATGTAGTTAGACAAAAGTCAATTATACATTAGATGTCTTGAGGTGTCTTCAATGTCTTGAGGTGTCTTCAATCTCTTGAGGTGTCTTTAATGTAGTTATGTTGTCTATAAACACCATTAGATTAGTGCTTTGAGTTGTTAGACAATATTGTATAATACATGTATAAAAGTACTATATCATATACATGTACTGGTACTTGTTCATGCCATAATCAACAAGAGTGTGTATGTGTATAAGCCACATATGTATTTTACTGTGTGCATCAAATCAGGGCATTGGTTACAATGATTCTTGAATTTTCCAGTTGAATAGGGGTGGAATTAGGAATTGGCTATTGATACTATCAAATGATTGAGAATTGAATTGCATGTTGCCTTGTAATTGTACAATTCCAAAGACATTTCATTTTTGAAAAAGAGCTACATTATATTTGTGATAAAGCAATGTACATGAGCCAAATTGGCTCAACAATGGTTAGTGTGTGCGCCATTGTGAATACATTCTGTGCCAATCAACAACGATTTAATGCTCTTAGTGGCAATATAATCATAATTAATTGTGCCAAGATAAAACTGTGCTGTGTCAAATAAGAAGCTCTTTGGGCCATTGGTTCACTATATGAGCTTATCAAAAACACTGTTTAATAGTGCTGACTGCTTATGTCTTCTGTTATTAGTTATTATGGTCCTTGAAATTTTTTGCTGTAATGCGGAATAGTGTGGAATTGCACAGAAATGTTGTGGAATTCACAACACTACCTTCAGTAATTGAAATGGAATCTGAGCTCTGATGGAATGAAACTGGAATCTCCTTAAATATAAAATTAATTTACTGGATTTGCATTTGTAATTTGAATCTGAAATTCTGAATTGATCTTGATTTCAATTCTTATACCCTGATGTACATGTATTTGTACAATATATTTATATATGTGTACTTGAATAAGAATATGATTATGTGTACATATGTAGTAGGGCTGGAACGAATTCTGCTTTTTCTATCCGGATATTCACTCACAATGATGATTGGGTACCCAGATAATTGCTCTAAACAGTTCATGACTTGAAATATACAGTATTACCTCACCTTTTTGATGTCATCAACTGCAATAGATGTTTATACATGTACAAGCAGCATTGGTCTATTTACAATAGATGTTTATACATGTACAAGCAGCATTGGTCTATTTACAATAGATGTTTATACATGTACAAGCAGCATTGGTCTATTTACAGATTGCTCTGCTCTCTAAAAGCCAAGAAAGCTGGTAAAACGAAGCAAGACTCTTATCAACCGCCATTTTATTGCAATTTCAATTTCACGTGTTTCGTTTCTACATACCTAAACATTAAACTAGTACCCAGATACAAAGAAACAGATCTGGATGTTCAGTTTGTGGATAATTATCTGGATAATCGGGTACATGTATCTGTTCCAGCCCAATGTGTAGTATAAAATAACATGTATATATGTACCTGTGCAAACTGCATGTACATGTACAAGTAATTGTACCCGTTAGTAGAATCGTTTAGTACACTTGTACATACATGTACATGTAATCATTGTTATGTACATGTACATGTACACATCTACATATACACTTTCTACATGCATATGCATATTCAATATACTTCAGTATACTATCCTTAATATTTTACATGTATGTGTACATTAATGTGTACATACATACATGTATACATTGTCCATGTGTGATGAATGCACTATCAGTTACTGTTCTGAAATGAATTATGATAATGTATGTAGTCTAGCTAGTAATGAATATGCTATATAACAGAATTACTATCACAAGGTCTGTTGTACATGTACATGTATTATAATGTCTTAAACAACATTTAACCTAGATTATTTTAAAGTTAGTTTGTCATGCCACATCCTTTACTTGGATGTGGAAAGGTCTTGAGGTACACATATAGAGTAAAGTTATATTCTGTAGCAGCATTCTTACAACACTTGTGTACCATTGTTTTATATAATTGAGTTTCTTGATACTGAATATAGCGAGCTACATGTACATCACAGAATCTGGTCTTATACTAGCTCCTCATAGCTACATGTAGCTGAATATTGTATCTCAGTTTGCCACATACTACAATTAGCATTTCAAAAATCTAACTTTTGTCTACGTGTCACCTGACCCTTCATTCCCAAATAAAGGGTGTGGCACACTACATTAGTAATACATATACATGTACATCAGTATACATGCACCCTTTTGTTTAACTTCCCTATCATAACAAAGTGTAGAAGATGAATTTGCATATCCATTTATAAGCTTTTACCCAATTATTTTGCACACACACACACACACACACACACACACACACACACACACACACACACACACACACACACACACACACGCACGCACGCACACACACACACACACACATGCACACATACATACATACATACGCACACACATCCAGGTGACAGGATTTTGTTCTTGGACTATCTTGCTTTGCTCAAGAAACACAAACGTGATGCTGACCGTAGCAGAGCCCTCTGGAATGCTACCACACCTGTCCTCAGTTTAGCTTATCATCGCAATTGTTCAGACTTTTGTTTCCATGTGAGCATGTTGTGTACATGTATGTGTGTATTTATTGTATGTATACAGTGTACATGTACATGTATACAGTGTACATGTACATGTATACAGTGTACATGTACAATTTTGGTTTTAATATAGTTAACTTTCCACATTTATACAATAATATTCCCACTAAACCTGCTTATGAAATGTATATTTCACAGTTAATAAGAATTGGTAGGATATGTAATTCTTTTAAAAATTTTGCAGACAGACATTATATGTTAACTACCCATTTAATACAACAAGGACTCTGATATACTAAGCTATTCTTTTTATTTTTTAAAAGGTTTCTAGAGTACATGCACATATTTTTTCTAAATTTAATTGTAGTGTACTCAAACATATTGAGTAGGTATTAATTAGTACTTATCAGAGCTCTTCAAATTTTTAATCAGTACTTTTTTGCATGTGTGGTTAATGATAGCCAGGTGCTAGTTAAGTGTAGCTCAAGCCTTGCACATGTGACTAGCTTAAAGTTCTGTATTTCTCTTCTTTGTTTGTCAGTTGCATTATGTATTATAGTTATGTACTTATCAATTTTTATTATTATTATATGGACACTGGATGAGTGGGGAGAGTTGGCTAGCCATCAAAGATCTTTAACCCACCATTCCTGATTCTCAAGACTGTGCATTCGGTTTTCCATTTTTACTTAATTTTCTAAGCCATTATTCTAAGCTATTGTGGCTGATTATTTTTCTAAGCCAAAGTGGCTGCTCTAATATTTTCTAAGCCTTTTGTGGGACCCCAGAAGCCACCACAAACAACCAGAAGCAACCCTAAAGTTAAATCAATTCTTTTCTTCTAACAAAAATGAAACCTGTCTCTCCTCATCAGGTGATGTTTACAAAGTCCTGTTCACTAATACTTCAGTTAATACATGTAATTATTACTTACTTCTAAAGCCTCAAACCAAAAAAAGCCCTCAACTATTGAATAATAGACAATCCAAATACCATGCCTAGATAACTTTGGTGCATTGTAATTTGTACATGACTATATATATACATGTACATGTATTTCGTGTGTATTTCTTAATTGATTAACTTCAAGAGCTTGCATGACTTTACAAATGCTGTGTGTGTGTGTGTGTGTGTGTGTGTGTGTGTGTGTGTGTGTGTGTGTGTGTGTGTGTGTGTGTGTGTGTGTGTGTGTGTGTGTGTGTGTGTGTGTGTGTGTGTCACAGTGTGTGTATGTGTGTGCGTGTGTGTGTGTACATGTGCATGCATCTGTGTGTCTGTCTGTCTGTGTGTCTCCTTCTGTCTCTGTGTTATGTTGTATTGACAAATGGAATGTGACTTTTTATAATAAAATAATTGATAATTGATATTTTATTTGATGTGGTATATACATGTACATGTATATACATGTAGGTCTGTTGTCCATGTTGTGTACCTACTGTTGAATGGAGAGTAACAGGACAAGGTATTCGCTGGAGGAAGAATCGTCCTGCTATCAACTGTTGTGGAGAGGGTAAGCTGTACATACAATATATACAACATTTATTCTTCCACTGTATTTGAACCACCTTATAATTATGATCATTTCTTTTGATACATATGTGTGTCTACATATACAGTGTTCTGCCCATGGTACTACATGTAGTTGGGAATAACCACCTCTCAGATGAATTAACCACCTCTTAGATAAATTAATCATCTCTCAGGTAATACGTATATACATGTACGTATAGGCTACTGAGACAGTATTAAGTATATACTGGATAAACAGCAATGTATAATCCAACCACCACTCTAAATATCCTGGGCAGAACACTGTATATCCTACATGTTTATCATCACATCCATCATAACTGTCATACTGTTTTTGTTGGTACACAAAATATACCATTCGTTTTTGCACCTCTTTACAACAATTTCTTGAGAACCTTTGAGTATACAGTACATGAGTATACATGAGTATACATGAGTATACATGAGTATACATGAGTATACATGTACATGTGTATACATGTACATGAGTATACATGAGTATATACATGTGTATACATGTGTATACATGAGTGTACATGTACATGTACATGTAAGTACAAAGTAATAATAAAGAAGCTTTAAATTTAGTGCTGGGATGAAAGCTGGTGCTTTGTCAGCAAAACTAAACGAAGTTTGAAGGTTCATACTGTATGTGCCAGTTTTGCTCTCACCTTCATTGACTATAGAAAGCCCCCAAAACTGGATTATTACTTTATAACAAGGACTAGTCTTGTTCCTGAATACATGCCAAATGAATGAAGGTTCTAACTTTCAAACATGTTATCTAGCAATGTTTCTGATAAGCTAATATGGTGCACCATTAACCCAAAGAGCTTCATGTTTGGCACAGCACAGTTCTCTCTTTTAGGCTAGATGGCACAAATAATTATGATTATATTGTCTAATTAACTCATTTTTATCAAAAACACTGTTGAGCCAATTTGGCCCATGCTTCAAAAGTTATCAAAAACTCTGTTTCCTAACTTAATTAGAATATATCATGAGATGAAAAGGGAGAGACATGATGTGGTTACTCTTATGTGAACAATCATTATTATATTTACATGTAACCTCCACTAATTACATTCCTGGAAATTGTGTGACCTTTTACGATTGTTATTACAGTAGAGCTGACATTTAGTGATAGTTTAGTTATCTAGGTTTAATGAGGAGGTTTTAAAAAACCATATTCAACCTTACTTATGTACATGTACATGTATATGTTTATGTACATGTACATGTACATGTTATTAAGATAACTAACCTCAGTTTATCATGCTTGAGTTAGTTTACTAGCTAGCTACAATATAAAGAACTGGAGTTTTGCAGAGTATGTGCTGCATTGAGCTTATATACATGTATGTACATGTACCATGTGTCATTATGACTGTTTAAGATGATTATCAAAGGTATGTACATGTGTATATGGTATATGGCAGCAACCCCAGAGATTCTCTGTAGATACAGTATGTGATCGTATACATGTACATGTATATGTACAATGTATATAAATCACATTTAAACATGTTTTTAGAAGGGAGATTTGTGGTCTACCTATTTATCTACATGTATGCACATGTACATACATGTATGTGTATCTATCTAATCTATCTATCTATCTATCTATCTATCTATCTACATGTATCTATCTATCTCACTATCTCACTATTTTATCTTTTTTATATTTTCAGTTGAGACTCAATTTGTTGATTATCGTTTTGTTAAAGATCTTGAGATAATCAGGCAACCTAAATGTTGTTGTTTCTGTGTTGGTAAAGAGCTTCGTATCTATGCTGATGACAAAGATGCTGTCGCGTAAGTTACTATAATTACATGTAGAAAAGTGTTGTGCAATATTAAAAATTACATTTTGCGATTATTGCCTAAAGGTGACTTGCAATTTTGCAACTACTCATTGATACTGTCTATGATAGCAAAACTAGGCTTTTTTTTTTTAAAAAGGTGACATTTCTGATCCTTCTCGCATAGAGCATTACATGTTATCGTATTTTTAACTGCGCACAAATTATTATACATGTTTAACTAATGTTTAATTGTAGTAAGATATTATTTTGCCATTGTGATAATATTAATTGGCAGACAAAATCATGTGATGCGATTATTGCAATGGAATAATATTGCGTGATACATGTATATTGAATTATTACCTAACTCATAATGTAGAAATGAATTATGTCTCATTACAAGGTGAAATTGCCATAGTAAATATTGACTTATTCTGCAGTGTTTTATATGAAGGCGGGACTCACTGGATTCCTCCTCCAGAATTTGCTAGCCAGGATGATATCACCAAATTTTCAGATCATAACTGCTGTGTTTCACTTAGTTTTGTACTTTTTATGCCTTTTCCATCAGTAATAGTTTTAAACTTATGCATTATACCCAACAAATTGTGTTATGTACGGTCACATACATGTACTTTCACAGTTAACAGTCATATGCCTGTCAAATGATACTTTTGTTTGTCCTATAGTGTACGACAGAGCCAGTCTACAAGTGGTGTTGATATTGATGCTGAACCTGTCACCATCATGCATCCTGATGTTGATAAGGCAGAGTCTCTGATACGTAATGCTTGGAATGAAGTCAAACTGGTTGCCGACTAGTGGAGGTAATTATAAAAATACTACAGCATATTATTATACATTTTAAATAGCTACTGTAGTAGCTCTGTACTACCAGGTTTTTATGGCCTGCATGGCCATCCTACTCTCCATGGGGATGAATCTATATTTAAATAAGGTAGGGAATTCCCCTCCACATCCTAATTCATGTATATAACTTTTCTCTGGTAAAGTTACCTTAGTACCAGATTAGATATTTGACTCTGTCAGTATTTTGATACAGTGAATAAGGTAGGGAATTCCCCTCCACATCCTCGTTCATGTACACATTTCTCTAGTAAAGTTACCAGATTAGATTTGACTCTGTCAGTATTTTGATACAGTAATATCATGGGTACTTACTGTATTGGTACTCTTGCTACCGTTTTACTTGTACATGCATAATATACTTATAATTACCTTTTAATGAATATATTCACAAGCATAATAATATATGAATTGATGACATATACATTGATAATTAAAAGTAATTGCTGCAAAAAGCCCCAAAACATTATGTGTTATCTTTTGCTTTTCATGTTCAAGAATAAAGCTAGTATTGTTTTAGAGACCTGCAGACACCTTTAAGCTTGCAGAAAATTAACATAGATGCATGTACCTTCTTTCAAGGTACTTGTAAGAAGAACTACAATTTATATTTGACTATTTCAAAGATGACACCATTTTCTTGCAACTGTGCATGTACATATTATATTGAAATAAGAAAATCATATTGTATCGTTGCTAACTATATTGTGATATATCAATATATCACAGTAGCACTAATAAGAATCTCAACATATACATGTACACATGTACAAGTTAATTGATGTTGAATCATGTACTTATGATTTCGACTAGCAGCCTTCTAATTACATAACATATTGCTGCTTTTTGGTGTCCAACTTTTATTAATCATGGTTATTAACCATAGTAGGTTGTTGTGTTTCAAGTCAGCCATGATTAGGACACCAAAAAGCATCATAGCAATATGTTATGTTGGTTATTATTTTGATTATCTAGCTACTCTTTTTACTTCTTATAAAACTGTTAGGAATATTTTGCACATAGAACAGCTACAATAGTTCTAGTTTCTATGTAAGCTTATAACCAACCATGCAGCTTTTTGCTGCTGATCTGTAGCTTGAGCGTGCGTTCTTTTACGTGCCACGCCCATTAACTGACTGAGCCCCCCAGAAAGACGCAACCTCTTTAACTATGTATACAATGCAAACTCAGGTAAGTGACACAAACAAATATTATATATATGTTTACATCACTTACGTGAGTAAGTACATGTACATGTACATGTATAAATTATATATATAATATAATAATTATGTATATATATATATATATATATATATATATATATATATATATATATATACATATACATGTACATACAATAAACCCTGTGAAGAGCAATCATAGGGATGCTAACTACTCATTTATTATAACAATTCATTCTTTTTCTCAGGTATGTCAACTGAAAAGTTTTTTGACATTATGAACAAAATTTTTTTTATGGTAACATAATTAATATTGGATTGCTGTGATTCATAAGTATTACCAAAAAAAAAAAAATTATTATTATTAATTATTAGCAAATTTAATTGTTAATTTTGCTGTATTAGGACTATTATCATAATAATTATACTCGTTATAAAATATTTGATTAACCTTGTTTTTTGTTTTAGTGATAAAAAAAATTAGAAAACGAAAGCAATTATGCAAATTTCAAGGGAAATGCATATTGAGAGCTGCCAGTAGTACTTGATATTCATACACCACTGGATGTTGCGTATTCAGCTCCTGCAGTTCCCGTCTCGAAATAACGCAGCTGCAACTACCGACTATCGATCCCTTCGCTTCGAGCTTCCCATGGCCCATGGCCCAGCTAGCTAGATCGATCCCGGCCGCGCCCCTCAACGTAAAAATAAGTCATTGAGAGAGGAGTGGCTGGTATATACCTATCTTGCGGACCACACCCGAAGAAAACACAACAAAAGAGATGGCATACAGGAAACATAAATCCAGCCACATTTTAGTACCGCATCACGACGAGATATGCGAAATTTTGAGCACTACTGATACTATATTGCTACCGTTTACAGCAAAGCTTTTCGGGAAACAGGTTATTGACAGGAGTACTAAGAATGAAATCAGTCAAAAAGCAGGTTATAAAGCTGCTGATACGTTACTGGATTGTTTGGAGATGAGAGTAGATCGAAATCCTCGCCTTCTACAAACTGTATTAGAGGTAATGAGAGAAGTGGATGCTCTAAGTGATGTTGCAGAGAAAATGGAGAAGGAACAGTCAGCAAAACAGGAACTCAAGAAAGACATACCAGTCTTAACAGGTATTTGTGATGTATGTTTTTTCAACTGGTGAGTATAATTCATATTCTGTTATATTTTCTTGGATACAGATCCCTCCATGATTGACAAACTCAACCCCATCGTAGAAGCGGGAAATCTGAAACAAGATTTTGAAGAATTGTTGGTAGCGATTCTAGATGCAGTACGTGGAGTCGATTTAGATAATCTGAAACTTCGAATTTCCTGGTTTTTTAATGCCGAGGGGTTTATTACTGCAGATGTTCAAGCAATCCTAGATCAGTTACAATCACTGACCACACCACAAAATGTCCTTAATTTCCTCATCACCAGAAATTTCATTGGTTACCTTAATTATGAGCTAACCAAAGCTTTTCAGAAAGCTGTCAAAAGTGATCAGCTAAAAGCCAAAATTGAGGAATACGAAGACAAGCATGATGCATTTCTACATCACTTCAGCTTTAATGCTATTATTGAAGCCTTTCGACAGCGTCCTAATCTTGCTCCCGTTTCCGTTGTTGGCCTACCTCAACTCATTGTTCGATTGAAAACACCTTGGGAGGGTAGAAGTGTTTACGAATGGAAGGAAGTTTTGGCTAAATTGTTTACCTGGCCTCCTCACTTGATTATCGTTAGCATAGAGAAGAACTGCATTGTCCTCACATATGCTGTCCTTCCATTTTTCATCTCTTCTGTTTTAGAAGATTTGAAAGACCCTCAGATGTCAGAACTTCTGAAGAAGGAACTAGCAACTGTCGAGTTTTCCGAAGTTACACCGTCATACCAGCAAGTCCCTGTGACTTCACAAGAGGTAAAGGAAACAAAAAGTTAGCAATTTCATCATTTTAGATATATATAGGAAACCAGTAACATTGGTATCTTCTACATGTAAGTAGTTTAGTGGTAGTTCCTCCTGAATAACCAATCAAAAGTGTTTAAACATAATGATATTATCTTACTTGATAAGGTCCATTTATATAAATAAGGTCATTGTTTAGATGAAAGGAAACTCTTTCTGGAAGCCACCATTTTATTAATCTGTACACATACATGTACATGTAGTACTGGTAAGATACATGTATGTAGACTATATAATAGTATGTATAGATAATAAAATAAATTATGACGTTTTTCAACAGTCGTTGCTCCTTATTTAACCAAAAATTCCTCCAATCAGTAAAATGAATGAAATACTGGATTTCTAGACACAATAGAATTCACTAACCCAGTATAAAGTGTCATTGTGTGTGTATATCCAGTGATAATATTATTATGTGTTCAATAATTATTAGATGTCTTAATGAATTGATATTAGTTCTCTGCTCAAGGTAAACTGGTAGTGTGGCTATTCAGTTTGCTTAGCTGTACTGTTTTTTTCAAGCCAACAATTTTGTGACTAACAAGTGTGCTTCTCCTGCATAATTTTGTTGGCTTCCTTGATAAAATGGCCATAGTTAGTATCTAATGCATTCCACACAACTGAATAACTGATTTCTCAGAGTCTATCTTAATTATCATACTGATATGATAATATGAGTAAGCAAAGAGCATCCCATTCACAAATAATTTTTTTTTCTCTTTTATGTTTTGAATGACTAAATTATAAGAGGCACATTTTACTGCCACCTAATCTGGGCAAAATTGGACAAGACCAACCAGTGATGCAGACACTGTCTTGTATAAATATTGCCAGGCACAGCATTTCTTCATGCTATAATGACAAAAATCTTGCAAGCTTGTATTCATTAAGTCCATGTTGTATTTGTTAACTCCATTGTGAATTCGCTTTGTGAATTAGCCTTTGTGTTTCATAAATTATGAATAAGACATGTAAAAATTATTATCTATTTCTCCTGAATGAGTTGAATAGGGTATATTTCATTTTCATGTTTGGATATTACAAACAATAATAGTGTTATATGAATATTAGTAGCATGTGAATTACACTTTATACGGACAATAATGAATTTTTAGGAAGTAATAAAAATATAATTTTAGTTTAACATGAATATACTAACATATCCCTTATATGGTATTATATAATGATGCTAAATATAGCTATGGTTATGTTAATACATACTAAATATAGCAAATGTCCATATATGGAATTCCTTATTTCTTGTTATGTTTACTAATTTAATTATAATTATTGGATGGTTGTATATAAATTATGTGTACTAAATAGTTATATTAATGTCCAAATATGCCATACTGAATATATATACTCATTTGTCGTAGATTATTACTAGCACTGGAGTAAACAAGGGTGCAACTCCTATCGTACATCGCTCCTCTACAAAACCAAATGAAGCACATGTTGAAGATAAACACTCCAAGGATGATGTTGTGGTATCGAAAGTGGCACAAATCACCAGTAAACAACGGCTACAGAGCTTCATTGCACGCATTAAGAGAACTACCACCGAGCACTTGGAGTATGACTTGCTACAGCATACCAAAGATTTGAAGAAGAGTGAAGACACTTTGTATAGTGTACTTGAAAAATATCAGAGAGAAAAGAAGGCCTTAGAGAATATAGAGGAGAAATATAAGATAGATATTCAACAACAAATACAAGAAAGACAAACGAAAGTTGAAGAACAAATCAATCTTATAACTAAAGAGATGACAGAGCAGGAAAAAAACCAAAAGAAAGAAATGGAGATAGAAGAGAACAGCAGACGTAGATTAGAGGATGAGAAGAAGAAGCTGATAGCTCAGCTTAAAGAAAAAGATGATGAAATTGCATATCTAAAATGGAGGCAAAAAACTGAAAAAGGTATATAATGTACATGTATAATATATAGTAGTATTATAATGAGATTCATTAAGTCTACTAATATGTGTAGTGTCAACTAATTAAACCACTATTATCTTATCAACATTATGCTAACTAGTTACATGTGTCATTGTACACATTCTATTATTCTATTATAGATTCTGATAATCAGCCATTGGAAGAAAAGAAGAAGGCATCACTGTCCTTACCTCCTGAACTTGATGACAAGGTCAAGGAAATGTTGAGCCTTATTCAAAACCTAAAAGTGACATCAGGTTAATATTCACATTACGAAGAGTTATGCCGTATTGTGTCCATAACAGTAATTTAATGAATATTTTTCTTTCTTTTTGATGGTTATATCATGATATCATACATGTATTTGTATCATCATGACATAGAGTGAATGACATATAACAAAGCCTCAACATGGATAATTAATTATACTGATAATATATGTTTGTTTGTGTGTCTTTAATTAGATAAAGAAGAGAAGGAAGCCAACCTTGAGTTGAAAGTCGCTACTCTAACAGAAACGTTGGAAAAGCTGAGAACAGGTGAGTTAGTATATACATCATTTTATATAGTAATAATTAATATAATATATATATTTTAATCAGAGATGGAGTCTTTACAACATAAATTAGCATCTGCTACGAAAGTTGCAGTTGATGAAACTGATGCAGTTAGAGACGTTCGAAAACAATTTGAAGTTTTATCAAGTGTAATCAAGGAGTTGAGACTCACAGGTACTGTAGTATATATTATCAGAACAATGAATATATTTATTATCACATGTTTATCATTAGAAGAGGTAGGAACAGAGACTCGGATATTACTAGATAAACTACAGAAAGGTGAGATGATAAAACATGTTTACATAATCTTATAATAATCTTCACTCCACACTCCACAGAGTTACAAGTATTATCAATGATTATTGATGAGTTGAATAAAGGTACATGACAGTTTTACTAATATCTTGGTGTCATGATATATTTTTATGTGGTTAGACCTACTAGATACCAAAGACAAAGTGAGGATATATAAGAAAATGTGTCTAGTCAAATCACAAGAACTGGACAAACATGCAAGGAAGAAACCACAGCCGCATTTATCAGGTAAAAAATATACAATTAATAATGTGTTGTATTGCAGAGAATAAATATTAATATTATTATTAAAATAGTGGCTAGCCCTCAAATCAAGAGGAAATGTTTGTATTCAAGCATTCATTCATCCCTTGTAGGGTTTACATCTATATCAAACTAAGTCCACATACATGTACATGTAATTATATTAGTACAATGGCCTTAATTCATGTATAGTTTAAAGACCAGTCAACCAGCTAATACATGTAATTGGTCAGCTAACTTTAAAATGGTCCTAATATTAATTAGTCAGCGCTACACTAAATATAACTGCACACAGTGTTTAACCTTTTTGAGGCCTTTTTGGGTGTAAGCCTGGATTTACATAATGACACAAAGCCTTGCATTGTATTCATTGCGTTGTGATAAAATTCTGAAAACTGATTGGTCAAATGCAGCCAAGCTGATGCAAAAATAGAATCAGATCTTATCCTCACGTCTCATTGCATTGCGTTTGATGGCATTGATGGAAGCATATCTTGTTTAGAATACAATGCATTGATGCGACACAAGGCTTTGTGTCATTATGTAACCAGTCTTAACACTGATCCAGTCATCAATAAATATCTATTAAACCAGTGACAGTGATCTAATGAATGGCAGATGTTGTTTAAGGAAACTTTGAACTCTTCACAAAATACATCCAACAATGACACATACATGTATACTGATATACATTATTTATTGGAGTATATCATACATGATGTAATATGTTATGTTACATGCACTATGTAAATGTATTGCTCTTAGATATTGAAGATACTGATAATACATCATTAGAAGAGAATGAGAAGTACACTTCACAAGAGCTTGTAGACGAAGTCAAGAAAAAATTGAGTGTTGTTGAAGAATTGAAAATAACAGCAGGTAACATTTTATTAATAAGTGTTTGTTTTGTGATGAATGTGTGTTTATATTTGATTTAGAAGAGAAAAAAATTATTGATCTAGACAAAGAGACTACACTAACAGAAATGTTAGAAAAGCTGACAAAAAGTGAGTTTGTATGTAATTATAGCAGCAATATTATTTGTCGTTTGTTGATTAGATTTGGAATCTCTGCAAAATAAACTAGAATCTGGCCAGAAACTATCAATAGATGAATCTGATGAGCTCATGGACTCACTAAAACCACTTGATGATTTAATACATTCAATCAATAACCTGAGACTCACAGGTACAATATAATATACTAACATAACAATGAATATATTTAGTATCATGTGATTATTATAACAGAGGAGGAAAGTACAGAGACAAGATGGAAAGAGGACTCACTGGAGAAAGGTGAAATACATTAAAGCATGAAGCATGGGATGGTCCTAACATATCTTGTAGCATTAGTCTGTGATATATTCACTGCACACACAACTTGGGGGTGGTGTGATAGCTTGATGGACCACCCCAGACTATATTTGTATCAGAGGTGTGGAAACAGCTGGTCATGTAGGACATTGTCCAATAAATCTAGTGAATGTGGCTTAAAATCTATTGGCAATGACGCACACACTAACCATTGTTGAGCCAATTTGGCCCATGCTTCAAAGCTTATCAAAAACTCAGCATGTCCCTGATTTGTATGATTGGTAATGTATTAGTACATTGTGTGTTATGGTTAGAATTAAGGATGTCATTTATGGGTGTTGGGTTAGATTAAATAAGGAGATAATTTTATTAATAATTTGTATTCTTTAGATATTAAACAAGAAGAATCACAGGAAAAGGTATGGAGACTGCAAATTGTAAAAATGATAGTATAGTTTAATTACATTATGGAATTAAACTAATTAATAAAACTACATTCATCTTTGTCAGCAAAGGTTCACGTCACGATATTGTTATCAATATTTCAATCTTTGTATTGCCTTGGTTTGTTATTGAATGTTAATACATGTTACAACTGCTAATCTTTTCGTCTGGCTATTTGAACTTGCATTTGGCATCAATTGACAGAAAATATACAGAAGCAGTTCCAAACTCTCCTGGAACATGCTTATATGATTTTAGATTACAAATAGTGAGCATGCCACTGAAATAAATGTAGTTTCAAGAGCATTGAACCACTGAGCATTTGCACTATTTTATAGTAAATGCTACAATGCTGCTAAGCTGTGTCAAAATATGATGTATACCTAATTATTTACAGGAGGCAACTGACGAGGATGAAGGAAAGGAACTTTGTCTCAACACAAAAGATGTAGCTGTACAGTTTGATTACTGGGTACCAATGGAAGGTAAACAACATCCAAACTTTGTCTGTATCTACCTATCTATTTATTTATCTATTTATTTATCTATCCACATATCTGTATTAATATTTTATTGTCTGTTATCTATTAGATTTACTTCATGGTGCTCATGTTGTTGATGAGATTGTATTTAATGTACATAGCGACAGAGAACAGACATACGAATGGAACGAATGTGGGTTTAGATTACATGTACCAAAAGAAGCCCTCTCACCTACAGAAGTATGTCCTGTTGCTATAAAGGCACTCCTAGGTGGTAGATTTATACTACCTGAAGATACAGAGCTTGTGAGTGCTTTATACGCCATATCTCAATCAAGAGAATTTCAAAAGCCAGTCAAAGCTGAGTTACAACATTGTGTATTCCTTGAGAATGAAGCCCAAACGAAACGACTACACTTTATCAAGGCTTACCAAACACAACCGGGAATGCCATATCTTTTCAAATTTGCCGAAAGAGGAGAGTTTCCTCTTGATAATCGCTATGGATCATTGTGGGATTCAGAATTCTGTATCTTTGGTATCGTCAGAGAAAACGGACCAGATCCTGTATCTGATGACTCGGAGCATCCATCAGATGACGAAGATGAAAATGAACCTCCCGGTGATGATGATGATGATTCTACAAGTGGAGACCAACCCCCAGATGTACAGAATCAGGAACAGAACAGAGAGTCACAAGCTACAGATAGACCTATCACTATTAACACAGTACAGGTACCTGATGACATTCCTGAGCAAATACCTCCCCCACAAAATATAGTTGAGACTTTAGACACTCAACGAGGAAGAAGCCAAGCAAGTAACCATGAAAGTAAGTGGACTGCAGTTTATGAACCTGTAATTTACTATCCTTTCATTGTATACATAATTATAGTAATTATTATCCATTATTAATATGTGTCTATGTGTACACTATATACACACATGTATGTGTATCATGTATGCTTACATTTGTATACTGTATACATGTATGCCTATCATGTATGCTTACTTTAAACACTTGTTATTTTGTACAGAAAGCTACTGAAATGTGATATCTACATGTACAAATCATTATGCTTCTTAGCTACTGAATTTCAGTGGCTTCTTTTTACAAAATGGCTGAATAGAGCCATTAAAAATGATGATCAAACATTGCCTCCTTGAAAAGATTATTATCACGAATAAACAAACACAAAATTAGATCAAAAATTTAAAGTATACGAATGGTTTCTTGTTGCTTGTATGGTACATAATTATTGTTGTACGTTTTCTATTGTATCTTTTCTATTACATGTACCTGTAGCTTGTAATATATTCATAATATGCTTAATGATACATTATGGTCTTATATTACAGATAGTTTTTATCGTGCTCACACATTTTATGAAAGAGTTTCGAGGAACAAGTGGAAATTCAAGTTTGCTGCTGTAAGACATTTGAAAGTTCACATAAAGGTAATTTGACTAATGAATTCAGTGAAACTAACAATTATTTTCTCTATTATTTTGATAGTATGTGGTAGATAGTTTCTCAAATCTTGAGAAAGCTGAGGCATTCAAGTTTCGGTTTAAAGATATTCCTGGCTCTTCTGACCATTCTATTCTCCTAAAGTTTACAAATGAAGAGAATGCTCAACTGGACAAGAAATGGCATGTAGAACCATTCAGTCTACCATGTGAGGTAAGATATGAGTAGGGTTGGTTCATTATATTGCATACATTACAATAATCATATCACATGATTTTGGTCTCCCAATATTATCGCAATGGGAAAATATTGTCTTACTGCAATTAAAATAATAGTTATAATATATGCTGTTGAAAAATACTTTAACTCTTGAGCCGTATACAAGGGTCAGAAGTGTCATCTTTTTTTTATTAAAATGAGCCCTTTTTTATCATAGACAGTATCATTGAGTACTTGCAATAATTGCAAGTCACCTTTAGGCAACAATTGCAAAACTTAGTTTTCAATATCACTCAACTCTATATATGAGAGAGATCTGCTTTATGATTGATTTATCAATATGCTTATTGTGGCATAGTCCGGCGACAATGTTGTAGTAGTTATTTAATTATTATTAATTAGGCACATGGTTTGTGGTTTCAGTTCCTTAATATATATATTGCATATCTGAGTTAGACATTTTCAGTCTATTGAGTAATTTGAGTTATAAGTTATTGATAAACTTGAAGTATCATTCTTATACAAATGTTAATGGGTTGCCCATGTTCCATGCAGAGCACTCTAACTGTTTGTCATTCCAGTGTCCATTGTTAACAAAACGAACATGTGATTAGTATACATTTAAGAGCTCAGGTTTAACTGAATACTATTGTTTTGTATATTTAATTTTCATCATAATTATTTTAATTAACAATCTACAGATCTTCAAAGAAGATATTGATTTACTGGGTACTCAAGAAATGACATTACAAGGACCACCTGAAACTCCTGATACTCAAGTTTATCCTGACATACCAATGTGCATGATATCACTGTATTGTGATGAAGATATTACTACTCGTCTTCGGTATGGGGTACCGGTTGAAGGGATAAATGAAAAGAAGACAATTTTCATTATGAGACATGTAGAGACACTTCCAAATACTCAAGGTATGATTGATGTTATATTAGCAGTATTGTTAGTAGGATAACACAGCCACACCCTTCACCTGGATGACTGTCAAATATCATGTGTGTTCCATTGGAATGTGATAATTACAATGAATATTGTATACAATTAAGTTGAACAACATGTCATGAATATTAAAAGTCATACGTACATGTCATCAGTTTGTGAATCTGCTATAAGAATTCGTAATCAAAGTTGTGTCTAACACAGCCACACCCATCACTTTGATGAGTGTCATGTATCATGTTTGTTAATAATGATTACAATGAATATTATTATACATGTGAATAACATGTTATGAAATTAATTGATGAAACTGACACGATAAAGGTGTGTGACCAGTGTAGACTAAAAGTCTGTCTATCTCTAAGAGATGTTGAAACCATATAAAGTATACATGCACAAAATACTATATACTTAGTAGTATTACAATAAAACTAGATTACAACCATACAAAATGAACCAAATTATTATACCTACATGTAACAGAATCTGTAAAAGTACAACCACAAAACAATAACAAATAATTATAAAAGAAAATTAACTAATATATAATTGTGACTAAGTTGAAACTTTTTTGTATACTAAAATTAAAATGTAATATAAATTTTATAATTTCAGAAGCACAGAGAACAGAGGGGACTTCTCAAGACGCACAGCACGAACAAAAAACATCTCAAAGTAAGTGATAGTGATGTAATTATTATGCTCGTTTCATTTGTGTTTTATTATTATAGCATCTACCTGCACACCTGATATTCCTCTAGAAGTAGAGTTCAGTAAACTTAAAGCCGAAATACAAAGAATATTTGATGAACATTTGGCTGGCTTGAGTCGATTGTTAAAAAACAATCTAAAACGATTCGCTGATGAGTTATTTAGCGTTGGTATCATTTCAGAAGATGTGAAGTCATCGCCAAGCTATGACAGTATCATGGACGAGTTCATATCTATAATGGAGTTCAAAGAAAATGCTTTAGAAATAGTTAACCACACTGTGCTATTCCTAAAGACACTCTCGAAATTAGGAACTCCACAAAACTCTGCTGCAACTTCAATAGCTCACAAACTAACTAAAACTGTTGATGATAAATTAAAAGTAAAAATATCTTTTACATGGTAGAACATATCCACATTTTGACATTAATTATCAGACATTATAATAATACATTTTAGAGTCAGTCAAAAACATTTGATTTTAAGCTACATCTTTGTTTATTTAAAATATAATTATAAATGCAAGATCATGTGTGTTAGTATACTATGATACTAAAGTTAGTTATGAAGTTATTAGTTATAAATATAAATAATTATATTTTTTATTCTGTTACTTGGTTTTTATTATGATGTTTTTTTTTAACTTTCAAATAATTATCAATTTAGTATTGAATGTTATAAATTGTGAAGTTTTGCCTCATGAATTTGAATAAGTATTAAGCTCTCAATTGTATAAATAGAAAAGGAGAGGCACGCTAGGCATAATAAATCATAGTCTTGCATTGCCTGTATCGTGGTATGTCGGAGACGTGAGACTAGGGACAAGCTTAAGCACATTATGCTTTATTACAGTCTACTATGCTATGCTCAAATTCCCAGTTATATTACTTATAATTAGGTACCTTTTATGCTCTCATTATCTTCAAAATTCTAAATAATGTTACATTTACTTATTCAGTAATTTTAAAAAGTGCAACATAATAACTGATTCTTGTAGTGAATGTAGTTAATTAAAGAAATGGACTTTACAATTATGTGACCTCATGACCTTTGCTAAAAGGTATTTTTCCACATCGGTATTCCCGCGCATTTCAGATTTAATTAGTAGGCGTGATGTATAAATTTCGTATCCGTAAGTTAAGTGCAATTTTCTGCGGAACAGGGCGTTGTCTCCAGATTCCGGAAGTGCCACACACACACACAAAACTAAGGGAGAATGGCATTCAGGACAAAGAAACCGAAATCCAGCGATATTTTAGTATCACACCACGACCAGATATGCGTAATATTGAGCACTACTGATACTATATTGCTACCGTTTACAAATAAGCTTTTCGAGAAGCACATTATTGACAGGAGTACCAAGAATGAAATCAGTCACAAAGCTGGTTATAAAGCTGCAGATACCTTGCTGGATTGTTTGGAGATGAGAGTCGATGCGAATTCTTCTCTTCTACAAACTGTATTTGAAGTAATGAGAGAGGTAGACACTCTAACAGATGTTGTGGAGAAAATGGAGAGGATGGAGAAGGAATGGTTGGCGAAACAGGAAGATATGCAAGGCATACCGTTAACAGGTATAAGTGTGTGTGAGTGTATTTGTGTTTTAAATCCTATACTGTACTGTCTATATAGAATGTATAGCTCACTTGGTGTAAAATTTCGATTGTCATCAGTTGTTTAGTACATGCACATAATTATACAGTATACATGTAAAACTACAACTAGCCCCATGTGTGATAGCTGTAATTTATTACGACCAAAACCAGACTTGTGTGTGTGTGTGTGTGTGTGTGTGTGTGTGTGTGTGTGTGTGTGTGTGTGTGTGTGTGTGTGTGTGTGTGTGTGTGTGTGTGTGCATCTGTGTTCGTGTGTGTGTGTGTGTGTGTGTGTATCTGTGTCCGTGTGTGTGTGTGTCCGTATCTCTGTCTGTGCGTGTGTGTTTCTGTGTCTGTATGTCTGAGTCTGTGTCTACTCATTTGAGACGAATTCATAATCATTATTATTTCATGTATTTATAGATTCCTCCATGATTGGTGAACTTGATATACTAGACACAGTTGTAGAAGCAAAAAAGTTGAAACAAGAGTTTGAAGAATTGTTGGTGGCGGTTCTAGATGCAGTACGTGGAGTCGATTTAGATAATCTGAAACTTCGAATTTCCTGGTTTTTTAATGCCGAAGGGTTTATTACTGCAGATGTTCAAGCAATCCTAGATCAACTACAGTCTTTGACCTCACCGCAATACATCCTTAATTTTCTCGTCACCAGAAATTTCATTGGTTACCTTAATTATGAGTTAACCAAAGCTTTTCAGAAAGCTGTCAAAAGTGATCAGCTGAAAGCCAGAATTGAAGAATATGAGGACAAGCATGATGCATTTATACGTCACTTCAGCTTTAACGCAATTATCGAAGCCTTTCGACAACGTCCTAATCTTGCTCCTGTTTCCATTGTTGGCCTTCCTCAACTCTCTGTTCGACTCGAAACACCTTGGGAGGGTAGAAGTGTTTACGAATGGAAGGAAGTTTTGGCTAAATTGTTTACCTGGCCTCCTCACTTGATTATCGTTAGCATAGAGAAGAACTGCATTGTCATCAAATATGCTGTCCTTCCATTTTCCATCTCTTCTGTTTTAAGAGATTTGAAAGATCCTCACATGTTGGAGTTGCTAAAGAGGGAACTAGCAACTGTTGAAGTTTCTGAAATTGCACCACCTCACCAACAAGTTCCTGTGACTGCACAAGAGGTACATGTAGCCATATTATTACGATCTGAATAATTTTACTCAAACTAGTTTTTCACATTTTAATATTTATTATTCCGCCATTTTGTATCGGAAGCTAATCAAATTTGAATTTAGTAATAGCTCTTTGTAAATTCTAAATATCATTTATTTTAAAATTTATAGAATAGTCCTCTCTACATGCATACTATTGTCTAATATAAATTATGTATAATTATACTATTGCCCAAATGTGGTACTATATTGATGTATTCATTCCTCCTAGATTGACGTTGATGTAAAACACCCAAAAGATGTTGTTGTGGTATCGAAGATGCCAGGAACCAGCAATAAAGGGGTTCTGCAGAAGTTCATCACAATCTTTGAGACAACTGTAACCAAACAGTTTGAGCTGCAAGGATCATATTTGAGAGACAAGATGGAGATATTACGACAGATCATAGAGCACAAAAGGACATTTCATAATCTGGCTGAACAAAACAAGAGAGAAAGAAAGGCTTTAGAGGACAAGGAAGAGGAATACAAGAAGGAGCTTCAAGAAACACAAGAAAACCATAAGAAACTTGAAGAAGACATGACCACTATGCGTCAAGAGATGACAGAGCAAGAAGAAAACCAGAAGAAAGAAATGAAAATGTTAGAAGAAGAACATATAAAAGAGAAACGTCAACTAGAGGATGAGATGAACAAACTGAAAACTCGAGTTAGAGAACAAGATGATACAATTTCACATCTGAAACGAAAGCAGACTGATAGTAAAGGTGATGTCAATTATAATGATATTCATTGAGCTATAATATTATGTTGCTATGGCAACTACTGTGTACATGGAAATATTAATGGTTTGCTGTTCACAGAGTATTGATGAATTAAATTTTGATGATTAGCAATTAAAATTTCATTACGTGGGTGTGACTGGGCAAGTGTGTTTTAAGTATAAAAATAGATTGCTGTTCCATTTTAATTTTATCACTGGAAATACTTGGTAATGGAAGGCAAGAACTAAGAAATAGAGACTACTACTTCTTGTTAGACACAAAAGATATCAGCTGGTTGTTCAATATTTCTCAGTAGAGAAAACGTGTACATGTGCATTCGTGAACTAACTGGTGAATTTTAATTTCATGGTTTGAACCCAAAACCACCAAATAAAAAAAAACTCCAATATTTCCTGACAACTTATCATTATTAGTGTGTATACTAGGGCTTCATAGTTTTAGATAGTTTAATATACATTGCTATGGTTACTATACTGATTAGTTATCAACACTAGTGAGTATATAAACTATTTGTTTGTAGTTTTAGATATGAAGTGCCAAAAATACCATTGTGGTATTTTATATGTTTACATAACTACTACAAGACTATATAGATCAGGGTTGAGTACTGATATCATGTAGTTAGGATAGCTATAGTACTATCTGAAATGTATCTTTAATGTGAAGTTGTACTCACTAATAATACAACTAGTCTATTGTAATGGATACATTTAGTATTGCCAAAAACAGATTAGCTGTAGTGGTGCTAGAGCCTTAGAGTATATATACACATGTACATGTTATAATCATATCATCACAAATTAGTGCTGAAATGAAGGTTGCTTTTGGTATCTGGATGCTCGCCAAATGAATGTCCAGATATATTAGAACATTAGCTTGCTTATTTGTGATAATGTATTTGTAGTGAAATTAGCTCACCATTTTAACTACTATAGATGTTTATATAACAACCTCTGTGTTTTATTGATCGTTCTGCAATTTACGAGGCTAGAATGCCAGTACTATGAAGCAAGAAACTTCTCTGCTGCCATTTTAATTTCATTAAAGATTGCATGTGTTTAGTTTCTGCACATGCACAAAAATTAAACAAATAACTAATTACAATAATACATGTACATCTGGATAGTGACTTTAACAAATGAATATTCATTTCAGCCCTACCACAAATGCCATCTTATTTTGTAATACATTGTACCTCAATACTGTACATGTAATAATAATAATTAATTGTGTTAATCAATTTCAGATGTTGATGATACTGATAATCAACCATTGGAAGAAGACAAGAAGACTTCATTGACCACATCACTTGAACTTGAACATGATGTAAAGGATATGTTGAGTCTTGTTGAAGAGCTTAAACTAACATCAGGTTAATATATACAAGATAATCTTTTCTTGTTTAATGTGTTGAGTGTGTGTCTTTATTCAGAAAAAGAAAAAACACAACTTGATCCTCATACAAAAGAGACAACCATAACAGAAATGATAGAGAAGCTAAGGAGAAGTACGCGAAGTGATATATGTTATTATAGAATTGTGTTATAGTTATTTTGTTAAACAGAGTTGGAGTCTTTACGAAATAAAATACATTCAGGCAAGAAGGTCTCATCATCTGAAACTCGTGAGCTTGTAGACTCACAAAAACAACTTGAAGTTTTATCAGGTGTGATCAAAGAGTTGAGACGCACAGGTACTGTAGATAATAAACTATGAATATAATTATTATTATGTGTTTATCATTAGAAGAGGAAGGTACAAAGACACAAACATTACTAGATACACTGGAGAAAGGTGAGATGATAAAACATGTTTTCATAATCTTATAATAATGTTTAATATCTTCACTACACAGAGTTACAAGTATTATCAATGATTATTGATGAGTTGAATAAAGGTACACATAAATTATTATTGTTATATTGAAAGTAGTTTTATAATTCAAATATTTAGACTTACAAGAGGCTACAGATAAATTAAACATATATAAGAAAATAAGTTTAGTGAAAACTCAAGAACTGGACAAGAAAACAAAAAAACCAGAACCTCAATTATCAGGTACAATTATCATTTGTAGTAAGGAGTTAATAATTATTTCAACATCTGTTTATTTTTGGGAAAGCATAACCTGTTCAAGCTTGCTACTTCAGTATTTGCAAGTGTACACCAGTTTCTGACTGATTAGCTTCAAAGGTGATATTCCACATCAAGCCCAACAATTTCGAAGCTGGCTAGAAAATCACCAGTAGTGATTGCCATAGACTGAGCCCTCATTTCTACTTTTTAAATGTTAGAAGCCATGTTCTCTATACTATACATGTAGTTTGTCGTCCCAAGTAGAGATCGTGTCTGTATCAAACTAAATCCATCCTATCACATTATTCTTCCTTAAAAAATTATGATCACATATTAGTGCAATTAATTACCTTGGCCAAAAAATGTTCCTCCCATTTAAATTTGGTTACCTGACTGATAATCAGGTTTGTTGGGTGTATAGGTCTGTGTGAAATCAGTCCTTAGAACATAATTATACTATTACATGTATATATTTATTTTATCAACTGGTAAAGAACGTGTATTATGCTATATACATGTACATGTACATATACAAATGTACATGTACATGTATATGTACAGTGTATTATATACAGTACAGGACATTAAAAAGTTAGCGTTTTGTTGTAGTAGTAGAACGATGGTTTTATGGTTCTATTGGTCGCTGATTACGGTTGCAATCGTTAGTATGTATAATAATTAACCTATAATTAAAATGGGTGTTTTTGTTTACCCTAAAAAATTCCGTGGCCAGAGCACTTATAATTCTTTCAGCTCCATAACTTTCGTATTTTATCAGACTGAAGATTCTAACTTACTTTGCTGGACAGAAGAGTTGTTAACAAAGATGTCAAACTTATGATGATGATGTCAAACTTATGCTTCGTTATCACCGGGAGGAGTCCAAGGCCGAGCATTTGAAAGTATAGTAGTACCACGGGCAACGTCCATCTTTATACAACCTTGTACAACCTATGCATTTTAAACAGCAGTGACTTCTAACTTGCGTATTTAGACAGAAAACCTTTTAAGAAAGCCATAGACACCAAAACATGCTTCGTTAGCTGCAAGAAAGGAGCAAGCTGAGTGTTTGAATGTGTAGTAGTCAGAGGTGACACCCATTTTTATCGTTCACGTGACTTATTTGAAATGCGCATGAGCAAAGATTGCTTTAATGGTTTCAATCATTTTAAAAAACGATTACATGTACAATCGTAAAAATGGAACGAATCAGAGAATGATAGTAGAACTGAAATGTTAACTTTTTTTTGTCTTTCACTGTACATGCAGTGCAGTATATTATGTACATGTATATTGCCGTATAGCCCTAAATTTCCGCATTCTGACGATATTCACCTAAACACAAAATTTATAGCCTGCGAAATATGGTATTATGTACAGTGTATTATGTACATGTACATGTATATTATGTAAATGTATATGTACAATGTATTATGTACATGTACATGTACATGTATATGTAGTAAAGGTATATGTACAATGTATTATGTACATGTACATGTACATGTATATGTAGTAAATGTATATGACTTGTACAATGTATTATGTACATGTACATGTGTATTGTGTACATGTACATGTATATGTACAATGTATTATGTACATGTACATGTACATGTATATGTAGCAAATGTATATGTACAATGTATTATGTACATGTACATGTACATGTATATGTAGTAAATGTATATGTACAATGTATTATGTACATGTACATGTGTATTGTGTACATGTACATGTACATGTGTATTGTGTACATGTATGTATGTACACATAGCCTTGTACCTAGGCTGACTCTAATCTATTATTATGTACATGTATATGTATGTATGTAATGACAGTACTATGTACTATATATATATATATGTATTGCTCTTAGAAACTGATAAGACGTCATTGGAAGAGGATGAGAAGGGATCATTGTCCACTTCACAAGAGCTTGTAGATGAAGTCAAGAAAAAATTGAGTGTTGTTGAAGAGTTGAAAATAACAGCAGGTAACATTTTATTAATAAGTGTTTGTTATGTGATGAATGTGTGTTTATATGTGATTTAGAAGAGAAAGAAGTCACTGGTCTGGACAAAGACCCCACACTAACAGACACAATTGCGATAAGTGAGTCTGTATTAATACTATGTGTTATAATTATATTATTATTTTAAAATCAGAGTTAGAATCTCTGCGAGATAAACTAAACTCTGGCAAGACACTTTCAACAAATGAATCTCATGAGCTCATGGACTCACAAGAACGACTTGATGATATAATACATTTGATCAATAAACTGAGACTCATAGGTACAGTGTACAGGCATTCATTTAGACTTTCGTAATTGACTTCCGTAAATGTGGGGGTGCATAAAAAATGAAGTGTAACATATTAATGAGTAAAGATGAGAAAGGTGGATGATGAATAAAATTATTAATTGTATGAAATGTCTGTATAACGATCATTGAAACCTAAAATGTGGTATTGTTGGTTTTCACATCATGTGTGATGTTGATATTTTGTAGGTGTGGTCTTTTATGGTGTGATTGTGAAGATATAACTGTTCACCACATTCAGTTATTGTTTGTAGCTTCAATGTATTCAATATGTAATTGAGCATATGACATCATTTATGGGATGTTAATTAATAAGATGTAATAAAGATTGGAATTAATTTTATTGGTAATTTTCACTTGTATTCTTTATTTAGACATTAAACAACAGAAAGAGTCACAGGAAATGGTATGAAGATTATAATTAGTAATAGATATATATAATTATAATCCCAAGATAGAATTTATACTGTATACTAAGTATTCATTTTCTGTCCCTGTTTCCACCTGGACTTAAGTGTCATAAAACTGAGAAAAGGGACAGAAGCAATCCTTAAACATGACTACATGTCGTACATGAGTAGCCATGTTTTTAGCATTGCATGAAGTGGGTGTGACAACAAAGATTATTTTGGCTAGGGTAAAGACAGGAATACAACCATTGAAGTGTTACTCTAATATTCATTATATTATGACTGATTGGATATCAAAAGCCTTCAAAATTGAAGTAGTTTATTAATTTAGAATTGAAAAAAATACTAGAGACAGTAGCGGACAAGCAGGAGCCCTCGACATTTCTGTAACATGCCTACTACATTAATTACAAACAAAAGTGGGTGTGGCAGCAAAATTTCAAAGGGAAACATTTAGCTTTGATTGTATGTCAAATGAATCGTACCATTGAAACCCTTCCACATCTATACTTCAAATACATGACAAATGTATGAAGCTAGACTGTCCTACTTTATAGTATCTAAACTACATTTATACAGGTAACAACTGATGAGGATAAAGGAAAGGAACTTCGTCTCAACACAAATGATGTAGCTGTACAGTTTGATTACTGGGTACCAATGGAAGGTAAACAACATCCAAACTTTGTCTCTATCTATCTATCTATTTATCTATCTGTTTATCTCTATTTATAACTATCCACATACATGTATATACATCTATCCACATATCTGTATTAATATTTTATTGTCTCTTCACTATTAGATTTACTTCATGGTGCTCATGTTGTTGATGAGATTGTATTTAATGTACATAGTGACAGAGAACAGACATACGAATGGAACGAATGTGGGTTTAGATTACATGTACCAAAAGAAGCCCTTTCACCTACAGAAGTATGTCCTGTTGCTATAAAGGCACTCCTAGGTGGTAGATTTATACTACCTGAAGATACAGAGCTTGTGAGTGCTTTATACGCCATATCTCAATCAAGAGAATTTCAAAAGCCAGTCAAAGCTGAGTTACAACATTGTGTATTCCTCGAGAATGAAGCCCAAACGAAACGACTACACTTCATCAAGGCTTACCAAACACAACCGGGAATGCCATATCTTTTCAAATTTGCAGAAGGTGGAGAGTTTCCTCTTGAGAATCGCTATGGATCATTGTGGGATTCAGAATTCTGTATTTTTGGCATCGTGAGAGAAAACGGACCAGATCCTGTATCTGATGATTCAGAGCATCCATCAGATGACGAAGATGAAAATGAACCTCCCGGTGATGATGATGATGATTCTACAAGTGGAGACCAAGCCCCAGATGTACAGAATCAGGAACAGAACAGAGAGTCACAAGCTACAGATAGACCTGTCACTATTAACACAGTACAGGTACCTGATGGCATTCCTGATCAAACACCTCCCCCACAAAATATAGTTGAGACTTTAGACACTCAACGAGGAAGAAGCCAAGCAAGTAACCATGAAAGTAGGTGCATTGCGGTTTATGAACCTGTAATTTACTATCCTTTCATTGTATACATATAGTAGTTATTATATGTATGTATGTGTACACCATATACACACATGTATCATGTATCATGTATGTATACATTTGTACACTATACATAAACACTTATTATTTTGTACAGAAAGCTACTGAAATGTGATATCTACATGTACAAAGATTAATCATTATGAGCCATTAAAAATTATTATCAAAAATTGCTTCCTCGAAAAGATGATTATCATGAATAAACAAACACAAAATTAGATCCAAAATTTAAAGTATACGAATGGTTTCTTGTTGCTTGTATGGTACATAATTATTGTTGTATGTTTTCTATTGTATCTTTTCTATTACATGTACCTGTAGCTTGTAATGTATTCATAATATGCTTAATGATACATTATGGTCTTATATTACAGATAGTTTTTATCGTGCTCACACATTTTATGAAAGAGTTTCGAGGAACAAGTGGACATTCAAGTTTGCTGCTGTAAGACATTTGAAAGTTCACATAAAGGTAATTTGACTAATGAATTCAGTGAAACTAACAATTATTTTCTCTATTATTTTGATAGTATGTAGTAGATAGTTTCTCAAACCTTGAGAAAGCTGAGGCATTCAAGTTTCGGTTTAAAGATATTCCTGGCTCTTCTGACCATTCTATTCTCCTAAAGTTTACAGATGAAGAGAATGCTCGATTGGACAGGAAATGGCATGTAGAACCATTCAGTCTACCATGTGAGGTAAGATATGAGTAGGGTTGGTTCATTATATAGCATACATTACAATAATCATATCACATGATTTTGGTCTCCCAATATTATTGCAATGGGAAAATATTGTCTTACTGCAATTAAAATAATAGTTATAATATATGCAGTTAAAAAATACTTTAACTCTTGAGCCGTATACAAGGGTCAGAAGTGTCATCTTTTTAAAAAAAAATGAGCCCTTTGTTTATTATAGACAATATCAATGAGTAGTTGCAATATTGCAATAATCGCCAAACGTAATTTTCAATATCACTCAACTCTATATATGAGAGAGATCTGCTTTATGATCGATTTATCAATATGCTTATTGTGGCATAGTCCAGCCACAATGTTAATGGGTTGCACATGTTCCATGCAGAGCACTCTAACTGTTTGTCATTCCAGTGTCCATTGTTAACAAAACAAACATGTGATTAGTATATGTTTAGGAGCTCAGGTGTAACTGATACTATTGTTTTGTATATTTAATTATTATAATTAACAATCTACAGATCTCCAAAGAAGAAATTGATTTACTGGGTACACAAGAAATGACATTACAAGGACCTCCCGAAACTCCTGATACTCAAGTTTATCCTGACATACCAATGTGCATGATATCACTGTATTGTGATGAAGATATTACTACTCGTCTTCGGTATGGGGTACCGGTTGAAGGGATAAATGAAAATAAGACAATTTTCATTATGAGACATGCAGAGACACTTCCAAATATTCAAGGTATGATTGATGTTATTGTTACTCTATTATAAGGTGGAGTTCACATATTAATGCATAGCAACTTAATGATGCCTAAATAGACTCAATTTCTATATTACAATAATTATATTTCACATTATTTTAGTAACCATGTGCTTATCCATCAATAATTAAACACGAATCATGACACACTGAAATGTAGGGCCTTTGTGAACCCTTTGTAGGGTGATGTCTAACACAACCACGCCCATCACTTTGATGAGTGTCATGTATCATGTTGTTAATAATGATTACAATGAATATCATTATACATGTGAACAACATGTTATGAATGTTGACAGCACCACTTTCAAGATATGGGGTGTGTGACTAGCATAGACTAAAAGTCACTCTATAGTAGACCATGCTTCACACATGTACTAATACCAAATTATAACTCTTTCTCATATATGTACAATTAAGGATAATATTTTGTTTTATAATTTCAGGAGCACAAGTAACAACAGAGACTTCTCAAGACATTCATCATGAACAAACCACACCTAAAAGTAAGAACAAGTGTATATAGAGAAAAAAAACATCCCTATGATTGCTTTACAAGTTTAAGTGAAGATAAAAGTATCCCTATGACTGCTTTGTGGTGTCCAGCATTCAGTAATCATGGCTGACTTTATCAAGCATGAAAGACAACAGCTTATTATAGTTATTGTTTTGATTATCTACTCTCCTGACCTTTCAAAGGACCTTGTAGAACTTTAGGAATATATTTCAGGCAGAATAGCTAGCTATTAGTTCCAGTTTCTACGTAAGCTACACAGCTTTCTTTCTGCTGATGTGTAGAGCTTGATCGCGCATTCTTTTACGGGCCACGCCCATTAATTGACCGAGCCCCCCGGGAATGATGTAACTTCCTTAACTACGTATACAACGCATACTCGCGTAGGTGACACAAACATATATATATATATATATAAACATACATCGAACCCGTGGGAAAGCAATCATAGGGATGGCCCTACGGGCCATAAAAATTAATGGATTTAGTTTTGTACTAATTTACTTGTATTATTTATATAGCACCAACTACACCTGATCTTAAGATAGATTGCAAGAAACTGAAAGAAGAAATACAAAGAATATTTAATGAACACTTTGCTGACTTGAATCAGTTGTTGAAGAATATTATACAGGTGTTTGCTGATGAGCTATTTAGTGTTCATCTCATTTCAGATCATGTGAAGTCATCACCATCATATGACGCTATTAGTAACGAGGTCATGTCTGCAATGAATTTTCAAAGGAATCCTTCCAAACTAGTTAGCCACAATGTGTTATTCCTAAAGACCATGTCCAAATTGGGACCTCCACAACAATTTGCTGCAACTTCAATAGCTGATGAACTAACTGAATGTATTAATGAGAATTTAAAAGTCCAATTAGCTTTTACCTGGTAGAATATACAATTTGTAGAATTTAGCATTTTATTTACATCTTTAATAATTATTATTATTTTTATAAAGTAATTATTATACTTACAATACATGTACATCGTGCTATTATTAGTTTTTAGGAACAATCTTTGAATCTGTGAAAATCTCAGTAACATAAGTATGAGGCCTATACATGATACCGTATAGTGGGAATTATCGGCGACGGAGAAATTTTTGCGAATTACCGTTTTAAATGCGAACACATTTTATGACCACACCTACAAACACGTGTTAATTATTAATTACGCGTACATTATGCGTATTTCCAGAGAGAACTCAGAGAAGTGAAAGAGTTATACGTACATTTACCTCCTGGATCTTGTCTAAAGGACAAGGAAATAGAAAAGGCAAACAAACTTGTAACAAGTGTATATAGAGAAAAAAACATCCCTATATTTGCTTTGTGATGACTATGTATTAAGCATTGCTGATGGCACTAGTGTCTCTACGTTTCTGTGTACTCCTGGGGCCTGAAGACGTAAGTGTAAGCCTAATTGCAGTCTAAATACCCAGATGTCTGATGAACTGACTGAGGTACTCCTTCAAGGTTCTAAATGATGACTTCCTCGTGTCTGAAACTTAACAACTTATCATACTTACTTGTTAAAGATTCTTGGATAATATCTATACTGTTTCTCTGCTATATACAACAGCATTAATTGACCAAGCCCCCGGGAATGACGCAACTTCCTTAACTACGTATACAACGCATAGTCGCGCAAGTGACACAAGAATATATATATATATATATATATATATATATATATATACATTAAACCCCGTGGAAAGCAATTATAGGGATGGCCCTACGGGCCATAAAAATAGCTATATATGGACCAGAAGAAAGTCTCCTCAAGGGTGTGTCACTAACTATGCACGTCAATTCCGCCAATTTTTCCCTTCACCAATACCGGTAATTCCCGGTCTACTGTACCATCATTCAACCCACTACCGGCCTATTTTCATCACTCTTGTCCTGCTCCTCTTTTAATTTATAATTATACAGTTCAGTTTCAGTTTACCAGACACTCACTAGATTTATCGGACAACGCCCGCATGACTGGCACCACTGTATATATTATATACCAGAGACAAACAATATATTGGAATTAATATTTTTAAAACAGATTGAATGATTATTTACTGGTACGATGAGATGGAAATAATGCAAGAAATCATATAATTACTGGTATAATGTTACTGAACAAGATAGCTGCTCCTTTGATTAATTTTAGAGAAAGTAAGAATCACAAGACGAAACTCCAACAACATAATAACACTAGTCTGGTGTTAAAAAGAAATGACAGCTATGACTGAATGGATGATATAGTAAGAGGAAAATTTAAATAACTATATAGATGAAAAGGTCACAGACTAATTTAGAAGAGTACAGTGAAGATGACTCATTTATAAGATAACAAGAAAATGGTACAAGTTTAATAAAATAATGGAACCACACAACTGAAATGGAAAAGTAATGTTGATATTGTATATAGTATTACTGTATTAGTATAAATACCATGTATTAGAAATATTTTTTGACCTTTTATTTTCGTCTATATCTAAAATCATGACTATGTGGTCATACCCTATCACATGTTAACTATACTAGCATTTAAAATGATTTCATTTGACCCATGTATATACAGAGAATACCATGTAATCTGAAGTCAGAGGTGGATGTGGTATAAGCGTGAGGGAGAACTTAACAGATAGGTATGCTATAAATATTTAACATGTAAAGTTTATAAAACTAATTTACATGAAAAGAACAAATGTTTGCCTATAACCTTAGCATACAGTAACAATAATGTATTCATTGACCTGTAATACACTTAATAATTAATTTCTGTTGCTATGGTAACTACCTAATTGATAATTATCTTGTTAGTAAGTACATGACATTATCTTATATACAATGTATATGTAATGCATAACAACAGTTGGCCACTCAGCAGAATTGACCACCTCTCAGATAAATAATTAGCCACATTTCTGATGAATTAATCACCTCTCAGACAGTACATATGCCTCTGATACCGAATTAAGTATCATTTAACTGCATAAGCAGCACTAAATGCAAGTTAGAATCTAGCCATCACTCTAATATCCTGGAGAGAACACTGATATAATAATTATTACAGTGTTTAACACAGACATTACTAGATAAACTATGATGATCTAACTTGTATTGGATGTTTTATGTCTTCATTACAATTATATTATCGATGATAATATGAACATTACTAAAATTGTTTTAAAGTAAATAAATAAGTCAAATCATTATTATTATGATAATGGTAATCTAATGATTACAAATAAAAGAGGGTAGTTCAATCCATAATATAATATGTAATTTTGTGTTTGTCACTGCATGTAATAATTTTTGTATTACCTATACATGTAGCTTTATCTTGCTCTCATTGTATGAAGGAATTAACAAACAGATATTCAAGTTTGTTGCCACAAATTAAAACATAATGAATGATTAAATTGATTATCTTACATGTGTATGTGATACAAGTCATGAGAAAATGAAGCATTGAAGTTTCAATTTAAAGGATACTGGAAACTCTCTGTTGTCCTGTGTTTACAGATGAAGAGAACAGAATGCTCGACAATTAGTTACATGTACATGTACCATTCCACCATACGAGTGCTTTGTGAGGTAAGCTCATGAAAGTATGTTTGACATATCAACGGGTATGGTACTGTATTTGATGACGAAACAGCTACTTAATCCCCTTTATTATAGGGTACTTCTTAAGGGATAAATGACAAGAAGACAATTTCATTATGAGACATGTAGAGACATTTCAAAATACTCAAGGGTATGATTTAGTGCTGTACTGTGAGTAGGGTACATGACACACCCTTCACTTAGATGAGTGTCAAATATCATGTTTGTTCCATTGGAATGTGATAATTACAATGAATATTGTATACAAGTTGAACAACATGTCATGAATACTGAAAACACCATACATGAAGGTCACCTTGAAGTCAAGTGTGTGACGAGACAGTGGGTACTCAAAGTTAGATGTTTTGTGTGATGTGTCATGTATAATATACACGACATATCGCACAAAACATAAAGAATAATTATTGTATTACTATTTTATTATAATACTAAAAAAATAATCATTCCTTTTATAATTTTAGAATTTCAAATAACAGTGGGGAGATCTCAAGATTACCTAAACACAGCTGAAATTTATCTACCATATCTGATGTTCATCTTATACAGTACAAATACTATGTATAGAAAGGATATTTGATGAACATTTTTACTAGTTCGAGTCAATTGCTACTGAAAATTTTAGCTGTAGAGCTAGTCTTATTTTAAGTAATTTCAAGTCGTCACCATCCTATATCAATATCAACAAGGAGGTCATGTCTAACCATCTCAGACCTAGTTAATCACCGTGTGTTATTCCTAAAGACACCGTCCAACCTTCTGAATCACCTCATTGTCACGTGTATCTGACTGTCTGTTAGTAGTGACACTTCACTACAACAGCAATACCTAAAACTAACAAATAATATTATTATTTGTTAATGTACATCCATTATTTTAATAATGAGTATATTTTTTGGCAATTATTATCTTGTGTTAATATCACTTCAAATAATAAAAAAAACTATTATAGATACATGTATGTGTTATAGTAAATACAGTATATATAGTGTTTATTATATCCCAAAGATCTCATCCAATTGAAACCCCATACTATGAATATGAACTTCTTGTCTCATGAATAAAGTACCAAACTCTACAGAAAATAAGATTTGGGTGTGTCATATACTGCTTTTGAGATGGCTAAAGTTGATAATGTTGCTGTACTAGATATACCTACTGGTGGATATGAAGATCAACTCTTTCTTGATCTTCCTCCAGAATCACCTCATTGTCCAGTGTGTCTGTTAGTAGTTAGAGAACCACATGTATTATTGTGTTGTGGAACTCGTATCTGTCAGGTAAGTATTTTGAAGTACTCTGCGCAATCTGACCAATTCCTATACCTACCAGTAATTTGGCATGCCACATTACAAAATATTATACACAAAATGTAAAGTTTTTGTACCGTATATAATTATTTTTTACATGAAACACATTTTTAGACTATTTTGATGTTATAGATAATAAACCAGTCATACTAATACTTTTGATATTTTCAGGTGTGTATAGAACATACTAGAGCAAACAAACAGTCCTGTCCTTCTTGTAATACAGAGGAGTATACTAATATCTTCGATAGAAAACAACATCGTCTACTTTCCAAGTTGCAGATTCGTTGTACAAATGTTGAGAAAGGGTGTGAATGGGTGGGAGAGCTGGATGATCAAGAGAAACACCTTACTAATGAGTGTCTATATTTACCGGAAATGGATAATTCCAAAGAACAGGAAGAGAAACATGGAGACGAGACAAGAATGGAAGAACAGGATATGACAACATCAAGAGAAATCACTATACTAGAGAAGGAAATTGAATTGATACAAGAGCAGCTTGAAGCACACAAGAAGGAAATAGTCCAGACAGTCCCAAATGAACTGGTGATGTTACTAGAACATGCTACAGAGGTAGAATGTGAAGAAGTATTAGAATATCTGGAAACATTTGAGCAGACATACGAAGCTAAACAAAAAGAAATGCTAAATGAGTTCAAGGACGGCAGTGAAGAAATGATGAAGGAGCTTAAAATGCTACGAGAAAGTGCAGAGAGGCTACAACAGCAGACGGAAGAAGAGAGCACAAAAATGAGGAAGTTAGATGAGAAACTAACCAGAGATCATGAGAAATTTCAACTACAACTACAAACCACCAGCTTAAAAAATACTCACATGATCTTACAGTTGAAACAACAGTTATCACAAATGAAAGGTATTGTATATATGTATTTACTGATTTTTAAGCACACTCCTACTTTTAATCACATAATTCAAACTAAGCTCATAATTATTTATAACTGATATTTGAGTAGCTACATGATGTGATCAATAAAATCATGAGAGTTGTTAACCTCACTGATTATCAAAAAGTTCCCTTCAAATAATGAAGATTGTTTTTGGTTCATAACTTTCTTGGAAGGTATTAAATTATACATGTAAATGTATACAAATATACATTCATTACATTGTAATTACCAATTTCTCATGACTTTTACCAGGATATAATTATACTTAAGTAAATTTTCTTAGCCATGCATACTTTTACAAGATCACACTTAAGGCTTGTTCACAATATGCTTTGTGTCCATTGTGTTGTGCTAAAATTCTGAAAACTGATTGGTCAAACGCAATGTAGCTGGCGCAAAATAGAATCAGATCCTATCTTGCGTTAGGTTGTGTCTGACGGTTTTAAAAGAAACGTATCATCTTCAAAATATAATGCACTGACACAACACAAAGAAACACAAGGCCTTGAATCATATTGTGAACCAGGCTTTACTATACAGTAGTGTATGTACATAATTGTCTCATCCCCAGGTATGAGGATAGTGGTCTTATTAATAATTACAATTAACTAGGAATACGTATGCGCAGGACTGCCTCGCTCGCACTAAACTGTAGTCAATTAATATCCAGAAAGATGTGGTTTTAGTCACATAATGGTATAATTATTTGTCTTTGACACTTATAATGGGAGGAAAGAAGAGAGAATTTAGTGATTTGTCATCTTGTGATCCTTGCAATGATGCTAACATACATGGGATGGTCTTGCCTCTCGTTCACTCTCATCTAGATCTCGCTGTTTCTGTTTTCTACCTCTTAATTTCTCCTCTGTCTTGGCCTTTTCTGTAGCTCCCCGTCTTTGCATCCTTTTTCTCAGTGTATCTAGGTGTCGAAGGTGTGCTGTAGGTTCCTCAATGGTAGGTTCCTCACTCGTCTCTACTTTAGAGCAGTACGCCATCAACAATATGCGCGATCTATGGATTAATGTGCCTGTGGTCGTATGTTTAATCATTGCATTCCTAAGCATGACAGAACCACATATGTATATATATATATACAAACTAAGGTTGAGATTTCACTACACTACCGGATTAGTTGCCTCGCACTAAGGTGCTCGGCAATAAGGCTTCATATAATAGTCATGCAATAATACAGTAGTGTATGTACATAATTGTATCATTCCCAGGTACGAGGTTAGTGGTCTTATTAATAATTACAATTAATAAGATTTCCTATAAGAAGTCATGAAATGATGTTATATTTATATAGTCTCATATGATATAAGAAGTACATGTATATTAGTAGTATGGACATTGTTATAGGGTTATATCAGGATGTTATCATTCAAGCATTACACTATTGTATTGTGTGGTTTGTATAAGTACATGTATTATACTATTTAGAATATGTAATATATCTACAATACTATCCTTATATGAAGTAATGACATGTATTAGTATAATTATATTATCTTACATGTGATGATATTACAATACATTCAGTTTGTCTCTTAATTACATGTAAATATCAATCATCTTATATGTAGTATATATAATGAGGAGTATACTGTTACTAATCAATTCATAATTATATTATTATAACACATAATTATATTATGATGACTACATGTATGTGGATGAGAAAATGAGTCGCTTTGGAAATAATAATTTGTCAAATACTTAATATATTTAAATGTTCATTATTCAGTTATTTTATACATGAAGATAATTAATTTATAATCATAAAGTGAATATCAAATATCATTTGATATTCCTGACTGAATAGTGAACATTTAACCCTTAGAGGACTGAGATTGTTTTTCAAAATTCTTCCCATTTCCAAACACTGGCGTCTCTGCTGCATATATTTCGGCAAACAAAATTACCCCACTGCATGTTGGCACCAGCTACACCCACACGATTTCAGATTTTGGAAATGTAGCTACCCACCCAATTGCATAGGTGTGGTCTCTGTACTTCCAAATTGCGTGGGTGGTGAGAGGCTGAATCCCCTCCTAGCCTCCATTAACGGGGAGACACCCACCTTTAAAATTCCTCCTGTACTTGGTATTTAGGGCAAAGATTGGCCAAACATCCCTCAACATTTTAAGCTATTTACACGGGCTTATCCCTGACACACATTACAAACTTTTAGAGTGCTTTGTAATGCTAGGAATGCACTCCGAACCACGTAGGGGTAAAATCTCCCATATACATGTATGTGAGTGACATCAGTGCTCTAAGGGTTAAAGTTATGTGTTTTAAAAGCAAAATTAATTTTATTTCTCAAGAGACTAATTTTCTTATTCATAGTCACATATAATTGATATTTTAATGATTACTATTTAACTCAAATGATAACACAAGTACAGTTAATAATATTCATGATTTTAAATTTCAAAATAATCACATAACGTAGTTCAAATATTATAACACATGAAATTATACTACACATAGATTAATAATTATAATTATTATATTTCACAGGCCCTACAGTTCCTATGTGGTATTCTGCTCTAATTAGAAAGTCATCTCCTTCTATTCCACCATTCATAGTAAATGTAACAAATTTTACTGACTACAAGAAACTTAATGCTGTGTATTGTAGTGCACCATTCTATTCATCATATAATGGCTACAAGATGCAATTAGCTATTTTTGCAAATGGGCATGGTAAATGTGAAGGTGCACATGTGTCAGTGGTTGTATGCCTCATGAAAGGAACAAACGATAACCAATTGAAATGGCCTTTTACCGGAGACATCTCGATTCATCTCCTCAATTGGAGAGAGGATAACAAACATGTAAAGAGGATTATACACTTCAATGATAACACTTCTTTAAAGAGTCGTTCTAAAGTGATTGAAGGAGAGAGAGCTCTTGGATTTGGTTATTCAGATTTCATCCCCCACAGTGAACTATATTATAATCCTAGTAACAACACAGAATATATTAGCAGTGATACTCTCTGTTTCCTAATTGGAAATGTTTCCATACCTACAGGTACTTATTATTATTTATCATGTATTAATACATTTAGTATAGAATATGTATGTATGCACAGGAATAACAATATATTAATAACTAATGATTATGGCAATTCCATTTTAATATTCCTTCTTTTGTGGTATTAAGGTGAAGTGAGAAACTATAAAATTAGCTCTCAAATGTGACTGGATGATAAAACCAGTCTTATGATTTAGAACAAATACTTACCCAAAATACTCAACTAGTCATCATGGAGAGTACATTAGTCATGGTGTGTCATATGAATATCATATATTAAATATCATTAGGAAGTTAACCACAATGACACTGGATGAGTGAAGAAGTATATAAAAGGAAATCATTAATCATGTTGAAATGCCAACCCTACTCTTCCTAGGCCCAAATGATTCAGTGAATCTATATACACACTATGGTTCAGTGATCATGCCCTGACTAACATACCGCCCCTAATGACTAGTAATTCTCTCATCGTCCCACATTTCTGTCATTTTCTATATACATTGTACATATAGGAAGCCCACTAAATGTGGTATCCATTTCCCTGGATACCAAATATTATGAAATGCGGTGTTTAAAGGCCGTTAGATCAAATTATCATAATCTATAAGACTGTTTATCACATAGCCATACAGCTATCAGATATGTTGGTAGAGGTATATTGGTGCTCATTGGTTAACATGCTATGAGAAAATGGTAAATGGGGATTGATATAAGCTGAATATAGATTTTGATATCCAATTATTTGAGGAAAAAACTAGTTATAGAGTGAGAGGGAAGTAATCCTCATGATAAACATGTTGTCACTATCATAAAAGATGTTATTATAATATTATACACATGTGTTTAACATGTATGTGCGGAATAAATCCTGATAAAGGATGTAGTATGTACTTAATTAAAAACATGTGATTAATAAGTAACAGTACTAACCATGCAACCAGTATATATGATATTAGTATTGATATCAGGACATTCAAACACAAAAGAGTTTTAAAGGTAAATAAACAGTCTGATTTGATACTTTTATATTGTACATGTACATGGATACTATTAAACACACAAAATAAGTTATATAACATACAAGAAGAGAGTGTTCATTACTGAGTATTGATTATTAGTATCAACAGTATATACTGTGTATCAGTGTATCACTATGAACAGAGACACTGAAAATATTGTGCAAACGGTTTATTTCATGAATATTATTATTCTTAAGGGGTGTGGTTAACATACGTGTACATACATCATAGGTAATAAAGTAAAGGGATTGGAAACCCATAGAAACCGGGCTACATGTACTTGTTATTTCGCACGTTGCAGGCCTCAGCAAGCCTATGTAAACACGGTGAAAAGAAAGAAGAAGCTTACACTAAAAAGACTATTTCTGCACACAGTTAGAGGGTAAGCAAAGAATTGCCAGTATTTGAAGGTGCGCACAGCTTCTCTCGTCCAATTTACTGAAAAGTCGTACTATAAACTTTATAGACTCCTGTTTTATTTACCCTGCAGTTGTCAACAAATGTTTTCACTGTACCTATCACTCGACAACTAATAAACTACTAATAGTCAAAACATGTTATAGTACTATATATACATGGGTCATGAGACGAACCAAGTTTGGAACTTCCAGTATAAATAATAATCTCTCTACTCATCGAAATCTGCTCAAATGGTACCTAGATCGGCTGTACCTGTAATTTTCACAGGAATAGCCTAAATGGTGATTTAGACCCATTACATAATAACAGAATGATTGGGTCATGAGACAAACCACAATTTAAACTTACAGCATTGAAACATTAGCTACTAACTTACCTTTATTTACTGGATTTCCTATACTTTATCCATCGATTCACCATTTTCAATAAAGATTTCAAAATAATTTTCTAATTATGTGATAATTATAATACAGCCCCAAGTAGCATATTTCACCTGCGAAGACCTGTTTCCAATCCCTTTACCTTATTATCTATGCATACATGTAATATACATTATGTGTATGTAATTATAAACAAAACAATGTTTGATGAGATTTATAGTTATTAAGAATTAAGACACACCTTTCCTTGTTCATAATAATTATCATTTCCTTATATGGTAATTATACTATTACACATACATGTACATATATCTCTAATTGAGACAAGCCTGAGTCACAATAAAGAATAGTACATGTATATAGTCATTAGTGATGAACCTCAACATATGTAGAGTACATGTACACATCTAGTCATATGATATTTTGATGACATTACAACATACATGTACATGTACTTGAATTTAAATTTGAATGATGTGCATGATTCCCTGTATACTGAGTCAACATAACCAATAAATTGATAGAAGATCACTAGATATATCTCAAGTGGTGTGACTACATGTAGTTTAGGTGGAGCTTCTCCATTACAATTAACAAATCATTTATGCAAAGCAAGGGACTAGCACAAAATAGCATGAAAGCTAATACTAGGTCAGCCCAAAGTATTTGTGATTTATCAATTATTATTGTACTGAAATGAAGATTACAGTTTATATAGCAGACAAAAAACATTACACAGTTCATCAGACCCTTACTCAAACATAGTCTCATCCCCAAAAGCTCATGCTCTTAATTAGTAAAAGGTCAACTGGTGACTTCAGTATAGTTTCTTGTTATTGAGCAGATTTCTGGCTAACCAATCAAATTTGTGATGTCACAACAATGTTAAAGAAAATTACTTTGTTTATCAAGTCTATAAAAAGCATAGTTTTGTAGATAAAATAATAAAGTGCTACAATACAGTTCTTATCTGTAGTGATCCATCATCTTTTCAGTGATACTTTTTATGGCCCGTACCATCCCTATGATTGCTTTCCCACGGGTTCGAACTATATATATATATAATATTATATATAATATATATTCTTGTGTCACCTACGCGAGTATGCGTTGTATATGTAGTTAAGGAAGTTACATCTTCCCGGGGGCTCGGTCAATTAATGGGCGTGGCACGTAAAAGAAGTTTAAAGAACACGCGATCAAGCTCTACAGATCCCAGCAGAAAGAAAACTGTGTAGCTTACGTAGAAACTGGAACAAATAGCTAGCTATCCTACCTGAAATATATTCTTTAAGTTCTACAAGGTTCTTTAAAAGGTAAACAGAGTAGATAATCAGAATAATAACTATAGTATGCTGTTGTGTTTCAGGCATGATAAAGTCAGCCATGATTACTGAATGCTGGACATCACAAAGCATACTTTTATCTTCACTTAAATTTGTAAAGCAATCATAGGGATGTTTTTTTCTCTATATCCACTTGTTAGTTTCAAATGACAAGAAATTCAATTAAAGTCACCAGATATCTTTCGTTTGTTAATAGTGTGGGTAGTGGAGACAAGACTACATGTATCTCAAACCAAATATGGAGTGAGCACAAATGTGCTTGTACTTAAAACTGCTATAAGCACATTTTTTGGAGTGCTTGAAAGTGCTCTTGATCATCTTTCTGGTAAAGTGCTTGTGCTTATGCTTAAGCACGTTTTATTAAAAGTGCTTACGAAGTACAATTAAGTGCTTGTTAAGTAGAAATGATTCATAACAGTTTATAAATTACTTTTAAATATATACATGTACCAGGCTGATAGTTTTAAAATGTGTAATTATCATGACTTTATAGCATAGCTGGAAGGTGTTTTGGACTGAATGATGACAAATTAAAGACAGTACTTTTCAAAAAACAATGTTTATAAAATGTAACAATAATCTAATTCACTAGAAATTGCTTTTTTGGCGCTGTTTAATTAGAAATGTGCTTAAAATTATGCTTGAACCACTTTCAGGGTGCTTCAGTTTGTGCTCAAAGTACTTCCGCCTGTTCAACTATATGAGCAGTTTACAGCTTCAAGCACTTTACTGTATACTTCAGATTATGCTCAAGCACTTTCTGAAGTGCTTCGCCCTATGTCTGTCTCAAACTACTTGATATAACTTATACAACATATTACTACATATGAATATACTGAAATGAATATTTATTAATAATTATATAAATTTTGATAATAATACCATGTTGAGTTATTCTTATCTGTCTGAAGATATTATACATGTGTCATGTCTACTACATATACATGTACATGCGTATCATTAACTTACATGTACAATATCACCGCTTTATGAATTATAATTATAATTATTACTAGCATAATGAAAATTATAGACAATCATGTGACATGTCATGTGATACATAACCATCAATCTTAATGTGGCACTTCAGAGCACAAATTAAAAGCCTCATTTAGAAATGACGTTTCACTCTGTATTATGTAAACTCAAATTGTTAGTTCAGATATACATCTCTCCTATTGAGAAGATTAATGCAAGGTTCTAGCAAAAGAGTTGAAGAGAGGTGCTGCACCACTCTATGTAATGCCATTTCCCTTTGACATGATCAAAGGAATGTAATTAAATCACAAATATCCTTTGATTTCTATGCCAGCACCACTATGTTAAAACACTGGATTAATGTACATAATAATGTTATGATATTAAAATTTTGTTCATGAATTATAATGTGATTGTGTTTTGAAACAAACACAATGATTATGTTTAAAAGCTTCATGTAAGCCTGCATGAAATAATTAGAGTATATATGGTATTACACTATCTAGTATGTATTCTAGACAGGGGTAGGGTTCTATTATAGTATTGTACATGTAATCAGGAGCGCATGATGGAAAAAAGTAAGAGAGAAGGAGCGTGAAACTCCCACACATTGAATGCCGTTAATTACAGTATGTCTCAATAAAAAGTTAACGTTGCGTTGTACAAAACGAAGCGTACAACGATGTGAAGTACGGTGTTTTTCAGGCTAAAACACGTACTGCAGGGTTTCCAATTACTCATTTTGGAAAACGATGGATCGTTTATACGGTAGGATGTCACGTGCACGTTGACATGGACTCCACGTGTAACCAATCGTAGTATTGTCGTTGTAAGGTTGGTTTGGTCGTTTTTTATGGCCCGTAGGGCCATCCCTATGATTGCTTTCCCACGGGTTCGATGTATGTTTATATATATATATTCTTGTGTCACCTACGCGAGTATGCGTTGTATACGTAGTTAAGGAAGTTACATCATTCCCGGGGGCTCGGTCAATTAATGGGCGTGGCGCGAAAAAGAACGCGCGATCAAGCTCTACACACCAGCAGAAAGAAAGCTGTGTAGCTTACGTAGACACTGGAACTAATAGCTAGCTATTCTACCTGAAATGTATTCTTAAAGTTCTACAAGGTTCTATAAAAGGTAAACAGAGTATATAATCAAAATAATAACTATAATAGGCTGTTGTGTTTCGGGCATGATAAAGTCAGCCATGATTATAGTCTGGCATAGCCAGACCCACCGCTGAAGGGAGGGGGGTCTGGTGAAACGCGTATACTAAAGTTGTTCTAGTGGAATGCAATTAAGCTGCAGCAATTACATAATCTCAGTAGGTGTTGTATAAATATATACACTGCAGATGAAATAATTTATGATCTATCATGATAGCTGTCAGTGGACTTACAACAATTACTATTGATGGCTTTTCAATGGGGTAGAGATTATCAAACACCCAAGGAAGGCAAGCATAGCAAAGACTCTTTCCATACTCTGTTGGAAGCACACCAAATACATCTTCTCCTTTCACAACGCTGATTATCACATCCATCTGCTTATCCTTTAATGAATCATACCCTAATCTCTTCGCAGCAGTCGTTGAAGCCATTACTACATCTCATTCTGTTACTGCAGATCTCTTCTAATTTTCGCAGGTGATAATAATATTCATAACAGTGATAATCATATTCATAAACAAATAATAATATTCATTGTGACCACAATCGCTGCACTGTAGGCTGCAGTAGAACAACTTTGGTATACGCGTTTCACCAGACCCCCCTCCCTTCAGCGGTGGGTCTGGCTACGCCAGACTACCATGATTACTGAATGCTGGACACCATAAAGCAATCATAGGGATACTTTTTTCTCTATATACACTTGTTTTTTCTCCCGTTGGAACGTCATTTTTATTTGTTGTGGAGTACAATGTCTTTGAGAACAGTACTTAAAGTGTCAGGTAAGATGTTAAAATGTTACTATTGTGATTTTAATCAATCATTCTTTAATAGCTGTATCATGTTTTTAATATATATATTGGCCAGATGAAGATGCCCTATCTAGCAATGTTGTTTCTCCTAAAGAAAGTTTGGTGAAAGGACAGTGGTGTAAGATAAAGGAAAGAAGGAAGATGTATGATGGGAAGATTGTGGTCTGTAGTCAAAGAAAAAATAATCTACTGAGCAGACTTGTTGTATCACTGACTTAGAAAATTACCTGAGTTGTATCATTACAAAGTTATCATTGGAATTAGAAAATCACTTAATTTGAAAATCATTAAATTAAAGTTGTTGGTAATAAAATGTTAAATGTGATGGAAGTTTGGTAATCATGTTCAATACTAAATGTTTGATAACCATGGAAATAAAATTTCAATAATAACTAATTGAAATAACATTATAAATGTTTGGTAACCATGGATATATAATCACTAACAGTAGCAAGAAACTACATACAACTGAAAATATTGTATTATTATCGAACTACAGATGTCTCGAGTAAGTCCTGCATAAAAAAAAGTGCAAGATAATATTAATGATTAGTGAAATCTTTTGTGCATTCGGTAGCTTTTAAAAAAGCTGAACAGAGTGACTTAGCTTTGACAAAAGCTCTTTGTGAAGTAAGGAGGACCAACATTATGTTATAATAATTATTACATTTTTATATAACAAATGTTTTATTATGGCCCACATGTCAAGACAGTAGTGCTGTCATCTCATGCACAATGTAGACAGAGTGGTCTATATTTAAAAAAATATAGACCTCTATATACAATTAGGAGCTTTTTGGTCAACTTCATTATGGGCTATATAATATATGGAAACACCAAATCAAAGGGATGATGTCACCACCATACTAATACATATATTATATATATATAATAATTATATATATATATATAAATTTAAACAATATACCTTGGTTTAGGACGAGGAGTCTCTAATTTTTTCCTGCAACAAAATTGTCGATGGGCTTCTAGTTGAACTGTACACTCATCGGTAAATACAACGTTGTAAAATTCGTCATCCTTGTAGTGCACAGCCCATTCGTATCTCTTCGGCTTGTTTACATCACGAATAAGCTGCCAGTAAGCGCTTCCTCTGAAAGTCCAGCCAAGAGAACTTCTACATCGAATCGACAAGTAATAAACTGAATGAAGCTGTCTCACGTGACCAAAACAATTGTAGCTACGGACGCACGTAGCAACGGAAAAACAACGATGGTGCCATATGGTAACACAACGATTGACTGCGTATCGTAGAACGATCCGTTTTGTACAACGGAATGTTAACTTTTTATTGAGACGTACTGTAGATATTTTTGTTGCATTCCCACACTAGCCGATATACTATTTTTAGACACCACATGAAACTGTTATGGCGTCGATAAAGAAGACCAAAGGAGTGTCAATACCGCCTGTTGTTACTCCTAGAGAATCTCCTAGACTAGCTGCTCAAAACCTTTTAGAACAAGAGATGACTAAACAAGTTACTTCAGTGAGAGAAACACGTAAAAAAATTATTTTAACCAGAGGCGAGTCCAAAGCTTTGTTGGATTAGCTTCAATCTTTTATTAAATGTTCTGAGAAGTACAGATTGTTAGAAGCTACTTCTATTACTGCGGAGATTGAGTTTAATGTGATAAAGACGTACCTTCACTAGAAGCATCAACACTTTTCCAATAATTGTTTGCAGGTCAAATTGCTAGTAATATTTTCAACAAAATCCTTTCGCGATTGACTGAATTGTAATTGAACTCCATTAAGCAGTCCATCGATTGCTTCTGTTGCTACATCCTTGTGGGAAGCTCTTTCTAGATCTTGTAGCAAGTTTTTTCGAAACTATCTATTCTTCTTGAAGCCATGCTGTATCACATGGTGTCTAAAAATAGTATATCTGCTAGCGTGGGAATGCAACAGAAATACCTAATTAACAGTATTCAAGCGAGGGAGTTTCATGCTCCTTCTCTCTTACTTTTTCCATCATGCGCTCCTGATGTAATATAATACCATATATACTCTAATTATTACATGAAGCATGTACATGTATATGAGGCTTATCTACTTGAATACAACCAAATAGAGCTTACTATACAAAACATCTAAATAGTAAACATTTGATAAAAATTACATTTGATGAGTTCACAAACATAGTGTGGACATATCAACTATTCCTGGTGGTATTGTTTTCACCAGACCACTATTTGGGCCAATATATAATCATAATTATTTACAATATAATTATATTAATTAATATTTACAAAGACCATTGGGAAATACATGAGAAATCACTGCACATCAGCTGAAACATCAGTAGCTAATAGTAATGGAAGGTCACTGTCATAATATATGAGTAATCGATTAGATACCAATTTTGTTTTCACTGTGTTTATAGCTTGGTCACAAGCAGATGTCTACTTCTACTTACTATCTAGTCTTAACCCTTAGAACACTGATGTCACATATGTGACGTTTCACCCCTACATGGTTCGGAGTGTGTTCCTAGCATTATGAAGCCCTCCAAATCCTTATAATCGATGTGAGGCACAAGACCATGAAAATGGCTTAAAAAATTGCTGCTTTTTCAGCCGCCCTTTGGTCTAAATAACGAGTACGGGGGGAATTTTAAAGTGGGGTGTCCCCCTGTTTTGAGGGGGTTCGAAGGGGGCGCATCCCCATTGCCGCCCAGGCAAATTGTGGTTTCAGTGACCCCGCCCACGTGCTCTGGTGGGTACCTGAGGCATTTCCCTTGCTGTAAAACCTGAAATCGTAGGTGTAGCTGATACCACCATGCAGTGGGGTCATTTTGCTTGCCCCAGTTCCAGTCAAAAAAGGGAGAGCACTGCATTTGATTTAATCCTACAAAGCGCTTGGGGACTTTCGAGTACCGGTAAGCAAGTTGGTAGAAGTAGTGCTCCACGTTGGAAAAGGAGCCAAGTTTGGGATAGAGAAAGTGAACGGTGGCCAAAATATATGCAATAGAGTCACCAGTGTTGGAAATGGGAAGTAATTTGTAAAACAAGCTCAGTGCTGTAAGAGTTAATAGATAGATATAGGACTGAAGCCAGATTAGGGAAAACATTTACCATTGTCAGTGCTGCATACAGAAAATGAAGCTAGGGGGGCAATATGAGACTTTTGAGAACGTAGGGGGGGCAACGATGTTACCATGTGCCGTAAGCACATATTGGCAAACTAAGGGACTTTGTGTGACATTTTGGGAAACACTTGTGTATTTTTCTGTAACAGTTGAAATTTCTAGCCATGTATTTCCTGATTATCTACTCTAGAGTCATTCTGTATGACGAAAACTACAGCAATGTCAGCACACAGTTCAGCATTGCACCATTTAAGACTTAGACTATACAGATATAACATGAAAGAGATCAAAATCAGTAATCATTAATGCTTTTGATCGCTTTCATGTATCTGTATAGCTGGTCTAAGTGTTGAATGGTGAAAATTATGGAAATGCTGAACTGTGTGCTGACTATGCATGTGGTATTTACTTTTACGTCACACTCATGAAAGTCTAGGGGAGGGCAGGAGCTCCCCTAGGGAGGGCGAATGCCCCCCCCCCCCCCTAAATGCAGCCCTGATTTTAGTAGACAAGCCCTAGCAGGAATCTCATCTGTTGCACATTCTAGGGTACTGGGGCATTACGAATAGCTTCAAGCTTTTTGTCTTAGGAATGCAATCCCTTCTCATCTATTACATAGCCTAAGTACTCTACATTATTAGTTAAAATCTGCACTTACTATGCTAGTGTTTCTCACAGTTCATTGATCAGGGAATCCCATTTCAAGCCAGCTCAGATTATAATCAAAATAGGACACATTGTTACATTGATGATATTTTGGTGTCTGGATCTACCCTTACTCAGTACCTAGAGAGCTTGGAGGAAGTTTTGAAGAGAATTGCTAATGAAGGAGTCATTGCGAAGAACTTTCTTGTCTTCTGAGATGCTATTGGAATCAAAATAAAGTTTACAATATCATGCAAGCTCAGAAAACACTTTGTAAACATTATTTAAAATATAATTATATATTGACCCAAAACTACATGGTCCAGTAAAATTAAACCAACCATACATGTACATGTATAAACCACAAATTGAATACAACTGCTGAAATTTTATTCACTGCCAGCTGTAAGTCATGTATACTGACACATGCAGCTACTGTTGGATCACTTACACCTAATCAGTCACATGTAGCAAGTAATATACAAACAAAGTGACACTTATATACATGTACATGTGACTTGTATCAACATTTACATGTATACACTACCTGTACAACATCAATACTAAACACCTATACATGTACATGTACAGTATATACACTTACATGTACTGGTTTATCATACATGTACATGTGACTTGTATCAACACTTACATGTATACACTACCAGTACAACATCAATACTAAACACCTATACATGTACATGTACAGTATATACACTTACATGTACTGGTTTATCATACATGTACATGTGACTTGTATCAACACTTACATGTATACACTACCAGTACAACATCAATACTAAACACCTTTACATGTACAGTATATACACTTACATGTACTGGTTTATCATACATGTATAAACATCATCTTTTTATGATATTGTATATCTTATCTGTACAATCATCACTATGTTTATCATACTATGAAATATCACTAGTATACTGATTATATATCTAGTACAGTACATACATGTTTATTATACTTATATTATACTACATGCATTACAATAATATGTACATATACATCTAATAGGTTATATATCCAGTGTGTACATGTATTACTATATATAATATTAAACACTACCTGTAAAATATCAATACTAAACACCTATACATGTACATGTATATCCAGTGTGTACATGTATAATATATAATTATAATATTTAACACTACCTGTACAATATCAATACTAATTCCAAAGCTAACTTCAAAGCCAGCTGTTTCTATCTTCTCAAATACCTAACTGGATTATAAGCTGATGAACAGTAGACTAACCAGCAGAACCAACGCTCACTTAGCATGTCTGTAACATCATTTATATTAATATCAACCTTTGATTATATCTACATGATCTCATCATGAAGAGGTCAATACAAATACATAATAAACGAGGATTAAAAATACCCAAAATCACCTTACTAACAGGTAATATGATTGTGTTATGTATTCCTGTACAGATCACTGTATGACTTATTATTTCACATGATTAGGGCTTTATAAAGTATATTTCACTTCATCCATAAACACAATCACATTGTATTTGTTATAGACTAATTATAATACTATCGTAAAAAAAAATGGAGTAAATTAATAACATTACTCTCTTTTTATAACTACAAATATACATGTAGATAATCAGGTTAGCATTCAGTGCCTCCAATTACATGGATTTTTCACTAATTATATGAAATTATACGTATAATAATATGGATCACAGAACATTACACTACAAGTACAGAAAGTGCATGCTTTGACTAAAAACATGGAGTGTCTTTCAGTAGCAGCTCAGATCTAGTAAAGCCTATAGTAGTGAGTCTACAGCTAGTAGTGTTACAGTTAGTGATACTAATGTCAGTGTACCTGCTAGAGAAAAAAACTAAAATTTCAACTAAACCAACCAGTTGTTCTGGACCAGCTGTACTGAATAACTGAGTGTATATATATATGTTATTCATCATGTTTTTATTTTTGAAAATACATGTACGTAAAGTTTCATAACAATACTTAAGATTATAAACACTAAGAGTAATTTCTAGTTGGAGGCACTGAGCTATGACAATGGCTCTTAATGTAATAACTTATTTAGCTAGTAGGCAAAACCAGAATAGGTAAAAATGGAGTAAGCAAACCCTGAAGATACCTATCTAACATAAGTAGGCTTTCACAAAATTAAAGTACAAGTGTGTATAAGAGGATATTACATCATCCCCTAAAGGAATATATCTTGTATGTAGTATGATTAACAAGTTATGTTGAATGAACTACAAAATATTTAAGTGTAGTACTTGTATAACACTAATGATATAACAATGATATTAAATACAATGTTGTATATGGTATGACTATGGAATTGTGAGGTTATGCTCTACTATATAGTCACAATGTAGTCAGGTGTGTGACCTCATCTTTATGTACAAGGGAAGTACATATACATGTACATGTACATTGTACATTAGTTGTCTTGTTGCAAAACGTTTGATCATAGGAAGTGACATACATATACATATGACATTTGCTGATAATATATATTATTGATATAATGATTGTGTGAAGATATACCTAATATATGAGATACTATTACAGTTTTGTAGATTGTAGAAATGTGTTTACTAGTGTACTAGCAGACTACTGAACCACACACTAATTATATATGCTTCAGACATACCCAAAGTGATATAAGTACACTTTATTAGTACATACATACAATATGTACTTTCCCTAACCCTTCATCTATGCAAGAGTCAGGTCATGTCACTGACTAAAAATACATTGTATGTACACACTTTAATAATCACAATTTAAGACTAAGACCTTAGGCTAACACTAATTTTCATGAAAACTGAATAAAGGTTTTGTGTATTTTGTATAGTGTGTTTGTATAGTACATGTGTATATATATTATAACATTCAGTTGAATTACAGAACATATAGAAATGAAATCAATACATGTAATACATGTAGATTAAAAATTTAAAATATCAATTTATATCGTGTTACTATGTTGTTACTGTATTTGCAGGTTTTTAAGTGTATGCGCTTATTGACAAAAGCGATAAGAAATATGCATAAAAATTTTAGTATGTGTTTAATGTGCTTCAACACTTCCACACTCTCAGTCACGCCCACATTAGTGCACATGATGTTTCTATATTAGAAAAGTGTCCTTGGTGCTTGTGAACAACATGTTTGCTTCATTTATTACTTTTGTGTATCTTTTCCTAGGAGTACCGCACATGCGATCACTCCCACAAAATTAATTAATAATAATTATAATGTAAATTAATTATTAATAATATTCTGCATGCACTTAAATGTCAGCTACAATACCAGTAACCAGTATGTACTTATTTGCAAATATGTGCTATATACAAACCAAGCATGTGCTTAAAAACCTCCAAATATTGTTATACAAACTGTATTTATCAGTTTATAATTTATAACTTCCAGTATGCTGACAAAGTTCTTAACTATGATAATAGAGTTATCACACATGTAGTAATGGCATGCAGGTTATAAACACTTATGGATTGTACATATGTAGTCTATTTTACCCAATATGTTTCATATCATCTTGTGGACTCGGTCATATCACCACCATGTTATATTTCCACAATAGGCCACACACAAATTCCATAACTATAATGTAAAACTGATGTGATAAAATGTGACTAATATAATAAGATACACTTACACATTTCGCATAGATTTCATCATCTTAATCCAGAGAGACACAAGCTGATATCAGTATTATTATAAATACTATTATAATACTTAGCTATATTATAAATACTGATAATAATATTATATAGTGTTACTTAGTTATTATTCTGATAATAGACTAGCTTTATAAAATTATATCTATTACAATTTGTATTATGTAAATTCAAATTATTCAGTTCAGATATGCATCTCTCCTATTGAGAGGATTAATATTCATAATACCAACATCAAGTTGTCATCGTATTAAAGTTTTCCTAATGGATTGTAATGTGACTATGTTTTAAAATCAACATAATGATTGTTTAAAAGCTTCATGTAAGCCAAGCATGTAATAATTGGAGTATATATGGTATTACACTATGTACATACACACTATGGTTCAGTGATCATGCCCTGACTAACATACTGTCCCTAATGACTAGTAATTCTCTCATCGTCTCACATTTCTGTCATTTTCTATATACACTGTACATATAGGAAGCCCACTAAATGTGATATCCATTTCCCTGGATATCAAATATTATGAAATGCGAGTGTTTAAAGGTCATGTGATCAAATTATCATAACCTATAAGACTGTTTATCACAGAGCCATACAGCTATCAGATATGTTGGTAGAGGTGTATTGGTGCTCATTGGTTAACATGCTATGAGAAAATGGTAAATGTGGATTAATATAAGCTGAAGATAGATTTTGATATCCAATTATTTGAGAAAAAACTAGTTATAGAGTGAGAGGGAAATAATCCTCATGATAAACATGTTGTCACTATCAAAAAAGATGTTATTATGTGTGAGTATGCACACATAAATGTCTCATGATTGGCTCACGACCAAATAAAGTCCCCTGGTCCCGGACACAATTATAATAAGGATACTAACCTTTGTGCTCAGAAATGTCCTATGTTTATGTTTATGTTTGATGTACACAATTTAAAACATTTCAATTTGTTTTTCCTATGGTATTAGTTTACTTGCAAGTTGAGCTGTAAGTCTACCTCACATACTAGTTGTTGGGTAGAGTGGGTCTCATAGGTACACAAATTAGTACAGGTATATCTATGGGTGTACGTCCTGATTGGGGAGTGTAGTGCATGAATGCACTACTGGAGGATGTTGGGTGCCGACATACACTCCCCTATCTAAATGTAGGTGTGGGCTAGCTGGGTATGCCATTATTGGACATGGCTAGGGGAGTGTGACTGAGTAAGGTCATGCTACCTCTGAGTTTAGCAGCATGGTACCCTCATCCTAGTGATGCTAATTTGCTAGGGGTACCGACTCTGCTGGTCCAAGCACGGTACCCTCATCCTAGCGATGCTAAAGTGGCTAGGGGTACTCAAAAACATGCTTTGCTGTGCTACATACATGTAATAGTCAATGACATAGGGGAGTGGCCCTTGCGATATTACCAACCTCTTTTTCCGGTTATGTGTTGTAACCGGAGAAGTCAGCTTAGCTTATTGTATATCTGATTCCCAAAATGTTAAATGATGTTTAGACAGCAGGTTTAAAGATAGTTAACAGTTGGGGGAGGGGCTGCTCCTTTCACAGCATGCACGCATGTGCACAGGACCAAGCAACTGCCTCGTGCAAGTAAAGATTATCGAGTCTACTGTCTCCATTCACCAGCTTTCCCTAAAATTGTATTTGTCATCTCATTTTTGTTGTTCTACCGTTTAATTACATGTGATGTCTGTGTTGTGTGTTGTGTATTGTTTAGTTATTTCCAATTTCCGCTCCTTTCAGGAGTGGGACATTCGCTTGGGCATGGCGGGTGCCGACATACACTCCCCTATCTAAATGTAGGTGTGGGCTAGCTGGGTATGCCATTATTGGACATGGCTAGGAGGGTGTGACTGAGTAAGGTCATGCTACCTCTGAGTTTAGCAGCATGGTACCCTCATCCTAGTGATGCTAATTTGCTAGGGGTACCGACTCTGCTGGTCCAAGCACGGTACCCTCATCCTAGCGATGCTAAGGTGGCTAGGGGTACTCACAAACATGCTTTGCTGTGCTACATACATGTAATAGTCAATGACATAGGGGAGTGGCCCTTGCGATATTACCAACCTCTTTTTCCGGTTATGTGTTGTAACCGGAGAAGTCAGCTTAGCTTATTGTATATCTGATTCCCCAAATGTTAATACTAGTATAATGAGAATTATATACAATCATGTGACTGTCATGTGATACATAAACATCAATCTTAATGTGGCACTTCAGAGCACAAATTAAAAGTCTCATTTAGAAATGACATTACACTCTGTATTATGTAAACTCAAATTGTTAGTTCAGATATACATCTCTCCTATTGAGAAGATTAATGCAAGGTTCTAGCTAAAGAGTTGAAGAGAGGTGTTGCACTACTCTATGCAATGTCATTTCTCTTTGACATGATCAAAGGAATGCAATTAAATATCCTTTGATTTTCGTGCCAGCACCACTATGTTGAAAACACTAAAATACTGGAGTATACTGAATTATTGAATACAACCAAATAGAGCTTACTATAGAAAACATCTAATAGTAAACATTTGATAAACATTACATTTGATCAGTTCACAAACATGGTGTGAATGTATCCACTATTCCTGTTGGTGTTGTTTTCATCAGACCACTGTTTGGGCCAATATATAATCATATTAAATATTTACAAAGACCATTGGGAAATACAGGGGGAAATCACTGCACATCAGTAGCTAATAGTAATGGGAAGTCAAAATATATGAGTAATCTATTAGATACTAATTTTGTTTTGTCTGTGTTTATAGCTTGGTCACAAGCAGATGTCTACTTCTACTTACTATAAAATAAAGTTTGCAAAAACATCATGTTAGCTCAGAAATCTCTTTGTAAACATTATTTAAAATAATTATAATTATATACCAAAACTACATGGTCCAGTAAATTAAACCAACCCTACATGTACATGTATAAACCACAAATTGAATACAACTGCTGAAACTTTATTCACTGCCAGCTGTAAGTCATGTATACTGACACATGCAGCTACTGTTGGATCACTTACACCTAATCAGTCACATGTAGCAAGTAATATACAAACAAAGTGACACTTATATAAATGTACATGTGACTTGTATCAACACTTACATGATAATACATACACTACCAGTACAACATCAATACTAAACACCCATACATGTACATGTATATCCAGTGTGTACATGTATTACTATATATAATATTAAACACTACCTGTACAATATCAATACTAAACACCTATACATGTACATGTATATCCAATCCAGTATGTACATGCACAAGTATTACTATATATGTACATGTACTATTAAACACTAGTTTACTTTAGACATAAGGCTAATATCATAAGGTACATGTACATGTGTATTAGAAAAAATAATAAAATAAAATAAGTCGGCATGGACTATGAATGGTGATTGAACCATGGAACTTCTGGTATCTAGTCAGGCACTTTTACGCCACCAGATACCTTGATGGCAGAAGAGCATAGCATTGTACTAATTCCAAAGCTAACTTCAAAGCCAGCTGTTTCTATCTTCTCAAATACCTAACTGGATTATAAGCTGATGAACAGTAGACTAACCAGCAGAACCAACGCTCACTTAGCATGTCTGTAACATCATTTATATTAATATCAACCTTTGATTATATCTACATGATCTCATCATGAAGAGGTCAATACAAATACAATACATGTACATAATAAATGAGGATTAAATATATGAATGATAAATACCAGCTTCTTTTAAATAGTTGAGAGGCTATTTAAATGATGTCACAATATTTCATACTCTGGGATATACCAGATATTCTTCATGAAATGAGTGGTAAAAGAAAGCTTGATTCTATTGTATTATGTGGAAACAGAATAGTTGTAATCATATATACCTAGTATGTTATTCAACTACACTTAGGAACTACCAGACTAAAGGGTTTTATCAACATTATATTACCAGTAGTAGAACACAACAAGTACATGTAATGGATACTGTTATTATTGTTTTGTATAGTAGTTTACCACTCAAAATATCAGACTCACAGTGTGACACAGTTTACTTTTTATGTATTATCATGTAAAAGATGTAATCAAATAACCTCTAATAGGATATATTATTCAATTACATGTACTTTATATAATACATATATATATAGTCACTTCATTATCATATGTAATATAATTTTCATATCCTAAAGTTATATCATCATAATGTACATAGGTATAATTATCAATTAGATATGACATATTTAATAATCATCAACATTATAATTTTGTATAAAAACACATGTAGTAGCTTTATTTGGTAAATATGTACATGTGAGTAGCTACTAATATGTAAATACAAGTAACATGTTTCCATAGTAACCATGTATTTATGATAACAATGTATAATTTACTCATCCTATCATAACATACTCTATCTGATAATAGTGAACATTTAATATATTATGTACTCATAAACACTTGTTGGGTTGATATGAATGAATGTTTTGTGATATTTGATGATCAATTTCATTTCATTTTTCAGAAACAACTGGATGACAATTTAAACAAATTTGAGAATTTTTTGTGTATTTATAAATTAACTAGTACAGTGTGTAATACAGATGTCAAACGCTCCTACATATCATTGAACAGTTTATTCATACATGGGCTACTGTTATATATAGATACTAACCTCCTTGCATTATGATTAGCTTAGTCATCTACGAGGACATCAGTATCCTATTTGTGTCAGAGAATCTAGTTGCTTTATTAGAGATCTGTGTGCGTGGAAGTAACCAAAAGTAGCCAAATGTACATACATGTAGCAAGTTTCTATAGCCCAGTTGCTATGAAAAATATATGGTTACTAATATTATTAGCAAACATATACATGTACACTATATTCGTGATAACAATGTTCAAATGTACTGATCCTTTGTGTAGTATGGGATAATATTATAATATATTTATTAAAAATCAATTATAAAACATTTATTGGATGATTTAAGATAAATATTCATAAATATTGGATGTTGTATGTAGACTATGTACTAAAATAATTATTATGTACTAGTGTGTCATCCATGATGTAGCAGTGTATCAATGACACATGAGAGCATAGTACATGACACTACATAATGCATGACACACCATTACATAATAAATGATACATCAGTACATAACAGATGACACACCAGTACATAATAGATGACACACCAGTACATAATAGAACACACCAGTACATAATAGATGACACACCTGTACATGGTACATGTAGATGACACACCAGTACATAACAGATGACACTCCAGTACATAACAGATGACATACCAGTACATAGCAGATGACATAACAGTACATAACAGATGACACGCCAGTACATAACAGATGACACACCAGTACATAACAGATGACACACCAGTACACAACAGATGACATACCAGTACATAACAGATGACACACCTGTACATGGTACATGTAGATGACACACCAGTACATAACAGATGACACTCCAGTACATAACAGATGACACACCAGTACATAACAGATGACATACCAGTACATAACAGATAACACACCAGTACATAACAGATGACACACCTGTACATGGTACATGTAGATGACACACCAGTACATAACAGATGACACACCAGTACATAGCAGATGACACACCAGTACATAACAGATGACACACCTGTACATGGTACATGTAGATGACACACCAGTACATAACAGATGACACTCCAGTACATAACAGATGACACACCAGTACATAACAGATGACATACCAGTACATAGCAGATGACACACCAGTACATAACAGATGACACACCAGTACATAACAGATGACACACCAGTACATAACAGATGACACACCAGTACATAACAGATGACATAACAGTACATAACAGATGACACACCAGTACATAACAGATGACACTCCAGTACATAACAGATGACATACCAGTACATAACAGATGACACACCAGTACATAACAGATGACACACCAGTACATAACAGATGACATAACAGTACATAACAGATGACACACCAGTACATAACAGATGACACACCAGTACATAACAGATGACACTCCAGTACATAACAGATGACACACCAGTACATAACAGATGACACACCAGTACATAACAGATGACATACCAGTGCATATTAGATGATATAACTAGAGAATGCTAGCATGAATGCTAATCATTGTGGGGCGAGCCTGAGGAGGTGCCGCTTAAAGTGTTTAATTTCTTAATTATCAGTTTTAGTGGTTAGTTGTCTGAATTTATTCGCTTTAATGTTTGAGTCCCTAATAAGGTTTCCAAACATATGCAATGTGTCAACCCATACTCTGTAAACTAGGCATGGTGCCTATGTGGTTTAAATTCGTTAACACATAGGAATAAAAATATTTTTATGGAATATGTATGCAAACATATATATATATACATATAATGCAAACTTTCCAGCTAACTGATAAGTGTGGGGCTCGCTCAGGCTCGCCCCAATAACAATTATACACTTGTACTTCATGTAAATAAACTCGATATTAGATGTTATTATGATACTATACTACAATAGTATGATATAAACCCTACCCCTGTCAGGATATATACACGAAACATGAACCTGATTATACATGTTACACTGTGTACATGTAATTGAATACTAAAGTACAAATACATGATGCATGTGAAACAATTAATAACACCTGATATTAATAACAAAACATTTTAAATCCCAATTATACACCCATTATCAAAGGGACACAAACATCTTGTTTCATAAGCACTTGTAGTGAGTGACACATGATAAATGTTGACAGAAAGATGACATTCTACAATTAACAGGTCTATTTACAAGATAAGGAGTGAATCCATAAACCATTCCATAACTACTGGAAAGAAATAACATTTCCACTTCATTTCCATGCTACATGTACAAAACAGTTATAGTATACCTCCACATGTACACATGGAATATATATTATCACTGTAATGATACAACAGTGACTACACTCTCAATAAAAATATATTCCATGTGGCACTTGTAGGTACATGTATTATATAACTATTACAAACAACACTCATATGTGACTTATGGATATGAAAATCAGTCATTTGTCAAATAATAATTTGGTCAAATGCTTATATTTAAATGTTCATTACTAGTCATTTTGAACAGGAAACTAACTAAATTTGGAATTTAGGTAGAGCAATAGTTGTTATTTACTAAACTAAAATATGTGAGTATTGTTTAATTATAATTATACATGACATGTAGAATATTATATATCTATTATACACAACACCACATACTATATAACATTATTATAATAATTATTATAACATGTAGTATTGTACATATCTATTATAAACAACACCACATACTATATAACATTATTATAATAATTATTATAACATGTACATGTAGCATACCTCCACATGTACACATGTAATATATTGATACTGTGATGACACCATACCATCAATAACAATATATTACATGTGGAGATCAGAGGTACATGTATGATATAACAATTACATACAATATCCACATACTATAATTGTAATTAACTAGTATATTAATAATTATTGTTATTGTTATATTGTTATGTAGTTACTATAGACATAGTATATTATACATGATATCTAGTTCTGAATTATAATAGGAACATGTAACCTAAACTGGATACTAGGATAAGAAACATCACTTGTGTAATTACTATAATTTGTGTTGGAGTCATTCCCTTTCATGAGCTTCTGGTATGAAATACATATATAGACATGTATAAATTATTATTATCTACATGTATACATAGTCCTAGTTATATATCTGCAAACAGGAGTGATATACCTCCTACAAAATCAATTATGTTGCTATGACAACATAGTATCTTATCCTATGTCAATATTGTTGTGGATATAAATGTTGGCATTCACAATTATTTTTATTACATGTATAATATATTCTTCATGACTATTAAGATTCATTAGATATCTACTCATAACTCATTCAGACATTATGAGTTATGAAATCTGTTATAACTGACTGTTAAATGAACCTGGATAGACACATTAATAGTCTGTGTAGCAGGAAAATAACATCACCTGTTACCTTACAAATGTATTAGTCTCATTAACATGGTAGGCTACTGACAAATTGTGCAGCAAAGTCATGACAAGAATTGTTAGATTCAGTATTTAAAAAACAAGGCTTCATCTTTATAGAGCTATATCTTCTCACCATTGCTTTTATTGCTGTAGCAGTACTACTTAATTTATATTTTAGAAGCACGTAATTTAGTATGACATCATCATCCATAGTACATGTATATATTATATGAACCATACCTACAATTTCCTCTGATATGAGCAACCATTGTAATCCAGGTACCAGGTAGTATTTCCCTGAAGTATGTTCCTTATAAAATCAGGAGACTGATATCTATAGAGATAACAAATGATAATTACATCATAATTAGATTCATAGTCATGTTTATACATTGTCTTGTAGTTCACAGTTAGCTAATGAATAATGTGATAACTTCATATATAATAGTTTTATACTATAGTATATTACAAGACACGTAGTGATTTAATAATAAGAATACTGGTTATGATTATGATCATCACATTATGTAATTATTATAATCATTAATATAATTTAATAGGTTTAGTTTTGATTATAATATGTTACTATACTAATATGAATGATTTATCATTACATGTGTATAATTACATTTATATTCAGTGAAATGTACTCTTCACTATTCACTGAACTGATTCAAATATATTTATACTACACTCAGTGTTTATTAATATACACAACTATCAGTTGTAGGATGGATCACATGTTTTGTGTTAATAATCTCATTCAATACAACCACACTATGATGAACATTTGTATTTGAACACAACCAACCTTTGTCCTTCTATCATAATGATATTAATATTCTATATGACTATGTACTAGGACTGGAATGAATATCCATTCTATCTGAATATTCATTTAATTACTATATATCTGAATGGATTTTTAATGTTAGGATATTCATTTTATATCTGCACATAAACTGAACTAGTCAAATCAATAATTATAATAAAATGATGATAGATGATGATTGTGTTCATATTTCTTATCTTGTATAGTACTGAACAGATAATATAAACACTAAGTCTGTTAGTTAGTAGTTACTTAAATCAATATAATGAGGTAATACATTACTTTACATTATAAATATGAATATCCAGACACTAAAAATATCAAAAGTATGATTCATTCATGATATAACACTAGATGATATAAAATATAATAATATATTTATATCATCTTGTGATATATACATCATAATTATCTAGTTCCTAGTATAAAGAACATGAAATATCATAATGTGATATATTATAGTTTAGTACTCATCACATTATAATAACATGTTTACATTATTATATTAGTGATAATACTTGGTATTATATTAATATACATGAGTCTTGTAAACATGTAATATAACTTGTAAATATATTCAGTACACTATAAACAACATGTACTAGTGACATAATCAATTCCAATCATTTCACATCTTTGTTGATATTGAAAAGCTTACTAGTATAGGAGTCAATACCTGTTAGATTTACCATCAAATTATTAATAATTTATTTATTATTTATTATATTACAGGTCAAATTGTACCTAGTTGGTATATTCCTACACTTGTAACTGAGTTCCCTTATCTCCTCCCTCCATGTACTATCACTATGTACAACCTTAGTGAACACAAAAGAGTGGGTGATGCATGGGTGAGTACCCCATTCTACAGTGGACCAGATGGATACAAGCTATACTTACAAGTACATGCCAATGGTTACAGTACTGGTACAGGTACACATGTAGGTATTAGTGTGGTGCTCATGAAAGGTGAAAACGACGATAGCTTAAAATGGCCTTTCAACAGTGAGATTACTATTCAACTACTCAATTGGAGGGAGGATAAGGGACATGTGGAGAAGACTATCAACCATTACAATGCATCATTAAAATCTCGTACAAGAGTCACACAAGGAGACATAGCTCCTAGTGGAAAGGGTATACCTGACTTCATATCACACAGTGATTTAGAATACAATGCTAATTATAACACTGAATATATTAATAGTGATAAATTGTGTTTTGTAATATCTAAAATTATTATACATTAATAATATAAACAATAGTTATATAATTATTAGTTACATGTAATACAAGTAGTTTACTATATATTTTAGATGATAATACAGTATTTTCTATTATATTAGTTTGTTGTTATGGTACATGTATATTAGTACATTTAATATTTTAATAAAAAGTTATTAACATTATTTAATAATGGGAACTACAGTTTATGTAGGAACACATACTCCACACATGACTAAAATAGAATTCATGAAATAAATGGAGGACTCATGAGATATGCAACAATTTAAAGAAATGCAGAAACAAGAAGGTATTGAGGAAAGGTATCCCTATGATTGCTTTGCAGTGACTATAAATCAGTCAATGCTGATGCACTAGTGTCTCTATCTTTATGCATACTATGAAACCTTTAGCCTGAAGAATGTGCAATTACATCATCTTTTACTATTTCTGCTTTATACAACAGTTATTAGCAGTTTTACAATCTTACTGAAGGTTTGTAGCTTGAGTGTGCAATCTTTTAAATGCCCCACCTATTAATTGACTGACCATCCTGGAATGACACATCTTCCTTAACTACATATACACTCTGGTAAGTAGTCACAAACATAAAAATATATATATACATATATAATTAAACTTGATGGAAATCTGTTATAGAAAAAAACATATAGCTCTACAGGCCATGAAAATATTTATTATAAACCTCTCAGCTGTTATAAATGGTCTTTAGTTATACAACTGCTACTGTTGAGACAAAAAGTCTGAATCATTTTTAAATATGGTGTAGTCTTATTATAATACAATATATAAGTGTACAATTTTACTAGCAGTTGGGTATTTCATTTAGCAATGCTATATCCTAAATATATTTTTGATCAGGTGATTCAGGTCTACATTATAGTATCTGTTGTATAATTATAAACAATATGAATTTGAGACATTGTCATGATCAGTAGAACAAAAAAAAAGCTCACCATATTAATAACTTTACTGGCTAATCTTGTTCACAAACGAAGAAAGACATAATCGAACAGAAACACACAGCATTTTAAACATGCACGTGATTGTATAGTTCCAGCCTGTGGCTGCAAATATTTAAATGTACGTACTGCCTGCATGGGTGGGGCTGGATTCCCCGTAATAATACAATATAAATACACAGTGCAGTGAATGATAATCCAATAATAAACACATAAAAATTGAAAATGAGATTTTAAAGAAGTTCCATATTAAGTATATATTTCAATATAACAGTTCTGTGTATTTATAAGCTGTATGAAGGGAAGTGAAAGTAGTATTATGACTTGACAGATAGTGTATATGTACAATAGAAGACAATAAACTGCAGCCTTTTTTATTATAAAACTGAAAGTGCTACGCTCTGGAGCGCGCACAAGCACAAGATGATTGTGATTGCGCATGCGTAAAACTGGCGTGAATTCCTTTTTTGAGAGCGGAAAAGAGTAGCTTCCCAGCTACTGACCTACTACTGTAATAGCTACTATTTTAGAGAAGGATACCAAAGCATCAGCTACTAAGACATCAGGGCTTTAAGAAAAGCTATTCGACAATGAAGTAAGTAACACAATTTTCAGCTGCACCATAATGTAATGTGTTATTACCTAATATTTTGGAAAAAGAAGAAAGTGTATCTGTGATGAAGGATAAGGACTTGATTTTAAAAGAAGAAAGATTTGGAGTGTGAAGTTAAGTATAGAGGAAAGGTGCTACAAGGTGTGGTAGTAGGAATTGGTTGTACAATTATTATCTAATGAACTTTTCTGTTTTTATTGAGGATTAATAGTCATTTCAGAGGTACTGATTATTGGACTCATTGAGACAATTTTCTGCTCCCATATAGTCTGAGTTCTGTTTAGAGACATGTATAATATGATAGTAGCAATTATGAATTAACTGCTTATCAGATAACAACAGAAAGTCAGCTCAGGTGTATGTAGGTGGATTATAATTATGAGACTGTGAGTTTATAGTATTGTTTAACATGTAGGAACAATGGAAGTAATGAAAATTAAGGAGGAAGAGTATCTAACAGACAAATTTACTATGGAAGAGACTCCAAGGAAAAGAGCATTGAGTAAATGCCACATGAGACTTGGTAGTCAGCTGTTCATCTACTACAAACACTTAACAGTCACAACAGTAAACACAGCTTTAAATAGCCTTAAGGAATGTTTTTATACTAACAGTGAAAACAGTAAACATAAGATTAAGTTAAAAGTACATTTAGTAAGAAGCAAAAAGGTAATGTAATGGCATGTACATGGTAAGTTTCATAATTATTCATAACATAAATTATAGGTAACAAAGTAAATAAAACCCCAGAAAAACATGCCAAGAAGCCTAAAGGTATTTATTACAAAAGGATACATGTGCTAATTTATTTCATAATCAAAGCTTCTGGACAGATAGCGGTCATATCTGAAACAGAGAATGACGATGCCATTCCTGACTTAATGTCATCTAATATCAGTGATGTCTGTGATTCAGATTTGGAGGCACACTCAATGGCCAACTGCAATAAAAGATAATCTTAAGCCATTTGGAACAAGACAATTGGACTATCGAACCAAGATGGATGTATTTTATGGGGAAACCGAGTGGTAATCCTGCCACAAGAAAGATTACAAATATTACAGGAGCTTCATGAAGCTCATCCAGGCATATCTAGGATGAAAGCATTAGCTAGACAATATGTTTGGTGGCCCGGTTTAGATAAAGATATAAAAGAAAAGGTTCAGTGTTGTTCTAACTGTCAAATTAATCATTCTTTTCCTTCTGTAGCACATCTTCATCCATGGGAATGGCCCTCACCTCTGTGGTCAAGAATTCATTTGAATTTTGCTGGATCGTTTTTAGGACACATGTTTCTTATCATGGTTGATGCTCATTCAAAATGGATTGAAGTGCACATTATGGCTTCAACAACCATTGACAATGTTCGAACAACATTTGTTCAGTTGGGGATTCCACAGACAGTAGTGACCGATAATGTTTCCTGTTTCGTAAGTGCTGAGTTTAAAGAATTCCTCACCAAAAATGATATATGTCACATAACATCAGCACCATACCACCCCTTTTCAAATGGTTCGGCAGAAAGAGCAGAACAGACAGTTAAACAAGGTATCAAGAAACTTTGGCAAAGGTCTACTAAAGATAAAGTTGCACACGCGTATAGAAACACTCCACAATCTACTACAGGAAATTCTCCTGCCAAACTGTTGTTTGGTCGAAAATTTAATACTCGTTTTGATCAACTTAAACCTGATTTATTTACAACATTTATTAAAGTGCAGAAGAATCAGCAAAAAACAGAACTTCAGTCATGACAATCATGACAATCAGTGCAGGTCAAAAGTGGTTACCAGGGAAAATCGTAAAACAAACTGGTCCAGTGTCATTCCTTGTGAAATTAGAGGGAGGACAAATGTGGAGAAGACATATTAATCAAATTAGGAAAAGATTTGTAGACAAAAGTTCTAATCCTACAATTACTAATGATGGACATATTCCCGACTTTCCGATTGAAGCAGTGCTGTACCCTACTAATACAGATACTTGAGAGCCTCCACACATGGAAGATTCCACCTTAAATCAGAATGAAACTGTTACAAACCACACTTCAAACACCTAACGAGCACTGTGCTATATGTGAATGGAAGATCTGAAAACAGTCACTATGGCACACAAATTAAAGCTAAAGAAGCTGGGAAGTAATATAAACAAAACACTACTGAAGCTCGTCTTCTTTGGAAGAATTTGAAGATTTTATATTGGCTAAAATAGAAAGGAAAGATAGATAAGCAAACAGATTGGTAGTTTTCTTGAAGGAAAGGATCATAGAAATAGACCATATCTGTAGAGAAAGTTTGCAGCCTCTAACACAAATCATTAAAAACCAATGACCATACATACACTGGATGATGCTTTATCTAGGGCTACAGACATGGTAAGCAATGTTGTATATATGGTCTGTGTATGTTACCAAAATGTCTGATTAATTATACACAATTATGAAATATAGAGGATTCAGTGTCCAAAATCACTGTGGTGTCTACATTTTATTCCCATTTTTACTAAATTTGCCTATTGTGTTCCACTACTCCAACTAATTTTTCTTCACTCTAACTTTTTTGTGCCCTTGGCAATCGACTCCTTAAACTTATACATATTTATTATTTAATACTGAGTTGTAAAATTTTGATGATAATAATGATAATGAAAAATAATGAGTAATAACAATAATAATAATAATAGTGAATAATAATAATTAATCATGATAATAACCACTGATCCAGTCGATCCTCACAATATCTCAATATTTAGCAACTAGCTGTGAGACAGACATAGCTCCCTCATTAAAATAACTTTCAAATTTCAATTGGTGGGGCTGGAAACTAACAGATGAATTTTGAACAAGAAGGTAATGTTATATTTTGAGTGTTTGAAACATAGATTCCAATTGTTACTAAAGTATTTCAAGAAAAAGAGGCATCAATAAATATATTTTTGAGAATTTCTCTTCATCAGTAAAATTATTACTACTGATGTTCTCTCAAGAACTCCTTATCTAATGTACTTCAAGAGAGTGTTAGGAATAATAGTTATACCTTCACTATTATCAGGAGACCATTTAGCTGTGTGTTTCTGAGTTGTGTCCTCTGGCTTATATATCTCTGTCACTGCATGATGATGACAATGGATGGGTCATAGTTTTTGAAATTTCGTGAGTGGATTCCCAGATGGTTGATTAACAGCACCCACACACTGAAATCTGTAGGGATAACACAATCCCCACACTAAAAAACTCTTAGGATGATTAGGTATCCCTTCTTCGTAATCTGGAACAAATGCACCATTGGAATAATAATAATAGTAACATTTTAAGATGATTTAAATTGTTTCTGCAAAGTGTTGTAAGTAGTGGTTATATGCCATCACATTTAGATGTATGTATAAAGTGTTTCCCTATGATAAGGAACTGACTGCAGTGTTTCCTTCAGATGATGTATTGTCATCTAAACTATTTTACTTGAATCTTCCCTGCCTATAATGGATGGAATTACAGATCATGAAACTCACAAATCTTATTTTTAGTGTATCTACTATATGGGATGTCATATTCCTTTTAAAAATCACAACACAATGATCCTCAAGGTCTTGAATCTAATTTGCTACTAAAGATTCATTGAAGTATCTTTATGATAATACAATTCTCCACAATGACAGTTTGGTAATGTATATAATTATACACTTGGGCATGTATTAAATAATGATAGTAAATGTCCAAATTCCAGGTAATGCGGATCTTATGCACTTAGAGGCCTTCTTCATCTGAAATATAAATTGCATGATTTTACTGTCTTTATAACTACACTTGTTTAAATCTTGCAACATGTTATAGATCTTTAATTTCAGTGTATAACATCACTTGTAGAAGAATGTTTGCAAACTGCAATTGACGTATGAATGTGTTTTAAATTTAATTTACATGCACACTCATTTTGAATACAATTGCATGGTGTTGCCAGCAGGATTTGATTGCACCATAACTTGGATCAACTTATGGTATGACAGCTATATATGTCACAATCTTGTGGTGTGAACCACACATAGGTGCTATAGTTTGATCCTACATAAGTGTAAGGTTGTATTTTTGATCTTGGACTGGGATTGAATGTCATTTTTTTGTGCATTTTGCTTTTTCGTGTATGTGTGTAAACACAACATTTCAATATAGGATTGGGAGTTTCCACTTTGGTCCATAGAGCAGGACTATAAGTTCAACATTTTGATGTGATTGTGTGTTCTAAGTTCAGAGCTGTATGTTCATCCATGTGTATTGGATTTTTACTAATAATTATTGGCCAGTATATATATATATATAGCCACAGCCTATATAGTGTATATAATTTATATATATAGTATGATCAAAGTGCTTCTCAAGTTTCTGCTTATTGTCTTTCAAATGGACTTGCATGTTAATGAAACATGTACTACATACACACAAAACATTATACATGGATTATTCAACTATAGGTGGTCTTCTTAAGTAATAATTACTGCATACATATAGCTCTTGATTGGATAGCTCCATGTATACAAACATGGTGGGGCTGGAAACTGGTCTTGACAGTTGAATGTCATTCTGGCTTCATAATTTATAATTTATAAAATTAATAATAAAAACTATTATGAAAAAAATAAACATCAATTTTTATTACTGGTGTTAACGTTCTCAGTTCTTTGCGACTGCTTCAACCTGAAATAGAGAGAGAGAGAAAAAAAGAGAGGGAGAGTGAGAGTGAGAGAGAGAGAGAAAAAGAGAGGGAGAGAGTATAATTTTGGTAGGTATATAAGTGTGTGTTAGGTATGTGTGAAGTTGTGTAATGTGTAGTGTTTCATATTACATACAAAGGAGAGGGGATGTTTTCCCTGGGATAGCACATTCACTACACTCAGAAGATGATATAATTATTATTGTATATACAATGTAATCTGAAATCTTGGGAATTTTAATGACTATTATACTCATGAGGTAAGTACCTAATATAATTACTAGTTTTAATGACTATTGTACTCATGAGGTAAGTACCTAATAATTAATAGTTATAATGACTATTGTACACATGAGGTAAGTACCTAATATAATGTACCTAATAATTAATAGTTATAATGACTATTGTACTCATGAAGTAAGTACCTAATAGTTCTAATGACTATTGTACTCATGAGGTAAGTACCTAATAGTTATAATGACAATTGTACTCATGAGGTAAGTAGCTAATAATTAATAGTTATAATGACTATTGTACTCATGAGGTAAGTACCTAATAATTAATAGTTATAATGACTATTATACTCATGAGGTAAGTACCTAATAGTTCTAATGACTATTGTACTCATGAGGTAAGTACCTAATAATTAATAGTTATAATGACTATTATACTCATGAGGTAAGTACCTAATAATTAATAGTTATAATGACTATTGTACTCATGAGGTAAGTACCTAATAGTTTTAATGACTATTGTACTCATGAGGTAAGTACCTAATAGTTTTAATGACTATTGTACTCATGAGGTAAGTACCTAATAGTTTTAATGACTATTGTACTCATGAGGTAAGTGCCTAATAATTAATAGTTATAATGACTATTGTACTCATGAGGTAAGTACCTAATAATTAATAGTTATAATGACTATTGTACTCATGAGGTAAGTACCTAATAGTTTTAATGACTATTGTACTCATGAGGTAAGTACCTAATAGTTTTAATGACTATTATACTCATGATGTAAGTACCTAATAATTAATAGTTATAATGACTATTGTACTCATGAGGTAAGTACCTAATAGTTTTAATGACTATTGTACTCATGAGGTAAGTACCTAATAATTAATAGTTATAATGACTATTGTACTCATGAGGTAAGTACCTAATAGTTATAATGACTATTGTACTCATGAGGTAAGTACCTAATAGTTATAATGACTATTGTACTCATGAGGTAAGTACCTAATAATTAATAGTTATAATGACTATTGTACTCCTGAAGTAAGTACCTAATAGTTATAATGACAATTGTACTCATGAGGTAAGTACCTAATAATTAATAGTTATAATGACTATTGTACTCATGAGGTAAGTACCTAATAGTTTTAATGACTATTGTTCTCATGAGGTAAGTACCTAATAGTTATAATGACTATTGTACTCATGAGGTAAGTACCTAATAATTAATAGTTATAATGACTATTGTTCTCCGGAAGTAAGTACCTAATAGTTATAATGACAATTGTACTCATGAGGTAAGTACCTAATAATTAATAGTTATAATGACTATTGTACTCATGAGGTAAGTACCTAATAGTTTTAATGACTATTGTACTCATGAGGTAAGTACCTAATAGTTATAATGACTATTGTACTCATGAGGTAAGTACCTAATAATTAATAGTTATAATGACTATTGTTCTCCGGAAGTAAGTACCTAATAGTTATAATGACAATTGTACTCATGAGGTAAGTACCTAATAATTAATAGTTATAATGACTATTGTACTCATGAGGTAAGTACCTAATAGTTTTAATGACTATTGTACTCATGAGGTAAGTACCTAATAGTTTTAATGACTATTGTACTCATGAGGAACGTACCTAATAATTAATAGTTTTAATGACTATTGTACTCATGAGGTAAGTACCTAATAGTTTTAATGACTATTGTACTCATGAGGTAAGTACCTAATAATTATAATGACTATTGTACTCATGAGGTAAGTACCTAATAATTAATAGTTATAATTAGGGATGGGTGGTTATAAAAATATGATTATTGTCTGTGCATGTATCACAATTATTGGCTACCTTACATATAGATGTACAGGTAGATTTCATTCAACAATCAAATTGATACCTATTATTTGTTGACTAAACAGTGTTGAAAACTGATTTACATGTAGCATGTAGATGTGATAGTACTGAACACCTGAATTTATGGGACAATAATTATTATTTTTGTGACCATGATATGGCAATATTTTATTGGGTGCCAAATGAGTCAAAATCGTTTTGTGTTGGCCGCTCCATTATTACCCCTTCTGATATACTATATCCGACATCCAATATCATATCAGATGTCCGATATACTATATCCGACATCCGATATACTATATCCGACATCCGATATGATATCAGATGTCGGATATAGTATATCCGACATCTTTAACTGGGGGGTCTGGGGGGGCTCCGCCCCCCCCCCCCCAGTTTAGTCCTTGGGATCATTAGGGTTATCATCCATGTTGTTTGAGTTGGGAGACGCGAATCATTTTGACGCAAATGGCACTCCATAATATTTAGACGATATGATTATCACATATGATTATTACTAATGGACACATTATATACATGTACATGTACACATACATACACATACATGTAAGTATATCATAATATACATAATATAGTCACACATACACACATATGTACTATATGTATAAAGTCACACACACAAATACACATACATGTGTATGATGTATAATTACAGTCTCACACATGTACTATAAGTATAGTTACACATACATATACACAAGTGGTATATGTACAGTCACAGTGTATGTACTACTGTATATGTATAGTCACATACATGTACATGTATACACACATGTATACTGTATGAATAGGAACATACACACACATGTGCTACTGCATATGTGTAGTGACATAATATATGTACACAATGTATAGTCCCATACACACACATGTACTACTGTATATGTATAGTCACATACATGTACATGTATACACACATGTATACTGTATGAATAAGAACATACACACACATGTGCTACTGCATATGTGTAGTGACATAATATATGTACACAATGTATAGTCCCATACACACACATGTACTGCTGCATATGTATAGTCACATACATGTACATGTATACACACATGTATACTGTATGAATAAGAACATACACACACATGTGCTACTGCATATGTGTAGTGACATAATATATGTACACAATGTATAGTCCCATACACACACATGTACTACTGTATATGTATAGTCACATACATGTACATGTATACACACATGTATACTGTATGAATAGGAACATACACACACATGTGCTACTGCATATGTGTAGTGACATAATATATGTACACAATGTATAGTCCCATACACACACATGTACTGCTGCATATGTATAGTCCCATACACATACTATATAAGTATAGTCACATACATGTACATGTATACACACATGTATACACACATGTATACTGTATGAATAGCAACATACACACACATGTGCTACTGCATATGTATAGTCCCATACACACACATGTACAACTGTATAAGTATAGTCACATACATGTACATGTATACACTATACACACATGTATACTGTTTGAATAGCAACATACACACACATGTGCTACTGCATATGTGTAGTGACATACAGTATACACACACATGTACTAATGTATATGTATAGTCACACATAAAGTGATTATTATACACACACATCAGAGTTTTTGATAAGTTTTGAAGCATGGGCCAAATTGGCTCAGAAATGGTTAGTGTGTGCACCATTGGGAATACATCTTGAGCCAATTAACTAAGAGTTAATGCTGTTAGTGACAATATAATCATAATTAACTGTGCCGCTGGCCAAAAGAAAGAACTGTGCAGTGCCAAATAAGAAGCTCTTTGTGCCAATAGTGTGCTATATAAGATTATCAAAAACAATGACACACATGTACTACTGTATATATGTATAGTCACAAATACACACACATGTACTACTGGATATATAATTTGGTATATACAGTACATGTACAAAACATAATGATTGTTCATCCTGGATATATAATTTGGTGTATAGTACTGTATACAGTACATGTACAAAACATAATGATTGTTCATCCTGGATATATAATTTGGTGTATAGTACTGTATACAGTACATGTACAAAACATAATGATTGTTCATCCTGGATATATAATTTGGTGTATACAGTACATGTACAAAACATAATGATTGTTCATCCTGGATATATAATTTCATTGGCTACATGCACGTAAGAGTATACACTGAAATGACATAATTCAACAGTAAATTTACATGTGTATTACTCCATTTATAGATTTTCAATAATATAATCACATGTGCAATTTCAATACAATTACTATACAAAAGGATAATGTAATGGAAAGTGTTTCAGGAAGAAATGTTTAAATAATGTTGTGGAAAAAATGTTGAGGTATGTTATCACGGCTACGGTGGATATCTGATTAATGCTGTGCCAACACATTTTTCTTGGTAATCAATTTTTAAAATCAATTTGATCTTTGGGTACAAAGCTAGCAAGGGTCTACTGTACTTGATTGCTACATGTACATGTACTTCTACATGTAGGGAATAAAAAAAACCTAATCGATTTGAAAGGGGGTTGGGGTGGTAAAAAAAAGGTGTATCTTATTACACACACTATCTGTATAAATGTATAATTTATGTTGTAGACTGAAATATCTCCTGAAAGTACACAACTACACATACGAGTTGATAATAGTTTACATACATGTACATGTACGTAACTACATGTATATAAGATGCTAAACATTTTTGAGCCAATTTGGCCCATGCTTCAAAACTTATCAATACTCTGATACATATATATATATATATATATATATATATATATATATATACCTCATCATCATTATATCTAAATTATGTGGTAATTCTAATTATATGAACCATAACTACATGTAACTCACTCTTCACACTTGGTTTGTATTTCAAATCAACTGATCCCATCCTGATTCATGAGACATACACATGCAATATCTTCCAGGCTCTCTTCTCTCCCTCTATCCATGTTTTTCCAGAGTACCAGAACGATCACGATCAAATTTGAAAAACATTTTCTAAGATTCTTGTCAACCTTTTACACAAAGAATGTAATTATTACTATTATCACACAAAAGCATAAAATGACATACTGTATACGTGGAAATATTGACGATGTTTGTCATTTGGCAGTTAGGTGGTTTTGGGTTGAAACCATCAAATTAAAATTTGCCAATTAGTTCACACATGCGCATTCAGAAATACAATACAACCAGTTGATATCTTCCTTGGAATGTGTCTAACAAGAAGTAGTAGTCTCCATTTCTCAGTCCCCACAATCTATCTCACCTTCCACTACTAAGTAATTCCAGTGATAAACAGAACAACTGCATATTGTTTAAACGTAAAACATACATGCTCAGTCACACCCACATAATGAAATTTAAGTGCTAATCGTCAAAATTTAATTGGTCAATACTCTGTAAACAGCAAAGAGTCAAAATTTCCACATATACATGTACAATAAAGAAATACGTTAGCAACCACCATTACTGGATATAAGTATCAGCGTTTAAGCGTAATAAAAAACAGTGTAATTTTTACTATTTTTATTATTATAATTGCATGTACATGTATATTATATATTCTTACATCCAACATAACAATCATGGAGCGACAGGCATCCAGAGAGAACACTGCAGACTGCATGTCTGTGAGAACAGGATACAATTTTTTTAAATGATGCTATAACTTCTCTCCCCATCCCTCTTACACCTTCACTTCTCTCACAAACTCCTTTCTCTCTCCTACACTCCCCCTCTCTCTCATGCCATCCTTCCTCTCCGTCGCTCATGCCCTCCTTCCTCTCCGTTGCTCGCTTCTGCGCTCACTCCCTCCTTCCCTTTCTCACTCCCTCGCTTCCGCGGTCACTCCCTCCTTCCCTTTCTCACTCCCTCCCTCCCTCTCTCTCTCACTCCCTCCTTCCCTCTCTCACACCCTTCTTCTTCTCTCACTCCCTCCTTTCCTCTCTCACTCCCTCCCTCCCTCCTTCCCTCTCTATATATCTCTAACCTTTGCTCAGAGATGTTGTCAAAATATCTTGCAGTTCCTCAAAATCTATTTCATTATCGTCACCAGCAAGACGTGAAAACATTTCTTTGAGATGAGCTAAACGAGGATTAGTCAGAAAAATAGAGTTTCAACAAAATCTCTAAGCCAGAGGAAGTTATAACTTAAGACTTCAAACAGTGTTATTGAACTCATATGATGTACTATTGGCCTAAAGAGGCACTGTACAGTGCTCAAGATTGGATGGTGTATTAAATTATCACTAGTAATACTAACTCTTTATTAATTAGCTCAAGGTGTATTCCTAATGGTGTATAGGGTTTCATACAGTAAGGAATATCCACTAATAGCAGCATACCCCCCCACCCCCAGGAGCAGTGTGCTTTATATGAGCAATTCTTTCTCTCCCTAACGAAACATTCTGTATGGTAATCTGGTGTACACCACTGAGTCGATTTCGCCCATGCTCAAAAGGCAAAAACCTTATCAAAAACGTAAAATGGTGTAATATACGAAATGTGTTTCTCTGTGTATCAACTAATGCTCATTCGTATAATGTTGAGTGTACCTACCGGCTGTGGAACAGAAGGTTCACCAACCTTTCCCTCTTCGGTAGTTTTCCTGTCGAAGTAGAAAGGTAAATAGATCTATTCAAACATATTGAATAGATGGACTGACTGTTCAGAGTAACTCTCAGTGAAGATACTCCAAAGGAAGTCTCCCTCCTCTCCTGGTTTGAATGCACATGGTAAGACAAAGTAACATCCAAGATCAAAATCAAACCACTTCATGACTTCACAAGCATTTGTGAAAGAACCTGAGTTACCAGAACTATAGTTGTAGTCAATATATTGTTTAGTCAGTACAGTACTGCCATCTTCTGGAGCCTGGAAGAAATATAAGGCATTATGAGTTATAGTTACATGTAATTAAAGGGTAATAAATTATGATACCAAAGTTGTTGATGCTTCAATACCACACCTGAAATTCGGCCCATTTTAATTCAACTACATCTAATATTTGCATACCTTATCCATTTTTATACAGAGTTAATTAAGTACAATTACATGTACATGTACATGTAAATTAGGCATACATGTACATGTACAACTTAGATTGACTAAATATAAATACAGTTATATTTCAGAAATCAATATTAGAATAACGTCTATGCAATACCAGGCCTTCATATAAAAAATAATTGTCAAGGTGGCAAAACCTGTAATAGAAAGACTTTGAGGGGATGATGTACAAAGTTATCGTACTGTGCCTTTTTGTAACCTAACTTCCATGCTTCTAGCTAGAAGTACCGAAGTCAAAGCATTACTCATATATGCACACTTATTTTAGCCCATGTTAAAACAATGCTAACAAGTGTATATAGAGAAAAAAACATCCCTATGATTGCTTTACAAATTTAAGTGAAGATAAAAGTATCCTTATGACTGCTTTGTGGTGTCCAGAATTCAGTAATCATGGCTGACTTTATCAAGCATGAAAGACAACAGCTTATTATAGTTATTATTTTGATTGTCTACTCTCCTGACCTTTCAAAGGACCTTGTAGAACTTTACGAATATATTTCAGGCAGAATAGCTAGCTATTAGTTCCAGTTTCTACGTAAGCTCAACAGCTTTCTTTCTGCTGGTGTGTAGAGCTTGATCGCGCGTTCTTTTACGCGCCACGCCCATTAATTGACCGAGCCCCCGGTAATGATGTAACTTCCTTAACTACGTATACAACCCATACTCGCGTAGGTGACACAAACATATATATATATATATAAACATACATCGAACCCGTGGGAAAGCAATCATAGGGATGGCCCTACGGGCCATAATAACAAGTAATTCAATATTATAGTAAGCTTTGTATATGATCCTCATCTGAATGATTCCATGTGGTTGGTTGTCAAGTTGAAAACAGTAGACATCAAACCAGTGACTGTTTTACACTGTCACACACTGTCATACAGTGTTATCCATTGTACTATCAAGTGAGTTACTGTTTTACACTAACACACAGTTATACAAGTGTTCTCCATCATACTAACAAGTGAGTTACTGTTTTACACTAACACACAGTTATACAAGTGTTCTCCATTATACTAACAAGTGAGTTACTGTTTTACATTAACACACAGTTATACAAGTGTTCTCCATCATACTAATAAGTGAGTTACTGTTTTACACTAACACACAGTTATACAAGTGTTATCCATTATACTAACAAGTGAGTTACTGTTTTACACTAACACACAGTTATACAAGTGTTCTCCATTATACTAACAAGTGAGTTACTGTTTTACATTAACACACAGTTATACAAGTGTTCTCCATCATACTAACAAGTGAGTTACTGTTTTACACTAACCCACAGTTATACAAGTGTTCTCCATCATACTAATAAGTGAGTTACTGTTTTACACTAACACACAGTTATACAAGTGTTATCCATTATACTAACAAGTGAGTTACTGTTTTACACTAACACACAGTTATACAAGTGTTATCCATTATACTAACAAGTGAGTTACTGTTTTACACTAACACACAGTTATACAAGTGTTATCCATTATACTAACAAGTGAGTTACTGTTTTACACTAACACACAGTTATACAAGTGTTCTCCATCATACTAATAAGTGAGTTACTGTTTTACACTAACACACAGTTATACAAGTGTTATCCATCATACTAACAAGTGAGTTACTGTTTTACACTAACACACAGTTATACAAGTGTTCTCCATCATACTAACAAGTGAGTTACTGTTTTACACTAACACACAGTTATACAAGTGTTCTCCATTATACTGAGTTACTGTTTTACACTAACACAGTTACACAGAGTTGTATGTTGTATATACATGAAAAGATAGAGTGTCCTATACTGTTAGTGACACTGATGTATTATCATGTCTAGTGTTACACAGATATGGTTTCTTTATCAATATTAATAATTCGTATATATATAAACTAGTGCTGGAACTCAATAACCAAAATATCAATAATCATTATCGATATAGCATATTTAGGAATAATTGATATCATGACCAGATATCAATTTGTACTTATGCACATGTGCATTCAGTACAAGGCATCTGTTTTTTTAAAAACATCCTAGTAACTTAACTTACAACTGGTTTTATATTTAGTACATGATACCAAAATTATGTATTTCATGCCAATTAGTGGAGGGTCTTTCCTGTCAAGTAATTAATTACTTCTTCTGATATTATCGATAATCAATCGATATTGGGTGTGCTAATAATCGATATTGGTGTCTCTACTGATTCCCAGCACTAATATAAAGTGCCCAGCACTAATATAAATACTGTTATCAGTTAATACAGATAGAGCAACATATTGAACTTCTCTTGTGAGTGTGTCTTCAATATAATCACTACCTTCCTTTGTCAATGTAGGCAAGATTAGCGAAGCATTCCTTTGTTTGTTCTATTCATGTCTAAAAACATCAGTTTTGTCTCACTTGTGTCTGTATCTTTATTCATAACTGTATGTATACTTGTCTGTCTATTTGTCTGTCTATTTATGAATGACTACACACATATTATTATATCTGTGATTGTTCTATGTCCTCACTCTTTTCATCTTAATACAATTGGTCAATATTAACAGAACACATCTCAAAGTCAGTAAAGTGTTTGATAAAATCTCATCCAAAACTCTCCATCCTCTTTTACTCCATCTTCCTGGAGTTCACGATGCTTAGCAGCTGGTAATTTCTTCCATGTTGGAGAAATATAATATATAAAATAGGAATCCACATATGTAGATGTACACATACATGTACACATACATGTACATGTATGTGTACATGTATGTGTACATGTATCTCTACTTGACTACTGGTACTTGTACAGTGTAGTACATACATATGAACACACAAGTACACTAGTACGTAATTATACACATATGTACATGTATGAGCACTTGTACTGTGTAGTACATAGCTATGAACACACAAGTACACTAGTACGTAATTATACACATATGTACATGTATGAGCACTTGTACTATGTAGTACATACCTATGAACACACAAGTACACTAGTACATAATTATACACATATGTACATGTATGAGCACTTGTACTGTGTAGTACATACCTATGAACACACAAGTACACACTAGTACATAATTATACACATATGTACATGTATGAGTACTTGTACTGTGTAGTACATACCTATGAACACACAAGTACACTAGTACATAATTATACACATATGTACATGTATGAGCACTTGTACTGCGTAGTACATACCTACATGTATGAACACACAAGTACACTAGTACATAATTATACACATATGTACATGTATGAGTACTTGTACTGTGTAGTACATAACTATGAACACACAAGTACACTAGTACATAATTATACACATATGTACATGTATGAGCACTTGTACTGTGTAGTACATACTTATGAACACACAGGTACACTAGTACATAATTACACACATATATACATGTATGAGTACTTGTACTATGTAGTACATACCTATGAACACACAAGTACACTAGTACATAATTATACACATATGTACATGTAGGAGTACTTGTACTGTGTAGTACATACCTATGAACACACAAGTACACTAGTACATAATTATACACATATGTACATGTATGAGCACTTGTACTGTGTAGTACATAACTATGAAAACACAAGTACACTAGTACATAATTATACACATATGTACATGTATGAGTACTTGTACTATGTAGTACATACCTATGAACACACAAGTACACTAGTACATAATTATACACATTTTTGGATTTTTGATCCTTATATAATCTGAAGTTGGCCAGTAGCTACAATAAAATTCATAGTTTCATTTTGCGAACACACAAATATACAAACACACACATACACCCACTCATGCACACATGCACACACACACACACATGAAAACAAATTTAAATCATACCATTACTATAGTGATGTAACCTTAGAGCTACATACATGTACATGTATATAATAATAAACAGTTAATCTGATCCAATACAACATCTAAAACCTAAATTAGACTGCAAAATGCCAATCTTTGGTGTTACCCACTAAAAAGATGGCTAAAGGTATAGTGGAACTCACATCCATATTTGGACTATGAAGTGCATAAGTCTAATACACATGTGCATACAAATGTGTATGTATTATCATGATCATACATGTAGTTCTGTTATTGTTTATCGAGATAATAAAGTAAATGATGAAAATATCACTATATCGATATTATCGTACATTAGTGCTGGCCATGGGTACAAAGTTTGGAGCTGAGTAACCGAACTTTTAAAATTAGCGGGTACCCGGATACTCTGCACCATTTATATTTAAGCATTGCGTTGTTTACTCATCGTTGAACTTCCAAACTTCTTCTAGAGGTAGTCTTAAGTTTTTATCATTAACTGCAAGATTATGCAAACTGAAAGCTAAGTATAAGCTATAAGCATGTAGTCAAACAAGAAATTTGCTTGCTGGGGGCGTTGGCCGACTGACGTTGAAACACTTGTCTTCCTATTTTCTTGGAACCTGCAGAAGCTTATCTCTGTTTCTCTGGCTTTACTAGCAGCTCTTCTAATAATATCTGCAAACTGAACAAGAAGTTTGGAAGCAAGTGTGAATCAAAATTGATTTGTGGGCATGTACAAGTATAGTGTCAACGTGGTCAGGAACAAATCAAAGTAAGGCAAAGAAAATGAGTGTTGTTTGGCTCTTTTTTAAAGAAAATAAGAAGAAGAACAAAGCAACATGTGTGTTATGCTCGAAACAGACGGTCTACAAAGGCTCCAGCACTAGCACCGTAATCAAACATCTTCAGGGACTTCATTCAGATGAATGCTACACAAAGTGTAAAAAAGACCCAGAGCAGTCTCCTTGACTGTGGTTTCAAGTCAGTTGTTGTACATACGAGGCCATGCTCTAGAGAAAGGAACCTAATACTCACTACACTTATCAGTGAAATGATTATACTCATGACTTGTGTCCATTTTCTGTTGTTAGTAATGAGGTGTTTAGACGTTCAATTGAACCTAACTATAAACTTCCTAGCCCTCAAACCATTGTTAGGTATACCGAGAAAAGATACAAGGATCTCCTTCCTCAAGTGACAGCCTGCCGTCCTAAGGATGGTAAATTCATAAGTTTGACTACTGACTTGTGGATAAGTCGTACTACAACATCATATAAAGCGCTAACTGGTCAGTTTATTACTGAAAACTTTGTGTTGAAGAATTTTGTACTAAAGGCTGAGCATTTTGAAGAGACACACACAGCTCTTAATACAGCTGCATGCATACAACCAGCTATGGAACTCTTTGAAATTTCCGAAAATGTATTTACTACTGTGTATCACAATGCTACCAATATGAACTTGGCAATGGAACTTGCAGACCACTTCTCATTCCATCTGCAGTGAGCAGGGCATACCCTTCAACTAGCACTCACGGCATTGGCAAGATTTGTCTCAAGCAATGTGTAGCAACAAGATGGAATTCTACCTATGGAATGCTAGAAGTAGTGCAATTTCAGCAACCTGCAGTCATGGCTGCATGTTTTATATGATAAAGATGTCACAAAACCATCTGACAGGAGAAGTTTCCAACTCAAGGATGAAGACTAGGACTTACTGGAGCCACTCTGTAATTTATTCAAGCCACTAGCTGCAACTAGTACTTGGCTCTCTGCTGAAGAAAATACATCAGTGTCGATAATAGCTGTAGTCATTTCACAGGTAATTAAAGTTCATCTCAACATTAAAGACACTGATGTACCTGGTATAAAGCAATTCAAGTAGAGTGTAGCTAGCGGCCATACTAGACGTTTCCAGTTAGATTCATCAGTGTTTCCATTGTCAGTACCATTGGTAGATGCATGTTTAGATTATAGGTGGAAGTCATTAAGATAAACCTGTGCAAAAACATGAAGCCTATGCAAATCTACAGATTTTGGCAGGACTAACAGAAGGTGAAGACCAAGTAGAGTCAGAAGATGAAGTACAATCACAGAATATAAGACTAGAAGATGATAATCCAAAGCAAAAAAATTGTTGCAGAATTAGTTATTGGCCAAGAGTTCACCAATGAGATGGCTCAGAGTTGTTCCTAACATGAAGAAGAAGTTGCAATTGAACACTTTCTTCAAATGGTTGATGAACCAGCTAACACAAATCTATTACTGTGGTGGAGGAAAAAATCAAAGCCATTTTCCAAAGTTAGCCAAATTAGCCGCTCAGTATCTTGCTGTCCCAGCTACATCTACTCCATCTGAATGAGTATTTTCAAAGCAGGAACTGTAGTAAATGCATCCCTAACACCAAGGCATGTCTAGGAGATAGTCTTTTTGAATCACAATGAAAATCATGTTGAACACACTACCTCACTTTTGAGTGTAGTAGAGGCTGAAGATGAAATGGAAGTGGATGAGGAGTCTGATTCTGGATATGAAGAAAGAAGACTACACTGGTTAATTAAGTACTTATCATTTACTCACATTTTCATTATTCACTATTTACTCATTATCTTCACTCATAATCTGTTTTATAAGTTACTGTACAATTCCCATAATACCCTCGGGTAATGATGTTAGATCCGGGTAATGAATTTAAAGTCGGGTATTTAGCTATTCAAGTACCCTTGGTCAGCACTAGTACATATCATAATTATAATCCCTTATATACATGTACATACCATATAGTCTAATACACCCCTCATTAATGAGGGAAAGATTAATTATGTGAAGAACACTGTCCACTATGTGTGGGAGTGTACCTCAGGAAATCTTATAAATATAAGCTTCTGAAGCTGCTTCTGGTGGCTTTTTGGGCCCCAGAAGGCTTGTAGCTTAGATGTTGTATCTGACCTCTAGTGGAGATTGTACATGTAACTCTAGTTAGGAGAGATATCCCTTTTCCCCCTCCTGTATGAAGCCCTACATATATGAGTATAGTTTTCAAAATGGTTTATTAAGGCATGGAATTCAGGAAATTCATAAATAATGGACAGATGTAGATTTGAATAAATTTTAGGGCTGAGGGATAGTACCAACAGTATCACTGCTAATACTATAGTAATGTGAGCATGTGTACTATGTAAACCACACTGTATAAATAAGTCCTTGGAGTGCAATAGTTTTCGTACACATGTAGTTAGGTATTGTGGTTTAGTTATGGTAACAAATAGGAGGGAATTTATAGCTTTCAGGAAATATTATGCTTGTCTTTCTATGTAGAAAATCTTATTGTTATAATCTCTGAAACTAATGCATATGTAGTACAGCAGTACTCATTCAAGTTGAAAGATAATTATTACATGTATTAATATCAATGTTCTTATCTACAGTTTAAACTTCATACTGAACTTTTTTATGGGGCATACTTTATATATGAAGCTCTTAGTATATGTACAAACAATATAGACCGCACCAACGAAGTATATTCACTATCGCAATAGTATCACAGATAAATATCATGATAGTGATAGCAGTTACATGTATATCGCCCAGCTGTAATTGTAAATGAGAAACGGAAAACGAGGCAAATAATCGTGACATAATGCTTTTTGGCTTGGAGTATGTATGTAACACTTCTATGGAGTGACTGCACAAGATCATATATTCAATGCACACATGGTCTAATGGAAATCATGTGGATCCAGGAAAAAGTGAAGTGAATCGTTCTGTTGAAAAAATAACTTAGGAGAAAGGTGAAGGAATTGATTCTAAGCACATAACATGGACAACTGTGAGGGGAGACGAGCCAGGAAGAAATGATAGGACGAGATTGCATGTCCAGCACTTCAGAGAAACACATTTGGATCAAAGGTATCTGTGATGCTTGTTTCAAATGTATACCTTATAGGCAATCAAGACTAGCTTCAATCAGACAGAGAGCTATGGAGAAACTTTAACAAGAAACTGAAAAATGAAGTTACACTTCCAAATGATCATGTGTGCTTGTTTGATTCACACAATTACATGTAAATATATATATTGTTTCATATGTATACCTTATAGGCAATAAAGACTAGTTTCAATCATGCAAAGAATTCAACAACACAGTGGCTAGATAAGTGCAGCCTTTCTAATTCAACTGATCTTATCATTGATTGTAAAGGTCACACACATACATGTACCGTATGCATTTCTTCTGATTTAACCCATTGCTGGACATACTACCACCATAAACTAGGAGACAAACTCACAGCAATTCATGAAGAGTCAAATCCATTCTCACTAACATACACTCCTAGCTTTTTACAATTACCATCATTATAATTACATTCTTTATTCATTGAACAATCATTTATTTTTTCCCTTTATTCAGTTACTACAAAATTAATAATTTGTCATCTAAAGTTTCAATAAGTTCATTACATATCGGGTAGCTTATTTATTCTGGTGCACTCCTGCGAGGCTATTCCTGTGTACCCTATGCACATACAAACTAGTACATACATGTACATAACTACTGTACATATATATGTACAGTAAGTACATACATGTATGTACAGTAGAGGACATAAAAAACTTAACGTTTCATAATCGTTCTATAATCGTTATCTGATTTGTTCCGTTTTTACGATTAAGAATCTTTGCGCATGCGCATTTCAACAAGAAATCACATGAACGCCAAATATGGACATTGCCGATGACTACTTACACTTTCAAATGCTCGGCTTGCTGGTTTCTTGCAGCTAACGGAGCATGATTTTGGTATCTATGGCTTTCTTAAAAGGTCTTCTGTTATAAGTCATTGCTGTTTAAAATGCACAAGTTATACAAGGTTTTACAGAGGTGGGCGTTGCCCGTGGTACTACTATACTTTGAAGCGCTCGCCTTGGACTCTTCCCGGTGATAACGAAGCATACATTTGATATCATTGGCTTTGTTGACAACTCTTCTGTCCAGCAAAGTAAGTTAGAATCTTCTGTCTGATAAAATACGAGTGTTATGGAGGTTACAAGAATTGGATGTTAAATACTCGGCCCTGACGTATTTTTAGGAAAAACAGAAACGGCCATTTTAATTATAGGTTTTAATTATTAACACGAACAATCAGCATCCTTTTTAAAACGATTGCAACCGTAATCTGCAACAAATGGAGCCGTAAAATGATCCTTCTACTATTATGAAACGTTAACTTTTTTATGTCCTCTGCTGTATGTACGTATGTATGTACGTACAACATACATACATGTACGTAGTAACATACAGACATAGATATACATTCATACATACATACATACATACATGTACATGCACACATAGTATTAAAGGAGGCCAACAGTATTACTAACTGCAATAGCTGTGCTTTCAAGTATAACAGCCTGGTTATGTACAGCACGAGTTAACCACACCCACAGTTTATTATGTAATAGTTATTACTGAAAACTATTTTAATCTTTATTGTTATTCAAAAATTTATTATTTATTTTGGTGAATTAAAACAGGGCTGAATGTCCTGTCCTGCCTTTGCTGCTCTGGGGAGAACACTGCACATCACATGTACATCCACATATAAAATATACATACATGTACATGTACGAAATACCCTCAAACATTTTTCCTACATGTAGATCGATGTCAAATACATGTATCATCAGACACCCATACATGTACATTTAAATGTATATCCTAAAGATTGTACATGTACATGTATATCAAAATGTTTCTATGTGTACAGTACAAGTCAAAAAAGTTAATGTTTTGTATTTGTAGTAAGCACATTCTACGCTCTGCAGTATGCTAAATCTTTGTTAAAACTCAGTTTAAACAGTAATTTCTTGTCAACACCAAGAAAACTGAAGTTTCACAATAGCCCATTTCATTTAAGAGAAAGTATTTTGATTGAATATATAGTGACGTGACGTCACATCTGGACTGCCATTTGGGCCTCGGAGCATCACGTACGCCATATATAGCCTCACAAAATAGCGCATGTTTGGACTGCTATAAGTGCTGAAATCTACCGTATATGTAAATAACGAATGTACCATAAGAAATTTAAGACAATGAGCATTGTGTCAGTGTTGGTTGTATACTCGTAGCCCTTCAGAGACAGAGAAACAGCGGTTCAAAGAAGGTCTAAGTTCCATTATTCAACTATATATATAAAAGAAAAATTTTCAGGCTTTCATTATCAATACATGCAGTGCTTATTCTTAGACCTACATGTACCTGTTCACTGTTAAAAGAGCCTCCAGTTACTTTGGCACACACACTCCAACTTAGACTTGCCTTCTTTGAACCGCTGTTTCTCTGTCTCTGAAGGGGCTACGAGTATACAACCAACACTGATACAATGCTCATATTTCCCAGTATAGACTATAATAGAGCCATTGAATCCTGTACAATTCTGTCAGGACAACAAAACAATAAGAAAATTCCAATGATTAGAAATATCTTTATAACTATTAGTAATGTTATTACAGACATCAATAATGATCTACTAACAGTAAAGGCTGATTCACAATATGATGCAAAGTGTTTCTTTACTAGTTTACATCACATCAATGTGTTGTTTTGTAAGTGCAATATGCTTCATTCAACATTGTGAGGTGCAATCTAACATGAGGATAGGATCTGATCTTTGCATTAGCTATGTTGCACTTGACCAATCTGTTTTCAGAATTTCATCACAACACAAGGCTTTCTTTCATAATACAGACAATATACCCTTCATCTACATGTACATGTATGCTATACAGTGACAATAACTAGTGTTTCTGCATAGCTAAGACAGTTCCAATAAACATGTACATGCACATATTGTACATGTAGTTATAATATGTCTAGTTTTTTTAATTAAAATGATATTAGTCTTATTAAAAAGGTTTAGTTCCAGTTACATGTAATTAAAGTGCAAATTATTGACCAAATTTTGATGTATGTACATGTACATGTAGTTGCAGTAAAGATGTAATTGAATTTTATCAACTACATAATTATCGTCTTTTAATTCTACAGTGACCTGTATATACATGTACATGTTTGTATATACATACATGTACATACATGTACAGTTTGCAGAAATGAACCTTTCTCCCAACAAATGATTTAATGTTCATTATTCAGCCATTTTGTGGCAAAACATATGATATTTGATATCCAGGAAAAACTACATGTATTGTTAAGATATCAAAATGGTAATCAAGTCATTCGGCCAAGAGATGGAGATTGAAAAAACATAACTTCGTTATAAATCATGATGACTACTTTTCTTCATTATCTCCTAATAGCCATGTTTTGAGAATTCTCATGAAATGAAAGTTATATTGACTTACATGTACATGTACACGTACTACATGTGTGTATATATGTGGTGTCTGAGTAAACAGTGCATGATTCTAAGATCAACACAACCCCCAATAGTGTCTGTAGTAAACAGTGCATGATTCTAAGATCAACACAACCCCCAATAGTGTCTGTAGTAAACAGTGCATGATTCTAAGATCAACACAACCCCCAATAGTGTCTGTAGTAAACAGTGTATGATTCTAAGATCAACACAACCCCCAATAGTGTATGTAGTAAACAGTGTATGATTCTAAGATCAACACAACACCCAATAGTGTCTGTAGTAAACAGTGCATGATTCTAAGATCAACACAACACACAATAGTGTCTGTAGTAAACAGTGCATGATTCTAAGATCAACACAACACCCAATAGTGTCTGTAGTAAACAGTGCATGATTCTAAGATCAACACAACCCCCAATAAAAACTGTATACTAAGCAAAAAAATGATCAGGTAAAACAGTTAACTAACAGATCAGTTAGTGTAGTCAGGACATGAAACAATCCTTCAGTATGTTCAAGATATACAAAGGAGTTTGATTATCATGATCAATATTATATTCCCTCATGTGATACAATACTTCATCATTACAGCTGGCTAGGAGTACATGCCCAATGAGGATTAATAGTGATTATTATATAAGCTACGTGTACATGTGACAATGTATTTATTATAATACATGTACATGCATGTCAACTAATTAAGTCAATATGAATGTACTTCACATGTAAAATGAAGTGTTTATCAATCAACTGGAAATAATTAATTTAAGAACAGTTGAGTATAAACTATACAATAAAATAAATATATGTACATGTACATGTATATATGTTTACTATTCAATCTCAAATGAATAAAGTACTTCAAAGTTCAAAGTACTCTCAGTGTTGTGTAAGTTACAAGTACATGATTTGTAGCTTGAGAGCTAACTCTTTACACCTTAGAAATGATGTGCATCAGACAATCTGCAAGTCGTGTGACTATACGTACAATGTACATGTAAATGCAGTTATAATACATGTACATGAGTACAATGTGTACATGTAACCCATTACACCTTGTATTTGCTTGAAATAGTACTGGGTGCAGAGTTTAATGATGAACATGGCATTTGGTTAACTGGATAACGTACATGTATATGTACACTGTACACATCAGAGATTTTGATAACATTTGCCAAATTGGCTCAACAGTGGTTAGTGTATTGAGAACACAACTTGAACCAATTAACAAAGATTTTATGCAGTTAGTGATATTATGATGGTAATTAACTGTGCAGTGCTGAATAAGAAGCTGTTTGGGGCAATGGTGGACCATATACATGTAAGCTTATCAAAAGCGGTAGTGAACTTAATATAATTATACATATGTAATTATATTTATGTAAATTGTAACATGTTATTAGACAATGTGTATGTAACATGTATGTCATTAGACAATAAACTAAATTAAATGTGGTATTATCAAGTTAATGAATTCCATAACCAGTATTGTACTGTATTTGGAGTGTTGTCATCATAAAAAAAGGAGAGCATTGATTACATTAGCCCCGTCCAAAGCTCCACCCCTTTTCAAACTGACCATTCCCCTACATCTTCTATTGATCTGCATTTTTGAAACAAATTACATACGTACTACACTACAACACAACGAGAACAATGTATTGAGGGCTACTGTACATGTATGTACATGTATATGCGTACTGTATTATGAGAGATGGCTATTTCTTCTAGGTACATGTACATGTACACATGAAAGAAGTCACAAAATATTGATATAGTCTCATATGGTGTAAGAAGTACATGTGCATGTATGTACATGTACAAGTAGGTACATAAGGTTATATGCTGATCAGAAGTACATGTATATGTATGTACATGTACAATGTAGGTGCTTAGGGTTAAATGCTGATCAGAAGTACATGTATATGTATATACATGTACAATGTAGGTGGATAGGGTTATATGTTGATCAGAAGTATATGTATATGTAAGTACATGTACAATGTAGGTGCATAAGGTTATATGCTGATCAGAAGTACATGTACATGTACATGTGTATGTACATGTACAATGTATGTGCATAGGGTTATATGCTGATAAGAAGTACATGTACTTGTACAGTGTGTGTATATGTCAATAAAGTCACCATATAGTAACAGTAATTTCCTCAGTTCTACTGTCAGTATACTACAGTAAATACAGTATCACTACTGTGGTGTTAAATTTACAAATATAGAAATTACTGTCAAAGCTACTGTTGAACATTTTATTGACAAATACAGTAATGTATATAGTTCTTCTCCTTTTACAATAGCTTGTTATGGTAATAATTATAGCTACAATAATTATCTCCTTTACATGTACTTTTACACAAATCTACTGACACTACATGTAGCTACATGTATGTATTTTGATATTATCTACTACATGCATAATTACATTGGATATACGTACATGTACATGTACATGTACAGTGCAGAGAATGTACATGTACATGTACATAACGTGAAAAGATTTTCAAAGGAACACAAACACACGTATACCTCTAAATTGAAACTTCCATCTTTGGGTAAAGGTAGAAATGAGAGATCAAGTGACAGATATTTTAGAAAAGGGTCTTCATATCCCCAGATAATCTCATCAACACTTCGGGTCATGAATAGATTCTCAGAGATCTCATCTTTTAAAGTTGTATTCAATTCCTTTATGATATCATCCATAAGCTTCTTTGCCATCTCAGGAAGATTTTCTACCATCTTTTGTAATTTCTGTAACTGGACCAGAAGACCCTGAAAATAAATATAGAACAGAAAATATCAACTGTAATTGAAACTAGGTACAGTATAATAAAACACAGTACAGTACACTCCATTGAACTCTACATGTACATGTACATTGTACTTTATTGTATTGTACTGTACTGTACTGTACTGTAGAGTAGATGTAACTTAAATTTCTCTTTGCTAAGATCAACTATTATGTGTTTACGAGGGTCGCGGTCCCTCTTCCGTAACTGTTTTATTTCTCCTGACTCAGTCATTGACCTTGCCCTTCATGAGGGCAGGGTCACTATTTGAATAATCATATACGTTTACTCGTCCTCTTATGTTAACTTATTATTTTCATTATTATAATTTAAAAAAAATAATAAAATAATAATAAAAATAATTAAAAAAAAACTGTAGAGTAGAGTAGAGTACATTTTGGACTATGGTGACTGCATGTATCAAGTAGTTGAAGTGATAATACTCACAGTTTGTACATTGCACTACACAATCCTACACTTCAGGTATGCAAAAGGTACACGTATTGCTAGCATGCTCTTTTTGCTCATGAATTTTCATATACTATACTCAAAATACAGTTCCACTTTATACTTTGTACAATACAAGTACATATTGTACTGTACTGTTAATGTATTGATACAATACAGCACTACTGTACAATTTGTACAATACATACTGTACAGTACTGTACTGTACTGTTAATGTACATGTACATAATATATAGGTGACAACTAAATAATAGTATTGCATATCGCTGTCAAAAATATCACAATATAGTACAGAGTTTTTGATAACTTTTGAAGCTTGGGCCAAATTGGCTCAAAAATGGTTAGTGTGTGTGCCATTAAGGGAATACATCTTGAGCCAATTACTTTAAAGTTAATGCTGTTACTGACAGTATAATCATAATTAACTGTGCCACTGGGCCAAAGAAAGAACTGTGCGATGGCAAATAAGAAGCACTGTGAGCCAATGGTGCGCCATATGAGCTTATCAAAAACACTGATATAGTATCATGATATTTGAAATAATAATTGAAATGCTTATATTAAAAAAATTACATGACTTATTTGGCAAAATAAATCAATCAAAGCTTTGCACACTACCTAGCTACATGTACATGTATAATTGATTTTAGTTATAAAATTAGACAAATGCGAAAAACCAGGTTTACTAATAACAGTCCATTCCAGTGTATTGACACACCAAAAGCAAATACTGTATCACGATATTCAATGTAAATTTAGATATTTCACTATATCAATACATATTGCACATCCCTAAATACAATACATTAATACTTTATGTAATACATACTGTACTATACAGTGCAATACATTACTACTTTATGTAATACATACTGTACTATACAGTGCAATACATTACTACTTTATGTAATACATACTGTACTATACAGTGCAATACATTACTACTTTATGCAATACATACTGTACTATACAGTGCAATACATTACTACTTTATGTAATACATACTGTACTATACAGTGCAATACATTACTACTTTATGCAATACATACTGTACTATACAGTGCAATACATTACTACTTTATGTAATACATACTGTACTATACAGTGCAATACATTACTACTTTATGTAATACATTCTGTACTATACAGTGCAATACATTATTACTTTATGCATTACATACTGTACTATACAGTGCAATACATTACTACTTTATGCAATACATACTGTACTATACACTGCAATACATTACTACTTTATGTAATACATACTGTACTATACAGTGCAATACATTAATACTTTATGCAATACATACTGTACTATACACTGCAATATATTACTACTTTATGCAATACATACTGTACTATACAGTGCAATACATTACTACTTTATGTAATACATACTGTACTATACAGTGCAATACATTACTACTTTATGTAATACATACTGTACTATACAGTGCAATACATTACTACTTTATGCAATACATACTGTACTATACAGTGCAATATATTACTACTTTATGCAATACATACTGTACTATACAGTGCAATACATTACTACTTTATGCAATACATACTGTACTAGTCTGAATAGTCGAACACTCTTGGGTTGGACATTCAGAAGATCAGTATAATTTCAACTGATACACCAGCCCAACAAAATGAAATGTCTTGCATGAACAATAGAGAACACAGAATGTCAGTTTGAAGAAGTCATTTGGACAGATGAAGCTTCTATTCAAATACAGTCTCAAAGGAGATTTTGTCATGGGAAAAGGGGAGAGCAGCCAAGTCCTAAACGTCATCCTAAGCATCCAGCCAAAGTCCATGTATGGGCAGACATTAGTTGTAGAGGAGCTACATGTACCAATATTTGTATTTTTACAGGCATACTAGAAGCTGATGGATTTTGTCAGATTTTAAATGATTTCTCGATACTGTTTGTGAGAGAAGTGTATCCCGATCACCACAGACTGATGATGGACATCACACATCAATAAAGGGTAAAGCTTTCTTAGCTAAATCAATGAACCCGTGGATGAGACCAGATTATTATTATTATAAGTACATCCACATGTGTAATCAGACAATTTGTGGAATTTAGCCCAGACAAAGAGCCAAAATGTCTGGAAAATGTTATTTCAAGCACTATACACATGTACAGCTGTATGTTGTACTTAATTACAAGTACATTGTATAGCCAAAAAATTAATAATACAGTATACAGTGGAACCTCCGAATAATGAAACTTTTGGGACAGCCAAATTTTTTCATTATTAAGAGGTTTTTTATTAAAGAGAGGTTTTAATATTACTTATCATGAAACAACAAAATTATTGATGGTTACAGTGTCTGGCTTAGTTAATTAAAGAAATCATGTAAAGTTGTTTGTTTACTGTTGTCCAGCTGATTGTGGGTTACTAAACTAGGAAAGCGACTCAACGTACGAGAATGACTTTCATCCACAAGTCAGTAGAACTTGAAGTGAACTCATTTATCAGAGGGTATCATGCTTACAAAGACGTTTGGACTCCGTTTATTGGGGAAGAATTGCTCTTGAGAAGAGAGCCTGATAATGTCAAAGACAGATCAGCAGTTGCTGTGTTGAAAGATGGTTGGCCACATTCCTCTAAATATTTCTGTGGCAGTAACCTATTTTCTCCAGAGAGATTACAACAAGGGATTTGCCACAGTGACAGGAAACAAAGTTAATAGTGCTGGTTACGGTCTTGAAGTGTCAAGAAACTTAAAGAGCTATTTGCCTCTCTCCACAATTCAAATTTACTTTAGACTATTGTTTTATTATACCATAATAGGTAGATACATGTAGGTAGATGTGCGCATGCGTAGCCACACCTCTTTCGTTAAATGGAAGTGAAAATCGAACTTGGTGTAGTAAAGGCCTTTCGTTATTTCGTAACAGAGAAGTTTTCGTTAAAGGGAGGTTGCATTATCATCATTTAAATAGGAAAACAAGTCGGTACATTGCAATATTTTCAATATGCAGAGGTTTTTGTTAAAGAGAAGTTTCGTTATTAGAGGTTCCACTGTATGTCAATAAAATGTCACCATACAGTAACAGTAATTACCTTAGTTGTACTGTCAGTATAATGTAACAGTAATTACTGTCTCACTACTGTGGTGTTCAATTGACAAGTACATCAATTATGTCAAAACTACTGTATAACTACATGTACTGTATGGTGAATTATTATTGACATAATTATTATACTGTATAATGCATAATGAATGGAGATTAATTTTTCATGTACAGGTGTACTACAGGTACATGTAGATGTACAAACAATTCCTCAGAAATGCAGATTAATTAAGTGATTAAACACACAACTAATTGGTTTTGTGTATCAAAGGGAATTAATACAGGCTTCATACAAATGTTATTCTGAGTGGAGGGAGGTGGTACTGTAAACCTGTAATGTACTGTAGAGGATTTTAGGGGTATCGATCCTCTCCTGTGAAATTTTATAAATGAAACAATTGATTCTGTTATTCTTGGATTCCAACATCTTATGAAACTAAAGTAAAAATCATTGAGTTAAGTAAATGAGTAATTTACTTAATTATAGTAGCTGTCAGTTAGTGTTGTTTATAACCAAACCACTTTTAGTAAGGCATTTTGACTTTTAATTAACTAAACTATAACTAAATTACATGTCAACTATAACAAAACTAAAAGTTATAGAAATTGTTCAACTACAAGTGGACATTATTGCCATACTAAATTAAACAACGCTAGTGTCAGTACAGTCTCACCAGTGTGATGCTGAATTGATAAGTATATCAATTACTACTATTGTACTGTGATGAGTAATTACTGTACTGTATGGTGAATTTTTATTGACATGTACATGTGCCACTAAAGTTCTACAAGGTCCTTTGAAAGGTCAGGAGAGTAGATAATCAAAATAATAACTATAATAAGCTGATGTGTTTTAGGCATGATAAAGTCAGCCATGATTACTGAATGCTGGACACCACAAAGCAGTCATAGGGATACTTTTGTCTTCACTTAAATTTGTAAAGCAATCATAGGGATGTTTTTTTTCTCTATATACACTTGTTCAGACTGCACAAGTACAATCTGAAGATATGTGCAACTTTGCCTGAATATGCCTGTAACTACATGTATATCTACTTTGGCGAGAATGTATAGCACATGAACAATAGAATAATTAACATTACACCATGTGTGAACAGTTGTAAACTAGATAAATACAACTATATACATGTATTTCACACAGACAATATTGGATTGGATCTGCATATAGGCAATTTGAATTGTGAAATATAGCCATATAGGGAAATTACTGTATAGGTGCAACACTAATAATAAATTTATTTTAAGGTATGCTCAAATCCAACCAGTATCATTTTCCAGTAAACAGTATTGATAGCAGGAATTGAAATTAATAACTTATAATGAATACATTACTATACATGTACATGCTGGCTGATTGTCAAGCCAGAGTGGCTTCTTCAATATTTTATAAACCATTGTGGTTGCTTGCTTGTTTGTTAATTGTTTCTACACCTATTGCTAGCATGCCAGGCACATGAATCTGCATGTACACAGTGTGTATATGTATGGTCAGAAATAATATATTCATATATTCTTGTGTCTTGTAAGTGTTGAATACAATCCTAAGTATGTCGCAAGTAAATGGAAGTAGTAGATTGTACATGTACATATACATGTACATAAACGAATGTGTGTGAGAGCTACAACACACTGGCAGAGCAGTAGGATGATTCTGAATGAAATGAAATGAAATCAGCATGTGGAAACTACATTAATAGCTGTTGTAGCTGTGCGTGTTTGAGACTGAGTAGACCAGCAGAATGAAATCAGCATGTGGAAACTACATTAATAGCTGTTGTAACTGTGCGTGTTTGAGACTGAGTAGACCAGCAGAATGAAATCAGCATGTGGAAACTACATTAATAGCTGTTGTAGCTGTGCGTGTTTGAGACTGAGCAGACCAGCAGAATGAAATCAGCATGTGGAAACTACATTAATAGCTGTTGTAGCTGTGCGTGTTTGAGACTGAGCAGACCAGCAGAATGAAATCAGCATGTGGAAACTACATTAATAGCTGTTGTAGCTGTGCGTGTTTGAGACTGAGTAGACCAGCAGAATGAAATCAGCATGTGGAAACTACATTAATAGCTGTTGTAGGTGTGCGTGTTTGAGACTGAGCAGACCAGCAGAATGAAATCAGCATGTGGAAACTACATTAATAGCTGTTGTAGCTGTGCGTGTTTGAGACTGAGTAGACCAGCAGAATGGAATATTTTTATTACTATACTTCAAGTATTGATGCTATTATATGTGAACACATGCAGACATGACACAAGTCAAGGAGAGAGAAATTATGCCAAAAGTGTACTTAAACATAATTAAAAATTATTAATTTGATAAACAATGTATGCATGTGTTCCACATTTTTATACTGTGAAGAGACATAAAAGGTCAGCACATTCTATCCTTTACATTACCATTATTATCATACATTGTAATAGAGACAGAAACTTAACAATACAGGGCATTCTAGAGATATAGGGGACTACGAAGCTTAACTATAAGAGCCTAGTGATAAAAGGGTCACAATACCTATGACTGTCACTAACTAACCACTAGTACAATGTACAGTCAAGAAATAGTAACTATAAGAGCCTAGTGATAAAAGGGTCACAATACCTATGACTGTCACTAACTAATCACTAATACAATGTACAGTCAAGAAATCAGTCTACATTCTATAAAGCAATACATGCTCACTACTCTTCAGTATACATTCTATAAAGCAATGATACATGCTCACTACTCTTCAGTATACATTCTATAAAGCAATGATACATGCTCACTACTCTTCAGTATACATTCTATAAAGCAATGATACATGCTCACTACTCTTCAGTATACATTCTATAAAGCAATGATACATGCTCACTTCTCTTCAGTATACATTCTATAAAGCAATGATACATGCTCACTACTCTTCACTATACATTCTATAAAGCAATGATACATGCTCACTTCTCTTCACTATACATTCTATAAAGCAATGATACATGCTCACTACTCTTCACTATACATTCTATAAAGCAATGATACATGCTCACTACTCTTCACTATACATTCTATAAAGCAATGATACATGCTCACTACTCTTCACTATACATTCTATAAAGCAATGATACATGCTCACTACTCTTCACTATACATTCTATAAAGCAATGATACATGCTCACTTCTCTTCAGTATACATTCTATAAAGCAATGATACATGCTCACTACTCTTCACTATACATTCTATAAAGCAATGATACATGCTCACTACTCTTCACTATACATTCTATAAAGCAATGATACATGCTCACTACTCTTCAGTATACATTCTATAAAGCAATGATACATGCTCACTTCTCTTCACTATACATTCTATAAAGCAATGATACATGCTCACTTCTCTTCAGTATACATTCTATAAAGCAATGATACATGCTCACTACTCTTCAGTATACATTCTATAAAGCAATGATACATGCTCACTTCTCTTCAGTATACATTCTATAAAGCAATGATACATGCTCACTACTCTTCACTATACATTCTATAAAGCAATGATACATGCTCACTTCTCTTCAGTATACATTCTATAAAGCAATGATACATGCTCACTACTCTTCACTATACATTCTATAAAGCAATGATACATGCTCACTACTCTTCACTATACATTCTATAAAGCAATGATACATGCTCACTACTCTTCAGTATACATTCTATAAAGCAATGATACATGCTCACTTCTCTTCACTATACATTCTATAAAGCAATGATACATGCTCACTACTCTTCACTATACATTCTATAAAGCAATGATACATGCTCACTACTCTTCAGTATACATTCTATAAAGCAATGATACATGCTCACTACTCTTCAGCATACATTCTATAAAGCAATGACACATGCTCACTACTCTTCACTATACATTCTATAAAGCAATGATACATGCTCACTACTCTTCACTATACATTCTATAAAGCAATGATACATGCTCACTTCTCTTCAGTATACATTCTATAAAGCAATGATACATGCTCACTACTCTTCACTATACATTCTATAAAGCAATGATACATGCTCACTACTCTTCAGCATACATTCTATAAAGCAATGATACATGCTCACTACTCTTCACTATACATTCTATAAAGCAATGATACATGCTCACTACTCTTCAGCATACATTCTATAAAGCAATGATACATGCTCACTACTCTTCAGTATACATTCTATAAAGCAATGATACATGCTCACTACTCTTCAGCATACATTCTATAAAGCAATGATACATGCTCACTACTCTTCAGTATACATTCTATAAAGCAATGATACATGCTCACTACTCTTCAGTATACATTCTATAAAGCAATGATACATGTTCACTACTCTTCAGTATACATTCTATAAAGCAATGATACATGCTCACTACTCTTCACTATACATTCTATAAAGCAATGATACATTCTCACTACTCTTCAGTATACATACTACCTTGAAATTTGTTTGCCAATAAGCACACTGTGATAACTTTGTATGGCGCCCACTCAAAATCCACATTTCATTTGCCCTCCTTTAACAAATTTTGTAAATGAAACCCTGTATAAATTATAAATAATGTTATATGTATACGTTATAACATGCTACGAGTGCTATATCAGATTTATAATCACCAAGCACGAGGGCCATAGGCCCGAGGGTGAGGTGATTATAAATCTGATATAGCATGAGTAGGCGTGTTATAATTAATATATTTCACGAAAGACTAAACCTTTGTTGATGTGTGATGCTTCTCCTACCTTTTGTCGGCACTTTGGAGAAGGTAACCGTTGTTTTCTTGTAGTCTGTTTCGACGGCAGGTTTTATATCTGACCACAAGATTCTATATCTGATTTATAAACCTGTGGTTTACTTTGATGTTTCGCCGTATCGGGATATATATATATATATATATATATATATATATATATATATATATATATATATATATACTCTAAAATGATGCATTACAATGTACATTATGAACTGAACAGTTAATCTTACCTGTTTAAATAAGGCAGTCCATTATATTTATAATTTCCCTCATATACACTTTGGATCAACAGTATATATACATATCTCGGTCATACAATATCGCATAAACCACGTTGTGGTACTTGACTACTTGTCCAGTACTAGTTGGCAGTTGTCCCCAGCTGCAACACTATAGCTACTGCAAACTTGTTCAAACACGTGCTCACATGCAAACTGATCTGAATCTCTGATTCTGATTGGGATTAGCACTAAAACATCAAACTAGACTGGGTGTGTCATGTCATTTGAATTTCAAGTGATCAAGTCTGGGAATGAGACTGTCGCCTATAGATTATGCAAAGCACTGAAAGCAGTATCAATATGAAAAGCGTAAGCTGATACAAGATATCATAGACTATAGTTTTAGGGAAGCTAAGTAGTATCAGTAGAAACACTAATTTGGGAGCAAACGAGAGATCTTGAGCAGACACAAAAAAGAGAATACAAAAAAGTGTTTGAGCAATTACAACAGTAGTGTCCACTATAAGTCATCAGATATCATGATAGAATGACTGACATGAACAGTAGAAGCAATGAACTAATCTATTAACTGGATATTTCAATTGAAACAGAAGATATCAGGTAGTAAAAGTAATATCTATGATATAATTAGTTTGGTGTGGTATGTCCATTCACTTGTATAGTAATGGACTGGTAATATTGATATAATAAAGTTGTTCCACTGTAGCTATAGTTGCAGTGGTTAATTATTACAGTCATGTCAATAATATAAACAGTGATGATTAAATCTATTTATATCATTATGTACATGTGATGATGAGAGTGTTTGTTATATGTTATATCTTCTGCCATAGTTGTAGATAGAAACCAGGAATACAAGGAATTAAAAGATTTGCTAATGGAGATCATAGATCTACCTCCTTTTTGTCTGGTAATACATTATAATGTTTTTGCTGTTCTTTTGCAGTAGCAAATATTGATGGAAATAGTTTCATGTCTACCTGGATTATTTGTCTTTCCACTAGTCATAGGACAGATATGTGATTGTAGTTTATAGCTATATCAAAAGACCATTGAAGTGAGTTTACAATGACAAGTTGCACATACTAATTTAGTGTGACCACGCCCAATCCTCTAATTATAATTACTGCATTCCCAAAGAGCAACTTCAGTATAACAGTGTTTCTAGCCCATCTCCCTTTCTGTGAGGGTCTGGCTGTACATGTACATACTATATGTACATACCATCACTACATTATTATTATGTGTTATTACATAACAATGTTTACATAATGTTTGTGTTAATTGTATCATTAGATGTGATTGAAGAGTACACAATAGATCCAGTTCAGTTAATATGAAGTCTTGTTCAAGAGATGAAACCAAATATCAGGTTAATATTATCATCTTTTGCTTTGTGATGTAAATGTTTTGATCTCATCTAGAATCTAGAGAAGAGATAATAGATCTTGATTTAGAAGAATATTAATACAACAATGTTATATACTATTATTATTACACATAGATATGGATTGAGTCTTTACAAGATACATGTAAAACTCACAAGGCTCACTAAAACAGCTTCAATATTTGAGAGGTTTTCTCAAGACAGTTAGTTTCACAGGTACGTGTATTCATAAAACAATGAATATATTCCAACCTGACATCCATGTTAACAGATTAGCGTCCAAAGACGCATAAATGCGACAGTAAATTAATGCAACATAAAATCCGCCGTCGCATAAATGCGACGGTTGTGACACGCCCTCTTTAAACGGCTGTAACTCGATAAACAAAATAAGTATGAAGCTACAATTTTTTCTACAGAAGCCTTGATCAATACTTAACAGGTTTCATGTACTGAGAAACGGTAGTTTACATAAGAAAAAACGGAGAAAATCCACGTGAAACATTATTGTTATTTTTATTGATTGTAATAGTAATAACAGTAAAGTAAGCAGTATAATATTATAATAATAATTCCTGATGGCTTCTGGAAATAGAGGGTTTTCTGTGCATGAGGTCCTAGACATTCTGGATGATTCAGCTGATGGTGAGTGCACTATAGATGATGAACCTGTGATGGAAGGAAGTGACGATGAGTTTGATGATATTTTATTTGAAGAAGAAGATTATGATGTACTACAACAGTCACCTGACAGTTTTATAGACACAGAAGAAAGACATACACCATCCCCCCCACCACTGCCTTTGCCAATTTCTCCCATACATTCTACACCAACAAATACACAGTCATCAATTATTGTACAGACACCAACTACAAGTATACTACCTATACATTCTACTCCAATGAATAATACACAACCGGCACAGGTACAGACACTAACTACAATTACACAACAACCTTCACATTTACCTATGCCACCAAACACACATCAAACACCAACAACATGGTCAAAAATATTACATTCTGTGCCCATTCACCCATTCACAAGTAGTGTAGGCCCAACGTTTACAATAACAGAATCTCCATTAGATGTATTCTCTCATTTTTTCACTGATGAGTTGATTGATGAGATTGTGAAACAGTCTAATTTGTATGCCAGTCATGTAATGGGTAATGAGAAATATAATGAGTGGGATAAAATTACAGTATCTGATTTGAAGGCTTACTTTGGTTTTTACATCTTGATGGGCATCAACCATTTACCGTCAATACATGATTACTGGCGAGTAGATCCATTTGTTCGTTTCAGTCCTATAGCAGACCGAATAACTCGTAATCGCTTTAAAGAAATTACTCGGTATCTCCATTTTGTGGACAACACACAGCTACAAAAACGAGGAGAGCCAAACTACGACCGTTTAGGAAAGATACGTCCTATAATGTTGATTTTAAAACAGAAGTTTTTGTCAAACTATGAACCGAATTGCCAACAGGCAATAGATGAAGCTATGATTCCATTCCAAGGTAGATCAGCAATAAAACAGTATTTACCAATGAAGCCGATAAAACGTGGCTTGAAGGTCTGGGTTAGGGCTGACAGTCATCATGGCTACTTTAGTGACTTTTCTGTTTATGAAGGCCAGTCTGAATCTGCTGCTTCATCACAGGATGGCTTGGGAATGAGGGTTGTCAAAAGCCTTACCAGACATCTTGTAGGCAAATTCCACCATATTTATTTTGACAACTTCTTCTCTTCACCGAAACTATTACACGATTTACTAGAAGATGGCATCTATGCATGTGGTACAGTTCGAGTCAACCGTCGTGGCTGGCCTAATGAATTGAAAAACAAAACAAAGAAGTATATTAGAGATTACTTAAAATTAGAAAAAAGGTAAACAATGTACAAACTTCATGCTAAACATTTAAATTTTTTACTTACAGGGGAGATGCTGCCTTCCGTCAACAAGGACCAGTACATGCTGTAATGTGGTTAGATAATCAACCAGTAACAGCTATATCCTCTAATTGTCAGCCAGAAACAGGTACAATAACACGCAAACAAAGAGATGGTTCTCGAATAGAACTGCAGTGTCCATCAGCAATTATCTCATACAGCAAATACATGGGTGGGGTTGACAGAGGTGACCAACTACGTCAATATTATCACGTACGGTTCAAAAGTCATAAACTGTATAAATATGTTTTCTGGTTTTTATTTGATGTTTCCATTACCAACTCATATGTTCTCTTTCACCACTATTCTCCTCAAACAACCAGAATCTGTGATACTAAAACCTTTCGTCTACAACTTGCCAAGAGCCTTATCGGAGACTATAACAGCAGAAAAACTCGAGGCCGCCCTTCAACATCAGCAGATCGAAATCCGGTATCCACCACTCTAAAACACTTCCCTATAAAACACAAGACCAAGAGCAAGAAGGGTTCTAGCAGATGTTGGTACTGCAGTCATCGTATCACACCCTCTACAAGAAGAGAAACCTTCTGGTACTGCTTTGATTGTGAAAAGCATCTCTGTCATACTGGAGAAAGAGAATCAGACTGCTTCCTGAAATACCACAAAGAACAAGGAATGATATCCTAGCTTTCATATAATAATATATTTATCAGTCTTCACTATTATATTCTTGCAATGCTAACATGTTTATTACAGTAATAGATACTTGTCTAAAAACACTAACCTTCTTCCACTGCCCCTTGCTTGAGTAAGTTGTGTTTGGTATCGTTCGATTCAGCATAAAGAGGCGTGTACAATGATGCAATGTTTGCAATACTAAAGTATTACAGGAAGCCAGATATAACCCGTTTTATAAACAGTATGAAATTTTTGACTTCCTGATGATTTAATTTGGCTATTACGGTCAAAAATTTAGAAAATTAATTTGGACGCTAATCTGTTAAGCCCCATGTAAGTGTGGTCTATTTTGCAAGGAGTAGCTAGACCACACTTAACATGGAGTTCAACACATTTAGACTCCTTGCCCACACTCTGATTTGTGTAAGTACTATCTTAATGACTTTCTAAACATAAACTTTATTAAACTTTATTCACAGTGAAGTTTATATAATGAAACCTTTCTGTTGAAGTGTAATAGTCTATGAAGAATAGACTAATCTGTTTGCCATGCAATGGAGTCTAAAATCATTAAATGAAACTGGATGATTTCGAGGTAATATATTATAGTGTTTGGGACTTAAGATTAGTTTATGATTTATAATTATGATTATAATGTAGTCATATTAAAACAGTCTATTTAGCCAGGTCATAAATTAACATTATTTTAACCCTCATCTGGTTACATCAGTTTCAATACAATATTACACATTGGGATTGTTTGTACTAGTACTTCCACATATATACATGTATGTAAAACTTATGACCAGTTATTGTTAACAAAACTTGCTGTATCTCTTGGACCACTCGTCGTTTTGTCTCAAAACAAAGATTGGTATGTTCATTCAAGATTCTAGTTTAGCCCACTTTTCACTAATATACAATGTAGAGTATATCGTCTAGTATACATGCAGCAACAATTTTAAATTTGAACACTTCAGCTAATAGTAAGCAATACAATTCTACTGGTAATCACATTGTGACATCATGTGCAATTATTCATTATTGCATTCCATAGTTCCTACATGCAACTGGACTATTCTGCTAACTTCTGTGGAATACAACATGTTATTTGTTATTATAAATACAAATTCATGTATATACTAATTACTCTGAAATGAGTAAGTAACATCTGCTGTTTTCACACGTGGAATGATAATATTACACCACAGGTTGTACGTACATGTATACTATAATATATAATATATATATATATTGTATTAATATTATTTTTGTTACTATGCTTTATCATGACATATATATGTACTAGTCAATATAGATCAATATGAAATGAAACCAGTACATGTAGATATTACCTAGCAGTAATAACAATTCAACATTGAGGATAATAAAATTATATTGAAACTCCTGTAACCAACTGAAGTGTTTAAAATTACCCATTACATTATACAGTATACACATCAGTTTAGTATTCATAGTTTGTATTTTTGTAATATAAAGTGTTATGTTATTAGTTAGTCTACTTTGTGTTCTTACATATGGCTGATGGCCATATATGTGGGATATGACCCCTATGCAGTTGGGAGAGTGTTCCTAACATTACGAAGCACTCCAGATGTTTGTAATTGGTGTTAGGGATAAGCTCATGAAAATGGCTAATAATGTTCAGTAGCCTTTTGCTCCTGTAACCCATTAATGAGTTTCGAAGGTGGGGTATGCCTCCTTGCCAACCCCCCTCCCCCCTAACACACACAATAAACCCATCCATGCTATTTGGTGAGTAGCTAAGTCATTTCTCTTGGTTTAACACCTGGTAACACGGTGTAACTGGTGCTAACATGCAGCAGTTTTGTTTTGTATGCCCCAGTTGCAGTCAAAAGAGGGAGAACACTGCATTTAAATTAGTCCTACGAAGCGCTTGAGGACTTTTGAGTCCTGGTAATCAAGTTGCTAGAACTAGTACTCCATGTCGAAAAAAGAGCCAAGTTTGGGACACAGAAAGTGAATAGTGGCTAAGATATCTGCTGTAGAAGCACCAGCAAGCTCAGCCCTCTAAGGGTTAATAATTAATAGTAAATGAAATACTGACAAGTGTAAACTGATATTACTAATTTACTATGGTATTCAGAGGTGTGAAATATTATACCAGTCATCTTATACTATCAGTTACTATTAGGTTTATATACTATAGTAATATAACTTGAATTATATTATAAATGATATATTATGTGTATTACTATATGTACTGATAGTATAGTAATATAATATACTAACACTTGAATTATATTATAAATGGGATATTATATATTGTAACTCAGATAACACACTCACTGACCAAACTGTTTTGTATGTAATATCATACAGTCTATAGTGTGATAAGCTAGGTATTCAAAAGACATTGAGTATTGATCACCTAATACTCCTGATATTCAGGTTTATCCTGACATATTAATCAGTGTGATATCATTATAATTATTATACAGATAATATTACTACTCATTACAATTATGGGATATATTGATTGGAGTATCGATAAAATGACTAGTTCCGTTAGGAAATGTGATTATATTCAAGGTATGATAATATTAGATATATGATGTATACTATATTAGATAGCAGCATAATAATTTATATAAGTATAGGATATCTCACACTAGAGGTACATGTACATTATAGTAATTTGTGGGAAATGTGGTCGAGGGTTCAAGTAGATTCCCCACAAGCTGGATAAGATATCTCCATGGTGATTATAAAATTTATCAGTGGAATGCAATTAAGGTTCACAAAGGGAAGTCTTTACAAGTGATGTAGGGAGGAGACTAACTGAAAACAAACACTTAGTACACTTGAATTATCTACTGTAACACTTGAAACTGGAGACAAGTATTCCCTTTATGTAAACTATAAAGTAATTAACTGTTCTTATGAGCCCCATGGTATTGCCCATGTACCATGGTATTATAGTACATTATAATTATAATGTACTATAATAAATTCTCATTATACTTTGTAGTAAATGGTTTTATAATTTTCAGATATGCAAGATATTTCTCAAGATATTCATCATCAACAATACACATTTGAAAGTAAGAAAAATGATTTTCATAATAAATATAATTATTATAACCCTATCATAATTATATATACAGCATCTGATATTGACCTAGAGATGGACTACAATCAACTTCAAGATAATATAATATTATAATGAATACTAAATGCTCACTGTACTGCGTTTTAATCTTGTTATAGTGTGTATAATGTATTATTCAATAATACTAAATCAATGATAGTAAATTTATCTATTCAGTTTGTGTTATACTAATTTCAATATTACATTTCATATTTCTAATGATGATATAATTATAGTAAAGATGATGTTTATCTTTCATGATGTTGAGTGTACACTTATGATTAGATAATAGTAGAGTGTGAAATACATAACTAGATTAGGTAGTTTGGGTGTGTCATAGTATACTACACTTCCTATGATGGCTATTTCTAATATCACTGTTCATGAATCACTACCTACTGGTGGATATGAAGATCAACTATTTCTTGATCTTCCTCCAGAAACACCTCATTGTCCAGTGTGTCTGTTAGTAGTTAGAGAACCACATGTGTTAGTGTGTTGTGGAACTCCTATTTGTCAGGTAACGCATTATTATGAAGAATTCTAACCAGTGAACTAATCCAATATGATAATTATTATTGTACAGAATTATAATTTAAATACTAGACATACATGTACCTTATGCTTATTTTAACATTAAATATATAGTGCTGTTTGTTTCTGCTATTGATTTTATCAGGGCTGTGAGCTCCAGACTGTGTATGCAAAAAAACAGTCTTACTTGATTTCCAGTTTTTTTCTAAGTGGGGATATCATCTTATTAGCAAAGCTAATAAAACTTTCAACTCCCTAAAATAACTTCTTAGTTACAAAATTTTGTTAAATTCTGGCACTAGTCGACTGAGAAACGAGCAGTTGAACGTAAAAACTTGAAATTCAAATAAGACTGATTTTCACTTGCACAGTAGTACACATGTATATAGAATACTCAGTAAAACATGAAAATAGTCATAATCTCTATAATTATGAACAAATCATAATCAATAATATTAATTATTATTATAATCATTGATATTTTCAGGTGTGTATAGAACATACTAGAGCTAATAAACAGTCCTGTCCCTCTTGTAGTACAAAAGAGTATGCTAACATATTTAATAGAAAACAACATGGTGAACTATTGAAATTGAGACTTCGTTGTACAAACAATGAGAAAGGGTGTGAATGGGTGGGAGAGCTGGGTGATCTAGAGAGACACCTTACTAATGAGTGTCTATATGTGGAGGAGACAACTAGTGAAACCAATATAATACAAGAGGAAATCGATATGCTGCAAGAGAAGGTTGAAGCAAGCAGAAAAGAAATAGTCCATGCAGACAGTTCCGGATGAGCTGATGATGTTACTAGAGGATGTTACAGAGGAAGAGTGTGAAGAGATATTAGAAGAAGTTTATGAGAAATATGGAAGAGAAATGGAACATGAGTTCATGGAAGGCAAGGAAGAAATGATGAGGGAGTTTAAAATGGTACAAGAAAGGGCAGATAAGCTACACCAGCTGATGGAAGATGAGCTCAGAGAACTGAGAAAGCTAGATGAGAAAATAACCAGAGATCATGAAGAACTACTAGCACAAATACAAGCCAATGATTTACACAATTCTCGTAGAATACTACAGTTGAAACAACAGTTATCACGAATGAAAGGTATTGTATTTACTGACATTTTAACCATACTCAATGTTAAAGTGCATAATTCAAAACCAGCACATATTCTCTAAACCTGTCAGTAACAATGAATGTCTTATCTGCAGCTATGCAAGTTATAGAGCCTGATTATTTTACAATTATAGTCGTGAACTGGGAGTAGGAATATATGTGTAGTCAATAATTAATAAATAATTGGTAGACCTTTTTAACACTTGTAAATATCATTTCTCATCAATCATCACATGTGATACAGGAGGTACATGTATAATGTTTATAATCAATGAAATGACAATATGTATATTAGTACAGCATAGATGTATTACCAAAAGCATATGAACAGTGAAACTATATTAGTACACCATCTATGCTGTACTAATATAATTATTGTCAGAAGCTTAAGAACAGTGAAACAGCAAAGCATCGTCCAATCCTGGGAACACAGATTGTCTAATTTTATTTATAAAAACTTCCATATAAGGAGTTTTATGTGGATAGTATCATACAAACGAGTATACACTGAAGTGGTTATGAGTAGGTAAAACATCCTCCCAAAATACATACTAGCACAATAATGATATCACAGGCACTTAACTGTGCAAGGAAACAAATAATTAGAGAGTCTGCAGATTAGTGTGTTGAACACCTGCTTAACCAGGACTCTGAGATCCTTAGGATAGACTTGTGTGTTGATTTTAACAAGTGCTGGGAATTAGTAATTAATTACTTCACAGGAAAGACCTCCCACTGCTTAGCATTAAAATATGTATACCGAATATAAAGATATTACACACATGTGCATTCAGTACAAGGCCATCTTTGAATCCCAACAAATGTCCTTTAGGAATATGTAATACATTCAAGTGATAATATTATTGTGATAGTAAGATTTATAATGCTACAATTAAACATCCATAACGGTAATCAAGAATTTCACAACTGATAACATAATTTCAATCATTACAATGTCTATTCTAAATGATTAATAACTCCTTTAAATGCAAGTGTGTATAATGAATTATTATCATTTCATTCGCTGAATTAATTAATTTTTATAGGAATTGTAGTTCCCATTTGGTATCCTCCTCCTCCTAAAACTACAAAGTCTATTTCACCATTTATAATAAACATCGTTAACTTTTCTGAACACAAAAAACTTAACAATACATACTATAGTCCACCTTTCTATACCAGAATAGGTGGCTATAAGTTACAGTTAAAAGTGTATGCAAATGGGAATGGTGATGGTAAAGGCTCACATGTTTCCATGTTTGTGTGTCTCATGAAGGGAGAAAATGATCAAAACCTGCAATGGCCATTCAAAGGTGATATCACTATACGACTACTCAACTGGAAGGAGGATAAACAACATGTGGAGAAGATTATTTATTTCAATGAGAGTCAAGACATCGTATATCAATCAAGAGTTATTGAAGGAGAAAGAGCACTGGGGTTGGGTCTTGATTTAATATCTCACGATAACCTACACCTTGACCAGGAAAATAACCGTGCGTATTTACGCAACGATACTTTGTGCATTGAAATACACAAAATCACTTTATCAACAGGTAATATAATTGTGTTACATTATACTCAATGTAGTATATACTGTTTTATAACTTGTTATATCCAAATCGAGACTTAACAATTGTGTAGAAAATAATTATTACAACATATGAATTATGTTGTTATCTTAGTAAACTGGTCAACATAATTATCACTGTAGTAATCAAAGTATACACATTTAGTAAAGCTATACTCTTTGAATGTGAAAATGTACATTCAAAGGTCAGTACCTATGAACAAAGATTACAACCTTTGTTCATATTTACCCTGGTCCAATACAAGCACATTATATCCACCAACCTGTAGTACATGAAGACTTCTTATGTCCCACAAAATGAAGGTTTCGCAAATTGAAATATAAGTAAATACTGATTACATCATCCTGTACAGAAATATATCTTGTTTATAGTATGGTTAACAAGTTCTGTTCAATTGTGTTACAATAATATAGCTTTCAATAGTATAGTTGTGTTCCACTGTAATTATAGAAACAATGCCAAGAGCAAAGAAAAGATTCTTTGTCTTTGTATACACATCAACAGACGTTTATATAGCTGTACATGTATAAACACATGTACAAGTACATGTACATGAAACATAATTCATACATGTACATGTGTAATGTAAAAGGAAATGTGTACATACACACACCAGACAACTCATAATCTTGTGGATACACTCCTGTGTCTAACAAGTAATATAGAAACAAAGTGACACTTACATGTATGTACATGTACATTTTACTCGTGTTTAACTGGAATAAATCCTGATAAAGGATGTATGTACTTAATAAAAACAAGAAAAAAGTATCCCTATGATTGCTTTTGGTGTCCAGCATTCAGTAATCATGGCTGACTTTATCATGCCTGTAACACAACAGCCTATTACAGTTATTATTTTGATTATCTACTTTGTTTACCTTTTAAAGAAGGTAGAATAGTTACCTAGTAGTTCCAGTTTCTAATTCTATGTAAGCTACAAGCAGCTTTTATTCTGCTGAGTTCGAGCGAGAGTTCTAGTACGTGCCACGCCAATTAATTGACCGAGCCCCCCGGGAATGACGCAACTTTGTACACACTATGGTTCAGTGATCATGCCCTGACTAACATACTGCCCCTAATGACTAGTAATTCTCTCATCGTCTCACATTTCTGTCATTTTCTATATACACTGTACATATAGGAAGCCCACTAAATGTGGTATCCATTTCCCTGGATATCAAATATTATGAAATGCGAGTGTTTAAAGGTCATTCGATCAAATTATCATAACCTATAAGACTGTTTATCACAGAGCCATACAGCTATCAGATATGTTGGTAGAGGTGTATTGGTACTCATTGGTTAACATGCTATGAGAAAATGGTAAATGTGAAATGATATAAGCTGAAGATAGATTTTGATATCCAATTATTTGAGAAAAAACTAGTTATAGAGTGAGAGAGAAATAATCCTCATGATAAACATGTTGTCACTATCAAAAAAGATGTTATTATAATATTATACACATGTGTTTAACATGTATGTGTGGAATAAATCATGATAAAGGATGTAGTATGTACTTACTTAAAAACATGTGATTAACAAGTAACAGTACTAACCATGCAACCAGTATATATGATATAAGTATTGATATCAGGACATTCAAACACAAAAGGTAAATAAACAGTCTGATTTGATTCTTTTATATTGTACATGTACATGTACATGGATACTATTAAACACACAAAATAAGTTATATAACATACAAGAAGAGAGTGTTACATTACACTCAGTGTAGTATATATAACTTGTTATATCCAAATTAAGACTTTACAATAGTTTAGAAAATAATTATTACAATACACAAATTATGTTCTTATCTGGTCAACATAATTATCACTGTAGAAATCAAACTACATGTATATAGTCCCTTTGTAGTAACATGATATTCTTACACATATTATGAAAATTGAATAACTAGTACATCACCTTTTAGCTCATGAATTATTCTTGAAGGATGTGGGTAAAATACATACATGTACATGTAATATGCATTTAGTAAAGCTATACCCTTTGAATGTGAAAATGTACATTCAAAGGTCAGTATACATGTATATGCACAACTATTACAACCTTTGTGCATATATTTACCCTGGTCCCAATACTTCTTATATCCCACAAAATGAAGGTTTCACAAATTGAAGTATAAGTAAATACTGATTACATCATCCTGTACAGAAATACATGTATGGTGTAAAAAGACTAATGTAAAATAAAATGTGTACATATATGTACATGTGTACATATATGTACTTGTATAATGTAAAAATACATGTGTACATGTATAATGTAAAAGGACATGTGTACATATACATATACATCCATTTCCCTGGATATCAAATATTATGAAATGCGAGTGTTTAAAGGTCATTAGATCAAATTATCATAACCTATAAGACTGTTTATCACAGAGCCATACAGCTATCAGATATGTTGGTAGAGGTGTATTAGTACTCATTGGTTAACATGCTATGAGAAAATGGTGAATGTGGATTGATATAAGCTGAAGATAGATTTTGATATCCAATTATTTGAGAAAAAAACTAGTTATAGAGTGAGTGGGAAATAATCCTCATGATAAACATGTTGTCACTATCATAAAAGATGTTATTATAATATTATACACGTGTTTAACATGTATGTGTGGATAAATCATGATAAAGGATGTAGTATGTACTTACTTAAAAACATGTGATTAACAAGTAACAGTACTAACCATGCAACCAGTATACCGTAGATCGGGAAATTTTCGTCATGAAAAAAGTTTCGTCGATCACCTTGAACGACGAAAATGAAACAAGCGAAATATTTTCTTCGACGAATAATTAGAGTAAGTTTATTCACACGTGTACGTACATGTCAGCGAGTAGTGTCCAGTGCTAACTACTGTTTGAGAAGATGGCTCTACTACGATATATGAAGCCTGTTGATTGTCTTCCACTTCCCAAGGGACCACTCACGTCTTCTATATCTGCCCAGGCGATAGTAGAGTCTTTGATTACCGCTACAGCATACATGTCTGTTGCATTACCACGCTCCCGTTGACACTCCAGCTCCTCTCCAACAACTGCATCCCGAAGCTCTCTGTATATGTGATACCCTCTAACACAGGACTCCTTCTGAAACGTCTCCATACTCTTTTGACAAGTAACTCTTCATGAAACGTGGGAAGAAACATTGAAATTCTTACGCATAATGTTTACGTACGTATGTAAAATTTTGCCCTACACTAATTTTCGTCGAATGATCATAGCGGCGAAAAATTTTACCAGCAAAAATTTCCCAATCAACGGTATATGATATTAGTATTGATATCAGGACATTCAAACACAAAAGAGTTTTAAAGGTAAATAAACAGTCTGATTTGATACTTTTATATTGTACATGTACATGGATACTATTAAACTATTAATATATATATCTTGTTATATCTCAATTAAGACTTTACAATAGTTTAGAAAATAATTAATACAATACACAAATTATGTTCTTATCTGGTCAACATAATTATTACTGTAGAAATCAAACTGTATAGTCCCTTTGTAGTAACATGATATTCTTACACATATTATGAAAATTGAATAACTAGTACATCACCTTTTAGCTCATGAATTATTCTTGAGGGATGTGGGTAAAATACATACATGCACATGTAATATGCATTTAGTAAAGCTATACCCTTTGAATATGAAAATGTACATTCAAAGGTCAGTATACATGTATATGCACAACTATTACAACCTTTGTGCATATATTTACCCTGGTACCAATACAAGCACATTATATCCACCAACTTGTAGTACATGAAGACTTCTTATATCCCACAAAATGAAGGTTTCACAAATTGAAGTATTAAGTAAATACTGATTACATCATCCTGTACAGAAATATATCTTGTTTATAGTATGGTTAACAAGTTCTGTTCAATTGTGTTACAATAATATAGCAGTTGTGTTCCACTGTAATTATAGAAACAATGCCAGGAGCAAAGAAAAGATTGTTTGACTTTGTATACACATCAACGGATGTTTATATAGCTGTACATGTATAAACACATGTACAAGTACATGTACATGAAACATAATTCATACATGTACATGTACATTGTGTACATGTATAATGTAACATGACATGTGTACATACATGTACATGTTTAATGTAAAAGTACATGTGTACATGTACATGTATAATGTAAAAGACATGTGTACATACATGATGTTATCTGAGATGAAACAAAGAAAGAAAGAAAGACACCACACAATGGAAAAATGAAAAATGAGAGTTGCCTCAGTTGGGATTCGAACCCATGACACTCTGCACTCCGGACAGATGCTCTACCAACTGAGCTACCAAAGCAGCTCAGCTGGCAGTGTCCGAATCAAACATCTCATATGCCTGTATACATGTACATGTATAATGTAAAATGACATGTGTACATACATGTAGATGTTTAATGTAAAAGTACATGTGTACATGTACATGTATAATGTAAAAAGACATGTGTAGATACATGTACATGTATAATGTAAAATGACAAGTGTACATACATGTACAGGTTTAATGTAAAAGCACATGTGTACATGTACATGTATAATGTAAAAGGACATGTGTACATACACACACCAGACAACTCATAGCAGTTTGATTTGATTCTTTTATATTGTACATGTACATGGATACACACAAAATAGACGTTTATATAGCTGTACATATATAAACACATGTACAAGTACATGTACCTGTTCTCACTGGCGTATGAGATGTTTGATTCAGGCCCTGCCAGCTGAGCTGCCTTGGTAGCTCAGTTGGTAGAGCATCTGTCTGGAATACAGAGTGTCGTGGGTTCGAATCCCACCTGAGGCAACTCTCATTTTTTCATTTTTCCATTGCCTCAGGTGTCTTTCTTTCTTTCTACATCTCTGATAACATCATGAAACATAATTCATACATGTACATGTAATAATGTAAAAAAACATGTGTACATACATGTACATGTAATAATGTAAAAAAACATGTGTACATACATGTACATGTATAATGTAAAAGGACATGTGTACATACATGTACATGTATAATGTAAAAGGACATGTGTACATACACATGTACATGTACTTGTACAATGTAAAAAGACATGTGTGCATACATGTACATGTACATGTATAATGTAAAAGGACATGTGTACATACACATGTACATGTACTTGTACAATGTAAAAAGACATGTGTACATACATGTACATGTACATGTATAATGTAAAAGGACATGTGTACATACATACATGTACATTGTACATGTATAGTGTTAAAGGACATGTGTACATAGTACATGTACATGAATAATGTAAAAGGACATGTGTACATATATGTACATGTATAATGTAAAAGGACACATGTACATACACACACCAGACAACTCAGCAGTTTGATTTGATTCTTTTATATTGTACATGTACATGGATACACACAAAATAAGTACAAGAAAGTGTTCATTACTGAGTATTGAGTATTAGTATCAACATTATATACTGTGTATCAGTGTATCACTATGAACAGAGTCACTGAAAAGATTGTGTAAATGTTTTAGCTCATGAATATTATTATTCTTGAGAGGTGTGGTTAACATACATGTACACACATGTACATCATAGATAATAAAGTAAAGGGATTGGAAACCCATGATGGGCATGGCTTATTATAGTACAATTTCTATTGTGTGCCTAGTGACCAGGCTACTTGTTATTTCGCATGTTGCAGGCCTCAGCAAGCCTATGTAAACACGGTCAAAAGGAAGAAGAAGCTTACACTAAAAAGACTATTTCTGCACACAGTTGGAGGGTAAGCAAAGAATTGCCAGTATTTGAAGGTGCGCACAGCTTCTCTCGTCCAATAATATAAAAGATTTACTGAAAAGTCGTACTATAAACTTCATGCACTCCTGTTTTATTTACATGTACCTTGCAGTTGTCAACACATTTTTTCACTGTACCTGTTACTCAAAAACTAATAAATGAAACTACTAATAGTCATAACATGTCATAGTACTATATGTGGGTCATGAGACGAACCAAGTTTGGAACTTCCAGTACAAATAATAATCTCTCTACTCATCGAAATCTGCTCCAATGGTACATAGATCAGCTGTACCTGTAAGTTTCACAGCAATAACCTAAATGGTGATTTAGACCCATTACATAAAAGCAGAATGATTGGGTCATGAGACAAACCACGATTTAAACTTACAGCATTAAAACATTAGCTACTAAGTTACCTTGATTTCCTATACTTTATTCATCGATTTGCCATTTTCATTAACATTTCCAAATAATTTTCTAATTATGTGTACAATAGATATAATACAGCCCCAAGTAGCATATTTCAACTGCGAACGCCCATTTCCAATCCCTTCACTTTATTATCTATGCATACATGTAATATACATTATGTGTATGTAATTATAAACAAAACAATGTTTGATGAGATTTATAGTTATTAAGACACACATTACCTTCAGTACATGTACAGATAGTCATGAGTGATGAACCTCAAAATATGTACAGTACATGTACACATCTAGTCATATGATATTTTGATGACATTACAACATACACATGTACATGTACATGTACTTGAATTTAAAGATATATACATGTATTAGGCTGATAGTTTTAAAAATGTGTAATTACCATGACTCTATAGCATAGCTGGAAGGTGTTTTGGACTGAATGATGCCAAATTAAAATCAGGACTTTTCAAAAAAACAATGTTTATAAAATGTAACAATAATCTAATTCAATAAAAACATCTTTTTTGTGTTGTTTATTTACAAATGTGCTTAAAATTATACTTGAAGCAATTTCAGGGTGCTTCAACTTGTGCTCAAAGCACTCCCACCTGTTCAACTACATAAGCAGTTCACAACTTCAAGCACTTAACTGTATACTTCAGATTATACTTGAGCACTTTCTGAAGTGCTTCACCCTACATGTATGTCTGTCTCAAACTACTTGATATAACTTATACAACATATTACTACATATGAATATACTGAAATGAATGATTATTAATAATTATATAAATTTTGATAATAATACCATGTAGAGTTATTCTTAGCTGTCTCAAGATATCATGTCAACTACATATACATGTACATGTGTATCATTAACTTACATGTACAATATCAACGCTTTGTGAATTATAATTATAATTATTACTAGTGTAATGAAAATTATATACAATCATGTGACATGTCATGTGATACATAAACATCAATTTTAATGTGGCGCTTCAGAGCACGAATTAAAAGTCTCATTTAGAAATGACATTACACTCTGTATTATGTAAACTCAAATTGTTAGTTCAGATATACATCTCTCCTATTGAGAAGATTAATGCAAGGTTCTAGCTAAAGAGTTGAAGAGAGGTGTTGCAAACTCTATGCAATGTCATTTCCCTTTGACATGATCAAAGGAATGCAATTTGATTTTTGTGCCAGCACCACTATGTTGAAAACACTAAAACACTTGAGATACTGAATTATTGAATACAACCAAATAGAGCTTACTATAGAAAACATCTAATAGTAAACATTTGATAAAAATTACATTTGATCAGTTCACAAACATGGTGTGAATGTATCCACTATTCCTGTTGGTGTTGTTTTCATCAGACCACTGTTTGGGCCAATATATAATCATATTAAATATTTACAAAGACCATTGGGAAATACAGGGGGAAATCACTGCACATCAGTAGCTAATAGTAATGGGAAGTCAAAATATATGAGTAATCTATTAGATACTAATTTTGTTTTGTCTGTGTTTATAGCTTGGTCACGAGCAGATGACTACTTCTACTTACTATAAAATAAAGTTTGCAAAAACATCATGTTAGCTCAGAAATCTCTTTGTAAACATTATTTAAAATAATTATAATTATACATTGACCCAAAACTACATGGTCCAGTAACCATACATGTACATGTACATGTATAAACCACAAATTGAATACACCATATTCACTGCCAGCTGTAAGTCATGTATACTGACACATGCAGCTACTGTTGGATCACTTGCACCTAATCAGTCACATGTAGCAAGTAATATACAAACAAAGTGACACTTATATACATGTACATATGACTTGTATCAACACTTACATGTATACACTACCAGTACAACATCAATACTAAACACCCATACATGTACATGTATATCCAGTGTGTACATGTATTACTATATATAATATTAAACACTACCTGTACAATATCAATACTAATTTCAAAACTAGTTTCAAAACCAGCTGTTTCTATCTTCTCAAATATCTAACTGGACTATAAGCTGATGAACAGTAGACTAACCAGCAGAACCAACCCTCACTTAGCATGTCTGTAACATCATTTATATTAATAGCAACCTTTGATTATATCTACATGATCTCATCATGAAGAGGTCAATACAAATACAATACATGTACATAATAAATGAGGATTAAAAATATGAATGATAAATACCAGCTTCTTTTAAATAGTTGAGAGGTTATTTAAATGATGTCACAATATTTCATACTCTGGGATATACCAGATATTCTTCATGAAATGAGTGGTAAAAGAAAGCTTGATTCTATTGTATTATGTGGAAACAGAATAGTTGTAATCATATATACCTAGTATGTTATTCAACTACACTTAGGAACTACCAGACTAAAGGGTTTTATCAACATTATATTACCAGTAGTAGAACACAACAAGTACATGTAATGGATACTGTTATTATTGTTTTGTATAGTAGTTTACCACTCAAAATATCAGACTCACAGTGTGACACAGTTTACTTTTTATGTATTATCATGTAAATGATGTAATGAAATAACCTCTAATAGGATATATTATTCAATTACATGTACTTTATATAATACATGTATATATAGTTACTTCATTATCATATGTAATATAATTTTCATATCCTAAAGTTATATCATCATAATGTACATAGGTATAATTATCAATTAGATATGAATATAAAACATATTTAATAATCATCAACATTATAATTTTGTATAAAACACATGTAGTAGCTTTATTTGGTAAATATGTACATGTGATTAGCTACTAATATGTAAATACAAGTAACATGTTTCCATAGTAACCATGTATTTATGATAACAATGTATAATTTACTCATCCTATCATAACGTACTCAATCTGATAATAGTGAACATTTAATATAATATTATGTACTCCTAAACACTTGATGAGTTAATATGAATGAATATTTTGTGATATTGTACATGTACATGTAAATGTAAATGTATTGTAGTGCAGATCTATTGAATAATTACTGTACAGTATAGTGATGTTTTATTGACATACATGTACATGCACATTTACATGTACATGTACAATTATACATGTACAATGTACATGTACATGTACTGTAGTTACTAGAGCTGGATTAATTTCATTTCATTTTTCAGAAACAACGGGATGACAATTTAAGCAAATTTAAAAATCTTTTGTGTATTTATAAATTAACTAGTACAGTGTGTAATACAGATGTCAAACACTCCTACATATCATTGAACAGTTTATTCATACATGGGCTACTGTTATATATAGGTACTAACCTCCTTCCATTATGATTAGCTTAGTCATCTACGAGGACATCAGTATCCTATTTGTGTCAAAAAACAGGATCTAGTTTCTTTATTAGAGATCTGTGTGTGTGGAAGTAGCAAAATGTACATACATGTAGCAAGTTTCTATAGCCCAGTTGCTATGACAAATATATGGTTACTAATATTATTAGAAAACATATACATGTACACTATATTCGTGATAACAATGTTCAAATGTACTGATCCTTTGTGTAGTATGGGATAATATTATAATATAGTTATTACAAAATCAATTATAAAACATTTATTGGATGATTTAAGATAAATATTCATAAATATTGGATGTTGTATGTAGACTATGTACTAAAATAATTATTATGTACTAGTGTGTCATCCATGATGTAGCAGTGTATCAATGACACATGAGAGCATAGTACATGACACTACATGATGCATGACACACCATTACATAATAAATGATACATCAGCACATAATAGATGACACACCGGTACATAACAGATGACATACCAGTACATAACAGATGACACACCAGTACATAACAGATGACACACCAGTACATAACAGATGACGGTACATACCAGTACATAATAGATGATAAACCAGTACATAACAGATGATACACCAGTACATAATAGATGATAAACCAGTACATAACAGATGACACACCAGTCATAATAGACGACACACCAGTACATAACAGATGACACTCCAGTACATAACAGATGACACACCAGTACATAACAGATGACACTCCAGTACATAACAGATGACTCACCAGTACATAACAGATGACACTCCACTATATAACAGATGACACACCAGTACATAACAGATGACACACAAGTACAGAATAGATGACACACCAGTACATAACAGATGACATACCAGTGCATATTAGATGATATAATAACAATTATACACTTGTTAAACACATGAAATAATATTAGATGTTATTATGATACTATACTACAATAGTATGATATAAACCCTACCCCTGTCAGGATATATACATGAAACATGAACCTGATTATACATGTTACACTGTGTACATGTAATTGAATACTAAAGTACAAATACATGATGTATGTGAAACAATTAATAACACCTGATATTAATAACAAAACATTTTAAATCCCAATTATACACCCATTATCAAAGGGACACAAATACATGTATCATGTTTCATAATCACTTGTAGTTAGTGACACATGATAAATGTTGACAGTAAGATGACATTCTATAATTAACAGGTCTATTTACAAGATAAGGAGTGAATCCATAAACCATTCCATAACTACTGGAAAGGAATAACATTTCCACTTCATTTCCATGCTACATGTACAAAACAGTTATAGTATACCTCCACATGTACACATGGAATATATTGATACTGTGATGACACCATACCATCAATAACAATATATTACATGTGGAGATCAGAGGTACATGTATGATATAACAATTACATACAATATCCACATACTATAATTGTAATTAACTAGTATATTAATAATTATTGTTATGCTAGTTATTAAACTATACATAAAAGTATAGTATATTAAACATATCTATTATATACAACACTCACATATTATAATTATACATTCCTGATCAGTTATATTGTGACCACTTCTTTTCATGATATACTATTCAAATATATTTACACATTACTAATAATGTATATCCAGTGTGTACATGTATAATATATAATTATAATATTTAACACTACCTGTACAATATAAATACTAAACACCTATACATGTACATGTATATCCAGTGTGTACATGTATAATATATAATTATAATATTTAACACTACCTGTACAATATAAATACTAAACACCTATACATGTACATGTATATCCAGTGTGTACATGTATAATATATAATTATAATATTTAACACTACCTGTACAATATCAATACTAAACACCTATACATGTACATGTATATCCAGTGTGTGCATGTATAATATATAATTATAATATTTAACACTACCTGTACAATATAAATACTAAACAACTATACATGTACATGTATATCCAGTGTGTACATGTATAATATATAATTATAATATTTAACACTACCTGTATAATATCAATACTAAACACCTATACATGTACATGTATATCCAGTGTGTGCATGCACAAGTATTACTATATACATGTACATGTACTATTAAACACTAGTCTACTTTAGACATAAGGCTAATTTCATAAGGTACAAGTACATGTGTATTAGAAAAAAATAATATAAGTCTGCATGGACTATGAATGGGGATTGAACCGTGGACCTCTGGTATCTAGTCAGGCACTTTTACTATCTGAGCCACCAGATTCCTTGATGGCAGAAGACCATAGGATTGTACTAATTCCAAAGCTAACTTCAAAGCCAGCTGTTTCTATCTTCTCAAATACCTAACTGGATTATAAGCTGATGAACAGTAGACTAACCAGCAGAACCAACGCTCACTTAGCATGTCTGTAACATCATTTATATTAATATCAACCTTTGATTATATCTACATGATCTCATCACGAAGAGGTCAATACAAATACATAATAAATGAGGATTAAAAATATGAATGATAAATACCAGCTTCTTTTAAATAGTTGAAAAAAAGCTATAGAGGTTATTTAAATGATGTGTATTCCTGTACAGATCACTGTATGATTTATTATTTCACATGATTAGGGCTTTATAAAGTATATTTCACTTCATCCATAAACACAATTACATTGTATTTGTTATAGACTAATTATAATACAAAAAAATGGAGTAAATTAATAACATTACTCTCTTTTTATAACTACAATATACATGTAGATAATCAGGTTAGCATTCAGTGCCTCCAATTACATGGATTTTTCACTAATTATGTGAAATTATACGTATAATAATATGGATCACAGAACATCACACTACAAGTACAGAAAGTGCATGTGCTTTGACTAAAAACATGGAGTGTCTTTCAGTAGCAGCTCAGATCTAGTAAAGCCTATAGTAGTGAGTCTACAGCTAGTAGTGTTACAGTTAGTGATACTAATGTCAGTGTACCTGCTAGAGAAAAAACTAAAATTTCAACTAAACTAACCAGTTGTTCTGGACCAGTTGTACTGAATAACTGAGTGTATATATATATGTTATTCATCATGTTTTTATTTTTGAAAATACATGTACGTAAAGTTTCATAACAATACTTAAGATTATAAACACTAAGAGTAATTTCTAGTTGGAGGCACTGAGCTATGACAATGGCTCTTAATGTAATAACTTATTTAGCTAGTAGGCAAAACCAGAATAGGTAAAAATGGAGTAAGCAAACCCTGAAGATACCTATCTAACATAAGTAGGCTTTCACAAAATTAAAGTACAAGTGTGTATAAGAGGATATTACATCATCCCCTAAAGGAATATATCTTGTATGTAGTATGATTAACAAGTTATGTTGAATGAACTACAAAATATTTAAGTGTAGTACTTGTATAACACTAATGATATAACAATGATATTAAATAAAATGTTGTATATGGTATGACTATGGAATTGTGAGGTTATGCTCTACTATATAGTCACAATGTAGTCAGGTGTGTGACCTCATCATTATGTACAAGGGAAGTACATATACATGTACATGTACATTGTACATTAGTTGTCTTGTTGCAAAACGTTTGATCATAGGAAGTGACATACATGTACATATGACATTTGCTGATAATATATATTATTGATATAATGATTGTGTGAAGATATACCTAATATATGAGATACTATTACAGTTTTGTAGATTGTAGAAATGTGTTTACTAGTGTACTAACAGACTACTGAACCACACACTAATTATATATGCTTCAGACATACCCAAAGTGATATAAGTACACTTTATTAGTACATACATACAATATGTACTTTCCCTAACCCTTCATCTATGCAAGAGTCAGGTCATGTCACTGACTAAAAATGCATTGTATGTACACACTTTAATAATCACAATTTAAGACTAAGACCTTAGGCTAACACTAATTTTCATGAAAACTGAATAAAAGTTTTGTGTATTTTGTATAGTGTGTTTGTATAGTACATGTGTATATATATTATAACATTCAGTTGAATTACAGAACATATAGAAATGAAATCAATACATGTAATACATGTAGATTAAAAATTTAAAATATCAATTTATATCGTGTTACTATGTTGTTACTGTATTTGCAGGTTTTTAAGTGTATGCGCTTATTGACAAAAGCAATAAGAAATATGCATAAAAATTTTAGTATGTCTTTAATGTGCTTCAACACTTCCACACTCTCAGTCACGCCCACATTAGTGCACATGATGTTTATATATTAGAAAAGTGTCCTTGGCGCTTGTGAACAACATGTTTGCTTCCTTTATTACTTTTGTGTATCTTTTCCTAGGAGTACCGCACATGCGATCACTCCCACAAAATTAATTAATAATAATTATAATGTAAATTAATTATTAATAATATTCTGCATGCGCTTAAATGTCAGCTAAAATACCAGTAACCAGTATGTGCTTATTTGCAAATATGTGCTACAAACCAAGCATGCGCTTAAAAACCTCCAAATATTGTTATACAAACTGTATTTATCAGTTTCTAATTTATAACTTCCAGTATGCTGACAAAGTTCTTAACTATGATAATAGAGTTATCACACATGTAGTAATGGCATGCAGGTTATAAACACTTATGGATTGTACATATGTAGTCTATTTTACCCAATATGTTTCATATCATCTTGTGGACTCGGTCATATCACCACCATGTTATATTTCAACAATAGGCCACACACAAATTCCATAACTATAATGTAAAACTGATGTGATAAAATGTGACTAATATAATAAGATACACTTACACATTTCGCATAGACTTCATCATCTTAATCCAGAGAGACACAAGCTGATATCAGTATTATTATAAATACTATTATAATACTTAGCTATATTATAAATACTGATAATAATATTATATAGTGTTACTTAGTTATTATTCTGATAATAGACTAGCTTTATAAAATTATATCTATTACAATTTGTATTATGTAAATTCTAATTATTCAGTTCAGATATGCATCTCTCCTATTGAGAGGATTAATATTCATAATACCAACATCAAGTTGTCATCGTATTAAAGTTTTGCTAATGGATTGTAATGTGACTAGGTTTTAAAACCAACATAATGATTGTTTAAAAGCTTCATGTAAGCCAAGCATGTAGTAATTGGAGTATATATGGTATTACACTATGTACATACACACTATGGTTCAGTGATCATGCCCTGACTAACATACTGCCCCTAATGACTAGTAATTCTCTCATCGTCTCACATTTCTGTCATTTTCTATATACACTGTACATATAGGAAGCCCACTAAATGTGATATCCATTTCCCTGGATATCAAATATTATGAAATGCGAGTGTTTAAAGGTCATGTGATCAAATTATCATAACCTATAAGACTGTTTATCACAGAGCCATACAGCTATCAGATATGTTGGTAGAGGTGTATTGGTACTCATTGGTTAACATGCTATGAGAAAATGGTAAATGTGGATTAATATAAGCTGAAGATAGATTTTGATATCCAATTATTTGAGAAAAAGCTAGTTATAGAGTGAGAGGGAAATAATCCTCATGATAAACATGTTGTCACTATCAAAAAAGATGTTATTATGTGTGATATACTAGACTAACATATAATAATTGCTAATAATAAAGTATACTTCATATCAGATAGCTCATGTATAATATATCCTTTGATAGTTAATCTAACAGTTTATTGATTCCTTTACTTCTATACTTATCGATAATGTAATATGTATAGTTCACTATTACTAGTGTTGTGTATATACTTGTCAGTAATGAATAATGTGTATAACAAATAAGAAATTCATACTGTCAATATAATTATACATGTACATCCAGTTATGGTGTTTTATACACTCCTTACTCTATCTAGTATCCATTATATTCATTCACTATCAATCACATATTCATACAAGAGTACACATGAAATAAACTTCATAGTAAACATAATATCCTTTAACCTTGGCAAGTTCAACATACATGTGTGTGCACAATGTATATAAGTGTGGTTACAAGTTAATGTAAATAGGAATAGATGAACCTGTTCTAAATAGTAATCATGAGAGGTGACATTATTAGTAAACTTATTATAATACCAGTTACATAACATAATAATAATTGATACAGATAACAGGTGATAATGATTACTGATCCAATTATCAATACTTCACTAATATAATATACAATATGTTTTATTACCTGTATGTATGATAACTTTAGTCACTCTGAAACAGAGTGTGTCATTTTTTAGATATTCCGTGTTGTTATCAGCATTATACTCTAATTCCTTGTGAGGAATGACTTGAAGTTTAATCCATGAATATATTGCTGCCTTTGCATCTATTACTCTTGTACGATATGCTATTGGTGCATTGTAGTGGTCAATGATCGTCTCCACATGTCCCTTGTCCTCCCTCCAATTGAGCAGTTCAACTGTAATCTCACTATTCAATGGCCAGTTCAAAGACTCATCATACTCCCCCTTCATGAGATGTACACCTACACTTAGGTGTGTATCTTTTCCAGAAGCAAACCCGTTGGCGTCAACATGTAGTTGTAATTTATATCCATTTGTTGTAGAGTAAAAAGGTACACTAAACCACTCATCACCAACTCTCTTGTGTTCATTGTAGTTGAACATTGTGATTGTACATGGAGGGAGGAGGTGTGTGGACTGAGTCTCAGGAGGGATATACCAGGTTGGTATATCAGTACCTATGATAATAAATATAATAGTTAATATATGAAATTAGTTATAATATCTTCATGAGGTATAGTAACTATACTATTATTAGTAATGTGTAAATATATTTGAATAGTATATCATGAAAAGAAGTGGTCACAATATAACTGATCAGGAATGTATAATTATAATATGTGAGTGTTGTATATAATAGATATGTTTAATATACTATACTTTATGTATAGTTTAATAACTAACATAACAATAATTATTAATATACTAGTTAATTACAATTATAGTATGTGGATATTGTATGTAATTGTTATATCATACATGTACCTCTGATCTCCACATGTAATATATTGTTATTGATGGTATGGTGTCATCACAGTATCAATATATTCCATGTGTACATCTGGAGGTATACTATAACTGTTTTGTACATGTAGCATGGAAATGAAGTGGAAATGTTATTCCTTTCCAGTAGTTATGGAATGGTTTATGGATTCACTCCTTATTTTGTAAAGAATAGACCTGTTAATTGTAGAATGTCATCTTTCTGTCAACATTTATCATGTGTCACTCACTACAAGTGATTATGAAACATGATATTTGTGTCCCTTTGATAATGGGTGTATAATTGGGATTTAAAATGTTTTGTTATTAATATCAGGTGTTATTAATTGTTTCACATACATCATGTATTTGTACTTTAGTATTCAATTACATGTACACAGTGTAACATGTATAATCAGGTTCATGTTTCATGTATATATCCTGACAGGGGTAGGGTTTATATCATACTATTGTAGTATAGTATCATAATAACATCTAATATTATTTCATGTGTTTATTTACATGTACATGAAGTACAAGTCTATAATTGTTATTATGACATATATCATAATTTGGAATTAATTCACAAGACAAGTAAAAAGTTCAACAGTTGAAGTGTGTATACAAATTTAACAATTATTATACAATGTACTCAATTTTCTATTCACTGCACATGTAGCAAGTTTCCATAGGAACCGTATACATGTATTTCTAATAGAGTGTCATCTCGTGTATATAGGTACATGTATGTCATCTATATTGTCAGATAGATTTATGATAGCATAAACAAAAGATAATACATTGTTATCATAAATACATGTTTACTATGGAAACATGTTACTTGTATTTACATTTTAGTAGCTAATCACATGTACATATTTACCAATAAAGCTACTACATCTGTGTTTTATACAACATTATATGTGCTGTTGAATATGCCCCTTCTAATGAAACCCTATTGTACACGTACATGTATTATTATCTTAACAGGTCCTATTGACTCTTGTGCTATTGAATACGCCCCTTCTAATGAAACCCTATTGTACATGTACATGTATTAATATCTTAACAGGTCCTATTGACTCTTGTTATATTGAATACCCCCTTCTAAATGAAACTCTGCTACATGTACATTGTATACATGTATGTACGTGTACATGTATTATCTTACTTTACCAAAAGGTCCTATTGACTCCTGTGCTATTGAATACGCCCCTTCTAATGAAACCCTATTGTACATGTACATGTACATGTATTATTATCTTAACAGGTCCTATTGACTCCTGTGCTATTGAATACCCCCCTTCTAATGAAACCCTATTGTACATGTACATGTATTAATATCTTAACAGGTCCTATTGACTCCTGTGCTATTGAATACCCCCCTTCTAATGAAACCCTATTGTACATGTACATGTATTAATATCTTAACAGGTCCTATTGACTCTTGTTATATTGAATACCCCCTTCTAAATGAAACTCTGCTACATGTACATTGTATACATGTATGTACGTGTACATGTATTATCTTACTTTACCAACAGGTCCTATTGACTCCTGTGCTATTGAATACCCCCTTCTAATGAAACCCTATTGTACATGTACATCTATTATTATCTTAACAGGTCCTATTGACTCTTGTGCTATTGAATACCCCATTCTAAATGAAACTCTGCTACATGTACATTGTATATGTACATGTACATGTATTATCTTACTTTACCAACAGGTCCTATTGACTCCTGTGCTATTGAATACGCCCCTTCTAATGAAACCCTATTGTACATGTACATGTATTATTATCTTAACAGGTCCTATTGACTCCTGTGCTATTGAATACCCCGCTTCTAATGAAACCCTATTGTACATGTACATGTATTATTATCTTAACAGGTCCTATTGACTCTTGTGCTATTGAATACCCCGTTCTAAATGAAACTCTGCTACATGTACATTGTATATGTACATGTACATGTATTATCTTACTTTACCAACAGGTCCTATTGACTCCTGTGCTATTGATTTGGCGAGAATTATGACCAGTAAGAAGTTGCGTCATTCCTGTGGGCTAGGTCAATTAATGGGTGTGGTGGTAAAAGAACGCGCATTCGAGACCAGCAGAAAGAAAGCTCCCTTAGCTAAGTAGCTTACGTAGAAACTGGAACTACTAGCTAGCTATTCTGTCTGAAATATACCCCTACAAGGTCCTTTGAAAGGTCAGGAGAGTAGATAATCAAAATAATAACTATAATACGCTGTTATCTTTCATGCTTGATAAAGTCAGCCATGATTACTGAATGCTGGACACCACAAAACAGTCATAGGGATACTTTTATAAATTTGTAAAGCAATCATAGGGATGTTTTTTTTTCTCTCTAATTATACACTTGTTATAATAATGTTATATATAGTATGTGGTGTTGGTTATAATAGATATGTACAATACTACATGTTATAATAATTATTATAATAATGTTATATAGTATGTGGTGTTGTTTATAATATATATAATTATAATATTCTACATGTCATGTATAATTATAATTAAACAATACTCACATATTTTTGTTTAGTAAATAACAACTATTGCTCTACCTAATTCCAAATTTAGTTAGTTTCCTGTTCAAAATGACTAGTAATGAACATTTAAATGTAAGCATTTGACCAAATTATTATTTGACAAATAACTGATTTTCATATCCATAAGTCACATATGAGTGTTGTGTGTAATAGTTATATAATACATGTACCTACAAGTGCCACATGGAATATATTTTTATTGAGAGTGTGGTCACTGTTGTATCATCACAGTGATAATATATATTCCATGTGTACATGTGGAGGTATACTATAACTGTTTTGTACATGTAGCATGGAAATGAAGTGGAAATGTTATTCCTTTCCAGTAGTTATGTAATGGTTTATGGATTCACTCCTTATCTTGTAAATAGACTAGAATGTCATCTTTCTGTCAACATTTATCATGTGTCACTCACTACAAGTGATTATGAAACATGATACATGTATTTGTGTCCCTTTGATAATGGGTGTATAATTGGGATTTAAAATGTGTTGTTATTAATATCAGGTGTTATTAATTGTTTCACATACATCATGTATTTGTACTTTAGTATTCAATTACATGTACACAGTGTAACATGTAAAATCAGGTTCATGTTTCATGTATATATCCTCACAGGGGTAGGTCATACTATCATACATATGGAGGAGGTTAGTACCTATATATAACAGTAGCCCATGTAAGAATAAACTGTTCAATGATATGCAGGAGTGTTTGACATCTGTATTACACACTGTACTAGTTATGTTATATACACACAAGGGTTTTCATAATTCTCAAAATATGTTTTAATTGTCAACCCATTGTGTCTGAAAAATGATCATCAAATATCACAATACATTCATACATGTCAACCCAACAAGTGTTTAGGAGTACATAATAAATTTATGATATAAATGGTCACTATTATCAGTATTGAAAAATGTGCCAAGTGGGTGTGGTTTAATCAATAATCAATCATTACACATGGTGCGCAGAAAGTTGATAATTAGACCTACGTATGTACATTATGATGATATAACTTTAGGATATGAAAAGTATTAAGTATAATACTGGTATAATATATTACTTATTATTACTGGATCACATGATCTAGTAAATGGTTACATACAATGTATTATAATCACAGCTGCTGTTATTATTTTCCTGTCCATTCATTGTTGTTCATATTATAACTAGTAATAGGTATATTGAACAGTTGAGACAACATTTTTTACAGTATAACAATCATTAACTATTATGAACTAACACTTACACACACCTCATCATACCATATCTTTTTAATTGAAGTATAATGATAATAATAATTATTATTAACTCGTGTCATACCAGGATATAATAGGATCAAATGAAATGTGTAATTGTAACATACATGTACATGTAACATAACAGGGTATCATAATGTGGATAGGTCTATATGAGTATAGATAATGTTATTTGCATTGTACTAAATAAACTTACAAGTTCTAATTTACAAGAGTCATGTACTGTTTATCAATAACACATTAACCACTAATGTAATTATATTACATATGATAATGAAGTGACTATATATACATGTATTATATAAAGTACATGTAATTGAATAATATATCCTATTAGAGGTTATTTGATTACATCATTTACATGATAATACATAAAAAGTAAACTGTGTCACACTGTGAGTCTGATATTTTGAGTGGTAAACTACTATACAAAACAATAATAACAGTATCCATTACATGTACTTGTTGTGTTCTACTACTGGTAATATAATGTTGATAAAACCCTTTAGTCTGGTAGTTCCTAAGTGTAGTTGAATAACATACTAGGTATATATGATTACAACTATTCTGTTTTCACATAATACAATAGAATCAAGCTTTCTTTTACCACTCATTTCATGAAGAATATCTGGTAAATCCTAGAGTATGAAATATTGTGACATCATTTAAATAACCTCTCAACTATTTAAAAGAAGCTGGTATTTATCATTCATATTTTTAATCCTCATTTATTATGTACATGTATTGTATTTGTATTGACCTCTTCATGATGAGATCATGTAGATATAATCAAAGATTGATATTAATATAAATGATGTTACAGACATTCTAAGCGAGGGTTGGTTCTGCTGGTTAGTCTACTGTTCATCAGCTTATAGTCCAGTTAGATATTTGAGAAGATAGAAACAGCTGGTTTTGAAACTAGTTTTGGAATTAGTACAATGCTATGCTCTTCTGCCATCAAGGTATCTGGTGGCGTAAAAGTGCCTGACTAGATACCAGAAGGTCCATGGTTCAATCCCCATTCATAGTCCATGCAGACTTATTTTATTTTATTATTTTTTCTAATACACATGTACATGTACCTTATGATATTAGCCTTATGTCTAAAGTAAACTAGTGTTTAATAGTACATGTACATATATAGTAATACTTGTGCATGTACATACTGGATTGGATATACATGTACATGTATAGGTGTTTAGTATTGATATTGTACAGGTAGTGTTTAATATTATATATAGTAATACATGTACACACTGGATATACATGTACATGTATGGGTGTTTAGTATTGATATTGTACAGGTAGTGTTTAATATTATATATAGTAATACATGTACACACTGGATATACATGTACATGTATGGGTGTTTAGTATTGATGTTGTACTGGTAGTGTATACATGTAAGTGTTGATACAAGTCACATGTACATGTATATAAGTGTCACTTTGTTTGTATATTACTTGCTACATGTGACTGATTAGGTGCAAGTGATCCAAAATGCTACATGTACAAAACAGTTATAGTATACCTCCAGATGTACACATGGAATATATTGATACTGTGATGACACCATACCATCAATAACAATATATTACATGTGGAGATCAGAGGTACATGTATGATATAACAATTACATACAATATCCACATACTATAATTGTAATTAACTAGTATATTAATAATTATTGTTATGTTAGTTATTAAACTATACATAAAGTATAGTATATTAAACATATCTATTATATACAACACTCACATATTATAATTATACATTCCTGATCAGTTATATTGTGACCACTTCTTTTCATGATATACTATTCAAATATATTTACACATTACTAATAATAGTATAGTTACTATACCTCATGAAGATATTATAACTAATTTCATATATTAACTATTATATTTATTATCATAGGTACTGATATACCAACCTGGTATATCCCTCCTGAGACTCAGTCCACACACCTCCTCCCTCCATGTACAATCACAATGTTCAACTACAATGAACACAAGAGAGTTGGTGATGAGTGGTTTAGTGTACCTTTTTACTCTACAACAAATGGATATAAATTACAACTACATGTTGACGCCAACGGGTTTGCTTCTGGAAAAGATACACACCTAAGTGTAGGTGTACATCTCATGAAGGGGGAGTATGATGAGTCTTTGAACTGGCCATTGAATAGTGAGATTACAGTTGAACTGCTCAATTGGAGGGAGGACAAGGGACATGTGGAGACGATCATTGACCACTACAATGCACCAATAGCATATCGTACAAGAGTAATAGATGCAAAGGCAGCAATATATTCATGGATTAAACTTCAAGTCATTCCTCACAAGGAATTAGAGTATAATGCTGATAACAACACGGAATATCTAAAAAATGACACACTCTGTTTCAGAGTGACTAAAGTTATCATACATACAGGTAATAAAACATATTGTATATTATATTAGTGAAGTATTGATAATTGGATCAGTAATCATTATCACCTGTTATCTGTATCAATTATTATTATGTTATGTAACTGGTATTATAATAAGTTTACTAATAATGTCACCTCTCATGATTACTATTTAGAACAGGTTCATCTATTCCTATTTACATTAACTTGTAACCACACTTATATACATTGTGCACACACATGTATGTTGAACTTGCCAAGGTTAAAGGATATTATGTTTACTATGAAGTTTATTTCATGTGTACTCTTGTATGAATATGTGATTGATAGTGAATGAATATAATGGATACTAGATAGAGTAAGGAGTGTATAAAACACCATAACTGGATGTACATGTATAATTATATTGACAGTATGAATTTCTTATTTGTTATACACATTATTCATTACTGACAAGTATATACACAACACTAGTAATAGTGAACTATACATATTACATTATCGATAAGTATAGAAGTAAAGGAATCAATAAACTGTTAGATTAACTATCAAATGATATATTATACATGAGCTATCTGATATGAAGTATACTTTATTATTAGCAATTATTATATGTTAGTCTAGTATATCCAGTCACTGATAATATATATCTTCTTTAGAGGATACACTTCATATCATATATGATGTATAAGTTATTATTACAAATAATTATTTATTATATTACAGGTCAAGTTGTACCTAGTTGGTATATTCCTACACCTGTAACTGAGTTCCCTTATCTACTCCCTCCATGTACTATCACTATGTATAGCTTTAGTGAACACAAGAGATTAGCTGATATATGGGAGAGTCCAGAGTTTTACAGCAGACCAGATGGATACAAGTTACAGTTAGAAGTGCACGCTAATGGTTACAGTACTGGTACAGGTACACATGTAGGTGTTAGTGTGAGGGTCATGGAAGATGAAAATGACGAGAGCCTAAAATGGCCTTTCAGTGGTGAGATTATCATTCGACTACTCAACTGGAGGGAGGATAAGGGACATGTGGAGAAGACTATCGACCATTACAATGCACCATTAGAATATCGTACAAGAGTCACACAAGGAAACATATTAGCACCTGGCGTTTGGGGTATACCTGACTTCATATCACACAGTGATTTAGAATACAATGCTAATTATAACACTGAATATATTAATAGTGATAAATTGTGTTTTGTAATATCTAAAATTATTATACATTAATAATATAAACCATAGTTATATAATTATAATAATAGTGTTTTAGTTAATATCTTAACATTTTTGTCAATAATTACATTATTTTCTGTTTATTACATTGTTAGTTCTATCAGTACATTTAATATTAATAACAAGTTATTAACATTATTAATGTGAACTATAGAAATAGAATTTACAACATACAATAGAGGGATCATGAAGAAGGAAACAAATTTTAAAAGAAATGAATTGGAGAGACAGAGACAGGTTTCTAGATCCTAAACTATGGCAACCACACAAACTTTACACCCATGATAACATACTGCTGCTGATAGTTATTTGAATGAAGAACATGAATTAAATTTAAAAGTTTGTATTTACATTATTTATTTATTTAACAATGAACATGAAAATCATATCTAATTCCTAATTAATAATAATTCCTAATTACTAATCTGAATTACATTACATAACTTCACTAATTGAATAATGAAAGTGCCTATTTTCTAAGAATTGATCACATTTGATGATATATATGAATCTACAGAAAACAACAAAGGCAATATCTCTAATGGCATGATGATTAGTTTGTTACCTGGAGAAGGATTTGAAACCGCCTTGTATTCAAGCTTTCTTCTCGAGTTTCTTCTTGGCTTGCAGAACTTCTATTTCAGGCTTCCAGTTAGTTTGAAGTGTCCCATTTGAAATGTTTCATCCCAGAAATCTGTCCATTGGTTCTTTGGATTGCTATTCCATCTCTACTAAACAAAAAATCTGCTTAGGACTGTGGCTTGACTGTTCTTTTGCACGAATTCGTTCGACATTAATTTTGTTTTCTGGACTACATTCTAATAATTGCCCACCCACTTCGAAACACTTATCTTAAACCTCTCCTTTTGGAGTTTTGCTGAAAGTGTGATTCGACAACAGATGGTACTGCAGTTTGACTCTCATTTGCACCGCTTTGCAGCGCTCATAAGCTCCTGATATAATAGTAATAATCTTTCCATTCATAACACACTGGTTTATATAGTACAAGAATAATAAAAAAACATTTTCAAAAAAATGAAAGAAAATTAATGTAGGGATATCAAAACCAAAAAAGCACAGGAACAAGATTGGGATGGTACCTTAGCAGCAAAATTATATGGTGTAGTCTTATTATAATACAATATATAAGTGTATATGGTATAGTCTTATTATAATACAATTTATCAAACAATGTTTACCATAGAAACAACGAATCCATACATTTTTAATTAGACATTCAAATCACGCACTATGATAATATTTTACCGTATTGTACTGGACCGTATACTGGACTCGCGTGACCGGAAGTTTATTGTACAGAAAATCACCTGACCGGATGTTTTATTTTACAGCGTGTCACATGTTGCTAAGTAAAAATTGTGTAGAAAGAGATTACTCTATAATCTCTTCAGTTTTGACGATGGTCAAGTTAGTAAACATGAGTTGTGATAAAATTCTAAATGAGGTAAGTTTTGTGTATGATAAAATGTGAAAATAGAGAGGTTTTTATATGTTCAGTGCTGAAAGTCTCTTTTCGAGTTGGAGGTTGCCCGAGATAGCTACTGGTTTGGGATTTAGCTTGTAAATGCTTCAAGATGACCATCTTTATCATGATAGTTTGAATAATAAAGTATTGCTAAGTAATAATAGGCAAAAACAAGCATGATTTGATAAATTTATTATCGCACAGATACCCGGGAAATATTACTCGTTGGATACAGCGTGCCACTCGTCCTTCGGACTCGTGGCAACGCTGTATCCAACTCGTAATATTTCCCGGTATCTGTGCGATAATATATATATATAAGTGTATATGGTATAGTTTTATTATAATACTTTATATAAATGTATATGGTGTAGTCTTATTATAATACAATATATAAGTGTATATGGTATAGTCTTATTATAATACTTTATATAAGTGTATATGGTGTAGTCTTATTATAAATTTATAATACAATATATAAGTGTACATTTTTACTAGCAGTTCATTTAGCAATGCTATTTCCTAAATATATTTTTGATCAGGTGATTCAGGTCTCAAATTCATATTGTTTATAATTATACAAGAGATACTATAATGTAGACTCTACATTATAGTATCTCTTGTATAATTATAAACAATATGAATTTGAGACATTGTCATGATAAGTGGTACAAAGTTGTAACTCACCATATTAATAATTTTACTGGCTAATCTTGTTCACAAACGAAGAAATACATAATCGAACAGAAATACACACCCTGTGGCTGCAACAATCCATGCATGGGTTCAGGTGTGGCTGGATTCACATTTATAAACACTAATAAAACACAAAAACAAAACGAAACAATCGTTTATTAAGTGTAAGTACATAATAAATAATACAAAATAAATACACAACGAAAAATAATCCAATAATGAACACATAAAATGAATTATGAAAACGATATTTTTAAATTTTAAAGAAGTTCCATATTAAATATATGTCTCTTCCAATACAACAGTTCTATATATGAATTTTATAAGCTGTGTGATGGGAAGTGAAAGTAGTATTACGACTTGAATGCAGGCAATTTGCAACTTTTTCTAACTACGGGAGAAATCTAACACTCACTTCAACCTTGCTCACCAATTACTGCCAACACAGGATTAACCCATGACCAAAAGTAAGGACAAACGGTTTTGTTCATTTATCCTCTCAACATCCCTTTGCTGACCAAGCTATAAAAAGTAAAGTGTCAATTAGCGGACAATACAGATACTCGGACTCTAAAGCGCTCTCTCTGCCACTACAACTGGAATTACTACACGACAGCAAGAATGTATACTAAGTAATATCCTTGTGTAACATGTTTCATGACAATCGCTTGTTTGGTCTTGGAGTTATAAGCTTGCAAAAATGAAAGCAGGACACACCTATGATCGGAAAAATTATATTTACGAACAGCAATCCATAGACGGCGAAACGGGTGATGGGCCCACCGATGTTTCAAAGACCTGGGTTAATCCCCACCAATCATAAACCTGTCCATTAGCAAAATTTCAGGCACACTTACCAAAGTCAGTCACATCAAATACCATGATGAAACCAAGTAAATGCAGTCGTCGTCGATAGTCAACTAAGTGAGTCTAAGTCTACATCTTTGAACTCAAGTCTACAAAAATACTGATTATCTACACAATCAGCCATTTTTATTATCAATAAACATTGATCGCACCTCTCATAAAAATGTAAACGTTTTTTCCCGTGCGCTTTGTACGATATTTAACTATATCTGCTGAGCTGAGCAATCACTATCGGCCACGCCTTTTTGTAAATAGTGTAATTTTTAGAATTTTTTGGTGACTAGAAGAATTTATTATTTCCATCTTTGAACTCTATACTACTCACAAAAAGGCGAAAAAATAATTTTATTATATTATCGCACAGATACCGGGAAATATTACAAGTTGGAATACAGTGTTGCCACGAGTCCGATTATGAATATAATGTATGCGTGAAAGATCATCATGTTAGGAATGATTGTAATATAGAAACAAGTAATGATCATTAGCTTTGTTACAAGAACTGAAAAGGATCCTTAGATTCCCTTGCTGTTCATACTGTCATCACCCTGTGAAACAGTGAACAAGAGGAGTTGAAAACATTATATATAATTATATTATATATATATATATATATATATAATTATATATATATATATATATATATATATATATATGTATTAGTTAAAGCACCGGTGCAAGTGTTGTATGGGAAATATAGCATGAGGGGTGGGGTCGAGAAGCTGAAGCTCATAAAGCACGAGGTGTAGCTGAGTGCTTTATGAGGCTTCCATTTTACAAGACAACACTAGCAAACCCAGTGCTTTAACTGGTTTATAGTACTTTGGATTGATGCAATGGAGAAGAAAAATGAAGTACTTAGTGTTCTTGCACTAAACCCGAGGTAAGCGCGTTGTTTTCTAGTGTTATAAACAATATCCGGAAAATATAGAACAGGATGTAGTAAAAAAAAGTGTGCTATATATATGGAAAATATAGAACAGTCGGTACCTTTGATGTTAGGCGTCAAAGTGCTATAAATATATATATATATATATATATATATATATATATATGTATATACGTGCAGTAATTATTGAGAATGATCTACCATAAATGTTAACCAATTTTTTACCAAATTTGATAGTGATGTGAAAATAAATATATAATGGATTATCGTCACTTCTCAAATGGAATACTACATGTATGATTGATGGGAATACATTTATGATGTATGTCAAGACATGCACCATTTATATAATGATACAATTTCTAAGAATCCATCCATTATAAGTGTGCAAACACTACTGAATTATTTGCTCATTCATCTATCTATAATTATGTTTTTTTCATTTGTATCCAGCCATCAATATTATACGTTTCCTATTAATTACATCAATTTTTGAAGATCTTTTTGTACCAGAAAGAATGTTTGCAAGTGTTGTAATCAACATGTTTCAGTTACTTGTTGGGCTATCACACCATTTCATGATGAATAAAGCTTATTTGCTTTTAGTACTCCATCACAAAATGACATAACAATCCATCAAAGTAACCAATATTCAGAAAGAGCAGCTCGTTCAAACACTTCTCATTAACAGATGATTCCAGAAAATGTAATTGTAGACAACATTTAACCAACAAAATGTACAATCTAGATAGATTCTGCAAAGTTAGACAAAAAGTAACAGAAAACACGGAGATGAATGTAGCATAGAAACTAGCAAAGACAATTAGCTGTGATTTAGAAACTATGAAAAATCTTTGCATTCAATACAGAGAACGACAACAGTTGAGTGACACAGAGTTAAACAAACGTGAAATTAAGGATAATTGGAAAATAGAAACTAAAGGAAACACCAAAATCCTTATATTCAATCATGTAATTATTAAGTGTAATGCACCTAAGAGCATCGGGTTAAGGACAGACAGATTATATATAAGTCACGAATAATAATGCTTAAACTCTTAATGCTATATCATTAGTCTACGATATGGTGAAAAAAAAGGAATTGAAACACATGCAATTAAAGAGTATGATATACCAAATTCACATTTAGGATGACTGGAAAATAGAAACTAGCAAAGATCCTTAGCTTCACTGCCAATGATTCTAATTTTCGTTATTAAATACTGTCACCAGACTATTATACAAGGCTTGGAGAAACATACAATTGAAGTAATTATTCATTAGGAATGATTGGAATATAGAATAGAATAATGTAATAATGTTAATACATGATTATAGTGTAACTCAATAATGAAGCAATGGATTGAAATTTAACAAAGAATAATAAAAAACATTTTCAATAAAAGTGAAAGATGTAGGGATGTCAAAACCCAAAAAGCATGCAAACAAGGTTGGGAAGCTTACATAGGATCCAAAATTAAAGAAACCACTTCCATATAACCCTACATAAGTACCTACACCTCTATAAAACAAAATACAAACAGCTGTAGGGTTATATGGAAGTGGTTTTTTAATTTTGGATCCTATGTAAGCTTCCCAACCTTGTTTGCATGCTTTTTGGGTCTTGACATCCCTACATCTTCTTTCACTTTTATTGAAAATGTTTTTTATTATTCTTGTTTTCATTGTTTTTTTAATTGTGTGAATATTTCTTGTAGATTGCAGAAATACTTTATATCATTAGAAATCATGCAATCATAAATGCATTAAAATTTGTTCATCAATGAAGGTCAGTCTTTTGTATTTATGTACTGATTATCATTCTCTTTCACTTACAGAAGTATATAATCTGTTTCACTTACAGCACTGTCTGCAGAAGTAGTGTCAGTCACTGTGTCAACCATTCAGTACTTCAATGTTTATCATAGTATACAATATTATTATACAATGGCTTTAATACTTAAATAATTATTATATTCATTATTATAAGAATGTATTTGCTCACAAATGTTATTACGATTCCAAGCACTTCAACGTACCTTTTCAGCTTCCATGTTCCGAGTATACAAATGCGCATGCGTAATTAAATTCCACTTAGGAAAATGGAGTCCAAGTTGAGATCAAATCTTTGTAGTTGTTGAGACTGTCTTCTTTCATAGTATTGTAAGATATCATCTCGTTACCTTAAGACCAGAATGTTACTATAAATGCGATTGGAATGGTGCTAGAATTATTGTGATAGTTCAACAAACAAAAAAATGATTTGTCTGGAAAATAATAATAATAATATGAAGCAGATTTTGCCAGTTTTGCCACTCGCCGGTTCTCTACTTTAACGACAGTATTTGGTCATGTAGACGGTGTTGGTAGTCATAAAAACACTAGATATGAACAGGTATGTGTGTATTAAAACTTATCTGTATATATTACCAGAGATTTCAGCTCATCACTTGCAATTGAAATGTATGGGCAGCCATTTTTTTCCCGTGCCATCCCTATATAGAGAGTACTACCGTACTCTCTGATACACGAAACATTTTTCTGAGGTTATGGTGAACGTGAACGACCTTTACACTCACCATGAGATTTTACAAACTCATTTACATGCTGTTGCCATGTATTAGCATTGTTTGCTTTTTCAACATTAGACTGATTAGGATTACCACTTTGCCTTTGTCTAAAATTCTGCCTTTTGATCCAGTTCTGAAATTAGAAATGAACTTAATGAAACTATATAGCACACACTATATTCAGTTGTTTTTATTTCCAAATTAAGGTTTATGGCTTATCTAGTGAATTAATATGTAAAATATTACAGAATTCAACAACACAGCTAATAGATACATGTAAGTACAGCCTTTCTATTTCAACCGATCTTATCATTGATTGTAAAGGCCACACACATACATTGTATGCATTTCGATTGAAGCCATTGCTGGACATACTACCACCATAAACTAGGAGACAAACTCACAGCAATTCATGGAGAGTGAAATCCGTTCTCACTAACATCACTCATAGATTTTTGCAATTACCATCATTATAATTACATTCTTTATTCGTTGAACAATCATTTAATCTTTTTCTTTATTCAGTTACTACAATATTCATTCCAATTCATAATTTGTCATCTAAACTTCATTAATGTCCAAAAATGCCATCAAATTCTCCTGAATATCATTATGTGGTTCATTTAGGGTAGGGTTAGTGTTCCCTTGTGGTTAGGGTTCACTCAGTATCAAAGTGATCTTAGTCTTTGATGGCATTTTTGGACAACACTCCTAAACTTGTTCAATAATTTCATTACACATTGGGGTAGCTTATTTATTCTGGTGCACTCCTGCGAGGCTACTCCTGTGTGTCTTATGCACATACACACTAGTACATACATGTACATATATATGTAAGTACATATGTATGTATGTATGTATGTATGTACATACATACATACATACATACAGACATACACATACATGTACATGCAAACATACATACATATATACACGTACACATAGTACTAAAGGAAGCTTCAAGACAAACAGTATTATTAACTGCACTAGCTGTGCTTTCAATCATAACATCCTGGTTATGTACAGCATGAGTATAAATTAACCACACCCACAATTTATTATCTAATAGTTATTAAAACAATTTCAATCTTTATTGTTATTCAAAAAAATATTATTTTAGTGAATTAAAACAGGGCAGAATGTCCTGTCCTGCCTTGCTGCTCTGGGGAGAACACTACACATCACACATTTATCCACATACAAAATATACATACATGTATATAGCCTAGGAAATACCCTCAAACATTTTTCCGACATGTAGATCAATGTTACATACATGTATCATCAGACATCCCTTCTTCTATAATACATGTACGTACATGTACATATAAATGTATATCCTAATGATTGTACATGTACATATACATCAAAAATGTGTGCAGTACAAGTCAAAAAAAGTTTATATTTTGTATTTGTAGTAAGCACATTCTACACTCTGTAGTATACTAAATCTTCGTTAAAACTCAGTTTAAACGGTAATTAAATATTCAGTGATTGATTGTATAAATGAACAGTTTATAAAACAGAAAAATTTATTGTCAACACCAAGAAAACTGAAGTTTCACATTTGTCTACATACTCACCAGTCCTTATGCTAACTTTGAAGCAAAATTCAAGCCTTTCCTAACATCTATGACTGCAGGAGAATCTGATACAACTCAACCATCTTTAGTAGTCAGACCCATCTTTGTCAAGACAATTGTTTGGCTATTTCCACAACTTTGTTTAGATCTGAATTCTTCTGCCATATGCACCTGTACAACATGCATCACCGGATCCCCTTCATCTATAATACATGCACATTTATATATATATATTATGACTCTATACAGTGTACATGTACATCCGAAATGTTTTTACATGTACATGTAGATGCCACATATCACCACCAGACCCTCTCATTATTACCAGATCCCCTTCATCTATAATACATGCGCAGTATACATGTTAAAATGTCACCATATAGTACAGTAATTACTCAGTAGTTTCATTTCTGTACTACAGTAGTTTTGTGTACTTGTCAATTGAACACCACATACATGTACAGTAGTGAGACAGTAATCACTGTTACTATAAGGTGACTTTTTATTGACATACATGCACATGTATACATGTATACTCTAATGCAATACTGTTGACATACTCAGTTGGTACACAGTGGTGAGGTTCAGTACTCCCTCAGGAGCATCCATATATAATCCAGGATCTTGATTAGCTTTCTTTAGTTCTTCCTGTGGAAGTCTGAACTGATACATTTCAACACCATACTCAGTGACATCTTGATAATAAGAGAAATATCCTGATCGAAACACTTCACTAACAAAAACTTCCAAATGTTCATCACGTTTTATTTCAGGATAAAATAGAAGGGCTTCACTTCCATTAAGCATCGTAGCATAGGGTGTACCCCATCCAGAAATAGAAAACTATCCATTCCACATGAGATACCAAGCTGTGTCCCTGGAGTCATATTTTCCAGTATACATTAGGGCTAGTGAATCCTGTACAATTCTGTCAGGAACACAAAACAATGAGAAAATTACAATGATTAGAAATATCTTTATAACTATTAGTAATGTTATTATAGACATCAATAATGATCTACTAACAGTAAAGGCTGATTCACAATAATTATGATGCCAAGCATTTCTTTACGAGTTCACATCACATCATTGTGTTGTTCTCTAAGTACATTATACTTCCTTCAACATGGTCAGATGCAATCTAACATGAGGATAGGATCTGATCTTTGCATTAGCTGTGTTGCACTTGACCAATCAGTTTTTAGAATTTTATCACAACACAATGCTTTCTTTCATACTGCCAACCAGCAGACAATATACCCTTTCATCTACATGTACATGTATGCTATACAGTGACGATAATAATGATTTTTCTGCAAAGCTAAAACAGTTCCCATATACATGTACATGTACATATGTAAATATGTACATGCACATATTACACATGTACATGTAGTTATAGTACGTCTAGTTTCTCAATGAAAACGTTATGAATCTTACTAAAAAGGTTAGTTTCAGATTCATGTAACTAAAATACATGTACATGTAGTTGCAGTAAAGATGTAATTGAATTTTATTAACTACATAATTATCATCATGTATTTCTACAGTGACATGTATATACATGTACGTATATACGTACATACAGTTTGCAGAAATGGAACTTTCTTCCAACAAATAATTTAATGTTCATTATTCTGGCAATTTGTGGAAAAACATACGATATTTGATATCCAGGAAAAGCTACATGTATTTTTAAGATATCAAAATGGTAATCAAGTCTTTTGGCCAAGAGATGGAGATTGAAAAACATAACTTTCTTATAAATCATGCATGACTACTTTTCTTCATTATCTCCTAATAACCATGTTTTGAGAATTCTTATGAAATGAAAGTTATATTGACTTACATGTACAGTACATGTAATATATATGTGGTGTCTGTAGTAAACAGTGCATGATTCAAAGATCAACACAACACCCAATAGTGTCTGTAGTAAACAGTGCATGATTCTAAGATCAACACAACACCCAATGGTGTCTGTAGTAAACAGTGCATGATTCTAAGATCAACACAACACCCAATAGTGTCTGTAGTAAACAGTGCATGATTCTAAGATCAACACAACACCCAATAGTGTCTGTAGTAAACAGTGCATGATTCTAAGATCAACACAACACCCAATAGTGTCTGTAGTAAACAGTGCATGATTCTAAGATCAACACAACACCAAATAGTGTCTGTAGTAAACAGTGCATGATTCTAAGATCAACACAACACCCAATAGTGTCTGTAGTGAACAGTGCATGATTCTAAGATCAACACAACACCCAATAGTGTCTGTAGTAAACAGTGCACGATTCTAAGATCAACACAACACCCAATGGTGTCTGTAGTAAACAGTGCATGATTCTAAGATGAACACAACACTCAATAAAAACTGTATGCTAAGCCTAAAATGACCAGTTAAAAACAGTCAACTAACAGATCAGTTAGTATAGTCAGGGCATGAAACAATCCTTCAGTGTATTCCAGATATACAAAGGATTGTGATTATCCTGATCAATATCATATTCCCTCATGTGATACAGTACTTCCTTATTACAGCTAGCTAGGAGTACATGCCCAATGAAGATTAATAGTGATTATTATATAAGATACATGTACATGTACATACAGTCCTACACAATGTATTTATTATATTACATGTAGATGCAGTAAAGATGTAATTGTTAACTACATGTACACTACATGTACATGTACATGCATGTCAACTAATTAAGTCAATATGTATGTACTTCACATGTAAAATGAAGTATTTATCAATCAACTGGAAATAAGAACAGTTGAGTATAAACTAAATGTATAACACAATAAAATAAACACATACATGTACATGTACGTATATATGTTTATTATTCTATCTCAAATGACTTCAAAGTACTCAGTGTTGTGTAAGTTACAAGTACATGAATGCAGCTTGAAACATAACAATGGTTAGTGTGTGTGCCATTGAGAATACATTTTGAAACAATTAACAAAGATTTAATGCAGTTAGTGATATTATGATCATAATTAACTGCACCACTGGCCCAAAGAGAGAACTGTGCAGTGCCAAATAAGAAGCTCTTTGGGCCATTGGTGCACCATATACATGTAAGCTTATCAAAAATGCTAGTGTACTTAATGTAATTACACATATGTAAATTGTAACATGTACATGATGTTATAGGAGATGTAGAAAGAGAGAAAGAAAGAAAGAAAGACACCTGAGCCAATGGAAAAATGACATGTACATGTATGTTATATGACAATAAACTAAATTAAATGTGGTATTATCAAGTTTATGAATTCCATAACTGTATTGTACTGTAAGTGCAGTGTTGTCATCATAAAAAGAGAGCATTGATTACATTAGCTGCGTCCAAAGTTCCACCCCTTTTCAAACTAACCATTCCCCTACATCTTCCATTGATCTCTTTTCTCTTCTCTTTATATACAGCCTTACATTCATACATAAATTTGTGTGTTATGAATCCATTAATTTATGCAATTTTAAACAATTTACATACGTACTACTCTACAACGCAAAGAGAACATTTTATTGAGGGCTACTGTATGTACATGTATGTGTGTACTGTACTGTGAGAGATGGTTATTTCTTCTATGTACATGTACATGTACACATGAAAGAAGTCAGAAATATTTATATAGTCTCATATGGTGTAAGAAGTACATGTACATGTATGTACATGTACAATGTAGGTGCATAGGATTATATGCTGATCAGAAGTACATGTACATGTATGATCATGTACAATGTAGGTGCATAGGGTTATATGCTGATCAGAAGTACATGTATATGTATGTACATGTACAATGTAGGTGCATAGGGTTATATGCTGATCAGAAGTACATGTACATGTATGATCATGCACAATGTAGGTGCATAGGATTATATGCTGATCAGAAGTACATGTAGCTACATGTATGTATTTTGATATTATCTACTACATGTATAACCACATTGGATATACATACATGTATATGTACAGTGCAGAGAATGTACATGTACATGTACAAAATAGATTCACAAAGGAACACAAACACACGTATACCTCTAAGTTGAATCTTCCATCTTTGGGTATAGGTGGAAACGAGAGAACAAGTTGTGACATAGTTTAGAAAAGGGTCTTCATATCCCCACATAATCTCATCAACACTTCAGGTCATGAATAGATTCTCTGAGAACTCATCTTTCAATGTTGTATCCAATCCCTTTATGATATCATCCACAAGCTTCTTTGCCATCTCAGGAAGATTTTCTACCATCTTTTGCAATTTCTCAAACAGGACCAGGAGATACCGAAAATAAATATAGAACAGAAAATATCAACTGTAATTGAAACTAGGTACAGTATAATAAAACACAGTACAGTACAATGAAGTATATGTAGAGTACAGTACAATGAAGTATATGTAGAGTACAGTAAAATGAAGTATATGTAGAGTACAGTACAATGAAATACATGTAGAGTACAGTATAATGAAGTACATGTAGAGTACAGTACAATGAAGTACATGTAGAGTACAGTGCAATGATGTACATGTAGAGTACAGTACAATGAAGTACATGTAGAGTACAGTACAATGAAGTACATGTAGAGTACAGTACAATGACGTACACGTAGAGTACAGTACAATGAAGTACACGTAGAGTACAGTGCAATGAAGTACACGTAGAGTGCAGTACAATGAAGTACACGTAGAGTACAGTACAATGAAGTACATGTAGAGTACAGTACAATGAAGTACATGTAGAGTACAGTACAGTGAAGTACACGTAGAGTACAGTACAATGAAGTACATGTAGAGTACAGTATAATGAAGTACATGTAGAGTACAGTACAATGAAGTACATGTAGAGTACAGTGCAATGAAGTACATGTAGAGTACAGTACAATGAAGTACATGTAGAGTACAGTACAATGAAGTACATGTAGAGTACAGTACAATGAAGTACACGTAGAGTACAGTACAATGAAGTACACGTAGAGTACAGTGCAATGAAGTACACGTAGAGTGCAGTACAATGAAGTACACGTAGAGTACAGTACAATGAAGTACATGTAGAGTACAGTACAATGAAGTACATGTAGAGTACAGTACAGTGAAGTACACGTAGAGTACAGTACAATGAAGTACATGTAGAGTACAGTACAGTGAAGTACATGTAGAGTACAGTACAATGAAGTATATGTACATAAGTACAGTAGACTCTGTTGTACTCTACATGTACATGTACATTGTAGTACTTCATTGTACAGTACTTTACTCTACTCTACTGTAGAATAGAGTATAGTACAGTACAGTAGAGTACATTCTGGACTGTCGGCAGTTTGGAGAAGGTAAGCGTTGTTTTCACACCTGACCACAGGGTGCTATATCTGATTTATAAACCTGTGGTTTACTTAGATGTTTTGCCATAACGGGATATATGATATTTTATTCTAGAGATAATTTAATCATTATGCAGATAAAAATTAATACATGTATCATTTTTTGATTATTGAAATTCAACCCACAAGTCTGTTTTTTTTTTCATAGTCCCTCGCATAAAACATGTATATAAAACTGTTTTTACAGTTTATCTTCCGTGTTCATTGCCACTATGAACAGAAGTTTCCTCAGCAGGTCATGAAATATCCAACTACTTTACTCACCTCTAATTATACATGTATTTCTTTATTAACTGAAGAGTTAAAAAGCAAACCTGAAGACAAACAAACATTATTCATTAACTACAGCTTCAAATATAATTATATATATATATATATAATTATTATTATAGACCTTATGCGAGTGACGTCTATGCAGTGTTTTCATAGCCCCGTCCATTTTGAGTGGAAAGAAGTCAAGGATCAATAAAAATGAAGAGTTCTTGTGCTGTTGGATGTTGCAATCGCTATTATAAGGGTTTTGGCTTAAGTTTTACCGTTTTCCGAGAGATGAAGATCGCTGAATGATGTGGATTCCTGCTGTTCAACAGAAAGACTAGGAACCCAACAAATACAGCTGGTTGTGCAGTAGTCTCGCGTAGCCAGCCCCTCTCCTGCTCCCTCGTTTAGAGGGGAGGGACTAGCTACGCGAGACTAGTTGTGCAGTGCCCACTTTGTTACTGGAAAGAAAGTAATGACAAACTCTCTCCGGATTATGTTCCAACAATCTTTATGCATACTGTTAGCCCTCTTAAAAGGAAAGCGCAAGTAAATTTAGAGAGATACGAGAGAAGGAAGGAATCTAAAAGGGCTTGTCCACCAATTGATGTGACCGAAGGTGTGACAGCTGGAGATCAAGCTAATCTGGACTCAGGAAGTAAGAATGTTTGAACACAGACTGATGAAATTACAACAAAGCATTTATCAACCATGACTGATGCATCAATGGAGTATGTTGAAGCATTAGAGAAGGAATGCATGAAAACAGCAAGTTCTAGATTGGAAAGTTGTGTCCAGACACGACAGGCTGATGAATGGTTAAAAGAGGCATTTATGTCTGATGAGAACAAGGTGCAGTTCTATACAGGCTTGCCTTCATTCACTGTTTTAATTGCTCTTTTAAACTTCATCACTACTCATGGAAGTAGAACTCATTCTTTCAGGGAATACATTGCTGTTTTGATGAAGCTGCGACTTTCATTTTATGATCAGGATATTGCCTACAGATTTGGCATACACCAATCAAATGCCTCACAACACTTCAGAAAATGGATTGACATTATGTTTATTAGACTTAAACCACTGATAAAATGGCCACAACGAGAAGAGTTACAGAAAACCATGCCCATGGATTTTCAATCTAATTTCATAAAGTGTGTTGTTAATTTGTTATCATCACTGCTTTGAGGTTTTCTGTGAAAGACCCAAATCCTTAAAAGCTAGAGCACAAACATATTCAAATTATAAACACCACAATACCGTGAAGTTTTTAATTGGTATTGCTCCACAAGGTGTAATTACATTTGTCTCTAAAGGATGGGGTGGTCAAGTATCAGACAAACACATTACTGAACAGTGTGGTATTTATATTTGCTTCTTCCAGGATACCAGGTGTTGGCTGATCGTGGATTTAATGTACAGGATAGTGTTGGATTATACTGTGCTCAAGTCAAATTGCCCCATTTTACCCGAGGCAAAAAGCAGTTGAGCAAATGGATGTTGACTTTGCACGTAGGCTATCTAGGGTGAGAATACATGTTGAACGTGTGATTGCTTTGCTTTGTCAAAAATATACCCTGCTAGAATCAACATTGCCTATAATATGATAATGTCTGACAATAATGAATATAGCTTAACTGATAAAATTGTTACTGTATGTTGTGCTTTGTGCAATTGCTGTGAATCTGTTGTTGCTTTTGAATAAAAGATGAATTGATTATAATTAGAGATGATAATTATACATGCAATTATGTTAATAAATAAGTATCATACTTGAACAGGTAAGTAAATTTATATAAATTACTGGTGTTTATGTATGCACTCAGGCAAAACCAATCTCCATCAGGGATTTTGTCAATTTTTAAGCAGTCCAAATGAAACCATACTAGTGAACAGTTTTTGTCATCACAAGCAATCATCTCTTCCTCTTCTCCAAGTCCACAGTCCTTTGAAGAGTAAAGATCAGAGGCTAATCCAGCAATTTTTTAACTTTTGCCAATATCTTCTTTGTGCTGTTGCATCTAAATCATCATAGTACTTCGAGTTCATTACCAAAATTCATCAAAATACATGGTACGTACATGACACGTGTCCAGTTTATTCCACTCAAAATGGCAGCCATAGCAACGCATGCTTGTAACTATGTAATTAAGAGGCCTCACCCCCAATTGCACATAAGGTCTATACATAATTATATATATATCAAGCATTCTTGCATCCTCCCCCTCCCACTGGAACTTGAGCACACTACGATAACCTTGTATGGTGTCATTCAAAATCTTTCAAATTCACGTTTCACCCACCCCCCTTTAATGAATTTTGTAAATGAAACCCTGTATATATTATACTCTAAAATGATGCATTACAATGTACATTATGAACTGAACAGTAAATCTCACTTCGTTGCAGCTGTACTAAATAAGACAGTTATAATTTCCCCCATATACTCTTGCATGGATCAATAGTAGATCTACATAATTATTTATCTCGGTCATATAGTATCTTCTCAGTCGCACCCACCACACTTGTCCTCAGCTACTAGAGTTGTTCAAACACGGGCCACATGCAAACTGATCTGAGAGACTAATTCTGATTCTGATTTGGATTAGGACTGAAACATCAAACTAGACTAGGTGTGTCATGTCATTTGAAGTCTGGGAACGACACTGTTATGCAGTATGATTGACTCAGGACTAGTGTTAGGTAGTATATACCAGTAGAAACACTAATTTGGGAGCAAACGAGAGATTTTGAGCCGACACAAGGAAGAGAATACAAAAAAAAGTGTTTGAACGATTACAAGGAAGACAGGAGTAATGTCCATTATAAGTCATCAGATATCATGATAGAATGACTGACATGAACAGTAGAAGAAAACTGAATGAACTAATCTATTAACTGGATATTTCAATTGAAACACAAGGTATCAGGTAGTAAAAGTAATATCTATGATATGATTAGTTTGATGTGGAGTGTCCATTCACTTGTATGGTAATGGACTGGGGATCATGTGAAATACACGGACCATCGCTGCTAGAGCTACAAGAAGGAATGGTAATAGTTACCCTTTCTTTTATAACCTTGCTCTGATGATAACCTAACAATAATAAGCCTATTGCCTCGCTGCGCTCGGTAACTAATAGCTTTAGCCACCTTTATGGAGGGCTCGCGCTACGCGCTCGTCCCTATTTCCTGGGTTCAACGTAGCGCTGGTTCATGTATTTCACATGATCCTGGACTGGTAATATTGATATAATAAAGTTGTTCCACTGTAGCTATAGTTGCAGTGGTTAATTATTACATGTCAATAATGTAAACAGCGAAATCTATTAATATCATTATGTACATGTGATGATGATGAGTGTTTGTTAACTTCTGTCATAGTTGTAGATAGCTAGAAACCTGGATTACAAGGAATTAAAACATTTGCAGATCATATAGATTTAGTTCCTTTTTGTCTGGTAATGCATTACAATGTTTTTGCTGTTCTTTTGCAGTAGCAAATATTGATGTTAATAGTTTAGTGTCTACCTGGATTATTTGACTTTCCACTAGTCATAAGACAGATATATGTATAGTGATTGTAGTTTATAGCTATATCAAAACACCAGTCAAGTGAGATTACTATATGACAAGTTGCACATACTAATTTAGTGTTACCACGCTCAAGCCTGTAATTATAATTACTGCATTCCCAAAGAACAACTCACTTTTCTGTGAGGTTTTGGGCTGTACATGTACAATACAACCATCACTAAATTATTATCATGTGTTATTACATAACAATGCTTATATAATGTTTGTGTGAATAGATGCATGTGATTGAAGAGTACACAATAGAGACAGTTCAGTTAATATGAAGTCTTGTTCAAAAGATAAAACCAAATATCAGGTTAATATTATCATCTTTTACTTTGTGATGTAAACGTTTTGATCTCATCTAGAGAAGAGAAAATTGATCTTGATTTAGAAGAATATTAATACAATAATGTTATATACTATTATTATTACACATATATGTGACCATCTACGCGAAAACCAGGCATTAGTGACAAAATATAATTTGGAGATATGATCGAAAGTAGACAGTTCTGAATTATTTGGGCGATCACTATTTTATTACATAAAAAGCTTCACCAATGTTTTACCAGTCTTCTGATACCTTTAGCAAGTCTTAGAGACCTTTCTGTGCTTTGCTAGCCACTGCTAAATAAATTGCTAATCATTAATTTTAATGGTTAAAAAATTAATTTAATTGCGTTTTTCTCCAAATAAAGTATTTGTGACTGCCATGGTTAACTTGGTCACTGTAGCTTTATATTTTACATGATTGGGATGTATAATATATCATTCTACAGCTAATTTAATGCTCTGTTCAAGCAAGACAAAAAATCAATTTTGAAATTTTGTCACCAATGCCTGGTTTTCGCATAGATGGTCACATATGTGGATCAAGTCTTTACAGGATACATGTAAAATGAATTCATGAAGTAAGATGTGGCCAAAGACACAAGAAAACAGCTTCAATATTTGAGAGGTTTTCTCACAGATACAATATGCAATGACAACCTGACATATTTTATAATCATTATAAATGAAACAGCATGATTTCAAGGTTTAGTGTATATTATAGTGTTTGGGACTTAAGATTAGTTTAATTATGATTATAATGTAGTCATATTAAAACAGTCTATTTAGTTACATGTGTAGGTCATAAATTAACATATTATACTTCATGTGTTTATTATTAGAGGAGAGACATACACAATTATTAATATAATAAATTATATAAATATTTATTATTATTGTTAATGTTTGTAATCCAATATTCAAAATGGGACATTTTCCCACAAAATACTTTCGATCAAATGCTTACCTTCAATAATTTCCCATTCTGTCATTTTATACAGGAAGTCAATGAATCTATTATTAATATTCTTATATACAAAATGACAGAATGACAAGTAATTAAAGGTAAGCATCTGATCAAAATTTATTACACTTTAATATTATCAAACACAACCTGGAATGAAATATTGTGGAGAATTCATTTTATAAAGTTGCTACATTGTAAAAATTAAAAGGTTATTTTAACCCTTATCTGGTTACATCAGTTTCAATACAATATTTAATAATATCCTCGTAAGACTATATAATGATTTCTTTTTTTGGTAGGTAATGCTTACAAGTATATACATTCTAGCAATAATGTAGATTGTTAATGTAACTAAGGTACATAACATAATAAATAATGGATAAATCCCATAATAATAGCCATTTGCATGTAAGCACTGATACTATCTGATGAACAGCAATATAGTAACCCTCTCTCCTGATGATATCCCAGGAGCAAACCTCTGCCAACCTTACGAGAAACACAGAGTCTCTCCCCTATGCTAGTTGTTACTCTGTTGAGGCATTAAGATGCAAAATGCTTACACACAATGATCTTGTTGACATCTCCTTCAGGAAAATGTTGAGAGCAAACATGACTAATGTCTTCCTCAGATGTCTCAAACACTTTTAGGGCTCTCCTTTTAGATTCCTTGGAAAATCGATAGAATTACACATTAGGATTGTTTGTTCTAGTATTTCCACATACATGTATGTAAAACTTGTGACCAGTTATCGTTGACAAAACTTGCTGTATCTCTTGGACCACTTGTCATTTTGTCTCATAACAAAGAGTGGCATGTTCACTGAAGATTCTAGTTTAGCCCATTTTTCACTAATATACATGTACATGTACAATGTAGAGTATACCATATAGTATCTACGTAGCAACAATTTTAAATTTGAACACTTTAGCTAATAGGAAGCAATACATTTCTACTGGTAACCACATTGTGACATCATGTGCAATTATTCATTATTGCATTCCATAGTTCTTACATGCAACTGGACTATTCTGCTATGGAACGCCAAACAGGACAAAAATACCAGTCCCGATTTACAAGTCTAAATAACCAATTTTCAAGTCTAAATAACCAATTTTAGATTTTGAGTAACCGATTGTCGATTTTGAGTAACCGACTGTCGATTATCGATTATTGATTTTAGATTTTGAGTAACCGTTGTCGATTTTGAGTAACCGTTTGTCGATTATTGATTTTAGATTTTGAGTAACCGATTGTCGATTATCGATTATCGATCATCGATTTTGAGTAACCGATTGTCGATTATCGATTATCGATTTTGAGTAACCGATTTTAAATTTTCAGTTCTTTTTTTTTTTTTTTTTTTTTTTAGTACATGCACGTGATGTGCACGTGACAGGAATCAAAATGGATACCATTTCAGATGGAATATTGTTCATAAAACTTGAAATAGCCAGAGAAAATGCTGATGTTCAGAATCTGGTAGAAATTGCTGATGACTTACTGCAATGTGCTTTATTTATGGAGGCTACTGTAGGCCGTGAAGTTGTAGGCATGATACAAGAGATCAGGGATGCACTATTAGGCATGTTTGAAACTGTAGTAAGAGGGCAAGTTGGACGACCAAAGTTAATAATCACTTCCCGTCAAGTGGCATTTTTCATCCAGCATGGATTTACAACTGTTGCCATAGCTGATATTTATTGTTGTTCAGAAAAAACAATCCAGCGTCGTTTAAGGGAGGCTGGATTGACTAAAAGCGACTTTTATTCACAGATTTCTGATGATGAGTTAGTCCAAAAGATTACTAGATGGACTCATGAAAATCCAAATTTAGGAGAAAAGAGCATAGATGGTCTTCTCAGAAGTCAGAATATTCATGTACAGAGGCGCAGAGTCAGAGAAGCACTTTATTTTGCTGATCCAGAAGGAACTAAATCCCGATCGACAAGAGCTCTACATAGAAGAGTTTATAATGTTGCTGGACCAAATCATTTATGGCATGTTGATGGCTATCACAAATTGATAAGATGGAAATTTGTAATTCATGGAGGGATAGATGGATATAGCCGATTAGTCGTGTATCTTAAAGTTGCTACAAATAACAAAGCAGAGACAGCTTTTGATGCTTTCCTTGAAGGTGTTGAAAACTACAACATTCCTTCGAGAGTAAGAAGTGATCATGGAGGAGAGAATGTGTTGATAGCACATTTTATGATCAGTCACAGGGGAAGTGGCCGTGGAAGCATGATAACTGGCAGAAGTGTCCATAACCAAAGAATCGAACGGTTATGGCGTGACTTATTTGCTGGATGCGTTAGTTGTTACTATTACTTATTTTATGCAATGGAAGAGGAAGGGCTGTTGAATCCAAATTCCAATGTTGACCTTTATGTATTACATATGGTTTTTCTTTCCAAGATCCAGACTCATTTGGACCAATTTAGACATGGATGGTGTAATCATCGCTTGCGAACTGAGCATAATAAAACACCACTACAGTTGTGGATATCAGAAATTCAACCACCAAATGAAGAGGTTAGTTCAGCTAATGCAACTGAAATGAAATTACACCCTTTTTATTAGGTCAATTACGATGATTATGGTAATGATTGGAATGAACTAATTGCAGGAGATATTGATGAAACTGTTCACGTACCGGAACTACCAGCTTTACTTGATCAGACACAATTAGCCAATCTTGACAGCATAATTGTTCAGATGACACTCGGGAGCAGTGACCTAGTGGGTCTTCAATCTAATCATCACATCTGGATACAACAGTATATTAATGTTAAGCATTATGTTTTGTCTTGTCTTTCTGAAGACCATAACACTCCATGAAAACTGTATTGGTTCAGTTATTATTCAGACTATTACAAATCATAATAAAAAATTATACTTCATGTTTTATATACAAAATTTTGAGTTTCAAATTGTACATGTGGAGGCATGTGTAAGTGGTCCCACCAACAGATAATATGCCTTCTTTAAAAGTGTTGTAATCTTTATGAACAGGTAAGGTTAAAGTAAGAGAGCATGTTGAGGAAGTTGCCAATGTATTTTTTTCATCAAATAATAAAGTTGGGATATATGGGAAGCCCAATGGTGGCTCACGGTCAGAACCAGTGAAAAACGACAATATCTCCCCCATACTAACATCTGTAGTTCCTTCTGTATAAAGATATTATAGTAAGTTTGTGATTATTGTATTTGTTGCTGAAAATAACCTTCACATTCATCCAAGAAGTTTACAAAGTACATGTACATAGCCTCCTCTTTTTTCCGTTTTTCTTGATTCTCTTTTGGTGAAAAATGAGCTACTACTAAAGATTTAATATAGTCTAGGAAAAAATTAATGGAGAATGTATGATGTGCATGTTGTTAACAAAATTCATGTTTACAAACCTAGTGTAATAGTTCGTTTAGAGATATCATCTACAAATAAAGGTTTCAATTTATCTGGATATTGCTGTATAATTGCATCAATTTCAAGGCAATGAAGACCATCAATGAATTGGTCTATCTGGGCCTTCACTTTGATAAGGCAGTGATACCTCTTTAAAATATCAACTACATGTTCAGCATCAGCTGTAGTGATATGTAAAAGGGACTTACAGTAACCTGTTTCAATTAGTAAACTACTATATAACTCATCAGAAAAAATTGCTTGAAGCTGTTTATTATCAGATGCAGATATGATCTATATAAATGGCAAAGTGCAATTATTCAGATAATAGTTTACTGACTCTATATACAGCTTACTAATTCAATCAATCCCTTGACATAAAGATCAGGAATTTCATCATTTTTAATAGTGCTATCTGAAGTCAAATCTCTTGAAATCATGTATTCATATAATGCAGGCATAAGTACAGGGAGCCCAGGACCATCCTGAGTAATGGACATCGCTGTCCATATACCAAGATACTTGAAAATGTTTCTCTATTATAATGAAGCAGTGTACTTAAAATAATTTTGCATTTAAATTAATACCTGTAATGCTGGTACATTCTGCTGGAAGGTTTTAATATAATCTGTTCCAATAAAGTAATTTTCAGTTATACCATGACATAAAAGACGGAAAAACTCGCGACGGAGACCACCAGTATCTTCTCCTGATTCACTAACAAAAATTATCTGCCAATTATAAGCAAAGCATAAGTAAATATATAGGTAATGGTGACCTGTGTACATACTTTGAGGGTCTTAGTAGGACAAAACTTCTTTTTTGATGCATGCATTAATGCATCTTCTATGACATCAGTCCTTCTGATTTCTAAAATCAACTTACTTTCGCATTCTGGAGACATGTCAATATTAAACTTCTTTTGAATCATTTTAATTATGGCACTGAGTGATATGTTTACTGCAGGATATCTGTAATAATTTGTATGACAAACAGCAAACACGTAAATATCAAACTCACTGCGCAACAGGTGAATAGGGTGGAGGAGTCGGAGAGCTGTATTTATTGGTATAGGATTAAAAATCTTAAATTATAATTTAGGATGCCTACAAGACTTTAATAAAACACTGATGCCTATATACAGGAGTGATTTAATAGATTACTTACTACTGAACATCATTCGAAAGAGTCGGGATCATTAAGTCAGAAGAGCTACCGTAACCATTTGACGGTGTAAAATTTCTGTTGATTAATAAAGATTCACTGCTCAACAGTCGATAGACACAATAATTTGTATGAACTTACTCTTGATTTTTTGAGTGAAATGGTGATCGAGCATCATCAATATCAACACTAAAAGCAGGATATTTTGGTAAATCATCATCATCAGAGATGTCAATCAATTCAGAACTTGATTAAAAATAGAGTGTAGGTGTAATGAATCAAGTTTTATGTAACGACCATGTGTTAATTTATAGTTGGCCTGTTGCCCTATATAATTATATATTGCTTATTGTTGTACTGGTGCAGGGCCCTTGCCCTGTCTAATGAGTGTCTATATATATATATATATATATATATATATATAATGTTCAGATTATGATGCCTTTATGTTGTAGTTCTCTTACTTGTTTTGAATTGTAATAAAGTACTTACATAGGCAATGATAATTATTATAAAGAGAGTAACATTCACAATAAGGATTGTTGTTATATAATTATTATATCTTTTTAAAAACTCTGATTTTACATTAATACCTTGGTGACTTTCTATCTTCAACTCTGCAAACTACAACATGAAGTTCTAAGTCATCTATTGGGATATCTTTTCCACAAGAAAGACACACTTCTGTAATCTAAAACATACATGTACAGTCTTTAATACACAATTTCTCTACAACACTTACTATCTTCTCAGTAGATTCATTTTCACGAGATAAATCTAGATCTCTTTGCAATGGCCTTATATATGTTCGTGAGTTTCCACCACATTGTTGTAGTGCCCTTGGTGAAACTAAAACAGCTGATGAGAGTGACTCAAGTTCTCTTGAATTTGATTTGCATTTACAGAGATGATATCCGCCTCCTTCTTTCAGTTTAGGATAATTTTGTAGCAAAGTATCTTTGAAAATTTCAGCAGAACAATCAACATCTTCAAAAACTATCTTTTTCTCCCCAAGACCAGCAGACATCAAAGTGTCTTTCTGACTAGCTGTTGTTGGTATATAGTGCTGACTGCAGTCTGACAAGCAAACAAATCGATGGGTCCAAGGAGTGATTTTTCTTGTAGTCATCTTTAATTTCTTGGATGACTTAAAGAGTTTGCCAACTTCTGAATAACGTTTACTTCTTGTTTGGTTGTTCTGGCCAAAATTAGATCGAACTTTAGCTAAATTATCCAATACAGCCTGACATCTTGTACTTATGAATCCTAAATTGAATGATAATCACAATTATATTGTGGTACACTGTCATAACGTTTCATATCCCTTTATAACAAGTATAATATACTTGGAGATAGCTCACAGTTGTACTAGAATATTCATATTGTTGGCTCTTTATCATACAATAATAATTTATGCTGGAATGATTACTTACCTCTACCACTGCTTGTAGACGGTTGGCTTTCTGAGACTGATGGCTCTCTACTTTGGTTTGGACAAGCCACAGACTGTTCTGAAAGAGATGATAAGAAGTGGATCGCTTCTTTAGCCTTCTCCAAATCCTCTTGGGTTACCGCCATTTAAATTGTTAACGGTTTTTTACGCACGTGGTTTCTATAATCTGTTCACGGTTTTTAAATCAAAATCGATAATCGAAAACTCAAAATGGAAAATCGAAAATCGATAATCGAAAACTCCGAAAACTCCGAAAACTCAAAATCGATAATCGATTCGAAAACTCAAAATCGATAATCGATAATAATCGACAATCGGTTACTCAAAATCGATAATCGATAATCGATAATAGACAAACGGTTACTCAAAATCGTCAATCAGTTACTCAAAATCTAAAATTGGTTATTTAGACTTGTAAATCGGGACTGGTATTTTTGTCCTGTTTGGCGTTCCATATTCTGCTATCTTCTGTGGAATACAACAAATGTTATTTGATATTATAAGTACAAATTCATGTATATACTAATTACACTGAAATGAGTAAGTAACATCTGTTGTTTTCACAGATAGAATGATAATAATACACCACAGGTTGTACCTATAATACTACATGTATACTATATATATTAACATTACTATGCTGTATCATGACATGTATATGTACTAGTCAATATAGATCGATACCAGTACATGTAGATATTACCTAGCAGGAATAACAATTCAACATTGAGGATAATAAAATTACGTTGAAACTCTTGTAACCAACTGAAGTGTTTAAAATTACCCATTACATTATACAGTATACTCATTAGTTTAGTATTCATAGTTTGTATTTTTGTAATATAAAGTGTTATTAGTTAGTCTACTTTGTGTTCTTACATATGGCTGATGGCCATATATGTGGCATTTGACCTCTATGCAGTTTGGAGTGTGTTCCTAGCATTACGAAGCACTTCAGATGTTTGTAATTGGTGTTAGGGATAAGACCATGAAAATGGCTAATAATGTTGATGGTTTTTCAGTTGCCCTTTGCTCCTGTAACCCATTCATAAATTTCGAAGGTGGGGTATGCCCCTTTGACTACCAACTCCAAGCCTCGCTCCTCTCCCCTCCCCCCCCACACACACAATAAACCCATCCATGCAATTTGGTGAGTAGCTAAGTCATTTCTCTTGTAAAACCTGGTGACATGGTGTAACTGGTGCTAACATGCAGCAGTTTTTGTTTTGTATGCCCTAGTTGAAGTCTAAAGAGGGAGAACACTGCATTTAAATTAGTCCTACGAAATGCTTGGGGACTTTTGAGTCCTGGTAATCAAGTTGCTAGAACTAGTACTCCATGTCGGAAAAAGAGCCAAGTTTGGGTACAGAAAGTGAAGATATCTGCTGTAGAAGCACCAGCAAGTGCAGCCCTCTAAAGGTTAATAATTAATAGTAAATGAAACACTGACAAGTGTAAACTGAGATTACTAATTTACTATGGTATTCAGAGGTGTGAAATATTATACCAGTCATCTTATACTATCAGTTACTATTAGGTTTATATACTATAGTGTGATAAGCTAGGTGCTCGACATTGAGTATTGATCATGTGATACTCCTGATATTCATGTTTATCCAGACATATTAATAAGTGTGATATCATTATAATTATTATACAGATAATACTACCACTCATTACAATTATGGGATATATTAGTTGAAGGATCAATAAAATTACAAGTTCCATTAGGAAACATGTGATTATATTCAAGGTATGATAATATTACATATATGATGTGTACTATAATAAATGAATGCACTAAAGTGCAGAACCCTCGCTAGCTACTGCTAAACAGCATGGCTTTAGAACAACTTTGCCTAAGTAACATTGCAACAGCCAGGAGCACACCAACACTATAATTTATAATTCATGTTTACTGAGTAACATGAATATGCAAATTATGGGGATAGCATGGCCATCAGATCTCTTGAGAACTAGCAAATTTCTGGACAAAACTTCACAAATAGCTGTATAAACACTCGTTAGGACAATAGACAAAACTCAAGAAACAAAGCATCAAAGAGACAAAAGTTAGTGGTTCAGTGTTTTCTGCTGACATCAGCAAAAACGAAGAAATTTCAAGATGGCGACAGATCAACGAGAGTTTACACGGCTATTTCTCTGTAACAAGATGAGTTCAGAACAAATCCTTTAAATGTCGCCATTATGGATATATAGCGTTGTCAACCATGTGTCAACAAATTAGTATCATCAGGTATTTGCAAAGATTACGTGATAACACACAGACAGACAGACACACACACAAACCAACTACTATAACCCTCCGCCTACGCTCTCGGGTTAATAATTTATATTAGTAAGTATAGAATATCTCACACTAGAGGTAGATTACCATCTGTGGGAAATGTGGTCAAGGGCTGAAGCACAAGACAACATTTCCCACAGCATCATCTAACTCTAAATATCTCCATAGTTATTATAAAATTTATCAATGGAATACAATTAAGGTTCACAAAAGGAAGTCTTTACAAGTGATGTAGGGAGGAGACAAACTGAAAACAAACACTTAGTACACTTGAATTATCTACTGTAACACTTGAAACTGGAGACAAGTATTCCCTTTATGTAAACTGTAAAGTAATTAACTCTTCTTTTGTGCCCTATGTATTGCCCATGTACCATGGTATTGTAATACATTATAATTATAATGTACTATAATAAATTCTCATTATACTTTGTAGTAAATGGTTTTATAATTTTCAGATATGCAAGATAATTATTTCTCAAGATATTCATCATCAACAATACACATTTGAAAGTAAGAAAATGATTTTCATAATAAATATAATTATTATAACCCTATCATAATTATATATACAGCATCTGATATTGACCTAGAGATGGACTACAATCAACTTCAAGATAATATAATATTATAATGAATACTAAATGCTCACTGTACTGGCTTTAATCTTGTTATAATGTGTATAATGTATTATTCAATAATACTAAATCAATGATAGTAAATTTATCTATTGCAGTTTGTGTTATACTAATTTCAATATTACATTTCATATTTCTAATAATGATATAATTATAGTAAAGATGATGTTTATCTTTTCATGATGTTGAGTGTACACTTATGATTAGATAATAGTAGAGTGTGAAATACATAACTAGATTAGGTAGTTTGGGTGTGTCATAGTATACTACACTTCCTATGATGGCTATTTCTAATATCACTGTTCATGAATCACTACCTACTGGTGGATATGAAGATTATCTCTTTCTTGATCTTCCTCCAGAATCACCTCATTGTCCAGTGTGTCTGTTAGTAGTTAGAGAATCACATGTATTAGTGTGTTGTGGAACTCCTATTTGTCGAGTGAGTATAATTATCACTATTATGAAGAATTCTAACCAGTGAACTAATCCAAAACGACAATTATTATTTTACAGAACTATAATTTAATTACTAGACATACATGTACCTCATGCTTATTGTAATATTATAGTGCTGTTTGTTTCTGCTATTGAAACACATTATGAAGGGCTGTTAGCTCCATGCTGCGCATGCAAAGAACAGTCCTATTTCAATTATTGATTATTTTTCAGTTTTCTTATAAGCAAAACTTACAAAACTTTCCAACAACCAAGATAAATTCTTAGATAGAAAATTTAGTTAGATTCTGGCACTAGTTGGCTGAAAAACAAGCAGTTGAACATTAAAACTTGAAATTGAAATAAGACAGATTTTCACTTGCTCAGTCACATATAGAATACTCAGTACAACATGAAAATAATCATGATTGCTATATAAACAAATCATAACTAATAATATTAATTATTAAATAATCATTGATATTTTCAGGTGTGTATAGAACATACTAGAGCAAATAAACAGTCATGTCCCTCTTGTAATACAAAAGAGTATGCTAACATATTTAATAGAAAACAACATGGTGAACTATTGAAATTGAGACTTCGTTGTACAAACAATGAGAAAGGGTGTGAATGGGTGGGAGAGCTAGGTGATCAAGAGAGACACCTTACTAATGAGTGTCTATATGTGGAGGAGACAACTAGTGAAACCAATATAATACAAGAGGAAATTGATATGCTGCAAGGGAAGGTTGAAGCAAGCAGAAAAGAAATAGTCCAGACAGTTCCAGATGAGCTGATGATGTTACTAGAGGATGTTACAGAGGAAGAGTGTGAAGCGATATTAGAAGAAGCGTATGAGAAATATGGAAGAGAAATGGAAAATGAGTTTATGGAAGGCAAGGAAGTAATGATGAGGGAGATTAAAATGCTGTGCGAAAGGGCAGATAAGCTACACCAGCTGATGGAAGAAGAGCTCAGAGAACTGAGGAAGCTAGAGGAAAAAATAACTAGAGATCATGAAGAAATACTAGCACAAATACAAACCAATGATTTACACAATTCTCGTAGAATACTACAATTGAAACAACAGTTATCACGAATGAAAGGTATTGTATATTTGTATTTACTGACATTTTAACCATACTCAATGTTAAAGTGCATAATTCAAAACTAGCACATATTCTCTAAACCTGTCAGTAAAAATGAATGTCTTATCTGCAGCTATGCAAGTTATAGAATCTGATTATTTTACATTTAGAGTCGTGAAGTGGGAATATAATTATGTGTGGTCAACAATAATTAATAAATATTTGGTAGTCCTTTCTGACACTTGTAAATATCATTTCTCATCAATCATCACATGTGATACAGGAGGTATAATTTTCATAATAATCAAACAACAATAAATATATTAGTACAGTATTAATGTATTATCAGAAGCTTATGAATATTGATTTCACAAATGTAGCATCCAACACTGGGAAAACTGACTGTCTAAATATATTTACAAAAACTTCCATATAAGGAATTTTATCTGTGTAGTATTATACAAACACGCATACAGTACACTGAAGTGGTTATGAGTAGGTAAAACACTCTCCCAAAATACATACTTCTACAATAATGTGATCACATGTACTTACACTGTGCAAGCAAACAAAGAATTAGAGAGTCTGCAGATTAGTGTGTTGAACACCTGTTAGACCAGGACTATGAGATTCTTTGTTAAAAAGATAGACTTGTCTATTGATTTTAACAAGTGGTGGGATTAGTACATTCAATATCAAAACATATATAATTACATTGTATGAAGACCTCCCTCTGCTTAGCATGAAAATATATGTATACAAATATAAACAGTTATAAGTTAAGTTTGAAATTACACACATGTGTATTCAGTACAAGACCATCCTAGGCCTTGTACTGAATGCACATGTACATAATTTCAAATGAACAATATCACTTGTTGCTAAATCCGCTATATAAATAACCATTATCGACATAGCAGATTACTGAATCCCAACAAATGTCCTTCAGGAATATGTAATTCATTTAACTGATAATATTATTGTGTTGGTAAGATGTGCTGCAATTAAACATCCATAAGAATTTCACAACTGATAACATCATAATTTTAATCATTACAATGTCCATTCTAGATGATTAATAACTCCTTTAATGAATTATTATCATTTCATTCTCATAATTAATAGGAATTGTAGTTCCCATTTGGTATCCTCCTCCTCCTAAAACTACAAAGTCTATTTCACCATTTATAATAAACATAGTTAACTTTCCTGAACACAAGAAACTTAACAATACATTCTATAGTCCACCATTCTATACCAGAAAAGGTGGCTATAAGTTGCAGTTAGAAGTGTATGCAAATGGGGATGGTGATCATGAAGGCTCACATGTTTCCATGTTTGTGTGTCTGATGAAGGGAGAAAATGATCAATATCTACAATGGCCATTCAAAGGTGATATCACTATACAACTACTCAACTGGAAGGAGGATAAACAACATGTGGAGAAAATATTTTACTTCAATGAGAGTATTGACATTGAATGTAGATCAAGAGTTATTGAAGGAGAAAGAGCACCGGGGTGGGGTTGCCATTTAATATCTCACGATAACCTACACTTTGACCAGGAAAATAACTGTGCATATCTACGAAATGATACTTTGTGCATTGAAATACACAAAATCACTTTATCAACAGGTAATATAATTGTTACATTACACTCAGTGTAGTATATACTGTTTTATAACTTGTTATATTCAAATTAAGACTTAACAATAGTGAAGATAATTATTATAATACAGAAATTATGTTCCTATCTGGTCAACAGAATCATCACTGTAGTAATCCAAGTATATATACCCTTTGTAGTTACATGATATTTTTGCTGATCATGTGACCTGTGGCCAATCAAAGTGCAGATAATGCGTCACGTGATTGACCAATAAATCACTTATTGCACACTTTTGTGTGCAAGAAGTAGTTATTGCCCATTTTGCTCACCTCTACTAATGAAGCTGCTTCCAACAGTGATAGTTCACCAGATCATCAATAAATCACTTAGAACACACTTGACAGTGCATTGTGTGTTTCAATGTAGCATTTGAGCATGTCTCATTTACATAACGCACTCGCCTTGGAATTGTGCATTATGTAAACTCAACACGTAATCACTGTAAAGTGTGTTCTAACTATTACTTATTACACACATTATTAAAATTGCATGAACTAGTACATGTACAGTATTTAGTTCATGAATTATACTTGAGGGGTGTGGTTAACATACATACATGTACATGTAATATGCATTTAGTAAAGCTATACCCTTTGAATGTGAATATTTACATTCAAAGGTCAGTATATATGCAGAAATATTACAACCTTTGTGAATATTTATCCTGGTCCCAATACAAGCACATTATATCCACAAACCTATAGTACATGAAGACTTCTTATGTCACACAAAATGAAGGATTCGCAAATTGAAGTATAAGTAAATACTGATTACATCATCCTGTACAGAAATATATCTTGTTTATAGTATGGTTAACAAGTTCTGTTCAATTGCGTTACAATAATATAGCTTTCAGTTGTAGTTATGTTCCACTATAATTAGAGAAACAGTTGCAAGAGCAAAGAAAAGATTCTTTGTCTTTGTATACACATCAACAGAAGTTTATATAGCTGTACATGTATAAACACATGTACAAGTACGTGTACATGTGTACATACATGTACATGTACACGTATAATGTAAAAAGGCATGTCTACATACATGTACATGTACATGTATAATGTAAAAAGACATGTGTACATACATATACATGTACTTATACAATGAAAAAGGACATGTGTACATACACACTCCAGACAACTCATAATCTTGTCGATATACTCCTGTGTCTAACAAGTAATATAGAAACAATGTGACAATTATGCACATGTACATGTACATTATACACATGTGTTTAACATGTATGTGTGGTATAAATATTGATAAAGGATGTAGTATGTACTTAATTAAAACATGTGATTAATAAGTAGCAGTACTAACCATGCAACCAGTATATATGATATTAGTATTGATATCAGGACATGCAAACACAAAAGAGTTTTAAAGGAAAATAAACAGTCTGATTTGATTCTTTTATATTGTACATGTACATGTATACTATTAAACACACAAAATAAGTTATATAAAATACAAGAAGAGAGTGTTCATTACTGAGTATTGATTATTAGTATCAACATTATATACTGTGTATCAGTGTATCACTATGAACAGAGACACTGAAAAGATTGTGCAAACGTTTTAGCTCATGAATATTATTATTCTTGATGGGTGTGGTTTAAATACATGTACATATATGAAGAATGCATTTATATATTACGTAATTAAAAACAAAACAATGTTTGATGAGATTTATAGTTATTAAGACACACCTTTCCTTGTTCATAATTATATGAGATATCATTTCCTTATATGGTATCATTATACTATTACACATACATATACATACATCTCTAATTGAGACAAGCCTGAGTCACAATAAAGAATAGTACATGTATATAGTCATTAGTGATGAACTTCAACATATGTACAGTACATGTACACATCTAGTCATGTGATATTTTGATGACATTACAACATAAATGTACATTGTACACGATGTTACAGGAGATGTAGAAAGAAAAAAAGAAAGAAAGAAAGACACCTGAGGCAATGGAAAAATGAAAAATGAGAGTTGCCTCAGGTGGGATTCGAACCCACGATACTCTGTGTTCCAGCCCAGCTGGCAGGGTCCAAATCCGAATCAAACATCTCATATGCCCATATAAACAGGCTAACTTAAAATGTACTTGAATTTAAATTTGAATGATGTGCATGATTCCCTGTATACTGAGTCAACATAACCAAGAAATTGATAGAAGATCACTAGATATAACTCAAGTGGTGTGACTACATGTAGTTTAGGTGGAGCTTCTCCATTACAATTAACAAATCATTTATGCAAAGAAAGGGACTAGTACAAAATAGCATGAAAGCTAATACTAGGTCAGCCCAAAGTATTTGTGATTTATCAATTATTATTGTACTGAAATGAAGATTACAGTTTATATAGCAGACAAAAAACATCACACAGTTCATCAGATCCTTACTCAAACATAGTCTCATCCCCAAAAGCTCATGCTCTTAATTAGTAAAAGGTCAACTGGTGACTTCAGTATAGTTTCTTGTTATTGAGCAGATTTCTGGCTAACCAATCAGATTTGTGATGTCATAACAATGTTAAAGAAAATTACTTGTTTATCAAGTCTATAAAAAGCATAGTTTTGTAAATAAAATAATAAAGTGCTACAATACAGTTATTCTCTGTAGTGATCCATCATCTTTTCAGTGATACTTTTTAGTATCAAATGACAAGAAATTCAATTAAAGTCACCAGATATCTTTAGTATGGGTAGTGGAGACAAGACTACATGTATCTCAAACCAGATATGGAGTGAGCACAAATGTGCTTGTACTTAAAAGTGCTTCAATCACATTTTTTGCAGTGCTTGAAGGTACTCTTGATCATTTTTCTGGTAAAGTGCTTGTGCTTATGCTTAAGCACTTTTTGTTAAAAGTGCTTATGAAGTACAATTAAGTGCTTGTTAAGCAGAAATGCTTCAAAATGGTTTTATAAATTACTTTTAAATATATACATGTATCAGGCCGATAGTTTTAAAAATGTGTAATTACCATGACTTTATAGCGTAGCTAGAAGCTGTTTCGGACTGAATGATGCCAAATTAAAGACAGTACTTTTCAAAAGAAATGTTTATAAAAATAATGTACATGTAACAAAAATCTAAAAACTTCTTTTTTGGCTTGGTTTAATTAGAAATGTGCTAAAATTATGTTTGAAGCACTTTCAGGGTGCTTCAGCTTGTGCTCAAAGCACTTGCACCTGTTCAACTACCAGTTCACAGCTTCAAGCACTTTATTGTATACTTCAGATTATGCTTGAGCACTTTCTAAAGTGCTTCGCTCCATGTCTGTCTCTAACTACTTGATATAACTTATAAAACAAATTATTAACAATTATTCAAATTTTGATAATAATATCATGTAGAGTTATTCTTAGCTGTCTGAAGATATTATACATGTATCATGTCAACTACATATACACATGTACATGTGTATCATTAACTTACATGTACAATATAACCGCTTTATGAATTATAAATATAAATATTACTAGTATAATGAAAATTATAGCCAACCATGTGACATGTCATGTGATACAAAATCATCAATCTTAATGTGGCACTTCAGAGCACAAATTAAAAGCCTCATTTAGAAATAACATTCATTACACTCTGTATATGTAAACTCAAATTGTTAGTTCAGATATACATCTCTCCTATTGAGAAGATTAATGCAAGGTTCTAGCTAAGGAGTTGAAGAGAGGTGCTGCACTACTCTATGCAATGCCATTTCCCTTTGACATGTTCAAAGGAATGCAATTAAACCTCTAAACAGAGCTTACTATAGAAAACATCTAATAGTAAACATTTGATAAAAATTACATTTGATCAGTTCACAAACATGGTGTGAATATATCCACTATTCGTGTTGGGATTGTTTTCACCAGACCACTGTTTGGGCCAATATATAATATACTATATACAACATATTGTACTAATTACTTCAAAACTAGCTGTTTCTATCTTCTCAAATACTTAACTGAACTAAGCACATGAACAGTAGATAAACCAGCAAAATCAACGCTCACTTAGCATGTCTGTAACATTATTTACATTAATATTAACCTTTGATTATATCTACATGATCTCATCATGAAGAGGTCAATACAAATACACAGTGGTGTGAAAATAGCCAGTTATACAGGACATTGTCCGAAAAACTTAGTGAATGTCTGGTAAATTGAAACCAAACTGCATACAAAGTATATGGAGGTCAGGTCAAGAACAATAGTGGTGAAAATAGGTCAAAATGTCCGGTTGTTGGGTTAATGTTTCCAAACCCCTGCAAATACAATACATGTACATAATAATTGAGTATTAAAAATATGAATGATAATTACCAGCTTCTTTTAAATAGTTGTGTCATTTAAAATGTGGAAGTTACATGAGCGAGTATAGATGTGGGCGTTGGCCTTGGAACTACTATGCATTCAACAGCTCACCATACCCTCTTCCTGCTAATAGCGAAACTTAAATTTTACATGCATAGCTTGTCTAACAACTCACCTTTCCAACAAAGTAAGTTTGAATCCAAAGTTTTACAAAATGTGAGAGTTACATGTATAAAGGTAAAAAGAAGTACTTATTAAAAACCCCGCCCAGTATTTTTTGGTAATTAATTAACTTTAATTTAATTTTGTGACTTAAAGGGTTAAAAATAATGTATCGGATAATTAAAAGTCGATACCGATCCAGCGCTGATATGCGAATATCAGCAGATACCGATTACATATCATCTTATCGGTGTAACACTAATATGTACATGTGATTAGCTACTAAAATGGGAGTACAATGTTTCCATGGCAACCATGGACAATGTATAATTTTATATACTAATCATCCTATCATAACATACTCTATATCTGATAATAGTGAACATTTAATATATTATGTACTCCTAAACACTTGTTGGGTTGACATGTATGAATGTTTTGTGATATTTGATTATCAATTACATTTCATTTATCAGACACAATGGGTTGACAATTGAAACAAATTTTGGGAATTATGAAAACCCTTGTGTGTATATAAAAAAAAAACTAGTACAGTGTGTAATACAGATGTCAAACACTCCTACATATCATTGAACAGTTTATTCTTTCATGGGCTACTGTTATACATGTATATAGGTACTAACCTCCCTCCATTATGATTAGCTTCAGCTTCTACTAGGACATCAGTATCCTCAATATTGCAATTTGCGTCAAAAAACAGCATCTAGTTGCTTTATTAGAGATCTGTGTGTGTGGAAGTAGCAAAATGTACATACATGTAGCAAGTGTCTATAGCAAATTGCTATGACACATACATGTATATGGCTACTAATATTATTATATAGCATGTTTGTGATAAGATGGTCCAATGTACTGATCCTTTGTTTAGTATTGGATATTATCATAAACATATTTATTAAATAATCAATTATAATACCAGTACATAAATATAGAAGATTTTGTATGTTGTATGTACTAGCATAATTGTTATGTACTAGTGTGTCATCCATGATGTAGCAGTGTATCAATCAGTGCATAGTACACGACACACAAGTACATACATGTAATAGTATAGTATGTAGTATATATGTACTAGTATAATTATTATGTACTAGTGTGTCATCCATGATGTAGCAGTGTATCAATGAGTGCATAGTACACTACACACTAGTACATACATGTAATAGTAAAGTATGTAGTATATATGTACTAGTATAATTATTATGTACTAGTGTGTCATCCATGATGTAGCAGTGTATCAATGAGTGCATAGTACACGACACACAAGTACATACATGTACATGTAATAGTATAGTATGTAGTATATATGTACTAGTATAATTATTATGTACTAGTGTGTCATCCATGATGTAGCAGTGTATCAATGAGTGCATAGTACACGACACACAAGTACATACATGTACATGTAATAGTATAGTATATAGTATATATGTACTAGTATAATTATTATGTACTAGTGTGTCATCCATCATGTAGCAGTGTATCAATGAGTGCATAGTACACGACACACAAGTACATACATGTAATAGTATAGTATATAGTATATAATTATGTACTAGCATAATTATTATGTACTAGTGTGTCATCCATCATGTAGTAGTGTATCAATGAGTGTATAGTACACGACACACTAGTACATACATGTAATAGTATAGTATGTAGTATATATGTACTAGCATAATTATTATGTACTAGTGTGTCATCCATCATGTAGCAGTGTATCAATGAGTGCATAGTACATGACACACTAGTACATACATGTAATAGTACAGTATGTAGTATATATGTACTAGTATAATTATTATGTACTAGTGTGTGATCCATGATGTAGCAGTGTATCAATGAGTGCATAGTACACTACACACTAGTACATACATGTAATAGTAAAGTATGTAGTATATATGTACTAGTATAATTATTATGTACTAGTGTGTCATCCATCATGTAGCAGTGTATCAATGAGTGCATAGTACACTACACACTAGTACATACATGTAATAGTATAGTATGTAGTATATATGTACTAGCATAATTATTATGTACTAGTGTGTCATCCATGATGTAGCAGTGTATCAATGAGTGCATAGTACACGACACACTAGTACATACATGTAATAGTATAGTATATAGTATATATGTACTAGCATAATTATTATGTACTAGTGTGTCATCCATCATGTAGCAGTGTATCAATGAGTGCATAGTACACGACACACTAGTACATACATGTAATAGTATAGTATGTAGTATATATGTACTAGCATAATTATTATGTACTAGTGTGTCATCCATGATGTAGCAGTGTATCAATGAGTGCACAGTACACGACACACTAGTACATACATGTAATAGTATAGTATGTAGTATATATGTACTAGTATAATTATTATGTACTAGTGTGTCATCCATGATGTAGCAGTGTATCAATGAGTGCATAGTACACGACACACTAGTACATACATGTAATAGTATAGTATGTAGTATATATGTACTAGCATAATTATTATGTACTAGTGTGTCATCCATGATGTAGCAGTGTATCAATGAGTGCATAGTACACGACACACTAGTACATACATGTAATAGTATAGTATATAGTATATATGTACTAGCATAATTATTATGTACTAGTGTGTCATCCATGATGTACATGTAGCAGTGTATCAATGAGTACATAGTACACGACACACTAGTACATACATGTAATAGTATAGTATGTAGTATATATGTACTAGCATAATTATTATGTACTAGTGTGTCATCCATGATGTAGCAGTGTATCAATGAGTGCATAGTACACGACACACTAGTACATACATGTAATAGTATAGTATGTAGTATATATGTACTAGCATAATTATTATGTACTAGTGTGTCATCCATGATGTAGCAGTGTATCAATGAGTGCACAGTACACGACACACAAGTACATACATGTAATAGTATAGTATGTAGTATACAGTACATATCAGATGCAACTTAAGAGGTAAACTCGTGTTGAACGCGTACGCAATTTTAGCGAACGCGTACGCAATTTCAGCGAACGTGTATGCATTTTTGGCAAACGCGTTTGACTGGAGCTACAAACGCGTGCGTTATATAAACACGCGCGTGCGTGCATATTAAACCCGTGCGATATAAACGCGTGTACGTGTACGTGTATACCCACACGTGAACGCGTACGCGTGCGGGTTTAACTACGAACGCGTGTAGATTTACGACGAACGCGTACCAATTTTCGACGCTCGCGTTTACATTGCGTGTAGAACGCGTGTGTCTCTTAAGTTGCATCTGATATGTACTGTATATGTACTAGCATAATTATTATGTACTAGTGTGTCATCCATCATGTAGCAGTGTATCTATGAGTGCATAGTACACTACACACAAGTACATACATGTAATAGTATAGTATGTAGTATATATGTACTAGCATAATTATTATGTACTAGTGTGTCATCCATGATGTAGCAGTGTATCAATGAGTGCATAGTACACGACACACAAGTACATAATAGATGACACACTAGTACATAATAGATGACACACTACTACAAATATATGGTTAATATGGAAACTTGCTACATGTGCAGTGAATAGTAAATTGCGTCCATTGTATGATAATTATTGTTAGTTTAATTTGTATACACACTTCAACTTGTGAAATAATTCCAAATTATGAAATACAGTGAAACCCCTCTACTAAGGACACCCTGAAATGAGGACACCTCTTTATTAAGGACAGTTAAAACTGTCCCAAACTACATGTATGATTTATAATATAATTTCACCCCAGAAATGAGGACACCCCTGTAATCACGATACTTTTATTTGTCCCAAGGGTGTCTGGAATAGAGAGGTTTCACTGTATGTCAAAATAACAATTATAGACTATACTACAATAGTATGATATAAACCTTACCCCTGTCAGGATATATACATGAAACATGAACCTGATTATACATGTTACACTGTGTACATGTAATTGAATACTGAAGTACAAATACATGATGTATGTGAAACAATTAATAACACCTGATATTAATAACAAAACATTTTCAAATCATAATTATACACCATTATTAAAGGACCACAAACATCATGTTTCATAAGCACTTGTAGTGAGTGACACATGATAAATGTTGACTGAAAGATAGCATTCTACAATTAACAGGTCTATTCTATACAAGATAAGGAGTGAATCCATAAACCATTCCATAACTACTGGAAAGGAATAACATTTCCACTTCATTTCCATGCTACCTGTACAAAACAGTTATAGCATACCTCCACATGTACACATGGAATATATATTATCACTGTGATGATACAACAGTGACCACACTCTCAATAAAAATATATTCCATGTGGCACTTGTAGGTACATGTATTATATAACTATTACAAACAACACTCATATGTGACCATGGATATGAAAATCAGTTATTTGTCAAATAATAATTTGGCCAAATGCTTACATTTAAATGTTCATTACTAGTCATTTTGAACAGGAAACTAACTAAATTTGGAATTTAGGTAGAGCAATAGTTGATATTTACAATAGTAAAATATGTGACTATTGTTTAATTATAATTATACATGACATGTAGAATATTATATATCTATTATAAACAACACCACATACTATATAACATTATTATAATAATTATTATAACATGTAGTATTGTACATATCTATTATACACAACACCACATAACATATAACATTATTATAATAATTATAACATGTAGTATTGTATATATCTATTGTTTGTAGTAGATGTAAAGATCAAAGGTACAACAATATCAAAAAGCAACATGTGACATATCACATGTAGTGTCACATGACATTCTACAATTAACACACAACTTTTATACTTCATGTCCATGATACAAAACAGATATAGCATACCTCCACATGTACACATGTAATATATTGATACTGTGATGACACCATACCATTAATAACAATATATTACATGTGGAGATCAGAGGTACATGTTAATTGTAATTAACTAGTATATTAATAATTATTGTTATGCTAGTTATTAAACTATACATAAAGTATAGTATATTAAACATATCTATTATATACAACACTCACATATTATAATTATACATTCCTGATCAGTTATATTGTGACCACTTCTTTTCATGATATACTATTCAAATATATTTACACATTACTAATAATAGTATAGTTACTATACCTCATGAAGATATTATAATTATGTAAATTAATTTTATGTATTAACAATCATATTTATTATCATAGGTACTGATATACCAACCTGGTATATCCCTCCTGAGACTCAGTCCCCACACCACCTCCCTCCATGTACAATTACAATGTTTAACTACAATGAACACAAAAGAGTTGGTGACCAGTGGTATAGTGTACCTTTTTACTCCACAACAAATGGAAATAAATTACAACTACGTGTTGACGCCAACGGCTTTGCTTCTGGTAAACAAACACACCTAAGTGTACATGTAGGTGTACGTCTCATGAAGGGGGAGTATGATGAGAATTTGAAGTGGCCATTGAATAGTGAGATTACTATTCAATTGCTAAACTGGAGGGAGGATAAAGGACATGTGGAGACAATCATTGACCACTATAATGCACCAATAGAAGATCGCACAAAATTAGTGGATAGAGAAACAGCACAAAATTCAATGATTCAAGGAAAGTTCATCCCACACTCAAGTCTACCTTACAATGCTGATAACAACACAGAATATCTACACAACGACACACTATGTTTCAGAGTGTCTAAAGTTCTCATACATACAGGTAATAAAACATATTGTATATTATATAACATTACATACATGTATACATATAGACCCTTTGTAGTAACATGATATTATTACACACATTATTAAAATTACATAACTAGTACATCACATGTTTGATAATAATATTGAATTAGTGAAGTATTGATAATTGGATCAGTAATCATTATCACCTGTTATCTGTATCAATTATTATTATGTTATGTAACTGATATTATAATAAGTTTACTAATAATGTCACCTCTCATGATTACTATTTAGAACAGGTTCATCTACTCCTGTTTTGTCTACTCACATTTCATCTACTTGTAATTCATGTATTATCATTAATTTTAATATAATTATAATCAGAATAATCTCACAACCTTTAATCCTCTAAACCTTGTGTATCAGCTGGGATACAGATACATGTCTCTAGATACTGTCTTGTACACATAATAACTCAACCAGACTCATATATAATTTATAAATGGAAATTACTTAGTAGATGAAATGTGATTAGATGAAACAGGAGTACATGAATCAGGACAATATTATGATTACATGTAACATCAGGAAGAGATTTATAATATTATAATTAGTGATGTACAGATAATTGGATTGTAATTAGTGATAATTATAATTATAAGAGAAGAACATGAAATTTACAAGTTGATATTTACATATTTGACATGATTCATTGTTTTATATTTAATACACACACTTTATGTAATATAAATTGTATCAACACAAATTACACAAACCATTTTGTTTCTTCCACATAATTGTTATATACATCATGTGATTAATTAAACACATACTCATTATCTATTATACTTGATATTGACTTGTTGTGTTCTATCTACTCCTGTTTTGTCTACTTCTGGTCTGTACATTACCATTTCATTTATAATTAACAATGAACCCAAAAAGCTTATCTAATTCCTAACTACCAATGTGAATATGAATACCACTATTTACTATCTTCAATGTAGGAAACTTTTGACTACTGTCTTGAATACAAAAGTAACTCAATCAGATTTGTGTTTGTGACAAACTATGAGATATTAAATATGTACTTTTGATATTCAATATCCTCTCCTTAAACTATCATGATTCTGTCATTTTGTATATATAGGAAACTAACAAAATTTGAAGTACAATTATATATAATAACAGAATAGTAAACATTTAAAGAGAGGACATTACTTCACTAATTGAATAATGAAAGTACCTATTTTATAAGAATTGATCACATTTGATGATATATATGAAATGAATCTACAGTAATTAGTAGATGAAACACTAATAGATGAACTAGTAGTATTATATTTACATGTATGAAAATCATTTCTTGTTATATATAATAGTAATGATCTTTCCATTCATAACACACTGGTTTATATAGTATATATATGATTTAGTGAACTAATGTGTCTTTATAGACTTTATAATTATGTTACTAGTAAATATCACAAGTTACATGTACTTGTAGATAAGAGTATTAACCCTTAGCGGTCCACGCCCATTTCAAATTAATCTATTAATAAAATAATTAACCGTTCACGTGAGATCATTGTAAAAAACGGGTGATTTTTTGAGAGATATGTTGTTTTATCTTGCTGCTTTTGAGCAGCTTTTACGCTTTCTAATGGTTGTTGGACTAGAGACAATAATTCAAGGAGATCTGCAGGTGATATCTAATCAATTTTAGACAGTTTTCTCGTGTCTACTGGTCATGAGCAAGGTAAGTTTGTTATATATAATAATAGTAATAATAATGCATTTATAGTTACATATGAATGATGTAATGGAGATGTATATTATTACAGTGTGTATTTTGATAGTGCAAATGTTATATTATAACATATTGTAAGCAGGTAAATAAAAATGAAACCTTGTATACGAGTATTTACATTTAAAGATTACTTTATGCTTTTATAATGCTTCTTTGTGTGATATATTTGGAAGCATTCATCTGGGCATAGTGCTGGTGTTTCAGGACATGTTTTGCACACAAACAATGTTAAGTGCCGGGTACCATTTTCAGACCTGTCACTACATACCATACAATCTCTACGCTTGTGCCTTTTATCTAGATAGTGAGGAGTTCGCCTGAGTCTTTCAAAACTGGGAGACATGGGTATTGTTTCCCGAGTACGAGACAACTGATGCGGTTCTATAAGACCCTCTATAAGCTGTCTTCTGAAAGCAAGGTGAGTAATACTTTTTTGTAGTTGTTCCCGTTGTGTGTGTTGGTGAATTATGTAAGAGTTCACTACTGTCATCTCAAGAATCCAAAAAAATACCTTCCGCCACCATTTAATACTCTTGTGTAGGAAACTGTAATAACTGCCCATCTGATCCAGCTTGTCCACTCCTAACATGTACTTATTGTATTCCACAACAACTTTAGGTTTCTTTTTAGCAGCTTCATTTGGTCGTCTATGTAATGTAGAAAGAGCAATGAGTCATGTGAATTTATTTATTTATTTTATTTAAATGTTTACCTTGATGGCACATCTACAATGGTATTTGGGTACTTTGTGCTTAGCATAAGAACTCTTCTTTTGTCTGTCCATGATAACACCATCTGTTTCCCATTTTGATAAGATTTTATGGTACCTTTCCGATCCTTTGTTTTTGTTTTGACACTTTTAGGTAATCCCTTTCTATTACTCATTACTGTTCCTGTTAGAGTGAAGCCAATTGCTGCCATGGTATCAGCTAAAATTGGGCTGGTGTAAAATCTATCAGTGTAAAGGTCATATCCTTTGTTTTTTAGATACTCAACTATTGTTAGAACTACTTTTACTGTGTGTGATAAATCGGGCCGGTCTATTAGTTCTGTCTGTTTTCCATAATAAAGAATGAGATTGTGCATGTAACCAGACTTGCTATCTGCTAGAACATAAGCCTTAATCCCCCAAGGATTAGGCTTACCTTTTAAATATTGCTTGAAGTTTACCCTACCTTTGAATGAAATAATAGACTCATCAACTGATATTTGTTGATCAAGAACATAGTTTTGTTTTATTATTGGAAGAAGTAAATCCAACAGTGGCTTAATTTTATTCTTTTTGGTGGCATGATCTATGTCTCCAACATGTAGCATTCCAAATATTTGCCTAAATCGATCCCGTGAAAATATTTGTTTAAAGAAAGGTATTGTTGAAACGAAATCAGTGAGCCAGTAGTCTTGTATATTCTGCAGTTGTATCAGCCCCATATTGAGGATCACTCCTACAAATGCTTTCATTTCATTAACTGTAACAGGTTTCCAGTTACGATACAGAGAACACTGTTTTGTATACTGAGGTAATTTGAAAGTCGCATACTCATTTGTCCTATTGACAAGGAATTGCCACATAGCAGAAGTGAAAAATAAATTAAAGCACTGTATAGGTTTAAGACGGTTTGATTGTGGTGCTGTTGGACCAGGAGTTTCCTTGAATTTTATTTGCAATGGTGGTGGGGTGTATGTGCCTAGTGTAAAAATAATATTTATCACATTACATTTATTATCTACAGTAGCTATGATTTTAGTCAAAAAAAGTTTAAACCTACCTTCTATATCCTCCCAAATACAAGTGGAATGCAGAGACTGTGGTTCACTACTCCCATTTTCTATTACCCTTTCTATATCATTACATTTACTTGTCTCCTCTTCACTGCAGATACTCTCGTCCTCATTTTCAATTCTTTCATCTTCATCTTCACTCCAAAGAGACTCTTCATCTGTTTCAAAGTCACTCCATCTTTCTAGAACTTCCTCAGCATCCATTATGTATATTGCAATTATTATCTTCTTTGTATTAACAGTATAACAAACCACAAAACCACTCAACAATAACTTTAGTTAATTTTTTGCACCTTGTCACGTTATTGTGACAGCCGCCTTTTAATTACATTTTACCGCGTCACGATTTTGTGACAACAGTATTACGTAATGAATTCAGTTTGTCACGGATTCGTGACATTCGACCGCTAAGGGTAAATATACTGACAATATACAACATCTGTTCATATGACATACATGTATTATTACACAGTCCCCTTCCCATACACTGATGTCATACATATAAGTGTATTTAAATTAAACCAAACCACTGTGTCGACACTCCAGGCAATAAGACTGGAATGTTTGCTATTAAATGAATTCAGTTATAATCCACCTCGACTAGCTATCAAGATAACCATACATGTATGTATGATTCGTTTATGAGCTTAGGTGTAATTATGAGTTTGATTGGAATGATCATATTTAATTATCACTGCTGGAAGAGAAATACGTATATTCATTGTTGCCTGGATCCTAAGATCAAGTTGATCCTGTTACCAGGACTATAGATATAGTGAATCATTACCACACAGTGATCAAGACAGATGTAGATTATGATTATATTACATGTACATATATCCCTAACACAAGATATAACTAACCTGTTACTATTGATTGTAAAGTACAGATGTGCATAGTAACACACAGAAGCTCATGAATAGGATTTCCATACAAATATAATGAGACACATATCTCAGTGATGATTGCACTGAACTTAAGATAAATACATACACACTTTGAAATGTGATTTGATATAATTTAGCATGTCTTAAGTTAACTAATAGATATATACAAAAGGTATAAAACACATGTATCCCACATGTACAGGTAGTCACTATAGACATAGTTTATTATACATGATATCTAGTTATGAATTATAATAGAAACATGTAACATAAACTGCATTCTATGATAAGAAACATCACTTGTGTAATTACTATAATTTGTGTGGGAGTCATTCCCTTTCATGAGCTTCTGGTATGAAATACATAATATAGACATGTATAAATTATTATTATCTATATAATATTTATATAATATATAATTATATATCTAATATGTTCGAAACACTCACCTCATTCTGTGACATTCTTGCTGGGTTGGTTCACTCTCCTATGATAACAGCAGCCATATTGAACAAAGGTACCAGTTGGTGTTTCCTTGAAGTATGTTCCAAAGTTTGTGATAAAATCAGGAGACTGATATCTATAGAGATAACAAATGATAATTACATCATAATTAGATTCATAGTCATGTTTATACATTGTCTTGTAGTTCACAGTTAGCTAATGAATAATGTGATAACTTCATATATAATAGTTTTATACTATAGTATATTACAAGACACGTAGTGATTTAATAATAAGAATACTGGTTATGATTATGATCATCACATTATGTAATTATTATAATCATTAATATAATTTAATAGGTTTAGTTTTGATTATAATATGTTACTATACTAATATGAATGATTTATCATTACATGTGTATAATTACATTTATATTCAGTGAAATGTACTCTTCACTATTCACTGAACTGATTGAAATATATTTATACTACACTCAGTGTTTATTAATATACACAACTATCAGTTGTAGGATGGATCACATGTTTTGTGTTAATAATCTCATTCAATACAACCACACTATGATGAACATTTGTATTTGAACACAACCAACCTTTGTCCTTCTATCATAATGATATTAATATTCTATATGACTATGTACTAGGACTGGAATGAATATCCATTCTATCTGAATATTCATTTAATTACTATATATCTGAATGGATTTTTAATGTTAGGATATTCATTTTATATCTGCACATAAACTGAACTAGTCAAATCAATAAAATGATGATAGATGATGATTGTGTTCATATTTCTTATCTTGTATAGTACTGAACAGATAATATAAACACTAAGTCTGTTAGTTAGTAGTTACTTAAATCAATATAATGAGGTAATACATTACATACTTTACATTATAAATATGAATATCCAGACACTAAAAATATCAAAAGTATGATTCATTCATGATATAACACTAGATGATATAAAATATAATAATATATTTATATCATCTTGTGATATGTACATCATAATTATCTAGTTCCTAGTATAAAGAACATGAAATATCATAATGTGATATATTATAGTTTAGTACTCATCACATTATAATAACATGTTTACATTATTATATTAGTGATAATACTTGATATTATATTAATATAGAAACACTACATGAGTCTTGTAAACATGTAATATAACTTGTAAATATATTCAGTACACCATAAACAACATGTACTATTGAATACATATCATTATCATCACTATTATAAGTATATTCAGTACAACATGTACTATTGATCATTAACATCACTATTATAAGTATATTCAGTACAACATGTACTATTGAATACATATCATTAACATCACTATTATAAGTATATTCAGTACAACATGTACTATTGAATACATATCATTATCATCACTATTATGAGTATATTCAGTACAACATGTACTATTGAATACATATCATTATCATCACTATTATAAGTATATTCAGTACAACATGTACTATTGAATACATATCATTAACATCACTATTATAAGTATATTCAGTACAACATGTACTATTGAATACATATCATTAACATCAAATTATAAGTATATTCAGTACAACATGTACTATTGAATACATATCATTATCATCACTATTATAAGTATACTCAGTACAACATGTACTATTGAATACATATCATTATCATCACTATTATAAGTATATTCAGTACAACATGTACTAATGAATACATATCATTAACATCATGATAATATTACAACATGTACTATTGCCATTATCATCATTGTCTGTTACTGGAAATGAAATACTTATAATTATATAATAATTAATAATTTACAATTAATTATTATTATTTATTGTTAATTTTAGGACCTGAAGTACCAAGTTGGTATACTACTCCAGTATCTGAATCTCCCTATCTCCTCCCTCCATGTATACTATCCATGCATAACTTCTCTGAACATAAAAGAGTTAGTGATCCATGGCAGAGTACTCCATTCTATACTGGACCTGATGGATACAAGCTAAAGTTAAAAGTAGATGCTAATGGTAGTGGTAGTGGTAAAGGTACACATGTTTCTGTGTATGTGTACCTCATGAAGGGCGAAAATGATGATATATTAACATGGCCCTTCAAGTGTGATATCACCATTCGATTACTTAATTGGAGGGAGGATAAGGGACATGTGGAGAAGACTGTTCACTTCAATGATAGTACTGATATAAAGCATCGTAAGAGAGTAATGGAAGGAGACACAGCTCCTAATGGATGGGGTTATCATCAGTTCATATCACACAGTGATTTATATTATAATATTACTAATAACACTGAATATATTAATAATGATATATTGTGTTTCGTAGTATCTAAAGCTATTGTGTATTCCTAATAAACACTATTATATTTAATAGTTACTCAATAATTTATAATGTTATAATGATATTATATTCTATAGTTGTTTCTTATAATTATATAAAGTGATTGTACATCTAATAAAAACACTATCTATAATTATTATTATAATTTTATTAGTTATTCATTGTACTATTTTATAGTTGTTTGATTAAAATATAATATTAACACTAATTAATAACATGAATGAATACCGTCGGGACGGGACCCTCGCCTACGTGGCAAGGTAATACAAACTATAATTTCGAAATATAATATGCCAAAAGATTATAATTATCATTGCTCGTTTGTATGGTCATATAATAATGAGAATGTTTACTTCAGATTGTTTAGTTTGTGTATAAAACATATTAAGTTATAAAACCGTACTGGCATGTTAGTTTTTATAATAATATTATAATAGATATAGATATATATATATAATATATATATATATATAAATTATATAAACTAACATGTCACTACTTATTACTTAGTATGATTATACTAGTCTCTTCCTTGTCTATACTATAAGTCTTACATTTTAGTCTCTGTATTATCTGAAAGAAGAAAGAAAGATCCTCAATTCGTCTTGTGAAATATTCCACAAAGACAGCATAGACAGGTCCTCAAAACTGCTGACGTTCGAGTAACGTGCACAGCACATGACTTGAAATTGAAATAGGCGGAGTTTGAAAGTAATGGAGAATGCTTGGAGCCAGTACTCGATGTTGTAGCAACCACTACCCAAATTTTGTTTGCTTTTATGTAGTGCTTTGCTAGCGATAGTCATGATACAGGAGTAGTTATGTTTTGATGTGTCCAGATGCCTCCACGAGTGTTCTCAAGTCTGGAAACAGTAATCGTGAGTTATAAACATTGTGATAACTTTATAACCGAAAGGTTTAAGAAGAATTCCTACGTTATTTTTTTTCCTTGTATAATTTGAAGTCTACCAGTACCTCTTTTGAAATGTCAATGTTTTTATTTTTCCAGAAAAATTGCTAAAACACAGACACACAGACACACAGACACACAGACAAAATGATTACCGTACCCTTCCGCCTACGCTACGCGGCGAGGGTAATTATAATGAGTCACAAGATCATAATTATGAATGAGGACATCTACATGTATATACATATTATTAACTAGTGAAGTCATGAGATCAAAACTATATATCATATAGTAATTAAAGTTACCATGGAAACAAAGTTCCAATGTGCTTTGTATGAGAAATTCAAATCACATAATATTTTACTGTATTATACTACAAGTCACATGATTAAGGCTGGTTATTACTTTGGAAGTCACATGACAGGAAGTATTAGTAACCAATTCACCAATGAATACTGGGAAATATCACTCATTTGATACATGTATTGCCACTCATCCTTCAGATTTATGGTAATAGTATTGTATCAAACTGGTGACATTTCCCGTTATCTGGGTGATAATATATACTTATAATGAGTCACATGATATTAATTATAAATGAGGACAACTACATGTATATACACTTTATTAACTAGTGAGTCACTTGATGATAATTATGAATGAGGATATCTATATACTCATTATTAATATTAACTAGTAAAGTCATGTAGTGGACGCAATTGCAATACTTAAGAATTCACAAAATATTTAATTCACATGATGTATTGTAATCAGACTAAATAATACATATTCATACTATTAAACACATGATGTTACATGTACATGTACACGTAGTAGTGGTGGGTGATACCAATAATTTTCACTTTCATACGATACTAAGTAGTTTGGGAATCAGTATCAATGGTATAATATTGATACTTGATAATGCACAAGTACATAATGAATGTGGTTAGATAAACATCTAATTTTATACAAATTCATTTAAATATGTGGAAGCACTGTGAAACTTTATGTGAGTTTATGTATATACAGTAGCAAAACAGTACATGTAATATGGTATCATAAATGACCAATACAGAAGAAAGAGTATCGATAATGTTAGAAAACTATAAGTACTGTATATATCAAGTATTTTAGTATCAATCTGCACATACCTAACATATAGAAGCCAATGAAAATTGTATTCTAATAATTTTATTATTAATTTAGATACATAATTTCAATACCTTACTAACAATAGGACTGCATAGTGTAATATTTTAAGGTAGCAAAATTCAGTGATTGTTTGTGACAAAGTGTGTATTTTATATTTGTAGTTTATAGACATGACTATTAACATGTAATCATGTGACTAAATATCAAGGATATTATATTTTGTGGTATGGATCAAAATCCATAAAAAGCATGATATTTAATTGCCTAAAAGATTTCTCAAGTAATTCACATCCTACTGTACGGCTCAAAAATAATACGTCAATATCGATCACATGCAACTTGCTGAAAAACTACAATGTATACATGTACCGTACCTGTGCCATTATTTCTTTATCATCTTATAGTTCAGGTTATGTCCAATTTATTGATTCCATAGAAGAACACACCCATTCATAAACTCTCTTCTTGACATAGCACATACCTTGTTGTCTCCTGAAACATAAATGTTACATTTGAAGTTCAAATGTATAATATTTCCCATTCAACTCATATCTAATAAATATCTTTATCCTAGATATCACTTTAGCTTTAATCAGCATAAAATAACATAACACACATGTAAATATAATAATACTATATGGTTTCTAAGACCCTTTCATGTTAGTTACCTTATATAATGATTGATATATGATTGCTAAGGACTTATCATGTTAATTATTGACAGTGACTAGAAATGTAGATAGATCATTACACTGCATGGTTGCTGGTGACTATTCATGTTGGATATAGTTACCTAGTTATGTAGTGTCTAACATATGGTTGCTAGGGACTTTTCATATTAGGTACCTAGTGTCTGATATATGCTTACTAGGGACTTTTCATATTAGATATCTAGTGTCTGACATACATGTATGGTTGCTAGTGACTTTTCCTGTTAGGTACCTAGTGTCGAATACATGGTTACTAGGGACTTTTCAAATTAGGTACCTAGTGTCTGATATATGCTTACCAGGGACTTTTCAAATTACATGTAGATACCTAGTGTCTGATATATGGTTGCTAGGGAATTTTCATATATGGTACCTAGTGTCTGATATATGGTTGCTAGGGACTTTTCATATATGGTACCTAGTGTCTGATATATGGTTGATAGGGACTTTTCATATTAGGTACCTAGTGTCTGATATATGGTTGCTAGTGACTTTTCCTGTTAGGTATCTAGTGTCGAATATATGGTTACTAGGGACTTTTCATATTAGATACCTAGTGTCTGATACAATGTATATGGTTGCTAGGGACTTTTCATATATGGTACCTAGTGTCGAATATATGGTTACTAGGGACTTTTCATATTAGATACTTAGTGTTTGATATATGGTTGCTAGGGACTTTTCATATATGGTACCTAGTGTCTGATATATGGTTGCTAGGGACTTTTCATATTAGGTACCTAGCATCTGATATATGGTAGCTAGTGACTTTTCATGTTAGGTACCTAGTGTCGAATATATTGTTACTAGGGACTTTTCATATTAGGTACATAGTGTCTGATATATGGTTATTAGGGACTTTTAATTCATACTTGTAATTTATGGCTGACACCCTTCCTATACAAAGTAGACATATAACATGTCTAAACATTTGATATGAGTAAAGTAATTACATTTGGTATTTAAAATAGCATGAAAACTCCTTAGCAACCATATACGAATCATTACATATGGTAATTAACATGATAAGTCCCTAGCAACCATATAATATGTTTATGTCATTATAAATACCATCCTTTGCTGCTCATTAAAGCTAAAGTAATACCTGGGATTATGGTAAACAAATTTATTATTTTGTGTCTATGAAAGTTTATATCAGCTTTTGTATGAATCATATACTCCTCTATTATCAATCTGTTTAATGACAGTTATTCATTTACATGTAATTATATTATAACATACATGGTTTAGACATTGCAATTATATGTACATGTACATGTACATACATGTATTAGGCCTTGGCAGATTATGCCAGCATAATTTTGAGCATAATAAGTCACAAAAGCATTAAGCATAATGCCAGCAAAATAGGCCAGATTATCAGCATAATTAATTTGGATTATAAAATTTCAATTCACTGGTGAAACAGTCTTAGGGTTTGTGGTATTGGCTACTCCTGCCTTGTGCTTCTTGTTAGTAGTCACAGGCTTTTCAATTTTTCTATTTCTGGACAGCTGTGACCTCAACGGGGGCCTTAATTTATCAAGTATACAAAGTTCTCTCTCTTGGTGTTCCCCAGGATAGTGTAAAAGTTGAATTTCATCACCAGAAGATTGACTTGAAGCCATCAGAATGTACACGTGGCCAAGTAGGGGCGGCCAAAGGTGTGATTATTAATGATATTCATGAGCATAGTTATAAGCATAATACAATTTGGGCAGAGCATGATAGAACATTTTACTGGAATTGCAGCATAGCATAATAGAGCATTTTTGGAGCATAATCCACCAAGGCCTAACATGTATTCATTTAAAAGCTGAACGTATGTACAAATCTCATGCCATTTGAAATCTACAAACCTTTGTAAGAGTAATGGAGTCCCTGAGAGTGTTGTACTTTCTTTTATCACATTCCACTACTTTAGGAGAAGAATCTTGCAAATACTAACACTTGAAAAGAAGAATAAAATGAATGGATGAATAAATGAATGAATAAATAGATGAATGAATAGAGGAATTAATGAATATATGATAGAATGGTTGAATATATAAATGAAAATAAGGGAGGATGGATGTACAGATCAATAGGAGAATGGATGGATGGACAGGTTATATAAATGAAAGGATGGATGGATGGACATGCTCAGTAACACATGATCAGTGGCCACATGTTGAGAACTGTGCATGCTCAGTGTCACATGGTCAGTGGCTAAGTATATTGGTAGTATTGAGTACTGTATGCTCTTTATCACATGGTTAGTAGTCATATGTTAGGTAGTATAAACTACTAGAGAACTGTATATACTCAGTAATGCATGATCAGTGACCACATGTTACACACATGGTTAGTGGCCACATGTTACTGAGTATCAAGTACTGAAGCAGTGCTATTTAATAATGTATAATTATATTATTCAAGTAATTTGGTATCATATCACTCATCACTATAACCTGTCTTAATTACTTTAATACCATATCAATGGTCTATCATATACATGTATATATAGTATGCTAGACTATTGATATGGTAGATAATAAATGATAATAATTTCAGTACTCACAATAGTCTTGTTCACAGCACAGACTTTTCGCATTTAGTTGTAAATTGAAGCTTTAACAGCAAGAATTTCCAGGAAATCTTTTTCTGACAATAACTGCGGGAATTTGTTTGCATTACATCATAGCTCTAAATTAGCTCCACCTAGTATCTAAATATGAAGTGGGGCTGGAAATAAGCAGACAAACTGAGGCTAATATCACACCAAGAGAGTGCCCATATTTCCAGTACTATATATAAACACCACAATGATTTAATTATAATATTTAATAAAATCATGAAAACTGATAAATTGCTTGTTATGATCTTTTGTTAGTTCTTATTGCGTCCATTCTGATAACTTGATTTTCATCTGTAGTTCTTTAAAACTTGTAAAGAAAAAAGTATCATAGCCTGAAAGGAAAGAGAAAAAGAGATATGGAGATAGATAGATAGATAGATAGATAGAGAGAGACAGAGACAGAGAGAGACAGAGAGAGAGAGACAGGGAGAGAGTATGTGGCCAGTGTAAGTCAGATTGCGATTAATACTTCAAACAAGTATTGTACAACATAGCTTTGTATAGTTGTAACCTGGATGAGTAGAGGAAACTGTACCTAAATACAGGAGGGCAAGAACTCACTACTTTTGAGTTGAAAGTAGCAACCTGATCACACATCAGTATTGATAGAGAGGTTACAATAACAACTATTGACCATGATGCAGTTTCATTAATTAAGCCTTTGGACGAATGCCATAGCAGGCACTATACAACCTCTCCAATGTGATCTATTAAGGCATCATAATAATATCTGAAACTAATCACTGTATTACAAGTTCTTTCCTTTTCATAGTATAGGAGGGGCTGCACTCACCAGACTACCTTCTCACTAAACCTGATTGATTTTATAGTAAGTGACGATTAATTTGATAACCTGAAACAATATCTGTATATTTTATCAGGAGCTTATGAGTGACGTGAAGGAGCGTGAAACTGCAGTAACCATCTGTTGTCGAACGACACTTTCAGCAAATCTCCAAATATGGTCAAAAGTCCAGGTGTTAGTCTGATGTAGATTTGTTATTTAGTAGAGATGAAATTGCTAATGCACAGATTTCTGGGATGAAATAGTGTAAACAGGACCGGCAAACTGATTGTAAGCTCAAAACACAAGTTCTACAAGCCAAGAAGAAACTCAAGAAGAATACGAGATGGTTTCAAATCCTGCTCCAGGTAACACACTAATCATCATGTGCTTATTTCATTAGAGATATTGCTTTTGTCATTGTCTATTAATAGTCATTTTGTACATGCACCCTGTAGACTCAACACAGTAATTTTGTTACGAAGTACGCACACATGTACTATACATACAACTATACACATGCATACATGTATACATGTAACACACATGTACTATACATACAGCCACACACACATAACACACATGTACTATACACACATGTGTATAGTCACACATGTATTATACATATAGTCACACACACATGTACGATACATATATGCGTATAGTCACACATGTACTATACATACAGCCACACACACATAACACACATGTACTATACACACATGTGTATAGTCACACATGTATTATACATATAGTCACACACACATGTACGATACATATATGTGTATAGTCACACATGTACTATACATATAGCCACACACACATAACAAACATGTACATGTACTATATATGTATCTTGTACTATACATATAGCCACACACACATAACAAACATGTACATGTACTATATATGTATCTTGTACTATACATGTAGCCACACACACATAACAAACATGTACATGTACTATATATGTATCTTGTACTATACATATAGCCACACACACATAACACACATGTACATGTACTATATATGTATCTTGTACTATACATATAGCCACACACACATAACACACATGTACATGTACTATATATGTATCTTGTACTATACATATAGCCACACACACATAACTATATATACTGTACATGTATCTAGTCACACTTGTACTATATGTATATATTTTCAAACACTCATAACACACATGTACTATATATATATATGTATAATACAGTGTCAGACACACTTATACACAATATAATACATGTATGTATTTTACAGTCACACACATACAAACACATATTTGTACTGTATGTAAAGTCACATATACACATAAACACACATGAGCTATATGTATAGTCACACAACATACATGTATGTGCACTGTTAGTGTACATATAGTTATACACATATACACATGCACATATGCACTGTGAATGTAGTCACACAACATACATGTACATGTATGTGTACACAAATGTACTTTTAGTGTACAAATAGATCTAGGGGGCGACTTGGGCGCTAAAAGTCGCTTTTCCATCAGGAAAGTCGCTCTTTAAAACAAGGAAAGCGCCCTTTTTTTCACATCATTATTCATTTTCAATATTTCAAAATTACTATGTACTATATTCTCTATTTAAATGAGATTCGGTAGTAGCTTAAAACGTAGCAAAAATGTCGATCTTGAACTATTTATCACCAAAATAAGTTCTAATTTTAGGAAGCAGTCACTGGTGGAACCCAACGTGAGGGTGATGATGATATTGTTGAGAATAGTAACGAGAGTAGCAAGGAAGACTCTTATTCAAGCAACTTAGCACCTACCAGGAAAGGCAAGATTTGATTCTTTTCTGGGTGTTATGTACTGTAGTTTTGCAGAGACTGCTCCTCACCAAATGTGTATGTAACTGGTACGTTTATTCACTTCTGAGACCTGACAAATAATCTCTGAAACTAATGCATATATAGTATATGTAGTACAGCAGTACTCATTCAAGTTGAAAGATAATTATTACATGTATTAATATCAATGTTCTTATCTACAGTTTAAACTTCATACTGAACTTTTTTATGGGGCATACTTTATATATGAAGCTCTTAGTATATGTACAAACAATATAGACCGCACTAACGCAGTATATTCACTATCGCAATAGTATCACAGATAAATATCATGATAGTGATAGCAGTTATATTGCCCAGCTGTAATTGTAAATGAGAAACAGAAAACGAGGCAAATAATCGTGACATAATGCTTTTTGGCTTGGAGTATGTATGTAACACTTCTATGGAGTGTAGTAGAGGCTGAAGATGAAATGGAAGTGGATGAGGAGTCTGATTCTGGATCTGAAGAAAGAAGACTACACTGGTTAATTAAGTACTTATCATTTACTCACATTTTCATTATTCACTATTTACTCATTATCTTCACTCATAATCTGTTTTATCAGTTACTGTACAATTCCCATAATACCCTCGGGTAATGATTTTAGATCCGGGTAATGAATTTAAAGTCGGGTATTTAGCTATTCAAGTACCCTTGGTCAGCACTAGTACATATCATATAATCCCTTATATACATGTACATATCATATAGTCTAATACACCCCTCATTAATGAGGGAAAGATTAATTATGTGAAGCGCACTGTCCACTATGTGTGGGAGTGTACCTCAGCAAATCTTATAAATATAAGCTTCTGAAGCTGCTTCTGGTGGCTTTTAGGGCCCCAGAAGGCTTGTAGCTTAGATGTTGTATTTGACCTCTCGTGGAGATTGTACATGTAACTCTAGTTAGGAGAGATATCCCTTTTCCCCCTCCTGTATGAAGCCCTACATATATGAGTATAGTTTTCAAAATGGTTTATTAAGGCATGGAATTCAGGAAATTCATAAATAATGGACAGATGTAGATTTGAATAAATTTTAGGGCTGAGGGATAGTACCAACAGTATCACTGCTAATACTATAGTAATGTGAGCATGTGTACTATGTAAACCACACTGTATAAATAAGTCCTTGGAGTGCAATAGTTTTCGTACACATGTAGTTAGGTATTGTGGTTTAGTTATGGTAACAAATAGGAGGGAATTTATAGCTTTCAGGAAATATTATGCTTGTCTTTCTATGTAGAAAATCTTATTGTTATAAAGACACTAGATATACACATGCACATATGTACTATACATATAGTCACACAACATACATATACACACATACATGTAACTAGTCTGGCGAGCCCAGCCCCTTCTCAGAGAGGAAGGGTCTGGCGAAACGCGTGAATTGAATTTGTCTCGACGGAATTCAAAGAATGCAATTAATTATTGTAATTAACGTCCACGTGTTTCCACGATGTCCATTTGCCTGGGATGTTGTTTACAACTTTCAAGTAGTGGTGCTGGTACAAGAAAGAGACGAATTTTGGAAGGCCATCCTGTTTATATGCAGCTGAGAGAAGTGGTAAATAACATCGATAGCAGCCGTGATGTTGACAAATTGATCCATGACAACAGCTTTTTGTGTAGAGGGTGCTTTGGGAAGTTTGAAAGGATGGTAAAGTTAAGGAATGAACTGATTGTTGGTGTGCAGAAGGCAGTAAATTTTGTGGTGGGTGGAAATACAGAAAGTGTTGTTGATCTGGAATCAATTGAACCTTTAGCAGAATCATTACATAGCAAGAAACGTCCCAGACTTGAAATCAGCACTTCCAAGTCTCCAAGTGTTTCTGTAAGTTGTTAGCATAATTTGGTTTGGTTATATTCTATTTCATGTGTAGGTGACAGTTTCATATCCAAGTAAACCAAAAAACTTTACTATTACACCATCTTGACGGAAGCTGTGTAAGCAACTGGCACGGCGACAACACAAAGGTACTGCTAAACAGTGCCTTAGCCACAATCTCATCCGACAGAATGTTGTGAAAGAAATGGGTAAAATTGTGCAGAAAGAGATAGCATTGTTGTGTTCAGATAAAGTAACTTCTGTTCTGCAAGATAGATCAGGGATTGAGTTGCTTGAGTTTAGTTGGGAAAGGATCCATCGTGAGCTAGAGAAATATACACCAAATCTCCTCACCCTTTTAAAATGGTGCACTAAAACACGTACAACTAGAAACGATAGGCCAAGGGTAGCTATTATCTGTTTGTGCATTTCTATGCTTTGTAAATTTCCTAATTCACGAATGTCACTTACCCAGAAAGTATTATCTCTTCTTCTGTATGCTGGACATGCATCTAAACAGGTAGAAATGTTGACTCAACTATATCTGCATGTCATTATTGTTATGCTTTATAAATATAGCTATACACATGTTTGGGAAAGTTGATGTTGACTGTATCTGACAGAACTGTAGTTTCTCTGTTGGAGAAACTAGGGAGAAATTATGACTCCACTGTTTGTCAGTGGAGAGATAACCTTGACAAAAACATCAACCGTGGCCATGATATTACAAAGGTAAATCAGTAATTGGAAGTAGCATACATTATTAATTTTAAAATTATAATTACAAAATAGATTTATACTACTGGTGTTTGCCAGTTTTTATGTGATGATGTGGAAACTACCTCTGCAGTCTCTTCAAGTGACAGTTACATATCAGAAGATGAAACTCTTTCTATGTCTTCAGACGATGACATTGTTACTCCACCAGAATATTCTCCTGAGCCTGATGAAATGCAACCACATGATCTACAGCAACAGCCTGACGACCACCCACCTTTGAACTCGCAAGACTATCATCATACTACTTGCATTGCTAATTCTCCAGAATGGAATGGGTTAAAATTAGTTGGGGACAACGTGGATAAAAATGTCGAGCCTAGATTCATGAGAACGGAACACCAAACACAGTCATTGCATTACTTCCATATGTATGCTATCAAGGACCGCATTAATTTATCTGCTTACTCGGATAGGCAGGAATCAGTATTAGCTCCAGATGATATTAATCCACTTTCATTGTTGCCATCACCTAATGATTATGAAGCTCTTATGAATAACTTCGCAATACTCTTGAGCCGTTGTCTTGTGCAACACTGTCCGTATTTTCAGAAGACCTTTTCAGATGTTGTACAGAATCACATATATCACAAGTATTCAACAGAGATGTCAATGCTCTCTGAAGTGGTATGAAGTTACAAACATCATATACACTTGTATATCTTGTTTCATTGTAATTGTAGGTGCCCTTGGGTGTGTTGCCTAAGAATGAAAATGTAAATGAAGAGATGGTGGATATAATGGATCATCTGCACCAGTATGTGCCTGTTCATCGAAGCACAGATAGAATCACTGTTCCTTCATCTGATGAGGAGATAGAAGTAGTTACAGACCAGTTAAATTCAGTGATATTTGGTGGGGACCAACTCACTGTTGCACGTGCCAGAGGAGCACAGAAAATCCAGATGAACGCGAAAACTTCGACAGAACGTCTATTGGGATTGGTGCCAGCCATTGAGGATTGGCACTCTAAAGTGTGTCTACTTGGGGTATGTAATTTGCAATGTCTATACATGTTTTTATGAGTGTAATATCTGCTTTTGTTAAAGGTGATTTGGAAGCGTCTATATGTTACATCATCTGGCATGGACGTTGGAACTCTTTATCACATTAGAAACTTGGTAAACAGAAGGAATGTCAATGCTGATCCTAGTAAAAATGTTAATTCCAGTGAGGACTTCTTCCTCATGGTAGTACATTCCCACATCATTGCAGCATCTATGCAAAATCTAGGAATGGACTCTCCTAATGCTACACCTTCTACTCAACTACTTTTGGATGATGTTTGGTTACAAGATGCAGATGAGAGAATGAAGTTGTTGAAAACCATATGTCAGTTGATAGTGTGTAAATATGTGGACTTGACCATACAGATTCCAGACGAATCAAACAAATATGCCTACACATTCGTATACAGATGATAGTGTGAATAACTATGCTCGTGAAGTAATTAGTCTGGGATTACTTTATATGGAATTTGTGGATTCTGTGAGAGAAGGAGATGGGGAGAGGCTGTTACGATGCTGGAAATTCCTCCTGCCTATTTTCAAAGCATCCAAAAGAACCAACTACTCATTGGAAGCACTGAATCTTTTAACCCAATATGAATCACTCTCACCTCAACTTTCACAACAGTTAATTTGGTCAAGATTCGTAAATAACCATGGATGCCTTGGTAAAAATGTATCACTTGATCTTCATATAGAGCATCTCAATGCTGTTCTAAAAACTGCTGTCAATGGTTTAGGTGCAAACAAGAGCAAGGAATCAATAATATGACTTGGAAAGTGCATTGGTCCATTACTGCTTTCAAACTTTGATGAAGAGAACAATATCAGCCACAACTATGGCAGACATTCACAGATATCATTTGCTATAGACCTTTCACGAGTTGTTTCATCACTTACTACCATTAAAGTGTTCCAGTACATCCCTAAACGTACTCATCGTAAACTAGCCATTTTATCTCCACTAACACACGAGCTCAATGATGATTTTATTGAATGGATGAAAGTAAACATACCCAGATCATTCTATCCTCCACCTTAGTGATTTCATAATAAGTAAAATTATAATATAACAGAAAATACCATTCATTATCAAAATCAAATTAAAAAAAGTTGACAGTATTTATCACATTTACTACAATCACATTGACTTTTACAAACATCACAACACTGACAACCAGTTCCTAAAAATTTACTGCTTTCACTGAAATTAGTAAACAAAACATTACGTCAGCACTTGGTATTATTACTGCAGTACAATTTCATCAAATCATTGCATGGTTTTCTTGTGTATTTCCCTGAAATTAAAATGGCAATGCTAGGTAAGTAGTCACGCCCTGCTCTACCAACTTCTTGAATATATGTCTCAATGTCATTTGGAGCTCCCCAGTGAATTATTCGTCGTATGTTTGGACAATTCACTCCAAGTCCAAATGCTATAGTAGCTACATGTATAACGATCCTCAGAGAACCAACAGGTGAAGTAAATAATTGAAGGATCTCTTTCTTAACATCATTACGAGTGCACTTTGTATACATATCGAAAAGACGAAAGCATGGTAAATCAGGAGATCCAATTGGTTCAGTGGCTTCTGCTCCCATGGAAAGAAAAAAACTATATAAAGTAGTGACATCATTATAATTATTGCAAAATATGATAGTACGACCTAAGTTTGTACGTTCCTTTTTCAATATTTGTAGGAGAGGTGAAAACACTTGTGTAATTAACTCATCAGTAGATAAGACACAGTAGAACAAGTTAGACTTATCTGGTGAATGCGTAATCATGACAGGATTAACCATATTTAAGACTTTAAAAATTGTAGATCGTGTAACATCCGTTGCAGTTGCTGTTAAAGCCATTATATTACATTTTGAAGGGATCAAACTTCGAATCTCCCCCAGCTCTGCAAATTCCTTCCGGAAATCACCACCCCTATATACATATATATAGAGAGAGACACACACACACACACACACGTGTGAATAAGTATTAAAAAAAGAATTTATAATGTCTGTATGTACACACCATTTTTGAATACAGTGGGCCTCATCCACTACAACAGCAACAAGATTATTACAGTACACATCAGATACCAACATCAGCCTAGTTTTGTTTGACTTTATGAGCCTTTCTGGAGTTAGAAAAACTATCTGATATCCACCACTGTGAACTTTATGACGAATTTCTGTACTAGTAAGCTCACTCAAGTAAACTGCAGATAAGCCCTGTTTCTCTACAGAAGAAACCTGGTCTTGCATCGGGCCTACTAGAAGAGACACAACTACTACAATACTAGTAGGCACTGAATGACCCCTCAGTAAATCAAAGAGTACTGGTAGCACAGAATAACACAATGTCTTCCCAAAACCAGTAGGTAATGACACAAATACGTCGTTTCCAGAAGCAAAAGATGTGATTGCTTCCATTTGCTCTTCACGCAGACTAGAGTATCCAAGTTTACTAGCAGCCAAGGTAACTTGCGCCTCAACGTTATAATAGTTATTTAGGTGTTGTTATGTCACATGATACGATCATTGCAATTCCATTGGCCAGGCCGAGATTTCTGGCCTTGAGACAGATTCAATGCACGCGTTTCGCCAGACCCTTCCTCTCTGAGAAGGGGCTGGGCTCGCCAGACTAACATGTAACATGCATACATGTTTATTTACCTTAAATATATATTCAAACACATAGATATTATATTCTCACTTGTAAAAATTATTTTGATTACGGAAGGTGGTGTGGTGAGGTGAGGTGAGGAGGAGCCTGATGTGGAGGTGAAGCAGGAGATATGTCAATAATAGCCTCCTGAGGATAATATTATGTGATTATGTATTAGTGTGTATGATTACATTGTGATTAAGTGTGTACATATAGTATACATATATATAATATACACATATAGATAATCATACACTTGAATTGTGTACCTACATGTACCTAGATGTTGTTGGTGCTGTTCAGTGGTCCACAATTGCCTTATCAAACAAGTATTTCTCTTGTAGTCTTTAGGCTTTGTTGTCACTGTTCATGATACATCTCTGGATAATTAATTACAATGAATTAATAAAACGGGAGATCCTTTACTAATGTTAAATCTACATTCTTAACATATCATGTGACCCTTTATTTACTGTAAAAATTATTTCAACCTTCAGTTGGTTACAGGAATTTCAAAGCAATTTTATTTTCCTCAGTTTTACCAGCTGGGTAATAATTATTTACAAGTACAGGTTTCATTTCATCTTGATGATATATGAATTTGTACTTATAATAATAAATAACATCTGCTGTACCTAATGGTAATCACATGCTATATGTTTGTATTATAGACTATATGATATGTATTTGTGGCTGCTTATTTTCTAAGCAATTGCAGCTGCATAATTCTAAGCCATTGTGGCTGCTTATTTTCAAGGCCATGGTGGCTGATTGTTATTTTTCTAAGCTAGAGTGGCTGCTTCTCTAAGCTCTTTATAGCTGTGTTTTATGAATTTTATAAGCCAATGTGGCTGCTTGTTTGTTGTGTTTGTTTGTTAATCGTTTCTACGCCTTTTGCTAGCATGCTAGGCACATGAATTTTCATGTAAATGCAAAATGAGGTTATATGATATGTATATACAAATGTAAAATAAGGGGTGTATTGACTATGAGGTGTGTATTAGACTATAAGGTATGTACATGTAAATGTAAAATAAGGACTATGATGTGTGTATTAGACTATATGATATACACATGTAATGTAAATTGAGGGTTGTATTAGATTATATGTACATGTACCAGGCTTGGGACCAATTACGATTGTAATCGTAATCGATTGTAATCGATTACACTTTTAGGGTAATCGTAATCGTAATCATGCTCTGTAATCATATGTAATCGTCTGTAATCATTGAAGATTATTGATAATTTCACAAGCAGCTGGGCTCTTTTATTGAGTGAGTTGAGCGACTTTTTTCCATTGCTGAAAAAATCTTTAAACTGAATTAGTCAAATCAATAATTATAATAAAATGATGATAGATGATGATTGTCTTCATATTTCTTATCTTGTATAGTACTGAACATATAATATAAACACTAAGTCTGTTAGTTAGTAGTTACTTAAATAAATATAATGAGGTAATACATTACTTTACATTATAAATATGAATATCCAGACACTACAAAAGTATGATTCATTCATGATATAACACTAGATGATATAAAATATAATAATATATTTATATCATCTTGTGATATATACATCATAATTATCTAGTTCCTAGTATAAAGAACATGAAATATCATAATGTGATATATTATAGTTTAGTACTCATCACATTATAATAACATGTTTACATTATTATATTAGTGATAATACTTGATATTATATTAATATAGAAACACTACATGAGTCTTGTAAACATGTAATATAACTTGTAAATATATTCACTACAGTATAAACAACATGTACTAGTGACATAATCATCACTGTCTGTTACTGGAAATGAAATACATGTACTTATAATTAGAATTATTATAATTAATTATTATTATTTATTAGGTCCTGAAGTACCAAGTTGGTATATTACTCCAGGAACTGAATCTCCCTATCTCCTCCCTCCATGTACACTATCCATGCATAACTTCTCTGAGCATAAAAGAGTTAGTGATCAATGGACGAGTACACCATTCTATACTGGACCTGATGGATACAAGCTAAAGTTAAGAGTAGATGCTAATGGTGATGGTAGTGGTAAAGGTACACATGTTACTGTAGGTGTGTATCTCATGAAGGGTGAAAATGATGATATATTAACATGGCCCTTCAAGTGTGATACCACTATTCGATTACTTAATTGGAGGGAGGATAAGGGACATGTGGAGACGATTCTCTACTTCAATGACAGTGATGATATAAAGTATCGTAAGAGAGTAATGGAAGGAGACACAGCTCCTGGTGGATTGGGTTATTATCAGTTCATATCACACAGTGATTTATATTATAATATTACTAATAACACTGAATATATTAATAATGATGTATTGTGTTTTGTAGTATCTAAAGTTATTGTGTATTCCTAATAAACACTATTATATTTAATAGTTACTCAATAATTTATAATGTTATAATTATATTATATTTTAGAGTTGTTTCTTATAATTATATAAAGTGATTGTACATCTAATAAAAACACTATCTATAATTATTATTATAATTTTATTAGTTATTCATTGTACCATTTTATAGTTGTTTGATTAAAATATAATATTAACACTAATTAATAACATGAATTATAATGAGTCACATGATCATAATTATGATGTATGTATTACATGTATTGCCACTCATCCTTCAGACTTATGGTAATACTAGTGTGTCTAACTGGTGACATTTCCCAGTATCTGGGTGATAATATATACTTATAATGAGTCATGTGATATTAATTATTAATTATGATTGAGGACACCTATATACACTTTATTAACTAGTGATTCAGAATCACACGATGATAGTTATGAATGAGGATATCTACACATTATTAATATTAACTCATGTAGTGGATACAAATGCAAGACTTAAAAGGAGTCACATAATATCTAATTCACATGATGTATTGTAATGAGACTGCGTAATACGTATTCATACTATTAAACACATGATATTTGTTTGTACATGTACATATAGTAGAGGTGGGTGATACCAATAATTATCACTTTCATACAATACCGAGTAGTTTGGGAATCATTATCAATGGTATAATATTGATACTTGATAATGCACATGTACATAATGAATGTGGTTAGATAAACATCTAATTTTATACAAATTCAGTTAAATATGTGAAACTTTATGTGAGTTTATGTACTGTATATGCAGTAGCAAAACAGGACATGTAATATGGTATCGTAAACGACCAATATAGAAGAAAGAGTATCGAAAATGTTGGAATACTATAAGTACCGTAGACATCAAGGACTTAGACTGTATAGTGGAATATTTCAAGGTAGCAAAATTTAGTAATTGTTTGTGACAAAGTGTGTATTTTATATTTGTAGTTTATAGACATGACTATTAACATGTAATCATGTGACTAAATATCAAGGATATTATATATTGTGGTATGGATCAAAATCCATAAAAAGCATGATATTTAATTGCCTAAAGCTAAAAACCTACCATTTATACATGTACTGTACCTGTACCATTTATACATGTACTGTACCTGTACCATTTATACATGTACTGTACCTGTACCATTTATACATGTACTGTGCCATTTATACATGTACTGTACCTGTGCCACTTATACATGTACTGTACCTGTGCCATTTATACATGTACTGTACCTGTGCCATTTATACATGTACTGTACCTGTACCATTCATACATGTACTGTACCTGTGCCATTTATACATGTACTGTACCTGTGCCATTTATACATGTACTGTGCCATTTATACATGTACTGTACCTGTGCCATTTATACATGTACTGTACCTGTGCCATTTATACATGTACTGTACCTGTACCATTTATACATGTACTGTACCTGTGCCATTTATACATGTACTGTACCTGTGCCATTTATACATGTACTGTGCCATTTATACATGTACTGTACCTGTGCCATTTATACATGTACTGTACCTGTGCCATTTATACATGTACTGTACCTGTGCCATTTATACATGTACTGTACCTGTGCCATTTATACATGTACTGTACCTGTGCCATTTATACATGTACTGTGCCTGTACCATTTATACATGTACTGTACCTGTGCCATTTATACATGTACTGTACCTGTGCCATTTATACATGTACTGTACCTGTGCCATTTATACATGTACTGTACCTGTGCCATTTATACATGTACTGTACCTGTGCCATTTATACATGTACTGTACATGTACCATTTATACATGTACTGTACCTGTGCCATTTATACATGTACTGTACCTGTGCCATTTATACATGTACTGTACCTGTGCCATTTATACATGTACTGTACCTGTGCCATTTATACATGTACTGTACCTGTGCCATTTATTCTTCATCATCATGTTGATTCCACAGAAGAACACACCCATTCATAAACTCTCTTCTTGCCATAGCACATACCTTGTTGTCTCCTGAAGCATAAATTTTACATTTGAAGTTTAAATGTTAATATTTCCCATTAAACTCATCTGTAATAAATACCTTTATCCCAGATATCACTTTAGCTTTAATTAGCATAACATAACATAACATAACATACATGTAGATATAATAATATTATATGGTTGCTAAGACCCTTTCATGTTAGTTACCTGATTGATATATGGTTGCTAAGGACTTATCATGTTAATTATTGACAGTGACAAGAAATGTAGATAGATCATTACACTGCATGGTTGCTAGTGACTATTCATGTTGCAATATATTGATATAGTTACCTAGTTATGTATGTAGTGTCTAACATATGGTTGCTAGGGACTTTTCATATTAGGTAACTAGTGTCTGATACAGAGTTTTTGATAAATTTTGAAGCTTGGGCCAAATTGGTTCAAAAATGATTAGTCATGTTAGCCTTTGAGAATACATCTCGGGCCAGTTAACTAAGAGTTAAGGCTGTTGGTGACAATATAATCATAATTAACTGCGCCACTGGCTCAAAGAGAGAACTATGCAGTGACAAATAAGAAGCTCTTTGAGCCAATAGTGCACCATATGAGCTTATCACAAACACTGGTTTGATGTATGGTTACTAGGGACTTTTCTTTCATATTAGGTACCTAGTGTCTGATATATGGTTACTAGGGACTTTTCATATTAGGTACCTAGTGTCTGATATATGGTTACTAGGGATTTTTCATATTAGGTACCTAGTGTCTGATATATGGTTACTAGGGACTTTTCATATTAGGTACCTAGTGTCTGATATATGGTTACTAGGGACTTTTCATATTAGGTACCTAGTGTTTGATATATGGTTACTAGGGACTTTTCATATTAGGTACCTAGTGTCTGATATTTACATATTGTAGTTACTGGAGAACTGTGCATACTCGGTAATGTATCCATGATCAGTGACCACATGTTAAACACATGGTTAGTGGCCACATATAACTAAGTATAGATTACTGAAGCAGTGGTATTTAATATAATTAAAGTAATTTGGTATCATATCACTCATCACTATAACCTGTCTTAATTACTTTAATACCATATCAATAGTCTATCATATATAGTATGCTACACTATTGATATGGTAGATAATAATTTTATATAGTACTCACAATAGTCTTGTTCACAGCACTAGAGATATATCAGATTCAGGACTTTTCATAATTGTAAATTGAAGCTTTAACAGCAGGAATTTCCAGGAAATCTTAAATTAATGTTTTTCAACTTTGAAATAGTTTGCATGACGTCATAGCTCTAAATTAGCTCCACCTAGTATCTACCTTGCATGCAATTTAAAATATCTGCAGAGGTGGGGCTGGACAAACTGATGATGGTATTATCACACCAAGACAGTGCCCATATTTTCAGTACTATACATAAACACCACAATGATTTATAAGTATAATTATAATATTTAATAAACACATAAAATCATGAAAACTGATAAATTGCTTGTTATGATGTTTTGTTAATTGTTATTGCGTATTCTGATAACTTGATCTTCATCTGTAGTTTGTGAAGTAAAAGAAAAGTCAGTATCAAGCCTGAAATGGGAACCCAAAAGAGAGATAGAGATAGAGAAAAGAGAGAGAGAGAGAGTGAGTATGTGTTTGTGTGTATGTGAGTGAAAGAGTGCAATTAATACAACCTTCTCCATAGTCTGGCAAGTGTAAGTTGTGTAACCTCTCCTATGTTTGGAACAGGAGGGTATGGGGAACTGTAATATAGCGAGTAGCTTTGTTGGATTGTAAGGTAACCCTACAAAATCAACTATCACATCAACAATCATGTGATAGAATGAAAACAAGCGTTGTGCAACATAGCTTTGTATAGATGTAACCTGGATGAGTAGAGGAAACTGTACCTAGGGGAAGAACTCACTACCTTTGAGTTGAAGGTAGCAACCTGATCACAACTGATAGAGAGAATACAATTGATATTTGCATTAATTACCCGGCTTTTGAATGAATTTAGAGGTTTGCAGGTATAGCTACATCTACTACTGTATGTATAATTATGTAAATGTATATGAGGGATGTATTAGACTATATGTGCATGTACATGTAAAATGAGGGATGTATTAGACTATATGATATGTACATGTAAATGTATACGAGGGATGTATTAGACTATATGATATGTATATGTAATTGTAAAATGAGGGGTGTATTAGAATATATAATATGTACATGTACATGTAAAATGAGGGATTTATTAGACTACATGATACATGTATGTGTGCGTGTTTAGAAAAAAGATAGACAGTGTTTGCCAGATCCTCAGGCCATCAACTGAACAAACAGGCGGCCGTACGGGGACTGACTCCCAACCGAATAACAGACCTCTCTCTGTCAGGAGGTAACTTCTCCTCTGAAGCTTCAGTGGTACGAGTATCTGACATTTACTTCATTTCATTGATATCTAAAGTGCTAAGCTTAAAAAACTAAACAGGCATAGTAGGTCTCTCTTCAGCTCTTGTGCTTTTGTTTTCTATTTTCATGTATTATTCAACTCATCTTGATGGTCTGTTGTTATTATTTTAGCATGCAGGTTTACAGAATCTATATGCTTTGTTGATTATAGTAAAAAAAATGTGGTATAGATTAGCAATTAGCTACTTAACATACAGCAGTGTCATAAATAGTATTTAACAATCTTAACTTTTAACACATTCACATATGCTTTGATGCTTTGGTGTTACTAGACTACTGACAGGGATAGTCTGGTCTTGGGAACCAGAAATGGGGCTTTAAAGACATCTTTGGTGGGATCCCAACCCTCCCCTCTCTATCCGTATCTGGAAATGCTTATAGAGTCCTGTTCACCAATGCACCAGTAAATACATGTAATAATAACTTACTTACAAAACCCTGAAGTCAAACAATGGCCCATTCCTACAGGATTACAAAAGATCCTACTCCCTTACCTACCATGTGCTTATACACATGTGCTCTCCTAATTAATCTTAGGTGGGCGTTTTTAATTAATAATTAAAACGAGCGCCGTCGGGACGGGACCCTCGCCTACATGGCAAAGTAATACAAAGCACTACAATTTTTTTCAAATTATAATAAAGTTTGTGTATGAAACAAACAATACTTTTGTTACATGGAATAGATATATAAATTTGAAAAACATTTATGGGCATTAATTAAAACTGTTATAACTTTATAAAATTATTCTAAAAGACAAAATAAGGATATCAATGAAATGTATAATTTGTATATAATTATATCTTACATCTAATTCTCAAGTCTACCTCTAAAGTCTCCATGTGAAAACGTATTGACTATTGAATCACCTCTACCACGTGTTTAGTACATGACGCATGCACATACCTGTAGGTGGAGCTAGGTAGCTTTCTATCTTGCATCAATGGTGGTGTAGTAGCAACCATTACCTCGATTGTTTTTGGTTTGAAGTGTTTCTTGGCTAGCGACAGCCATGAAACAGGATCACTTGTGTTTTGTGTGTCCATATTTACTCTCGTTATTGCCCTCGTTTCATCTTAAAGTTGTGAAATGGTAACTGTGAGTTATAAAAATTGTCATAACTTTAGAACCAAAAGGTTTTAGAAGAATTCCTACGTTACTTTTTTTTCCTTGTATAATTTGAAGTCTACAAGTACCCCATTTGAATTGTTATTTTTCCAGAAAAAGTGCTAACAGACAGACACACAGACAAAACAACTACCGTACCCTTCCGCCTACACTACGCGGCGAGGGTAATTATTGCAAAGCTACTACTATTACAGATGCTGTTGTGTGTGTGTTTAGAAAAAAGAGACAGTGTTTGTCAGATCCTCAGGCCTTCAACTGAACAAACAGGCCACCCTCGGGGACTGACTCCCAACTGAATGACAGACCTCTCTCTGTCAGGAGGTAACTTCTCCTCTGAAGCTTCAGTGGTACGAGTATCTGACATTTACTTCACCTCATTTATATCTTATAAAGCTAAAGTGCTAAGCTTGAAAAACTAGACAGGCATAATAGGTCTCTCTTCAGCTCTAATGCTTTTGTTTTTTATTTCCATGTTTTATTTGATGGTCTGTAGTTATTCTTTTAGCATGTGGGCCTACAGAGTCTGTATACTATTGTGATTATAGTAGAATATGGTATAGATTTAGCAATTAGTTACTTCACAAAAAGCAGTGTAATAAATAGTATTTAACAATCTTAACTTTAACACATTCACATATGCTTTGATACTTTGGTGTTATTGGACTCCTGATAGGGATAGTCTGGCCTTTGGAACCAGAAATGGGGCTTTAAAGACATCTTTGGCGGGATCCCAACCCTCCCCTCTCTATCCATATCTGGAAATGGTTATAGAGTCCTGTTCACCAATGCACCAGTAAATACATGTAATAATAACTTACTTACAAAACCCTGAAGTCAAACAATGGCCGATTCCTACTGGATTACAAAAGATCCTACTCCCTTGAAAACTTTACCTACAATGTGCTTAATACTGCTTATACACATGCTCTCCTAATTAATCTTAGGTGGGCGTTTTTAATTAATAATTAAAATTATTGCAAGGCTATTACTATTACAGATGCTGTTGTGTGTGTGTGTGTAAGTTTGTATCTGATTGATCTTTGTGGAAACTCGCCGACCGTAGTCCAGTTCCCACAATAGAACAGGTAGATAGTGACCTTTCTTGTCAGTGTCACGAGACCTCAGTCTGTCCAGAGAGCTTACTGAACCCGAACTTGTCTTATATTTGAATTTCATATCAAACTCTACTAGTTCCCAGCAATAAATTCAGAACTTTGGCTTTGGGACTTTTAAGTTTAATTATAATTGCTTTCCCTGAAAATTTATTGCTTATTCTGTTTTTGTTTAACTCATCCTGATGATATGTTTTATTATTTTAGCATGCAGGCTTACAGAGTCTATATGCTTTTTTGATTATAGTAAAAGAATTAGCAATTAGTTAGTTAACATAAAGGAGTGTTATAAATATATAGTATTTAACAATCTTGATTTTAATATATTCACATATGCTTTGATACTTTGGTGTTATTGGACTCCTGACAGGGATAGTCTGGCCTTGGGAACCAGAAATGGGGGTTAAAGACTCTTTGGTGGGATCCCAACCCTCCCCTCTCTATCCGTATCTGGAGATGCTTATAGAGTCCTGTTCACCAATGCACCAGTAAATACATGTAATAATAACTTACTTACAAAACCTTGAAGTTAAATAACAGCCCAATCTTACTGGATTAAAAAAGATCCTACTCCCTTGAAAACTTTACCTACCATACTTATGCACATGTGCTCTCCTAATTAACCTTAGGTGGGCGTTTCCAATTAATAATTAAAATTATTGCAAGGCTATTACTATTACAGATGCTGTGTGTGTGTGTGTGTGTGTGTGTGTGTGTGTGTGTGTGTGTGTAAGTTTGTATCTGATTGATCCTTGTGGAAACTCGCCGACCATAGTCCAGTTCCCACAATAGAACAGGTAGATAGTGACCTTTCTTGTCAGTGTCACGAGACCTCAGTCTGTCCAGAGAGCTTACTGAACCCGAACTTGTCTTATATTTGAATTTCATATCAAACTCTACTAGTTCCCAGCAATAAATTCAGAACTTTGGCTTTGGGACTTTAAGTTTAATTATAATTGCTTTCCCTGAAAATTTATTGCTTATTCTGTTTTTGTTCAACTCATCCTGATGATATGTTTTATTATTTTAGCATGCAGGCTTACAGAGTCTATATGCTTTTTTGATTATAGTAAAAGAATTAGCAATTAGTTAGTTAACATAAAGGAGTGTTATAAATATATAGTATTTAACAATCTTGATTTTAATATATTCACATATGCTTTGATACTTTGGTGTTATTGGACTCCTGACAGGGATAGTCTGGCCTTGGGAACCAGAAATGGGGGTTAAAGACTCTTTGGTGGGATCCCAACCCTCCCCTCTCTATCCGTATCTGTAGATGCTTATAGAGTCCTGTTCACCAATGCACCAGTAAATACATGTAATAATAACTTACTTACAAAACCTTGAAGTTAAATAACAGCCCAATCTTACTGGATTAAAAAAGATCCTACTCCCTTGAAAACTTTACCTACCATACTTATGCACATGTGCTCTCCTAATTAACCTTAGGTGGGCGTTTCCAATTAATAATTAAAATTATTGCAAGGCTATTACTATTACAGATGCTGTGTGTGTGTGTGTGTGTGTGTGTGTGTGTGTGTGTGTGTGTGTGTGTGTGTGTGTGTGTGTGTGTGTGATATAAAAAAACCCCACAGGGGTGGAGACATGGGGCCCCCACCCCTGTGGGGGCCCCATGTAATTATGATTCAGCAAATATTGATAGCTATTTTCTATTTATTTTTAAATAGTCTACCTGCAGTCAGAGGGTGCAAACCCCATAGACAATTTGGGCATAGGGTAGTCACAAGTATTAGGGGATATATCAGAACAAAATTTTCCCAAAACTCTAACTCACACCGAGGAAGAGAATGTTGTCACGTTGGGAGTGTCAACGCTATGGCACTTCACCAACTGTAGTAGATGGGATTACCAATTTAGGAAGACAATTATCCCTAGTTGACCTCTGTGATATTGTCGTTAGGACGTTGACTGTCCCGGCCCAGTTCAGAATGATGACTGGTAGTGTGCTTGATAATAAGTTCAATGTGTGGTTGGATGCACCAGAGGCGGCTTAGTACACTTGGGTTGATACCAACCAAAAACAAAGAGTGCTGTCTATTGCTCACAACACAGAAGCTGACTTTTCCCCACAGAGAAGTATATTTCTCTCCCGAGGCTAGCATGAGTATTGGGCTTCTTCAGTTTAAGGCTTTGTTTCCAACAGCTTTAGGGCTGTGGGACAACCTTCAGTGCTGTCACACGGGCAGGTTTATTTGTGCTTGTAACTAAAGGCATAATGTGTCTGATGTTTTTATTTCCTGTTTATATGCTAATATTTTTATACAAGTTCAGAACTCTGGGGCTGTAGGTTTGATTATAAGACATGAGAGGGTTGTTCTATTAGTGCCTTTGCCTTAGTCATTGAGCGCTTTTAAGCTACTGTAACCAAAGGTCTTATTATGATACACTCTCTGCTCTGGTATCTGAGAACCGGCGTGGATCTAATTGGATAGGGCTTGACTACACAGCCTTAGCTTGAGCCTTCCCTCTTTTCCTTTCGAACCGTCTACCGCCCTACGTATAAACGGGGTGTGTAAGTTTGTATCTGATTGATCCTTGTGGAAACTCGCCGACCATAGTCCAGTTCCCACAATAGAACAGGTAGATAGTGACCTTTCTTGTCAGTGTCACGAGACCTCAGTCTGTCCAGAGAGCTTACTGAACCCGAACTTGTCTTATATTTGAATTTCATATCAAACTCTACTAGTTCCCAGCAATAAATTCAGAACTTTGGCTTTGGGACTTTAAGTTTAATTATAATTGCTTTCCCTGAAAATTTATTGCTTATTCTGTTTTTGTTCAACTCATCCTGATGATATGTTTTATTATTTTAGCATGCAGGCTTACAGAGTCTATATGCTTTTTTGATTATAGTAAAAGAATTAGCAATTAGTTAGTTAACATAAAGGAGTGTTATAAATATATAGTATTTAACAATCTTGATTTTAATATATTCACATATGCTTTGATACTTTGGTGTTATTGGACTCCTGACAGGGATAGTCTGGCCTTGGGAACCAGAAATGGGGGTTAAAGACTCTTTGGTGGGATCCCAACCCTCCCCTCTCTATCCGTATCTGGAGATGCTTATAGAGTCCTGTTCACCAATGCACCAGTAAATACATGTAATAATAACTTACTTACAAAACCTTGAAGTTAAATAACAGCCCAATCTTACTGGATTAAAAAAGATCCTACTCCCTTGAAAACTTTACCTACCATACTTATGCACATGTGCTCTCCTAATTAACCTTAGGTGGGCGTTTCCAATTAATAATTAAAATTATTGCAAGGCTATTACTATTACAGATGCTGTGTGTGTGTGTGTGTGTGTGTGTGTGTGTGTGTGTGTGTGTGTGTGTGTGTGTGTTAACTAATTTGTATTCACGTGTGTTTGTGTCTATACTAGTGTTGAAACAAATACTGAAATATTCAGATATATGTTCGTTCATTATTTTAGTATTCGGTTATTCGTTTAATGATTGTACATGCATAGAAACAAAACAACCATAATTACTATGAAAATTAAATGTCAGTGAAGAGTTGCTTGTTTTGTGTTACTGGTTTCTAGGCTTCTAGATAAGAGAACTAACAATAAAACACAGAGGTGGCTACTATAAAATATATTGTAACTACGTACTAGGGATGGGCAATATTTTCATTATCATGGTAATTGTGATAAAAATTTCCTGTGATAATCTATCGTCCAAAAATTGCCATGTAGTGGTCACAAAAATAATGATTATTGTGCCATAACTTCAGTACTATCACATCTAAATCAGTTTTTCAACACTGTTTACTCAACAAATAAAAGGTATCAATTTGATTGTTGAATGAAATCTACCTGTACATACATGTACGTAAAGTAGCCAATAGTCGCATTAATCGTGATACTTGCACAGACAACAATCGTTGACTCATATTTTCATAATCACCCATCCCTACTACTTACACAAACTAGTGAGCTAATACTTAAGGAACAATTGAAACAATTTATGATCAGTTAGCAAACGAATATTCGTAAGGCAAATGTTGGAATACCAAAAAGCAGTATTCATTTCAGCACTAGTATGTATGTGTCCTAACCTAATATACATTATAGTACCACTCACATATTTATATATATATATATATATATATATATATATATATATTCATGTATCAGTAACTGTATATATAAGATTATAATCCATCCTCTTACACATTCATCACAGCATGATAAAGTTCTTTTCGTTTCATGAAACTGACACAGGCCAGAGAGCTAAATAGTAAATTAATAGTGGTGATTATGATCATTCTTTCAAAGCTAGCTCACTCTTCTTCACTATCTGGGAACATTCCCGGAACAAGACTACTAACCAGGTGCTATAGACACGTACACGTACTCACAGATTGATTGGGATCGAGACCGAAACATCAAACTATTAGACTGCGACTGGGTACTGTGTTCAATTCTGGAACGAGACTGTGCTAGATTCGATGCTACTATGATTATTGTAGGGATATTTTAGATATGCAAAAGGCAAATCAAAGAGGTCAGTAGACTGGGAGAGGAGAATTAATTGACATAGGAGATCACTCAGATTAAAGAAGCGTGAGTAATCTTTGAAATAGTTGTATTGAAACAGAAGGTATCAGGTAATGTATATGACAGAGCTTGTTTGATAATTTAATAATAACTAAAATTAATGTTCATTATTTGTACAATTATGCGTAGAAGTAGTAACTGATCTTCATGATTATTAAGTTCATTTGGACTCGGAGCTGAATATGACACAAGATAATTCAAACTCTATGTTTTATTCATGCTCACTATGAAACTGTTTTGTATGGGTAGATAATGAGAGTTGCATCCAGGAAGGTCCATCATCTATGAGGCTTCTTAAATATCAAATTTTCTATACAAATAGTGAATTACTGAGTAATTAAATGGAAACATTTAATATGTAGTGAAAGTTATTTTCATCTAATAGTAAGTTTTTGCAAAGGCTATCACTAATAGTGAAATATAAGAATTTTATTATAAATTGTAATACTGTTGTTTTAGTTTGACAGTAATAACCACTTTTAGTTATAGTATCCCTAGTTTCTCAAACCTTAGGCTTATTGAAAGTTAGTTAACTATATACTGTAAACATACTCACTTGGTTACATAGTTTCAATACAATATTAATAATATACTCCTAAGATTAATGATATAATAATTTCTTTTCTTGGTAGGTAATGCTTACAAGTAGTAATCTATTTGTTTTAATATATGTGGTACATCCCATAATAAAAAGAAGAAAATGTACTTCAAACACAAATCCCTTGTGCTAACATCATAATATCTGTGGAATACAACAGATTCTATTTGTTATTATAAGCAAGTAACATCTGCTGCTTTCACAGATGTTAGTGATGATAACTCCCTATGCCTATAATACTATGCTATTATTGTGTACTATTCTTTATTATTACATGTACTATATACTAAAACTAGTATTACCTAGGAGGAAAAACAAATCAGCACTGAGGAAAATAGAAACCCCAATAACCAACTGAAGATTAAATGAATGCACTAAAGTGCAGAACCCTCGCTAGCTACTGCTAAACAGCATGGCTTTAGAACAACTTTGCCTAAGTAACATATTGCAACAGCCCGAAACACACCATTCGTATCAGCACTAAGAAGTCAGTAGTACATCATGAATATGCAAATTATGGGGATAGCATGGCCGTCAGATCTCTTCAGAACTAGCGAATTTCTGGACAAAACTTCACAAATAGCTGTATAAACACTCGTTAGGAAAATAGACAAAGCTCAAAAAACAAAGCTTCAAAGAGACAAAAGTTAGTGGTTCAGTGTTTTCTGCTGACATCAGCAAAAACGAAAAAATTTCAAGATGGCAATAGATCGACGAGAATTTACACGGCTGTTTCTCTGCAACAAGAGAGTTCAGAACAAATCCTTTAAATGTCAGCATTATGAATATATAGTGTCTTCACACATGTGTCAACAAATTAGTATCATCAGGTATTTGCAAAGATTACGTGGTAACACACAAACAGACAGACAGACAGACAGACACACACACACACACACACAAACCAACTACTATAACCCTCCGCCTATGCGCTCGGGTTAATAACCTATTACTTTTTATGGCCCGTAGGGCCATTCCTATGATTGCTTTTCACGGGGTTGAATTTATATAATTATATTATATATAATTTATATATAATATTTTCTTGTGTCCACTTGCGCGAGTATGCGTTGTAGGCCTATATGTAGTTAAGGAAGTTGCGTCATTCCTGGGGGGGGGGGGGGGGGGGGCTCGGTCAATTAATGGGTGTGGCACGTAAAGCAACGTGCGCTCGAGCTCTACAGACCAGCGGAAAGAAAGCTAACTTAGCTAAGTAGCTTACATAGAAACTGGAACTAATAGCTAGCTATTCTGCCTGAAATATATTCCTAAAGTTCTACAAGGTCCTTTGAAAGGTCAGGAGAGTAGATAATCAAAATAAGAACTATAATAAGCTGTTGTCTTTCATGCTTGATAAAGTCAGCCATGATTACTGAATGCTGCACACCACAAAGCAGTCATAGGGATACTTTTATCTTCACTTAAATTTGTAAAGCAATCATAGGGATGTTTTTTTTTCTCTATATACACTTGTTACAATGAAACAAAATTGTCCACTACTGTCCAATTTTAGTTATGCGGTATAATTTAGTTATACAAATGTACATGTGTAGTTTAGTTTAAAAACAACACTAATAATTAGTAAAAGTTTTGACACGAATCAACTCTGTGTGAGATACTCTTCTACATGTACTACAACAGTATGTGTACATACTACTTTTATTGCCATGGCAACTATGATTATTATTACATAACAATGTTTACATAATGTTTATGTTACATGATTAAAGCATACACAGTGCTATATTGTACATAAGCTGTATGAAAACTCTTGCATACTTTACTGTATGGTTAAATGCACTCTGATACTTTATGCTACGCAGTATACGCCTTCATGTATAGGCTATGGAAAATATATTACCATTTTATACACAGAAACAAGGAGCATTTTATAAAAATTGAGTTTATCTTTTGAGCATCTTTCAATTCACCAACATATCACGAAGACTGATATGTGTCATTTCACCCCTACGTGGTTTGGAGTGTGTTCCTAGCATTACGAAGCTCTCCAAAGGCATAAGCCCATGAAAATGGCTAAATAAGTTGATGGTTTTTTGGCTGCCCTTTGGCCTAAATAACGACTATGGGGGGAATTTTAAAGGGGGTGTCCCCCCGTTAATGGGGGTACATTGAGGGTTGTGCCCCTCAACGCCCACGCAAATTGTGGTTTCAGTGACTCCACCCACGCACTCTGTTGGGTACCTGAGGCATTTCCCTTGCTGTAGAACCTGAAATCGTGGGTGTAGCTGGTGCCAACATGCAGTGGGGTCATTTTGTTTGTCCCAGTTCCAGTCAAAAGAGGGAGAGCACTGCATTTGATTTAATCCTACAAAATGCTTGGGGACTTTCGAGTATGTTGGTAGAAGTAGTACTCCATGTTAGAAAAGGAGCCAAGTTTGGGGTAGAGAAAGTGAACGGTGGCCAAAATATATGCAATAGAGTCGCCAGTGTTGGAAATGAGAAGAATTTTGAAAAACAAGCTCAGTCCTCTAAGGGTTAAAGCACCTGCTTACTCTCGTGTCCCTTCTCCATCAGTAGGCTATTTAAAACCACAAATGATAATAAATTATTGTATTTTAGTAGTGAACAAATTGTAGTTGTTTATACAGAACTGAACTGACTCAACTGAGCACAACTGAAACTAAGGAAGGTTCTAGAATAGAATCAATTAAACATGTGGGATTATAAGAAGCCTAGAAATTAAATATAATTAATAGTAAATGAACTACTGACAAGTGTAAACTGAGATTACTAATTTACTATGGTATTCAGAGGTGTGAAATATTATACCAGTCATCTTATACTATCAGTTACTATTAGGTTTATATACTATAGTAATATAACTTGAATTATATTATAAATGATATATTATGTGCATTACTACATGTACTGATAGTATAGTAATATAATATACTAACACTTGAATTATATTATATATGATATATTATGTGTATTACTGTATGTACTGATAGTATAGTAATATAATATACTAACACTTGAATTATATTATAAATGATATATTATGTATATTACTGTATGTAATGATAGAAGGGTTTTGTACCTTTAAAAAACAGTCTGGCAAGAACCCTATATTATTTAATACATTGTGATTATATTTTATAATAAATCATTATAATTGGTTTTATTGTTTAGAAATGACGGAGATTCTTCAAGATGTTGTGAACTACAATCAACTTCAAGACAAAATAATACTTAATGCTTAAGTCTTGTTATAGAGTGTATACATGTGTGTTTGTTCAATAATACTAAATTGATGAAAGTTTGTGTTCAATGTTACATTTTATATTTCTAATGATGATTTAATTATAGTAAAGATGATGTTTATCTTTTCATGATGTTGAGTGTACACTTATGATTAGATAATAGTAGAGTGTGAAATACATAACTAGATTAGGTAGTTTGGGTGTGTCATAGTATACTACACTTCCTATGATGGCTATTTCTAATATCACTGTTCATGAATCACTACCTTACTGGTGGATATAAAGATCAACTATTTCTTGATCACTAAATAAACCAGCATTTTGCACTGTTTTTGATCAGCAAACTTTATAACTGGCAAGTAAAATAAAAATGCACACTGACCTAATTTAGCTTTAAAAACTTGAGTATAATAATGCAAAGCTCAAACAGATAGTACTAGCTTCTATGAGTCATAGCAGACATATTGCATTGGTTCACAGAGTAGGTGAATACAGCCATTACCAAGAAAAAAAAAGAGAGCCATATGAAAGTGGAGGGACTTAGCAAAAAAGCTAAGTAATTGTATCACACTGATGTGTTTGGATGATGCCACTAGGTCATATGGTAATGTAAGTCACAGGGCTGAACGATAAGAACAGCTAAAAATGTATGCTATGTATATATAACCATTGCATTGTATTGCTTATGTAATCGAAAATTTGGAATTTACCGCCAATACTTATGTAACATTTTCGCGCATGTGCAATTTGCGTAGGGGTGTCAAGTAAGATATATCGTAAGTCTTTTCTTCCAGGAGATCTCATTAGCGTTACATTAATTCATAAGGAAACTACATTGTTGTTATCACTCATGTAGTACTAGTTATAATATATAATTATACTAATTTGTCATAGCAATTTAAAAGAGGGATTAGTGGTTTCATGTTTACTTGATTATTCTCTGTGTGGGTATTGGCACTGTAGTTGTAGACTATCATTTATTATGCAATATATATAGTTTTACTATAATATTTATTATATATAATAATTATGCAAAACTATTGCTTAGGCTTAAATAATCACTCTGATCTTAGATGTTATTACTATTCTTTCTCATATACAGGGACTCTTATTGGACTCTATGCCTTGTTAAGAACGTTAAAAGATCTCCGAATTCTTAGCATATTAACATATACATAAGGAGTTCTCTTAGCCTGCTCAGTCCCTTCTCCATATTATCATCATATATTTCATATGTATACATAAGGAGTTATCTTAGCCAACTCAGTCCCTTCTCCAGGTAGTCAAACACTTTTGAATTCTTCTTTTACCTTTTCTTTTGTCTTTTTGCCACTCAAGTTATAAAATTTCATAATTGTGATGTTTTTTTTTTCATTTGCTATAGTGAGATTTCTAATAGATTGCCTCACAAAGTTCCTTCAGGTAATTATATACAAAAGGTTTATTGATCATCCATATAATTTTGACATAATAATTATTATTATATATATGCTTGCTTCATTATTACAGTTATATAATAAGTAGAATTTTTAATCTTTTGATTGGAAGGTTCCTTTGTGTGTGCATTAAATTTATGCTTACATGATTTTAATGTTTATTACTCATCACGACAAAACAGTAATAAACTGATATCTTACTATTTCTGTGGACTTCAATGCTAATATAACACCGTTAGGAGGGTTTCTCCTAATCAACTTTCCTCTATATCACATTAGCTATTACCCAAGCCTTGGGTAATGAGGGATGACGCCTCCTAGCTTAAAGGGTCCACTTGGGAAATTGTGGTCTTTCCGGTCGATTCGTGGGACTCACCACTCTGCGGATTCTGATGGCACTTTAGGTTAGGGGGTTATAATAGAACTTCGGTTCCCCACAACTGTTAGGACTACGGTCTTATATACACACTCGTGTGTATATATGTTGTGGTTAGTCATTCCCATCAAATAGTTCCAGTTTGATGGGCACTCTTTTGTTAAGGAGGCAGCATGGCTTAGTGGTTGGAGCTTGGGCCTCCTGATCTAAAGGTCAGTGGTTCGAGTCCAGCTGCGGTCATGTTGTTTCCTGAAAAGAGAGTGTCTGTTTTTCTGTGGACTTCAATGCTAATATAACACCGTTAGGAGGGTTTCTCCTAATCAACTTTCCTCTATATCTTACTATAATATATCTGCGGTGATGCAAAAACATTTTATCAATTCAGCAATTGAATGAATTGCAATACTATATATATTTCATTGCAGTCAAAATATGAAATTGTGTATTCAGGCTACTTGTGAATGTTGTTAATAGAGTATTGGCAGTTCTTATGTAAATTAATAGTAGGAATTATTAACGCATAAATTGCGATTACTATGGAATATATAATGAGTCATGTTGTGTATACTATCAGTTTACAATGTAACTGTGAATAACAACATTCTAATACCAAAATAGCTTGGCTTAGATTTGACAAGACACATAGTACAAACACAATTTATAGTTGGATTATAACCTTCGCTTTATGTCTCAAAACAAATTTTAAGTCATACAATTTACATGAAATGGTTTTGCTGCCACACACTGCTGCCTTCAATAGATAGTCCATGTTTGTTCTCATGTATGAAGAACAGTATTACTAAGTTTCAGTTGAATCTAGATCTACTATTTTTGATGAATAAAGCAGAGACAACAGACAAATTGAGAGGGTTAAATTATGTGAATAAGATACTATGATAATTATTACGTCTGATCATGCAGTAGGTAACAGTTGAAACACAAACCCATTTTACAGTGATGCTTTCACTGTAAGGAACCAGTTTAGACAAATATGTATATAATGGAATGAGAAAATATCTCCCATTCAACCGGCAAGTTCTATGCTTCAAAATTTTTATTGTGGTTGCCTATTTTAGTGAGCTAGTGATTTGTCCCTAAAATAAACAGTATGTCAATATAACAACTCTTTTTTGAGGAGTGCAGATAAAATTCAGGCGATTCACACCCTGACATTTGGTTGCATAAGTTTCAATGCAATTTTTATTAGCTAAGATCTTTCCTGAGAGGATATTGATACTGATTGTGGTTAAGTGATGTTTAAAAGTATTAGTGGTTTCAATATTTACTATAGTAAAATTAATAATAGTACATGCCATGCATAATAAAGCATGGAAACAATAGTAAGTTCCATAGTAATTAGTTACAACTACACCTAGTTTAAATATCTGTTGTGTGGAAGAAATACAACTTTTATTATGGCCCGTAGGGCCATCCCTATGATTGCTTTCTCACGGGTTTGAACTATATATTATTATAATTATTGGGGCGAAGCCCCACACTAGTCGAGAATCTTGCTTGCTTGCTTGCGTACGTACGTCTTTTTCTCCCACGGGGACCACTTGACCCCAGGCGGGGTAAAATAGCTTAAGGCGCTTTAACCCAATTAATAGGCGTGTACTACTTTGCCCCCACAATGTTTTACATTCATCTAGTATGTAATTATGTTTGTGTCACTTGCGCGATTATGCGTTGTATACGTAGTTAAGGAAGTTACATCATTCCCGGGGGCTCGGTCAATTAATGGGCGTGGCGCGTAAAAGAAAGCGCTCAAGCTCTACAGAAAGCTGTGTAGCTTATGTAGAAACTGGAACTAATAGCTAGCTATTCTACTTGAAATATATTTCTAAAGTTCTACAATGTTCTTAAGGTAAACAGAGTAGATAATCAAAATAATAACTATAATAGCGTGATGTGTTTCAGGCATCACACCACAAAGCAGTCATAGGGAAACTTTTTTCTCTATATACACTTGTTTTTAACAGCAAATTCATGTAAATATTAAATATTATGTAGTGCACTCAATGTATACATGTTTAAATGAATTCCAAAACACGAGTAACCTCGGTTGTACAGTTTTTATGATGTACAAACTATTAAGATATCTAATTAGTGTATTATGAAATGATATGCAGCAGGAAAGACAGAATTCATTTTTTCACGCAATAATATTGCTCACTTTCACTGATTCAAACTATAGTCAGTTCACATTCACAATGTCCTCAAAGTTATGATGTGATGACTTTATATGTAATATAATGTATAGTTGAATGTCTTAAGGTTAATACATGATTATACTGTAACTCAATAATGAAATATAGACTGAAATTCGACATACACAAAAAAGAACAGGATGGAATATTATATAAAAATGGTGCAGGCAAAAGGGTTGTTGGACATTCCAAACTAATGTTATGAACATTTTTCTGAGGTCATGGTGAACTTGAATGACCTCTATAGTGAATGCACTAAAGTGCAGAACCCTCGCTACTTAAAAACGACAACTATTATAATTGTTCACCTACTGTGTTATTTACAGAAGATGAAGATGCAAACTAGCTATCTCAAACCAAAGAGTAGTTTTGCATGATTAATCGTATAATAATTATTTGTGCAAGTTTTATATAATAATTCGTGCTTTTTTCATTGACATTCTATTAGATTCTTTCCTATTCAATGCTTCGTCTTCAGTTTCTAACATTTGTGCTTTTTTCATTGACATTCTATTAGATTGTTTCCTACACAATGCTTCATCTTCACTTTCTAACATTCGTGCTTTTTTCATTGACAGTCTATTAGATTCTTTTCTCAATATTGTTTCTACACTAGTCTCAGATGCACGTTTGTTTTCACTGACTACATTTGGATCAATTGTTAATGCTTTCTAAAAGAATATCCACATGAATACACCATTGTTCTATTAGGCACAGATTTTCACACTTTGGACATGTTTTTGATGGTCCAGGGTTCATCTCGGCATTTCCACTAACAATCAAACAATTTTCACAAATATCCTTATACACCAACAAAATCATCATACATTCACTCATTCACTCATTTTACATACATAACTCAACCAAGCATGACGTAAATGACCTTCTACAATCAGAAATTCGTTTTAGCAACATGTGTTTATTATAAAATTCAGATCTCTGAGAACTAGCAAATAACTGGACAAAACTTTACAAATAGCTGAATAAACACTCGTTATGACAATAGACAAAGCCCACCAAACAAAGCTGTTTCCTGCAAAAACGATAAGATTTCAAGATGGCGACCGATCTCTGCAACAAGACGAGTTCAGAACAAATCGTTTTTAAATCTTACCTGTCACTATACCAGCATTCTGCATATATGCTCAGTATGCAGTAAGACCTTGCAGTTGTGGAGATCAAGCGATGGCACACACACACACACATACACACACACACAAACACTACTATAACCCTCCACCTACGTGCTCCGGTTAAATACTGTCACTTGCGCGAGTATGCGTTGTATCATCATTCCGGGGGGCTCAATTAATTCATGGGCCTGGCATGCAAAAGAGCCCTCGCTCGCGCGCTCAACAAACAGAGAAACAGGAATGATGTAAACTGTCGTATAGCTACAGCAGAGAAAAAGTGACTGCAGTTAGATTTACTTCTTCAGGCCCCACTGAGATTTCTAGTACACAGAAAGGTAGAGGCACTAGCACTCGGCATTCAATCATACATAGTCAACAAAACAGTAATAAACTGTGTATTATTATAACATGAAATATATCTGTCGTGATCCAAAAAGATTTTATCAATTCAGCAGTTGAATGAATTGCAATACTATATTTCCCTGCAGTCCAATAGGAAATTGTGTATTCAGGCTACTTGTGAATGTTGTTAACAGTGTGTTGGCAGTTCTTATGTACATTAATAGTAGGAAATTATCAACGCATAAACTGCAATTACTATGGAATATATAATGAGTCATGTTGTATATACTATCAGTTTACAATGTAACTGTGAATAACAACATTCTAATACCAAAATAGCTTGGCTTAGATTTGACAAGACACGTAGTACAAACACAATTTATAGTTGGATTAAAACCTTCGCTTCATGTCTCAAACAAATCTTTAAGTAATACAATTCACATGAAATGGTTTGGCTGCCCACACACTGCTGCCTTCAATAGATAGTCCATGTTTGTTCTTATGTGTATGAAGAACAGTATTATTAAGTTTCAGTTGAATCTAGATCTACTATTTTTGATGAATAAAGCAGAGACAATAGACAAATTGAGAGGGTTAAATTATGTGAATAAGATACTATGATAATTATTACATCTGATCATGCAGTAGGCAACAGTTGAAACACAAATCCATTTTGCAGTGATGCTTTTGCTGTAAGGAACCAGTTTAGACAAATATGTATATATAACAGAATGAGAAAATATCTCCCATTCAACCAGCAGGTTCTATGCTTCATAATTATTATTGTGGTTGCCTATTTTAGTGAGGTAGTGATTTGTCCCTAAAATAAACAATATGCCAATATAACAACTCTTGTTTGAGGAGTACAGATAAAATTTAGGCAATCCACACCCTGATATTCGATTGCATAAATTTCAACGCAATTTTTATTAGCTAAGATTTTTCCTGAGAGCGAATTGATACTGATTCTGGTTAAGTGATGTTTAAAAGTATTGGTTTGATCAATATTTACTATAGTAAATAATAGTACATGCCATGCATAATAAAGCATGGAAACAATCCATAGTAAGTAGTATCAACTACACCTAGTGGTTGATTTTGAAAACTTGATATTGGTGGAGTGGAACGAATATATACAACTTTTGTTTTTAACAGAAATTCATGTACATACTAAATAATTATTATGTGGTGTACTCAATGTTTTAATTAATTCCAAATACAAGTAACCTCTGTTGTACAGTTTATATGAGGTACAAGCTATTAAGATATCTATTTACTGTTTTATGAAAGGATATGCAGCCAGAAAAAAACAGAATTCATTTTTTCACCTGGTAATATTTCTCACTATCACTGATTCAAAAATAGAAAGCTATCCATCCCTTGATGATGCTTTATAATAATTATATCAGTTGCAATTATGTAATAAATTTTATTCTTTTCCAAATGCATACTTCAGAAATATAATTATACATCTACCAAGAAAGACATGTATTGGTGCATTCTGAAGTAGGCCTATATGCAATATGAACTGACATAGCTAGTTGTGGTGGAATTCATTTCTTAGAGCATAAATTTTAATGCTGAATAATAGTGTACTAGTAGATGACAGCAGTACCATGTATTTTTAATAATGAGTTACCAACTTTCAGGAAATTTGTGTGTTCTTTTTATTCTTAAATTGGATATCAAACAGAGAGGATCATAGTTAGCTTTGCCTTCAAAATTTATATTTTTCCTTATGATTATGCTACAAGGTTTCATTTCATCGTGATCTATATTGACTAGTATATAAAGTACATGTCATAATAAAATATAGTCAATGTATAGAGCATAGTATGATACATGTACGTAGGTATAACCTGTGTTGTATTATTATCATGTAGTATCAAAATATTGCTTATTCCATAGAAATTAGTATGTACATGAATTTGTACTTATAATAAGAAATAAGGCTGCTTATTTTCTAAGCTATTGTAGCTGGATATGTTCTAAGCCATGGTGGCTGATTGTTATTTTTCAAAGCTAGAGTGGCTGCTTTGATATTTTCTAAGCCCTTTGTGACTATGTTTTATGAATTTTATAAGCCATTTGGCTGCTTGTTTGTTGTGTTCGTTTGTTAATTGTCTGGCATGCTAGGCACATGAATTTTCATGTAATTGCAAAATGAGGCATCTATTAGACTATATGATATGTACATCACCTAATGCCTTGTGTCTGTTAGCCTGTTCATACAGGCATATGAGATGTTTGATTCGGACCCTGCCAGCTGAGTTGGTAGAGCATCTGTCCGGAGTACAGAGTGTTGTGGGTTCGAATCCCACCTGAGGCAACTCTCATTTTCCTTTTTCCATTGCCTCAGGTGTCTTTCTTTCTTTCTTTCTTTCTTTCTTTCTACATCTCCGATAACATCATGTACATGTAAATGTAACAAGATCTATAGAGAAAAAATAGTATCCCTATGACTGCTTTGTGGTGTCCAGCATACAGTAATCATGGCTGACTTTATCATGCCTGAAACACATCAGCTTATTATAAATACTATGTAAGTCAAACAGAGAATAGACATTATCTGTAAGTGTAAGACAATGATAATCAATTTACAAATAATTGATATATACAAAAGACTGAACTGCATTGATGCATTTGTCATTAAATGATTTCATAACTTAAACACTATTTCTGCAATCTCTATAAAAATATCATTCAAAAAAAACAATGGAAACAAGAATAAAAAAAACATTTCCAATAAAAATGAAAGAAGATGTAGGGATGTCAAAACCCAAAAAGCATGTGAACAAGGTTAGGTGGCTAACATATGACCCAAATTAAACAAGCCACTTTCATATAACCCTACATAAGTACAGCTCTTTGTATTTTATTATGACAAGCAATTGAAGCAATCTGTCATTCTAAACTGGATATGTCAATGTAAATCATGTAAATACTAAATAGACACAACCTTTTCAATTATTAATTAAGATTCCATCAATTGTCTCAATTTCCCTCTCGTGAATAATATCACAAACTGACAGTCTCTTCATGTAACTATTTGCTCAATTCAATATAAATCCACACCAATATTTAACAATAATACTGACAATAATAATTTTATAATAATTATAAATAATTATAACATGGTCACGATTGGTTACACATAGAAACATACCACAGACTACTCTACATCATTACCTAGCATGCGAAACGTTTAATCCGATAAAAGACAGCAGTTTCAGTTCTATATAGGAGAGACTCACAAACTTCATCACACCTCTCTGTACAAGCCCTAGTCACATGGAGTCACGTAATGTTTATTGGCATTTTGTGTGTGCCTCCATTCCAGTTTCTCTTGAAACTTTTGGTTGCCTATTCACTCTTTCCTGTATATCGGTGAGACAAGCTAACTATAATTTGCATCTCTGTTGTTGTAAGCAATTGCAATCACACAGAACTCTTGGGTGTGGCTGGTCAAACTGTTGTTGTTCAGGGTGTGGCTCGTTGCATCGCATCCGTTTAAAAATTGTCCATGCAATTCTAAATTATCAAATATATTTTTTACGTTGCATTATTATTGTTTTATTATCTTATTTTTTTATGTTTGCAGATTGAAGTCTAAATTGATGTTATGGCTTCCACAAAGCCAATTGATATAAATGCAGCCCGAACAGCCCTTCGGAAGAATTTCGACAAAATTATTGAATCTACCATAGATCCTTTTGACCCAGCAAGGAAACTTTTTGCAGCTCAAATACTTCCAGATGATGTTTATCTCAAGGTGTTGGATGAAAATGTAAACATGTCTACTCAGCGACGAATGCATCTAGTCCTTACCTCACTTCGTGGAGCTGTCACTTTGAATGGAAGAGCATTTGAAATTTTTTTGGATATTCTCAAAGAAGGAGATAGTGTTATTGGTAATAGTCTTGCTGAATCACTCATTAAAGACTATGAAGGTAGTTATATGAATATTAATTGTTACAGATTGTTAGTATAAAGCTACAGTTACTATAAGTTTCATACTTAGGATATTTTCTTATTCCACTTCCCAATGTACATCATACATAATTATATAAATAAATAACCACTTTGCGCATATGCTGTGCAAGGAAACAAACAAAAACATGCAATATGTAGTTGTCTGATTTATATTAGTACAGATAATAAAACATTATGGATGCATTCCTTCATCACAGACAGCAAATCCAGTGCAATCCTAAAGAAACATCAAGATGATGTTGTACAAGTATTACCAGTACAATCAACTGAGCTATTGGAGACGCTGCATGCTGAAGACATTATTACTTCAGAAACCAGAAATGAAGTAAAGGATAAAGGATCTGAAGCATTAGTACAAGCTATTGTTAAGACACTGGATGAGCATCCTGACAAACTACACTCAGTAGTGAAGATTCTCTTGTTAAGAGATGAAACAGTGTCTATAGGGGAAAAAATGAGGAAAGATTTAGGTGATGAATACTTTAATTATTATGACCGATATTCTACCAACTGCCTGCAATATGTACTTGTTAATCTCTTTGGTTATTTTTTAAATTAAAAGTCAGTGTTCTCATTTTTCAGTGAAATAATTAACAGTTTTGGACTATAATATCATTTTATATTTAACATTCGAAAAAAGACATAATTTCACATGTCAATAGCCTATTCATTCATAATCCTTTATAATTATTGTACTATTATATCTCTTTTTGATATAGCGTCAGAAGTTCAACACGATGCTAAACATTTGCAAACTTGCAACACCACTGAGCCTGTTTCGACAGATATCCTGAATCCCCCTACTGAAGGTGAGTGAGTGCTGTTTCATCAATCATGTCTATTTGCATACACTTTAGTCGATGATGAAAACCTATATAGTAACAAAAATTTGGAAGACTGCATTTTATTTTCAGACAGTATATACACAGTATTTAAAAAATAACAATTCTCATTAACAATTTCCTTTTTCTCAGTAGAAGAGAGTCCCGAAACAACAGAACTAATGAGCCAAGCTGAACAAGTGAAAGGTAGGCTTTGTCCTTTCAATCATTATAATTATAGCTTGAATTTGTTATTATATAATATCATTATATAATATTAACAAGAATGTATATTATGTTGCCGTGAAGAATACGAAGCTGAGATATCAATGATGTTTGGCTCAATGTTTTGAATACCTAACAGCTAAACAATAGTATTTAACATTTATATCTTGGAAGGTTTCAATTATTTGTGAACACAGTTTCTCATGACTGTTTTCTATAATAAAAATTATAATAATTGTTATCAATAATTTATCAGCCCAATTTTGCAATTTCGATAAAGATTGAATATTATATTCCACAACGAGCAATTACATACTCTTCTTCCATTCAGAAAGGTCAGTTACTATATACCGTCTGTCAAAGTAATTATGAAAGTTTTGATGGAATCAATGGTTGCAGCTTCTGCTCTGAGCTTTAAGGCACTCAGTACAGTTCTTCCAGGTCCTTGGATACCCCAGACCTCCACACTTTCGGTGTTTATTAATAACACAAGCTCTACACTTAATGACCAGTATATATTTGCTTCAGTACCCCAGCCCTTAGGACTGTTTGGTTATAATCCTGTTGTATCTCACGATCTGTAGCTGATCATTCAGATGCTATCTGATAGAAAGGCTGAAGCTTTTGTGGTAACTTATTTTTCCCTGGCAAACTCAATAAAAAATAGACTATTATACATACTGCAACTGCTTCTTGGTGACCCCAATGCTATCCAATCTTTGATCGGAGATTGGCAGGTTTTCTATGACAGTTTTGATGTAAAAATCTCTTTATCCACTATCAGAGAGTACGGTAGTACTCTCTATGTAGGGATGGCACGGAAAAAAAATGGCCGCCCATACATTTCAATTGCAAGTGATGAGCTGAAATCTCTGATAATATATACAGATAAGTTTTAATACACACATACCTATTCATATCTAGTGTTTTTATGACTACCAACACCTTCTAGATGGCCAAAAATTGTCGCTAAGGTAGAGAACCGGCGGGTAGCCAAACTGGCAAAATCTTCATCATATTAATAATAATATTTTTCAGACAAATCATTTTTTTGTTTGTTGAACTATCACATCGATTCTAGCACAATTCCTATTGCATACATAGTAGAATTCTGGTCTTAAAGTAGTAAGTGACTGACACTACTTCTTGTAGGATGGCAGACAGTGCTGTAAGTGAAATAGAGAATATACATCATCTGTAAGTGAAAGAGAATGATAATCAATACATAAATACAAAAAACTGACTTTTATTGATGAACAAATTTGAATGCATTTATTTTTGTATGATTCCATAGTGATATACGTATAGTATTTCTGTAATCTACAAAAAATATTCACACCATTCAGGAAAAAAACAATGGAAACAAGAATAATAAAAAACATTTTCAATAAAAATGAAAGAAGATGCAGGGATGTCAAAACCCAAAAAGCATGCAAACAAGGTTGGGAAGCTAACATAGGACACAAAATCACTTCCATATAACCCTACATAAGTACTTACACTGCTATAAAACAAAATACAAAGAGCTGTACTTATGTAGGGTTATATGGAAGTGATTTTGTGTCCTATGTTAGCTTCCCAAACTTGTTTGCATGCTTTTTGGGTTTTGACATCCCTGCATCTTCTTTCATTTTTATTGAAAATGTTTTTTATTTACAATATGATTCCTGCTGGTGTTCATGAAAATGTGTCTGCAATCACCAGTTGTTTTCCTGGCACATGAGAGATTGAGTACTCACAATGCAACATTGTAAGACGAAAAATCTGAACTCTCAATGGCAGTACTTCTAGTTGCTTAGAGCTAAACAATGGTCTGTATGTGTATTAAACTTTAATACTACCAAGAAGTCCATTGAATATTCACAGGCCCAGATGAAAGCTATCACTTCCTTTTCAATTTGTGCATAACGCACCTCAGTAGTGGTCATAGTCTTGATATTTGGTCACAGGTTTTGAATGTCCCAATGGCTGTTGTAGTAGCTAACACTGCCCCTAGTTTATAAGAGGATGCATTAGCCAAAACTGCAGTCTCATAGTTTGAGATTGAACAGAAATAAAGAGTGGCTAACAAGGAGAATCTGTTTGAACTTTTGGAATGCAATATTCTGTGCCTCTTCCCATAACACTGATTATTCTTGGTCAGTAACTGCTGAAGCAGTTGAGTTATATCCACCATTTTGGGCATGCATTTGGTTGGCCACTCAGAGGAAGCAGCATATTTCTAACACAATTCTTGGAGGTTCCATGGTTTTTTATATATTGTGCTAACTTTTTGTGAATGACTGATTCCCAGAGTGTTAAAACACCTGACACAACCTGACCAGTATATATTTGCTTCAGTACCCCAGCCCTTAGGACTGTTTGGTTATAATCCTGTTGTATCTCACGATCTGTAGCTGATCATTCAGATGCTATCTGATAGAAAGGCTGAAGCTTTTGTGGTAACTTATTAAAAATTTAGAATGGTTTAGAAACATTATGTGTACATGAAAATTCATGTGCCTAGCATGCTAGCAATAGGTGTAGACAAATTACTAACAAACCAGCAGCCACAATGGCTTACAAAATTCATTAAGCAGAGGCGCAAAGGGCTTAGAATGTATTACAGCAACTCAGAAAAATAATAATCAGCCACAATGGCTTAGAAAATGAGCAACCACAATGGCTTAGAAAATGAGCAACCACAATGGCTTAGAAATTGCGAAGTAAAAATGGAACACTGAATGTCCAGTCTTGAGAACTGGGAATGGTGGGTTAATGATCTTTGATGGGTAGCCAACTCTCCCCACTCATCCAGTGTCCATATAATAATAATAATAATAATACTATTAGTATAATTATTTATACTAGCTTAATACCATCTTCCACGATTTAAGCTAGGCAAGCGTAGTATGTTCTAAGCATAGTACATGTCAGGTGTAGTACATTCTAAACCTATCACAATTTAAGTGTAATATTGTACAGTCATTCAAATAATTGGCAATTTTGATATCGGTCACAACAAAAGAAAATTACAACGATATTACTAAATACCGGCTAACCACGTGTTCCACAATTGGTCATGCCGCCCACATGGGTCCAGGAGTTAAGCAATTAGAACAGTGAGGACATGGCACCAACAAGGATTCTAGGACAACCACCTCAAAACCAATCTTCAAAAAGAATAATACCAAGAGAGAGAGAGAGAGAGAGAGAGAGAGAGAGAGAGAGAGAGAGAGAGAGAGAGAGACTAATAATGATGGAAATGAATTGTGACATCACTACGCGGACATAAACAAAGTAACAGAAATATACATGTATATTTGAAGGAAAGATGCTGAATGCTAGAGTTTGTATGTGGAACTTCTTAATTTCATTGCCCTTCTCTCAATCCATCATGAAATTACATGTTTGCATACTTTTTTGTAATCCATTCCTACATACATGTACATGTACTTTCAAGTAAAATACTATCTTCATTCTTATTTTATTGATATATAATACAATATTTATAAATTTGTCATGTAATCATGTGCCACACCCTTTAATTAACCAGTCCTACAATGAAGTACACGTAATTATTTTTAATTACATATAAAACAGGTAAATCTGAGATGCTATGAAAATAAATTCATAGTAATACTGTACATGTTTACAAGATTTTTGTTGGAATTTTGACGCAATATACTCAATGACAAATCATTAATCAACAATCATAAGAAAAACTTAATTATATTCATAATGATTTAATATATTGATTAGTTGGAGATAATAATTAGATATGTACATGTAATTATGTCATTGACTTGTAATTTGCTTATTATTAAATTTTAGTAAGAGAGTATTTTAGATAAGAATAAAGCTTATCATTATAATAAATATTATAGGGTCATTCAACATGTTTCATTACACACCATATCCCCTATGATTGAGGAGTGAAACTATTATCAATAAATTCACACATAGCATACATTAGTATTAACAGCTAAGAAAAAATAGTTCGTAATTCATGCCTGTTATAAGGTGAAAGACACAGCATATATTATACAAGTACATGTACATGGAAAATCATGTGCTCAGCAAGCTACATGTAGCACAGATCAAACGACACTTAGAAAATTTAGAATGGTTTAGAAATATTAGCTACATGAAAATTCATGTGCCAAGCATGCTAGCAATAGTCGTAGACAAACATATATCATAGTATAACCTGTGGTATATTATAATGTCTAACATCTGTGAAAACAACACGTTTCTTACTTTCACAAAAAAAAAGTTTATACACGTAATATCCAAATTACTATGAGATATTCCATTCTTGATTATGGGATGTACTTTATACAATATGTACTAGATATAATCTCAGGAGCATAATTAATATTGTATTGAAACTCATGTAATCAAACAAGTGTTAACATAGACCATTAATGTTTACAGAACTTTTGGAATATATATATATCTCACATAGAACAGTTATTATAGTTCCACTACACAAGCTACAAACATGCAGCTTTATACTAGCTGGTTTGTAACTTGAGAATGTATTCTTTCATCAAGCCCACCGGAATGCTGAGGTTATATGAAAGGTATATCACATGAAGGGGATGTTATATGAAGGGGGAATATCAAGAATAAATTAAGACCCAGTGTTATAATATAGCACATAAAATATAACAAACAAACAGTCACAATATCAAATCACTATAATCATAAATGCCTCATCATTACATGGAAAATCATGAGATGATTAAAATTTATTATGAGCTCATTCATAACTAACTTAACTCTTTTTCACTTGTTCTCAGTATTACCATCGTGCTCCACGTGCTGACAAACACATGTTCACTATATACTGATCAGGCTCAGCGAGACTAATTCTAATTCTGATTGGGATCAGGACTGGAACAGACTGCCAAATGCGACAAAAATAAGCGAAGCAGCTATGAACGTTCTTGTGAACTTTTTGGAAGAAGCTTTTTTAACGGAAGAGAACGTTTCTCTGAATGTTTTCCTGAACGCATATCTACACCAGCTTCCTGTCCACACTTCAGAGAAACTTTCAGAAGAACATTCAAGAGAACGTTCAGAGAAACATTCACAACAACATTCATAAGTAAGGACTATCTCTATTGTGTTTGATTTGATGTAATTGTTTACTAGCAATAGCTGTAATACAGTAGCAGTTATATGTTCAGATATGTCTTGTTGTTCTTCTGAAGTTAAGACTGCTTTATGCACAAACCCGTGCAAATGCTTTACAACTACCACAAGGTGAACAGTACCTTGAATTACTACGTGCTATTGCGACAGAAACAGGAATTCCTAATAAAGGAAACAAGAGTTTGGTAACATCCTCCTATCGAAATAGATACAAGGATAATGTTTTCATCGATACATTTCCAACTGGTTGGCTACCAGACATAGTTATCCTAGAAGGGATGTTTTTAATTAATACAATGCCTCTACGAATCTATTCAAAACTATGTGAATACATTGTATTTCTTATTAAACGGTACATAGTTTGGTACATTAGGTCTGGTGCAATGGAGATTCACCTAGTATTGATGATCCAAATAGAATAGAGGAGCACCCAAAGTGTATTGAGAGAAGCCGCAGAGATGATCATACCAGTGATAATCACAAACACCTGAAGTTTAGTGATGACATGAAAATACCTAAGAAATGAACAGAAATGGTTAACTGCAGGCAATGTAAAAGACAGCTGATAATTTATATTGGTGAATGTATACTTGTACATGTAATACAATTACTAAGGAAAAACCAGAAATTTTGTGTGGCTGGTAGTGGAGAGGGAGTAGACAGAGATGAAGTGTGGTGTGTAAAAGATGATGGCATTGAATTAGAATTTAAAAGCAACGCGGAAGAAGCGGACACTCGTGTATGGTTGCATGCTTCTAAGTTTACTGGAAAGAAAATACTCATTTTCTCACCTGATACAGATGTTTATCACATTGGGCTGTCACAAAGCACTCATAATGATATCATTATCCAATTAAATTGTATAGGAAGGGCAATGCAAATGGTTAGTATGAAAGCTTTTGCAAATACATTATGCTTTTTAACATGCGTTTTATATGAATTTTGAATTTATGAATTTGCTACTAAAATTTTCAACATTTTGCATCTTTTCCTACTGATAGTTAGTGTGCTACGATGTTCTAGGTTTCATACATACGTAAAGTAGCCAATAGTCGCATTAATCGTGATACTTGCCCAGACAACAATCGTTGACTCATATTTTCATAATCACCCATCCCTACTACTTACACAAACTAGTGAGCTAATACAATTGAAACAATTTATGATCAGTTAGCAAATGAATATTCATAAGGTAAGGAAAGCAAATGTTGGAATACCAAAAAGCAGTATTCATTTCAGCACTAGTATGTATGTGTCCTAACCTAATGTACATTATAGTACCACTCACATATTTATACATGTATATATATATATATATATCAGTACTGTATAACTTTATAATCCATCCTCTTACACATTCATCACAGCATGATAAAGTTCTTTTCGTTTCATGAAACTGACAGAGGCCAGAGAGCTAAATAGTAAATTAATAGTGGTGATTATGATCATTCTTTCAAAACTAGCTCACTCTTCTTCACTATCAGGGAACATTCTCGGAACAAGAGTCTTGAGACTACTTATAGACACGATTGATTGGGATCGAGACCGAAACATCAAACTATTAGACTGGGACTGGGTACTGTGTTCAATTCTGGAACGAGACTGTGCTAGATTTGATGCTACTATATATGAGATATGCAAAAGGCAGTTGAAAAGGCAACTTTGAGATGATGTGGACAGTACCTGCAGAGACTCTACTTTATCAAATTATACTGAGCATGACAGAAGTATCGAGTACCACAGTTTCAGTAAAATTGAAGAAATTGTCCACTCAGTATGACTGAGTCATCAGAGCGGGAGAGGATTGACTGAACAAATCAAAGAGGTCAGTAGACTGGGAGGGGAGAATTAATTGACATAGGAGATCACTCAGATTAAAGAACCGTGAGTAATCGTTGTATTGAAACAGAAGGTATCAGGTAATGCCGTATATGACAGTTAATAATAACTAAAATTCATGTTCATTATTTGTATAATTATGCGTAGAAGTAGTAACTGATCTTCATGATTATTAAGTTCATTTTGACTTGAATATGACACAAGATAATTCTAACTCTATGTTTTATTCATGCTCACTATGCAACTGTTTTGTATGGGTAGATAATGAGAGTTGCATCCAGGAAGGTCCATCATCTATGAGGCTTCTTAAATATCAAATTTTTTATACAAATAGTGAATTACTGAGTAATTAAATGGAAACATTTAATATGTAGTCATTTTCATCTAATAGTAAGTTTTTGCAAATACTATCACTAATAGTGAAATATAAGAATTTTATTATAAATTGTAATACTGTTGTTGTAGTTTGACAGTAATAACCACTTTTAGTTATAGTATGCTTAGTTTCTCAAACCTTTAGTACTAAGGCTTATTGAAAGTTAGTTAACTATATACTGTAAACATACTCACTTGGTTACATCAGTTTCAATACAATATTAATGATATACTCCTAAGATTAATGATATAATAATTTCTTTTCTTGGTAGGTAATGCTTACAAGTAGTAATCTATTTGTTTTAATATATGTGGTACATCCCATAATAAAAAGAAGAAAATATACTTCAAACACAAATCCCTTGTGCTAACATCATAATATCTGTGGAATACAACAGATTATATTTGTTATTATAAGCAAGTAACATCTGCTGCTTTCACAGATGTTAGTGATGATAACTCCCTATGCCTATAATACTATGCTATTATTGTGTACTATTCTTTATTATTACATGTACTATATACTAAAACTAGTATTAGCTAGGAGGAAAAACAAATCAGCACTGAGGAAAATAGAAACCCCAATAACCAACTGAAGATTAAATGAATACACTAAAGTGCAGAACCCTCGCTAGCTACTGCTAAACAGCATGGCTTTAGAACAACTTTGCCCAAGTAACATATTGCAACAGCCCGAAACACACCATTCGTATCAACACTAAGAAGTCAGTAGTACATCATGAATATGCAAATTATGGGGATAGCATGGCCGTCAGATCTCTTCAGAACTAGCGAATTTCTGGACAAAACTTCACAAATAGCTGTATAAACACTCGTTAGGAAAATAGACAAAGCTCAAAAAACAAAGCTTCAAAGAGACAAAAGTTAGTGGTTCAGTGTTTTCTGCTGACATCAGCAAAAACGAAAAAATTTCAAGATGGCAATAGATCGACGAGAATTTACACGGCTGTTTCTCTGCAACAAGAGAGTTCAGAACAAATCCTTTAAATGTCAGCATTATGGATATATAGCGTCTTCACACATGTGTCAACAAATTAGTATCATTAGGTATTTGCAAAGATTACGTGGTAACACACAGACAGACAGACTGACAGACAGACACACACACACACAAACCAACTACTATAACCCTCCGCCTACGCGCTCGGGTTAATAACCTATTACTTTTTATGGCCCGTAGGGCCATTCCTATGATTGCTTTCCACGGGGTTGAATTTATATAATTATATTATATATAATTTATATAATTATAATATTTTCTTGTGTCCACTTGCGCGAGTATGCGTTGTAGGCCTATATGTAGTTAAGGAAGTTGCGTCATTCCTGGGGGGGGGGGGGCTCGGTCAATTAATGGGTGTGGCACGTAAAGCAACGTGCGCTCGAGCTCTACAGACCAGCGGAAAGAAAGCTAACTTAGCTAAGTAGCTTACATAGAAACTGGAACTAATAGCTAGCTATTCTGCCTGAAATATATTTCTAAAGTTCTACAAGGTCCTTTGAAAGGTCAGGAGAGTAGATAATCAAAATAAGAACTATAATAAGCTGTTGTCTTTCATGCTTGATAAAGTCAGCCATGATTACTGAATGCTGCACACCACAAAGCAGTCATAGGGATACTTTTATCTTCACTTAAATTTGTAAAGCAATCATAGGGATGTTTTTTTTCTCTATATACACTTGTTACAATGAAACAAAATTGTCCACTACTGTCCAATTTTAGTTATGCGGTATAATTTAGTTATACAAATGTACATGTGTAGTTTAGTTTAAAAACAACACTAATAATTAGTAAAAGTTTTGACACGAATCAACTCTGTGTGAGATACTCTTCTACATGTACTACAACAGTACGTGTACATACTACTTTTATTGCCATGGCAACTATGATTATTATTACATAACAATGTTTACATAACGTTTATGTTACATGATTAAAGCATACACAGTGCTATATTGTACATAAGCTGTATGAAAACTCTTGCATACTTTACTGTATGGTTAAATGCACTCTGATACTTTATGCTACGCAGTATACGCCTTCATGTATAGGCTATGGAAAATATATTACTAGCTGGTAGAACACAAGCATATACCTCAAGCAATGGTCCATTTTATACACAGAAACAAGGAGCATTTTATAAAAATTGAGTTTATCTTTTGAGCATCTTTCAATTCACCAACATATCACGAAGACTGATATGTGTCATTTCACTCCTACGTGGTTTGGAGTGTGTTCCTAGCATTACGAAGCTCTCCAAAGGCATAAGCCCATGAAAATGGCTAAATAAGTTGATGGTTTTTCGGCCGCCCTTTGGCCTAAATAACGACTATGGGGGGAATTTTAAAGGGGGTGTCCCCCCGTTAATGGGGGTACATTGGGGGCTGTGCTCAAAATATATGCAATAGAGTCGCCAGTGTTGAAAATGAGAAGAATTTTGAAAAACAAGCTCAGTCCTCTAAGGGTTAAAGCACCTGCTTACTCTCGTGTCCCTTCTCCATCAGTAGGCTATTTAAAACCACAAATGATAATAAATTATTGTATTTTAGTAGTGAACAAATTGTAGTTGTTTATACAGAACTGAACTGACTCAACTGAGCACAACTGAAACTAAGGAAGGTTCTAGAATAGAATCAATTAAACATGTGGGATTATAAGAAGCCTAGAATAATTAATAGTAAATGAACTACTGACAAGTGTAAACTGAGATTACTAATTTACTATGGTATTCAGAGGTGTGAAATATTATACCAGTCATCTTATACTATCAGTTACTATTAGGTTTATATACTATAGTAATATAACTTGAATTATATTATAAATGATATATTATGTGCATTACTACATGTACTGATAGTATAGTAATATAATATACTAACACTTGAATTATATGATAAATGATATATTACGTATATTACTGTATGTAATGATAGAAGGGTTTTGTACCTTTAAAAAACAGTCTGGCAAGAACCCTATATTATTTAATACATTGTGATTATATTTTACAATAAATCATTATAATTGGTTTTATTGTTTAGAAATGACGGAGATTCTTCAAGATGTTGTGAACTACAATCAACTTCAAGACAAAATAATACTTAATGCTTAAGTCTTGTTATAGAGTGTATACATGTGTGTTTGTTCAATAATACTAAATTGATGAAAGTTTGTGTTCAATGTTACATTTTATATTTCTAATGATGATATAATTATAGTAAAGATGATGTTTATCTTTTCATGATGTTGAGTGTACACTTATGATTAGATAATAGTAGAGTGTGAAATACATAACTAGATTAGGTAGTTTGGGTGTGTCATAGTATACTACACTTCCTATGATGGCTATTTCTAATATCACTGTTCATGAATCACTACCTTACTGGTGGATATAAAGATCAACTATTTGTTGATCACTAAATAAACCAGCATTTTGCACTGTTTTTGATCAGCAAACTTTATAACTGGCAAGTAAAAAAAAAATGCACACTGACCTAATTTAGCATTTAATTTTAAAAACTTGAGTATAATAATGTAAAGCTCAAACAGATAGTACTAGCTTCTATGAGTCATAGCAGACATATTGCATTGGTTCACAGAGTAGGTGAATACAGCCATTACCAAGAAAAAAAAAGAGAGTCATATGAAAGTGGAGGGACTTAGCAAAAAAGCTAAGTAATTGGATCACACTGATGTGTTTGGGTGATGCCACTAGGTCATATGGTAATGTAAGTCACAGGGCTGAACGATAAGAACAGCTAAAAATGTATGCTATGTATATATAACCATTGCATTGTGTTGCTTATGTAATCGAAAATTTGGAATTTACCGCCAATACTTATGTAACATTTTCGCGCATGTGCAATTTGCGTAGGGGTGTCAAGTAAGATATATCGTAAGTCTTTTCTTCCAGGAGATCTCATTAGCGTTACATTAATTCATAAGGAAACTACATTGTTGTTATCACTCATGTAGTACTAGTTATAATATATAATTATACTAGTTTGTCATAGCAATTTAAAAGAGAGATTAGTGGTTTCATGTTTACTTGATTATTCTCTGTGTGGGTATTGGCACTGTAGTTGTAGACTATCATTTATTATGCAATATATATAGTTTTACTATAATATTTATTATATATAATAATTATGCAAAACTATTGCTTAGGCTTAAATAATCACTCTGATCTTAGATGTTATTACTATTCTTTCTCATATACAGGGACTCTTATTGGACTCTATGCCTTGTTAAGAACGTTAAAAGATCTCCGAATTCTTAGCATATTAACATATACATAAGGAGTTCTCTTAGCCTGCTCAGTCCATTCTCAATATTATCATCATATATTTCATATGTATACATAAGGAGTTATCTTAGCCAACTCAGTCCCTTCTCCAGGTAGTCAAACACTTTTGAATTCTTCTTTTACCTTTTCTTTTGTCTTTTTGCCACTCAAGTTATAAAATTTCATAATTGTGATGTTTTTTTTTTCATTTGCTATAGTGAGATTTCTAATAGATTGCCTCACAAAGTTCCTTCAGGTAATTATATACAAAAGGTTTATTGATCATCCATATAATTTTGACATAATAATTATTATTATATATATGCTTGCTTCATTATTACAGTTATATAATAAGTAGAATTTTTAATCTTTTGATTGGAAGGTTCCTTTGTGTGTGCATTAAATTTATGCTTACGTGATTTTAATGTTTATTACTCATCACGACAAAACAGTAATAAACTGATATCTTACTATAATATATCTGCGGTGATGCAAAAACATTTTATCAATTCAGCAATTGAATGAATTGCAATACATGTACTATATATATTTCCCTGCAGTCCAATATGAAATTGTGTATTCAGGCTACTTGTGAATGTTGTTAATAGAGTATTGGCAGTTCTTATGTAAATTAATAGTAGGAATTATTAACGCATAAATTGCGATTACTATGGAATATATAATGAGTCATGTTGTGTATACTATCAGTTTACAATGTAACTGTGAATAACAACATTCTAGTACACAGAAAGGTAGAGGCACTAGCACTCGGCATTCAATCATACATAGTCAACAAAACAGTAATAAACTTGTGTATTATTATAACATGAAATATATCTGTCGTGATCCAAAAAGATTTTATCAATTCAGCAATTGAATGAATTGCAATACTATATATATTTCCCTGCAGTCCAATATGAAATTGTGTATTCAGGCTACTTGTGAATGTTGTTAATAGAGACTATGGAATATATAATGAGTCATGTTGTGTATACTATCAGTTTACAATGTAACTGTGAATAACAACATTCTAATACCAAAATAGCTTGGCTTAGATTTGACAAGACACATAGTACAAACACAATTTATAGTTGGATTAAAACCTTCGCTTCATGTCTCAAACAAATCTTTAAGTAATACAATTCACATGAAATGGTTTGGCTGCCCACACACTGCTGCCTTCAATAGATAGTCCATGTTTGTTCTCATGTGTATGAAGAACAGTATTATTAAGTTTCAGTTGAATCTAGATCTACTATTTTTGATGAATAAAGCAGAGACAACAGACAATTTGAGAGGGTTAAATTATGTGAATAAGATACTATGATAATTATTACATCTGATCATGCAGTAGGCAACAGTTGAAACACAAATCCATTTTGCAGTGATGCTTTTGCTGTAAGGAACCAGTTTAGCCAAATATGTATATATAACAGAATGAGAAAATATCTCCCATTCAACCAGCAGGTTCTATGCTTCATAATTATTATTGTGGTTGCCTATTTTAGTGAGGTAGTGATTTGTCCCTAAAATAGACAATATGCCAATATAACAACTCTTGTTTGAGGAGTACAGATAAAATTTAGGCAATCCACACCCTGATATTCGGTTGCATAAATTTCAACGCAATTTTTATTAGCTAAGATTTTTCCTGAGAGCGAATTGATACTGATTCTGGTTAAGTGATGTTTAAAAGTATTGGTTTGATCAATATTTACTATAGTAAATAATAGTACATGCCATGCATAATAAAGCATGGAAACAATCCATAGTAAGTAGTATCAACTACACCTAGTGGTTGATTTTGAAAACTTGATATTTGTGGAGTGGAACGAATATATACAACTTTTGTTTTTAACAGAAATTCATGTACATACTAAATAATTATTATGTGGTGTACTCAATGTTTTAATTAATTCCAAATACAAGTAACCTCTGTTGTACAGTTTATATGAGGTACAAGCTATTAAGATATCTATTTACTGTTTTATGAAAGGATATGCAGCCAGAAAAAACAGAATTCATTTTTTCACCTGATGATGCTTAATAATAATTATATCAGTTGCAATTATGTAATAAATTTTATTCTTTTCCAAATGCATACTTCAGAAATATAATTATACATCTACCAAGATAGACATGTATTGGTGCATTCTGAAGTAGGCCTATATGCAATATGAACTGACATAGCTAGTTGTGGTGGAATTCATTTCTTAGAGCATAAATTTTAATGCTGAATAATAGTGTACTAGTAGATGACAGCAGTACCATGTATTTTTAATGAGTTACCAACTTTCAGGAAATTTGTGTGTTCTTTTTATTCTTAAATTGGATATCAAACAGAGAGGATCATAGTTAGCTTTGCCTTCAAAATTTATATTTTTCCTTATGATTATGCTACAAGGTTTCATTTCATCGTGATCTATATTGACTAGTATATAAAGTACATGTCATAATAAAATATAGTCAATGTATAGAGCATAGTATGATACATGTACGTAGGTATAACCTGTGTTGTATTATTATCATGTGGTATCAAAATATTGCTTATTCCATAGAAATTAGTATGTACATGAATTTGTATTTATAATAAGAAATAAGGCTGCTTATTTTCTAAGCTATTGTAGCTGGATATGTTCTAAGCCATGGTGGCTGATTGTTATTTTTCAAAGCTAGAGTGGCTGCTTTGATATTTTCTAAGCCCTTTGTGACTATGTTTTATGAATTTTATAAGCCATTTGGCTGCTTGTTTGTTGTGTTCGTTTGTTAATTGTCTGGCATGCTAGGCACATGAATTTTCATGTAATTGCAAAATGAGGCATCTATTAGACTATATGATATGTACATCACCTAATGCCTTGTGTCTGTTAGCCTGTTCATACAGGCATATGAGATGTTTGATTCGGACCCTGCCAGCTGAGTTGGTAGAGCATCTGTCCGGAGTACAGAGTGTTGTGGGTTCGAATCCCACCTGAGGCAACTCTTATTTTCCTTTTTCCATTGCCTCAGGTGTCTTTCTTTCTTTCTTTCTTTCTTTCTTTCTACATCTCTGATAACATCATGTACATGTAAATGTAACAAGACCTATAGAGAAAAAATAGTATCCCTATGACTGCTTTGTGGTGTCCAGCATACAGTAATCATGGCTGACTTTATCATGCCTGAAACACATCAGCTTATTATAAATACTATGTAAGTCAAACAGAGAATAGACATTATCTGTAAGTGTAAGACAATGATAATCAATTTACAAATAATTGATATATACAAAAGACTGAACTGCATTGATGCATTTGTCATTAAATGATTTCATAACTTAAGCACTATTTCTGCAATCTCTATAAAAATATCATTCAAAAAAAACAATGGAAACAAGAATAAAAAAAACATTTCCAATAAAAATGAAAGAAGATGTAGGGATGTCAAAACCCAAAAAGCATGTGAACAAGGTTAGGTGGCTAACATATGACCCAAATTAAACAAGCCACTTTCATATAACCCTACATAAGTACAGCTCTTTGTATTTTATTATGACAAGCAATTGAAGCAATCTGTCATTCTAGACTGGATATGTCAATGTAAATCATGTAAATACTAAATAGACACAACCTTTTCAATTATTAATTAAGATTCCATCAATTGTCTCAATTTCCCTCTCGTGAATAATATCACAAACTGACAGTCTCTTCATGTAACTATTTGCTCAATTCAATATAAATCCACACCAATATTTAACAATAATACTGACAATAATAATTTTATAATAATTATAAATAATTATAACATGGTCACGATTGGTTACACATAGAAACATACCACAGACTACTCTACATCATTACCTAGCATGCGAAACGTTTAATCCGATAAAAGACAGCAGTTTCAGTTCTATATAGGAGAGACTCACAAACTTCATCACACCTCTCTGTACAAGCCCTAGTCACATGGAGTCACGTAATGTTTATTGGCATTTTGTGTGTGCCTCCATTCCAGTTTCTCTTGAAACTTTTGGTTGCCTATTCACTCTTTCCTGTATATCGGTGAGACAAGCTAACTATAATTTGCATCTCTGTTGTTGTAAGCAATTGCAATCACACAGAACTCTTGGGTGTGGCTGGTCAAACTGTTGTTGTTCAGGGTGTGGCTCGTTGCATCGCATCCGTTTAAAAATTGTCCATGCAATTCTAAATTATCAAATATATTTTTTACGTTGCATTATTATTGTTTTATTATCTTATTTTTTTATGTTTGCAGATTGAAGTCTAAATTGATGTTATGGCTTCCACAAAGCCAATTGATATAAATGCAGCCCGAACAGCCCTTCGGAAGAATTTCGACAAAATTATTGAATCTACCATAGATTCTTTTGACCCAGCAAGGAAACTTTTTGCAGCTCAAATACTTCCAGATGATGTTTATCTCAAGGTGTTGGATGAAAATGTAAACATGTCTACTCAGCGACGAATGCATCTAGTCCTTACCTCACTTCGTGGAGCTGTCACTTTGAATGGAAGAGCATTTGAAATTTTTTTGGATATTCTCAAAGAAGGAGATAGTGTTATTGGTAATAGTCTTGCTGAATCACTCATTAAAGACTATGAAGGTAGTTATATGAATATTAATTGTTACAGATTGTTAGTATAAAGCTACAGTTACTATAAGTTTCATACTTAGGATATTTTCTTATTCCACTTCCCAATGTACATCATACATAATTATATAAATAAATAACCACTTTGCGCATATGCTGTGCAAGGAAACAAACAAAAACATGCAATATGTAGTTGTCTGATTTATATTAGTACAGATAATAAAACATTATGGATGCATTCCTTCATCACAGACAGCAAATCCAGTGCAATCCTAAAGAAACATCAAGATGATGTTGTACAAGTATTACCAGTACAATCAACTGAGCTATTGGAGACGCTGCATGCTGAAGACATTATTACTTCAGAAACCAGAAATGAAGTAAAGGATAAAGGATCTGAAGCATTAGTACAAGCTATTGTTAAGACACTGGATGAGCATCCTGACAAACTACACTCAGTAGTGAAGATTCTCTTGTTAAGAGATGAAACAGTGTCTATAGGGGAAAAAATGAGGAAAGATTTAGGTGATGAATACTTTAATTATTATGACCGATATTCTACCAACTGCCTGCAATATGTACTTGTTAATCTCTTTGGTTATTTTTTAAATTAAAAGTCAGTGTTCTCATTTTTCAGTGAAATAATTAACAGTTTTGGACTATAATATCATTTTATATTTAACATTCGAAAAAAGACATAATTTCACATGTCAATAGCCTATTCATTCATAATCCTTTATAATTATTGTACTATTATATCTCTTTTTGATATAGCGTCAGAAGTTCAACACGATGCTAAACATTTGCAAACTTGCAACACCACTGAGCCTGTTTCGACAGATATCCTGAATCCCCCTACTGAAGGTGAGTGAGTGCTGTTTCATCAATCATGTCTATTTGCATACACTTTAGTCGATGATGAAAACCTATATAGTAACAAAAATTTGGAAGACTGCATTTTATTTTCAGACAGTATATACACAGTATTTAAAAAATAACAATTCTCATTAACAATTTCCTTTTTCTCAGTAGAAGAGAGTCCCGAAACAACAGAACTAATGAGCCAAGCTGAACAAGTGAAAGGTAGGCTTTGTCCTTTCAATCATTATAATTATAGCTTGAATTTGTTATTATATAATATCATTATATAATATTAACAAGAATGTATATTATGTTGCCGTGAAGAATACGAAGCTGAGATATCAATGATGTTTGGCTCAATGTTTTGAATACCTAACAGCTAAACAATAGTATTTAACATTTATATCTTGGAAGGTTTCAATTATTTGTGAACACAGTTTCTCATGACTGTTTTCTATAATAAAAATTATAATAATTGTTATCAATAATTTATCAGCCCAATTTTGCAATTTCGATAAAGATTGAATATTATATTCCACAACGAGCAATTACATACTCTTCTTCCATTCAGAAAGGTCAGTTACTATATACCGTCTGTCAAAGTAATTATGAAAGTTTTGATGGAATCAATGGTTGCAGCTTCTGCTCTGAGCTTTAAGGCACTCAGTACAGTTCTTCCAGGTCCTTGGATACCCCAGACCTCCACACTTTCGGTGTTTATTAATAACACAAGCTCTACACTTAATGACCAGTATATATTTGCTTCAGTACCCCAGCCCTTAGGACTGTTTGGTTATAATCCTGTTGTATCTCACGATCTGTAGCTGATCATTCAGATGCTATCTGATAGAAAGGCTGAAGCTTTTGTGGTAACTTATTTTTCCCTGGCAAACTCAATAAAAAATAGACTATTATACATACTGCAACTGCTTCTTGGTGACCCCAATGCTATCCAATCTTTGATCGGAGATTGGCAGGTTTTCTATGACAGTTTTGATGTAAAAATCTCTTTATCCACTATCAGAGAGTACGGTAGTACTCTCTATGTAGGGATGGCACGGAAAAAAAATGGCCGCCCATACATTTCAATTGCAAGTGATGAGCTGAAATCTCTGATAATATATACAGATAAGTTTTAATACACACATACCTATTCATATCTAGTGTTTTTATGACTACCAACACCTTCTAGATGGCCAAAAATTGTCGCTAAGGTAGAGAACCGGCGGGTAGCCAAACTGGCAAAATCTTCATCATATTAATAATAATATTTTTCAGACAAATCATTTTTTTGTTTGTTGAACTATCACATCGATTCTAGCACAATTCCTATTGCATACATAGTAGAATTCTGGTCTTAAAGTAGTAAGTGACTGACACTACTTCTTGTAGGATGGCAGACAGTGCTGTAAGTGAAATAGAGAATATACATCATCTGTAAGTGAAAGAGAATGATAATCAATACATAAATACAAAAAACTGACTTTTATTGATGAACAAATTTGAATGCATTTATTTTTGTATGATTCCATAGTGATATACGTATAGTATTTCTGTAATCTACAAAAAATATTCACACCATTCAGGAAAAAAACAATGGAAACAAGAATAATAAAAAACATTTTCAATAAAAATGAAAGAAGATGCAGGGATGTCAAAACCCAAAAAGCATGCAAACAAGGTTGGGAAGCTAACATAGGACACAAAATCACTTCCATATAACCCTACATAAGTACTTACACTGCTATAAAACAAAATACAAAGAGCTGTACTTATGTAGGGTTATATGGAAGTGATTTTGTGTCCTATGTTAGCTTCCCAAACTTGTTTGCATGCTTTTTGGGTTTTGACATCCCTGCATCTTCTTTCATTTTTATTGAAAATGTTTTTTATTTACAATATGATTCCTGCTGGTGTTCATGAAAATGTGTCTGCAATCACCAGTTGTTTTCCTGGCACATGAGAGATTGAGTACTCACAATGCAACATTGTAAGACGAAAAATCTGAACTCTCAATGGCAGTACTTCTAGTTGCTTAGAGCTAAACAATGGTCTGTATGTGTATTAAACTTTAATACTACCAAGAAGTCCATTGAATATTCACAGGCCCAGATGAAAGCTATCACTTCCTTTTCAATTTGTGCATAACGCACCTCAGTAGTGGTCATAGTCTTGATATTTGGTCACAGGTTTTGAATGTCCCAATGGCTGTTGTAGTAGCTAACACTGCCCCTAGTTTATAAGAGGATGCATTAGCCAAAACTGCAGTCTCATAGTTTGAGATTGAACAGAAATAAAGAGTGGCTAACAAGGAGAATCTGTTTGAACTTTTGGAATGCAATATTCTGTGCCTCTTCCCATAACACTGATTATTCTTGGTCAGTAACTGCTGAAGCAGTTGAGTTATATCCACCATTTTGGGCATGCATTTGGTTGGCCACTCAGAGGAAGCAGCATATTTCTAACACAATTCTTGGAGGTTCCATGGTTTTTTATATATTGTGCTAACTTTTTGTGAATGACTGATTCCCAGAGTGTTAAAACACCTGACACAAAACACCCACCTCACTTACTAAAAACTGACATTTCTGCTCATCGTAGGCATTTTTCATGCTCTACCCGTGATTTAACATGAACAAGGATGTCATCTATCATACACACAACTCCACTCACACCACATGGAAACACAGATGCTCTCCTTTGGTAGTGTGTAGGTGCAGACTTAATAACAAAACGTAGTGGATGCAAACAAAAATGGCCATAAGGAGTAATAAACATGTTCCACACCTGTTGAGGGATATCTTTCTCTCTTCACACTTCCATTAGGCTGGGTCAGATCCACACATATACCAACTTTATTACTCTTTGGGCACAGCAGACATGCCTGAGCAACAGTCTGTCAGTTCTGTCACTGGGACAATTACTCCAAATTCCTGCATGCGTTCTAGCTCTTTTTTCCCTGCCTTCATTAAAAGAATTGTAACACAACAAGGGGTTGAAAGAGCAGATGGTTGGACACCATCTTCCAATTTTATTGTATACTCTCCCTCTAGCTGTCCTAGTCCTTTGCTAGTTGACCAAGCAAGCTCTTGGAACTGCTTCACTACGTAGATGTCCCGTTACACCCCAACTTCAAGTCTTGGAAATTTTACCTCAAATCTACGCCTTCAAAGAGAGGCTGTTATTGCCAAGGCCCTTCAGATTCCTCTTAGCAGGTAACAGGGGAGGATTGCCAATAGACTTGTGGGTAGACTATCAAACAAGAGTCATTTCTGCATCTGTACGTATCTATGTGAAAAGCCAACTGGTGTATCACTGACTTTTAGCGTTTGCTTGATCTTTTGGGTTTTTTTTCCTAAGAAGACGTTGTCATATATATAATCATCAACAACTTGTGGAATGTTTCCTATCTTGCCAGATCTAAACATATTTGTGTAGTGTCCATGTTTGTGACATCGCCAGCAACAGTATATTCTTTGCTGGACAGTACTGAATTTCATGTGTAATACGATCACTTGGTCTGCCTTTGGGATTATCCATTCCTTTACGAACGATTTCTAATGGGACTGGTCCTTCATTTCCTTTCAAAAGAGCTTACTGCTGACTGTTTCTGCCTTGTAAATAATCACTTCTGCATCGCCTTGTAACTTCTCGGACAGCATGGCATTGCAGATTCCAACAACAATTCTCTATGCAAATTATTTGGTAATGTAACCCACCATCACAAAGTCCACAATGCTCTGTGAGACTATAATATTCATGGTGTTGTGATAAGTGTATATAATAATATTATGGTGTTGTGATAAAAGTGTATACTGATTCTCTAGATTCCTGCTTCCGATTATTTCAAATATACCAGTTCACTTTTTGAAAAAATCAGCTTCCAATTTATCTTGCACTTCATCATATTTTGCTTGATAAGCTGAATGAAGGTAAAATATCGTCAGCTTCATCTCCCAGGGAGTAGATTAAATTTGCATTTCCTCATTCTTTGTATTGAGCTTACACTTTTCTTAATCACTTGAAGCATAAGTTGAATTCAACAGGGCATAAAGCTGAGTAAATAGACAATGATACATATAACTGTAAATACATCTACATGCTGTGATGAACTTCAATCACCTGATCTCTTCTGCCAATACACCATTCGAAAGTGAGTGTAAGTATCTGATCATTCCAGAATGTTATAGTTACTAGATAGGTATTTGTTCTCTTGCCTGTACGCAGCGTCTGTTACTATAATTTATTATATATATAGCACACTGGACTCAGCAAACACAATCCACTAATCATTTTTCATACTTTCAGCACAGATGTCTGTTTGAAAAATATCCATAAATTACTCCCTAGGGTTCTGTCTCAAATAGCATGAATGGAATGGGAATTGCTGATTTTTCTCAATGTAGAATCAATCATATTCATGCAAACACAAACCAAACATCATTTCATTCTGGCAATAAGAGTGCACACTGGATCCCACTGTCTTGCTTCATCTATATAAATGTACCTCTAAGGCCCCAAAAATTGACACCTCTCAAAATGTAGTCTCTGCATGTAACCAACCATCCAGAAACATACATTTCTGAGGTGGGCCATTGCTAGATTATTAGTTATAAGACAGCAATATATAAAAAGGCTACTCAATATTAACACATGTCAAGCAAAATAGAATACATGATAACAGTACAATGGTACAAAATACGACATACTGTCATACTACACATATCCCTTCCATATGTGAGACAACTAGGCAGTTCTAGATTGTCAACTGGTCATGATAGGACTTCTTGGTGGAGGTGTTTCTTTCAGCTCTCAAGGTTGATGATTTTGGTTGATGTTGAGAACATGATAGTTTCTGCGTATATCTCCTGAAGGAGTGGTAATTCAATATCATATTCGTGTGTCTTGATCTTTTGTCATTGCTCACTCTTCTCTCTCTAAAGTTTTCAAAGCATGGTCAATCAGGCTTGAGAACAAAGTCTACTATGTGAAACTTTAAATAGAAGTGAAGTTATGTAAGATTAACCATCCTAAAGGTGTTTATAAACTGATGAAGCCCACAGAAAGACGAACACTCTCCATCCAATTAAGAAAGAGAATGCTGAGAGCATAACTAGAACCACTGATCTTGTCATCAAGAGGCCTAAGCTCTAACCACTACACACACCGTCTTCTTACAAAAAAGGGGTTCCTATCAATCTGGAATCTTTTTGGTGGGAATGACTAACTATATACACATACACATAGGTGTATGGAAGACCTAGTCTTTCAAAATTTGTTTGGGAAATCAAAGTTCTATTATACCCCTGCCTTAAAGTACCATCAGAATCCACATGGTGGTAATTTTCGCAAATCAACCTAAAAGACTACAATTTCCAATGTGGACCCTCGGCTAAAAGGAATTATGTGCCTGTAAGGACACTAATTACCTGTTCAAGAATACCCTATCTAGTAATCCATGACGGTTGTGAACCTAATGACTTCAGGAAAACGAGAACAATAAGGAGATGTGTGACTCATGATCACTTTGTTCTGAAGTGATCAATTCCAATTTTCTGCCATGGATGTCAGGCAGTTGCCAGCTGATCATTGCATGGTTACTTTCTTGTGACAATTTTCTTGGAGCATGTCAAACATCTCTGGATCTCTTCTTGTTTGTGTAATGAAATCTCTAGCCACCAGACACAGCATTGAGCACCCTCTTGGCACCATTGGATTCCTTGATTTCCATGATATATTTGCTAAATAGTATACTGCTGTAATGGTTTAGACACAACAATACGACTATTATACAATAATAAGTCATTACACATTTTCAGCATTCCTCATCTTCTAATATTGTATCAGCTCATCTTTAATCCTGTTTGTGCCTGGCAATTGTGAATTGTATAACTGTAGTACATGCAAGTGGGATCCACTTGTCAAGAAAATCTGTATCTGTATTTTGTAGTAACTGTTACGTCACTGACCACAACTAGTCACAAATATTTCAATATCTTCAATATGGTCATCAATCAACTTCAAAAGTGCTCAAGACAGTGCATCCTGCCATATTAAAATATCTACCAGGTTCATGGTTGATTGTATAGTCAAGTTGGCACTATAGAAGTTTGTGGTTTTTCTCAAATGAAAACATGCCTTCCTATCCCATATTCAGAAAACCTCTCTGAAACCAATGTAGTTGGCCCTTTTCGATTTAGGCATATTTCTTTTCTATGTCTGTCATTGTCATGAGGCATATGCTTCAGGTCTCCATTTGTTAGTGGATGATAGTTGAAGGATAACACCACGTAGATCATGGGAGGAGGCATCAGCAGAGGTCTCAGATGTAGGATGGCATATGGCTAACATTGTGGGGTTTACTATTTTCTGTTTGATGGATATGAATTGCCTTGCATTCAGTAGTGCTCTCTGTTTTTACCTTTTTCTGCAGTATTAAGGGGCAACGTACATGTCTGGAGGGATAGCAATAACTTTCCCTCATGTAATGAGTTTAATTAAAGGGGTTCTTTTTACCTTTGGGCAAATAACTAGGAGCTCTATTAGTTGATTGTACTTTTTCTAAGAATGCTGATTCAAGAACATTCCTCAAGCAAAGCACTGAGAGCTAAAAAGTCCTTGTTTTTGGCATTTGCAGCAAGAAGCTCTTTGGCTGAGCAGTCGCTTGTTTCAACAATCCTTTCCAAACCTCTAACATGTTCTGCTATTTACTTTAGAAAATCATGTTTAAATGGCTTCCCAGACCTGTGGTGTGGTTTCATTTTCAAGTCTATAGTACTGTTTGCTATCTCACTTGGATTGATTTTTCTATGTCAAGTAATCTATCCATTTGCGACATTCGGATAAAGTCGGGACTTGAACACCAACAACGAACCTATCTTGAATTATCTCTTCATTCATCCCCTGGAATTTACAAGTCTCAGCTAGGTTATACATTATAGCAGTATCATGTTCCAATGGTGTATCCTGTAGTTGGCTATATAACGATTGAACAAGCTCTTTCGAATATAATATTACGATGGATTTAAAGAATTCATCCAAATCTACTAACTCTATTATACATACCTTTTTTTCATCTGTCTGTCATTGCTCTCAATGAATAAACCTGAAGCATCTTTCAAAATTGTTTGTAGCATCTATTCTGTTGAGGCCATTCATCTGCTGCCATCTGACGCCATGTAAGATTGATGGGATTAATTGTTATAATTATATACAACATGATACAACAAAAGACTAATATTTGAAATGGCAATTCAATATTAACACATGTCAATCACGCATGCGTATAAGAACATAATTATTATCCCTGTAATGATAACAGACTATAGTATAAAATAATCAAAATCACAAACATTGTATAATGAAATTCTTTATCAAATATTTAATAGCATATTTATACTCCAATTGAGTCATCACAGCATTTCCCCAGCTCCACTACACAAAACTGGCATTGATAGCAATCGTGATATGCATCCAAATCTAACTTTGCCTTCCATTTTGGCTTATCTATTAATACCTTTAGGCCAGCTATAAACTGGTGTCTGCTAACCATTCTTTTGATATCTGGAACATAATAAAACAACGCTTTCACTGAAAGGTCTAGGGATAACTTCTATATAACTATAATGGCAATTTTTCAATAACTATTTCCTTGGCATTTGTCTAGCTAGTCAGTTCCTACATGTTGAGTGTATTTGTGTGCATGTGGAGTCTTGATGCCTAGATTGAATATAATATCATATAATTGTTTGTTGTATACCCATTGATCTTTGTTATTTCTTCTCAGTTTTAATGGGGAAATAGCATATTTAAGGTCGACACTGGTTGGCCACAGGCCCAATCTAATCAATCAATCTGGAATTCTAAGTGCAGCACAAATATAGTCAGGTGTACATCTACTTTAATATTAAAAGCTATTAAGCATTTACGTTTCAAGTTTATAATTATAAATAGAATTAAGATGGTTAAGACAAAAGAAAGTGGTTAGACTGGCAAGAGACGTCAGCGAGGCCACATCCACCATTAATAATTAAATAATAGGAAAGATTTTGTGATATGATATTAATTTTACTACTGGTACTTTGGTTGCTTTTATTCTTTTGGGTTTACCTTTAAAGTTGTAATTTTGGCTTGAAATTCCACTCTGGAGAGTTTGCAGTAGGTTAAAATTATACTCCAATCAATGTAATCATTCTGGCACTGATTGAGAGTAGGAAGTTGAAGTTTACTATGAGGTTGATCATAATCTGAATATATCGCTATTAGATAAACCAAGGCAATTCTGAATACTATTGAGATGTCCTCTCATCAAACCTACAGGAACCAGGTTGATAAACATATGTAGGGATTGTCTTCAATCTAGTTCTAGAAAAATCAGTTTGTTCATAACTCTGAGCTATCTTTACTGCTAATTTTAAACATTTAAAAGTCAAATTTTAGAAGAGATGTGAGAGAAATGAATGGGATCCCAAAGAAAAAAGATTATTACAAGTGAGGACAAATTAGACAAGTGGGGAATGTGAATACACAACAACAGGGAAAGGGGTTAGATGACACCTAAACTCTTTTGCTTGAGACTGCAGGTGAAAATTCTTGTTTTTATAAGCACACTTTGATTATTAAATAATCAAAGTGTGCTTATACAAACAAGAATTTATTAGCTAAACGAGGGAAGTCGTACAAACTTACCTTGCTACATTCTTTACGCATAGAATATGTTATTTCTGATAAGGCATCATTGTATGGAATCTTATGGTAGCAGTTGCATAGAAACAGTGTATGCTTCTGTGACAAAAAAAATCATTAGAAATGCAAGAATGAAATGTACTTAAGAAGTACTGTCTATGGCATCTTCATCTATAAACCGACTGGCAAAGTTAATGACAGTTCTGTAAACCCAAAACCAACTGCACCAGAAGATGAATGTATTAGCAGTCATTTAGTATAATTACAAGATTATGCATAAACTTTGCATGTGAATTAATTGTGTGCATAATTATACCTGTTAAGTATGTCTATCAATCTTAATGTACATTTCTTGTCTCAACTGCAGATTCTTCTTTGCAAACATCTAATTCAGTTACAGAAGTTATAATTCCCCTAACTGAAGAAGCCAAATTTGATGCAATGATTATAAAATTTGGCATTACAATGGAAAATGTTAAGTCGTTCATCTCGGCAAAAAATCCTCCCATTGAAAAATTAATAGCAATTCTCGGGTGGCCATATCGTGCATTGAAACCAAGGTTAAAGCAGTGTACGTCTGTCAATGAAGTTTTGGAGGTTATTGAAGACAAGTGTTCACTACTTAATCTTTCCTGCATGGAGGCAATTGCAAAACACTTTCAGATCAAAGAGGCACAAGATTGCATTACCAGTTACAATGATGCCTTATCTAAATTCTGCAAACATATTCGTCTTAGTCCATGCATTGGTAAACATTTCATCCAGTCCACATCTACAGAACCTCTCAAATGTGAAACAGTGAAATTTACTTTAGACTGGAAAGTAGACGAATACAGACTCAGTGATATAAGAGGCCTGCTGTGCAAAGCTTTTGAAGAGTTAGCTGATGAAGTCACAGTAGTTGATATGAAAACAGGAAATTCCATCATCCTGACTTGTTATTCATCTCACACTATCACAAGCCTACTAATCCTGAAGGCACAGCGAAATCTTTCCATCTTGACTGAAGAAGGTGTTATGAGTCTATCAATCGGATATTGTGTAGTCCTAGAATACACAGCAAAGATTGTAAGTTTATTTACTAAGAGCTGCCAAGTAGGATAAATACAAGATTAGGCCTGGCATAGCATAAATGAAGTTGCCCATGCTAAATCACAAGTTAGCGTAAATACAAGAGTAGGCCTTACTAATTTCATAGCATAATTATCTAATTTTATGAAACTAATAGTTGACTAAAAGCACATTACGTATAAAAAGCATTGTTAGACGAGTGTATTGATTTTATCATTCATGTACATGCAGACATCAATTGAAGAAGACTCGACACTAGATATGGAACACACATTAAAGGAAAACACAGCAGTTGACATTACTTGTGATGAACAGCATGAAGACAATGGTATAAGAACTATGTGTTTGACTGGACTATAAATTTTATGATTGACCATCATTAACATATTATAGATGTAGTATTGGATGTTCATGAAGAAAACAATGCCTCTATTAGTAGACTAATGTCTCGTGAACTAACTGTGACAAAGATAGAGGAGGGAATCACAACCACTGGAGGTGACTTGTGTGAGTATTTTGATAAGATCATTGATAATATAATTATATTGCACAAATATTGTATTTAAATACTATTCACTACAGCTGCCAGCAAAACGGCAACAGAATTGATCAATCAACTCACTGAACAGCTAAATGGTAAGTTTTGTTGAGTTATTTACATACTAATAACTCAATTGATTTTCATAATAGTTTACAAAGAAGAAAATAACATGCTAATAGCAGAAAAACATAAATTGGAGAGGAAATTAGAAGTTGAGAAAAAAATGTCAAAATCAAAATCCATGCAACTTCAATCAGGTTATTATGTGACAAAATATAAAACTGTGAAATTATAATTATTTATGGTTGATTTGGACTGAAATTTCCAACACAACTATTCTTGTTAGTACAACCATAATTTTTATTAGTTGCTAATTCAATATTTTCTCAAACCTGCTTCACACATTAGAAATTATTTATTTAAAAAGGCCAACATTGCAACCATAAGACATACATGCTAGTAACTGTGTAGTCCTCTTATTTGGCATTCTGCTTTATACTTTATGAGGATTGTAATAATATTTTTATTTTATTTTAGCTGAGAGTCCAAAAATAGAAACTGTGACCAGAACCACTGAGCAACAGGAAGGTAATTTCTTTATCATTGATATCAGAGTTCATTAATTGACACACAGACATATAAATAACATAATAAAATCATACATCTTAAAAGATACTGAAAAAACATCTATGTTTAGAATAACTAATTCAGCTTCAAATGCAATTTCTTTGAATAAGTATTTACATGCATTCCATAATTAGCAATAATTAGTGTAGAAATGTAATTACGAGAAAACACAGATGGCCATGTTTTTATGGCCCGTAGGGCCATCCCTATGATTGCTTTCCCACGGGTTCGATGTATGTTTATATATATATATATTATATATATTCTTGTGTCACTTGCGCGACTATGCGTTGTATACGTAGTTAAGGAAGTTGCGTCATTCCCGGGGGCTCGGTCAATTAATGGGCGTGGCGCGTAAAAGAACGCGCGTTTGAGCTACAGACCAGCCAGGAAGATTCAGAAAGGATGTAAAACTGCTAATAACTGTTGTATATAGCAGAGAAACAGTATAGATATTATGCAAGAATCTTTAACAAGTAAGTATGATAAGTTGTTGAGTTTCAGACACGAGGAAGTCATCATTTAGAACCTTGAAGGAGTACCTCAGTCAGTTCATCAGACATCTGTGTATTTAGACTGCAATTAGGCTTACACTTACGTATTCAGGCCCCAGGAGTACACAGAAAGGTAGAGACACTAGTGCCATCAGCAATGCTTAATACATAGTCATCACAAAGCAAATATAGGGATGTTTTTTTCTCTATATACACTTGTTAGATTTCACTTGCAACACACCAGTGATAAATACATTATAAATATTTTGGTTATTATTCGAAAGGAACATGGCCCAATTATATAGTCACATGTACAGATTACTAAAAGCATTATTATTACCTAGTTTGAGGCTTCTGCTAAGACTGATAGAGATAAAGCTTGAGTCTGGTACACCCTCGAGGAGTATATAGTAATAACAATATCTCCAGCTATAAACAACTTGTAAATCAACTTGAAAATAAACTTTCCACTTATTTACCATGAAATTTCCTGCTCCAAAAGCCCCACAGGAATTCATTTTATATTTACACTAGGGTGACTTTGAAACTACTAATTACAAACAATAGTGAATTTAATACTATTATTTATTACACATATACAGCTAAGAGTCAAAAACCAATAGAATCTATTACCAAACTCACCGAAGAGTTGAAAGGTAAGTTTTGTTGTTTTATTGCCATGCTAATTATAATTACTGACCTGCTCATTCCTTATGACATGAAAATGGCCAAACAACAGCTCAAAAACATGAGTCACATAAAAGTTTGGATGTACGAAAGAAAATTCCTGAGCAAACTTTGCCAGGTTAGTATTTACAAAAGGGCATAAAAATATTGCTAAGGAAGTTATGGTAGGCTCGTGACTACAAGTAAGTTAGTATTGTTATAGTTTATAATGGAATATACACTCGTCCTGCATTTGATAAACTACACAATTTGATCACAATAGTAATAGTAATTGTAGCATTTCCCTCATGACAGAAATTTATGTCTTTCCTTTACATGTCCAATTTTTTGTACTAAAATATCAGCTTTGAGAATGCAATCAACTACTTACTATAATGTATTGTAGATATATGAAAATGTAATGTTTAAAATTACATTTGGAAGCCTCTATAAATGTAATTTTCACCAGCAATAATGATTACAGTAATCCCTCATAATGCAAGTATAATCATAAAATATTTCTACAAGAAAATACTGTAATGTTGTTATAGTTCATTTAATGTACTAGGGATTATCCATTAAATGTATTCACCAAATGTAGGTATAATATCAGATGATCATGGAGGGATTAGTAGTTCTGAGAGTAGATTTGTACAAGAAAGGGGAACACACAAGATCAGTAATACTGGAGGTAAGAATTTTGGTAATTATTATGATTCAAAGCATAAAGAATTTATGAACTGAATGATAACTATTATTCGTTTCACTTATTATAATTATACAAATGTAGCTAAGAGTCCAAAATCTTTGGAACCTATTACCAAACTCACTGAAGAGCTGAAAGGTATAATTATGTTTCATATTTGAATTACGTAATAACTCACAACATTTTATAGTACATAAGGATCAAATCAACAAAATAACATCAGAAAAAAAAGAACTGAGTAAAAAATTGGAACTTGAGAAGAAGATCTCCACAATGAAAACTATACAAATTGAATCAGGTGATACTTATGTGTTTAGATTGTAATAAGCAATAAGACTTTAGTCACAGTTACTATTGTAGTATATAGTGTTTTTAAGAAGAGAATAAAATTATGAAAGATTGTACATTTGGAAATTATTATTTTCATTGAACACGTACAGGAAATCAGAAGTTACAAGCACTGAAGAACCAAAAATCACAAGTCAATGTGACAAGTGTAGCTGATACAGGTATAATTATAATGAAGATATAATATAATCTGCTAGTCCATGATTACATAAAACTATGTATAATTTTTTAATGCAGCTCCATTTCATAGTATAAAGTTAACTTGAATTAGATGATTTTATGAAGTATAATAATTGTTATAGAATATTTACTTTTTATGTTATAGATTATATGACAATTGCACATCCACCGTGTATAATAGCAATGAATAACTTCTCACAACACAAAACCAATGATGATTCCTGGTTCAGCCCTCCTTTTTATACAGCACCCAATGGATACAAGGCGCAATTAAGAATTGATGCTGTTGGTCATAGTAGTGCTAAAGGTACACATATATCTGCCTCTGTGTATCTTATGAAAAGTCAGAATGACGACAAGTTGAAATGGCCTTTCGAAGGTTTCATTAACTTGCAGCTTCTCAACTCCAAGGAGGATCGAAATCATGTCGAAAGAATCTTCAGTCACAATATGGCACCATCCTTTTGTTTAGACCGAGTGTCTATTGGAGACAGAGCAGCTGGAGGGATGTACTATCAACGATTCATTGCTCACAGTAATCTACACCACAACATTGATAAGAGCACACATTATCTTTGTGACAATACACTGTATTTTAAAGTTTCTAAAGTTACTATGTTAACAGGTAATATAAATTATTATAGAACAGTTTGTAAACCATTATAACAAGTTCAATTTAGATAAAGTACTTATAATTATGTCAGAGGTTTATATTCTGGGACACTCCAAAACTATTTAATGTTATTGTTACATTAGAATCTGACCTCTTGCCCCTCTAGACTGACTAAACAATCATTGAACTATTTATTAATGTAATTATTAGGCTGCTATAATTAGTTGTTGGTGTCTAAAGATAATCTGGTATAACTTATATAATTATAGAAAGTGTCCATTAAACTGGTTTGCTTAAACTGTAGCTAAAACAAGAATTCATTATTATTTTCCCATGTACCACTCCAGTGTACATATAAAACAATATTTATTTTTGTTACTGATTTGACAAGTAGGTAGTTAAGTTGATTTTTGTAACACTCACATATATTTCGGCTATCTATTTGTCATCATGTTCAGTGACAAATGCAGTACAGAATTGTTGATCATTATAGTATTTATGATAGTGGAAAATATACAACACATAATTAGACTGATATAGATCTGTGTTTATACATGCACAATATAATTATAAACAATTTACATAATTATTATACACTGCTGTTTATAATTTGGTAGCACATAGCAATGTTATCAAAAATTGAGCAAAACAAGACTTCTGATCATTGAATGTTTACTTCTCACATGAATACCTGATAGCGATCCATAAGTGTATTATAAAGTGTAAAGAGATATTCTTCTACCACACAATGTTTGAAAGTCCACTTCTGAAGAATTTAGTGTCAAATGAAACTCCTTACCTTCCCTATGTTGTTTAGGCTTTCTGGATAACAAAGTTTATGTGAAGTGAAAGATACTATTGTATTTTCAAATATTCAACAGGATAACAATTACAACTGATATAAGAATAATTATTATTCTATCAATATGCATGACATCCACTGTTGTACTGTATACTTGATTCATATTAAATGTAGATAATGATTATCAGTTAATAATTATTTTCTATATTTATATATACAGGTGAAACTGTTGACACACCAAGCTGGTATAATTCTCCTATCAGTGAATCCTCTCAACTCATTGCTCCGTGTCTACTAACCATGTCCAATTTCCATGAATACAAAAACATTAGTAGCAGATGGTGGAGCCCTGCATTTTACACATCAAAATGTGGATATCGCTTACAATTAGTTGTTGATCCTGATGGATCTGATAGTGCAAAAGGTACACACATATCTGCAGGTGTGTTCCTAACAAAAGGAGAGGATGATCTCAGTTTAGATTGGCCTTTCAAAATTGATGTTGCAATTAAACTCCTCAACTGGAGAGAGGACAATAGACATGTGGAGACGATTATTTCCTTCAATGATAGTACGCCATTTGACTGTCGAAACAGAATTACTGAAGATACCATAGCACCAAATGGTATGTTTGAACATCAGCTCATCTCCCATGCAGATCTACAATACAACAGTGACAAAAATACGAAGTATCTTCATCATGAGAGTCTATGTTTCCAGGTGTCACTACTACCAGGTAATGTTTTAACAAAAATTAAAAATTATTACTCATGTCATCTCATCTCATTTTTCTTACTTGATTATTTGAGTATTAAAATAAAACTCAACTGAAGCAAGAGTTACTTACATTTCTCATCCTCTATAACTAATTATCAATTTCGAGGACACTTGCATTGTGTATGTTGTAAAGAAGTTACAGGGGGTCAGCTCACAGATGAAGGGTTAATCAGCCTGGTGCATAAAATAATGCTACTGATACTAGTGCCATAGACAATGAGTGATCGCTACTGTAAAGTGATCATAGCGATACTTTATCTGAATCATTATAATTATCTTGTTCATACAGATTAATTTTATATTATAATCATAATAATTATTGTCATAAATGTACAAATAAATGATGATCATTTAATTGACTCACTGATAAAAAAAAATTGGTAATCAGTCATTATTGGACATTATTTCTAGTATCAGTATTGGTTATTTTTCAAATATGTGACTGATATTGTAATAACACCAATAAAATTAATATGTTTAAACCTCATAGAAAGCAATCATAGTGATGGTCACAATCAATTTTGAATGAAATTTAAAACTGAGCTACTGTAAAAAAAAAACATTGTGCGATCTACTGAATTCAGTCTCAATCCAATTTTGTAGCTGCATTTACTGTGCGAATTTGCTGTAATAATTAACAGTCATGCAGTGTCGTTGATTTACTATAAGAATAATAATCAGTGACTGTATGATTATTATTATAATACCTGTAACTTATTATAATAAGCAAAGTATGCTTCCATGTCAATTGTAATGACCAAAAGAAAATGGTATTTATGATCACATAATGACGAAAGGTAAATAGTATTTATGATCACAATAATTTGCATGCTTATGTAGCTAATAACCAAACAATGGTCTATCATAATATAGAAGATTATTGACAGTGATGTAATTATAGAGGTGTGCATTAGTTGGTATTGGCAATCATCAATGTTTGTATATAGTATCACGATTATCTTGACCAATTATGAGTGATTATCAAACTGCATGAAATCTGAACTTGGAAATGAGTGCAGTTTACTATAGTATAATATTTGTTTAATTGAGTAAATGACTAGTTCAGGATGCAATTATATCACAAGAGTGACACAACATTGACATTCCACTTTTGTGAACAATGATAATCATCACTGGTAAATAAATCCAACTGGAGTTCTGAGTACTATAATTATATCATTCAAGCTACTGGAACCTAATCTAGATATGCCTATATACCCATCACTCTACATATATGATTAGATAATAATCACAGCACACCACTGCTAAATAAATTCACCTCCGCTATGTGACTACTGGAGCCAGGTTGAGAACCCATGTAGAGAACGCCTTCTACAATACTTTGAAAAATATCAGCTGCATCATTCAAATACTAATAATAAATTTTGATAGTTGTAATAATAATTATTATATTCAACTGATTTAGAAATACTATCACAATAACATGACCAATCACATTGTTGTTAGTAAAAGCCTCCACAACAAAGCTCTATAGAGGAGATGTGCATGCTTGTCTAATTGTGATTTCTATATTCCATGTCTGTTTCCAAATATAATACTTCTGGCTCAAATCACTGGTGGTAATTGGTTTGTATTAATTACTTCTATATTCACATTTAAACTGTTTCTTTTATGAGCTATATATATTTGTGCAAGAAAAACAATCAAAACAAAATAGACATACTATAATGTACAGTGATCAATTCATTATGATGATGTATTAGAACTTTACAGTAATATCTTTTAATGTACTACTATAATAGATTCTTGTGAGTCATAATAATTGCACATCTCTTTTTCAATCTCTTCTTCATCTAATATAATGAGATTGGAGCCAGTAAATTCATACACATACAATACATGATAAATATGAAGGATAATATCAGCTGTAGTGTTAATATATTTATCCTCCCTGATTATCAGTAGCTTTGGATTCACAATCAGGAAATGCCACAAGTACATTTTAAGTACTAAGTGTTAATACTTATACCTTGTATATTTATATAGTACTGTGTAACATTTATAAACTCCTTCCTCAATTCTTTAATTTGTTACTTATCAATTTGATGTGAAATGCAAAATGTTGACAGATTTTTAGCTTGTGTTGTTAACCCTGAGCTTGTTTTTCAAAATTCGTCCTAACAAACCCTGAGGTCTCTGTTACAGATATCTTGGCCACTGTTCACTTTCTGTACTCTAAACTTGGCTCTTTTCTGACATAAAGTACTACATCTACAAACTTGCTTATCGTGACTTGAAAGACCCAAGCACTTTTAGGACTAATTCAAATGCATTGTTCTCCTCTTTTGACTGTAGCTGCAATCAAACAACCCCACTGCATGTTGGCAACAGCTATACAGATGATATCAGCTTTAACAGCAAGCGAAGTGTCTCAGCTACACACTAAATTGGGTGGGCAGGGTTACTGAATCCAGAAATTGCACAGGTGCACCCCCCACCCCACCCCATCGTAGTCTATATTTAGGGGAAAGGGAAGCCAAAAAATAATCTACCATTTTCATGGGCTTATCCTTGACAACTATTACAATCATTTTGAGTGCTTCGTAATGGTAGGAATGTACTCCTAACTGCATAGATGTGACATTTGACCCATACAGGAATGATGCATCAGTCCTCTAAGGGATTATTCTACAGACTGTATTAATATGATAATATGTATTCATGGTAGCAAACAGACATGTGGTCAACTATAGACTGATTCATGATAAAAGACAGCTGCTTTTAAATACTGTGGCTAACAGCTGTAGCAGCTGAAATGTAAAATCCAAAATGTTATATAACTTGAGTAAGAAGAATGGAGAAATAAATGACTATAATACATTGTAGTGCTGCCACGATATATCGACATATCACGATATAATAAGCCATGATACGATATGATATAACATTTTTTTATATCAATATGGTATACACATGCGCAGTTGAAAAAAACGGCGTCATGTTTGAACTAGTTAAAATCTTTTTCTTGCATGCACCTGAAAGAAGGTATCTATGTTGATTTTCTGCAAGTTTAAAGGTGTCTGCAGGTCTCTAAAACAATAACAAGCTTAATTCTGGAACATGGAAAGCAAAAGAGCCTTTGACTTCCTGAAAAGTGTGCGTTGCCCACGAGCAAGATGACGACCGAGGTAGGAATCTAGCCTTAGAAATTATAAGATTTTCTTACTTTATTTTAGTTTATAGTTGTATCTAATTAAGTTTAAAAGGTACAGCAAGTTTTAAGAGCAGAGGACAAAAAATAACATAACTGTAACTTTTGGTCAAAACATTTAATTATTATTAATATAAATGAATAATTAATTAAATTATATCGTGATATGCGATATATCGTGATATAAACATCACGACATACAATATAAAATTTTCTATATCGTGGCAGCACTAATAGATTGATGGGTTTTATAGCTAAGAAAGCAGCAGTCTGACTTTATGACAGGTCATAAAGTAATCATAAGAATATCTTTTCTTTATGTACATGTATCGTGTTTTATATATTTTGTATTCAGTATGAATAGTATAAAAATAATTATTGCTTCACTGAATGAATGATGAACACTCTTTCAATAAACAAGATGACAATATTAATACTTCACTTAGTACATGTACAAGTACTAGTCTTATACTTAAATCTTGAAGTACATGTACATGTATACCTCCATATTAATACTTTACTTAGTACATGTACAAGTACTAGTCTTATACTTAAATCTTGAAGTACATGTACATGTATACCTCCATATTAATACTACATGTACAAGTACTAGTCTTACACTTAAATCTTGAAGTACATGTACATGTATACATCCATATTAATACTTTACTTAGTACATGCATAAGTACTAGTCTTACACTTAAATCTTGTAGTACATGTACATGTATACCTCCATATTAATACTTTACTTGGTACATGTACAAGTACTAGTCTTACACTTAAATCTTGAAGTACATGTACATGTATACCTCCATATTAATACTACATGCACAAGTACTAGTCTTACACTTAAATCTTGAAGTACATGTACATGTATACCTCCATATTAATACTTTACTTAGTACATGTACAAGTACTAGTCTTACACTTAAATCTTGAAGTACATGTACATGTATACCTCCATATTAATACTTTACTTAGTACATGCATAAGTACTAGTCTTACACTTAAATCTTGTAGTACATGTACATGTATACCTCCATATTAATACTTTACTTGGTACATGTACAAGTACTAGTCTTACACTTAAATCTTGAAGTACATGTACATGTATACCTCCATATTAATACTTTACTTAGTACAATGTACATGTACAAGTACTAGTCTTACACTTAAATCTTGAAGTACATGTACATGTATACCTCCATATTAATACTTTACTTAGTACATGTACAAGTACTAGTCTTATACTTAAATCTTGAAGTACATGTACATGTATACCTCCATATTAATACTTTACTTAGTACATGTACAAGTACTAGTCTTACACTTAAATCTTGAAGTACATGTGCATGTATACCTCCATATTAATACTTTACTTAGTACATGTACAAGTACTGGTGTTATACTTAAATCTTGAAGTACATGTACATGTATACCTCCATATTAATACTTTACTTAGTACATGTACAAGTACTAGTCTTACACTTAAATCTTGAAGTACATGTACATGTATACCTCCATATTAATCAATCACTTATATACATTACATTTTTGTGTACATGTTATTAAAGAGACACATATAAACACCACCTCCTAATCAAATCAATATAGTACATAATTATACTATATTGAAATATAAATAGCATAAAGTATAATTATAAGTTCATCAGATATCATCTACTTATGGATTATTGTCATTAACAATAAACTTACAAAGATAACAATCTATCAGTAACAGCAGCTAGGTTAAAATACAGAATAGTGTTGATAATCAAACAATAATTGTTAATATATATAATATTATTGAAATGTCATATAATCAACTGAAGCAATTGCAGTTGAGAATAATCTTCATTTTATATCTACAGGTCCTACATGTATAGTACCAGATTGGTATCCTCCCATAATTACAAAGTCATCATATTCCCTTCCACCATTAATAATCAACATGATGAATTTCTCAACACACAAGAAATCTAACGAGATCTGGTATAGTCCCCCTTTCTATACCAGTACTGATGGATACAAGTTACAAATGAAGGTTTATGCAAACGGAAATCGGAAAGGAAAAGGAACACATGTTTCCTTGTTTGTGTGTCTGATGAAAGGAGAACACGATCAATACCTACAATGGCCATTCAAAGGTGAAATTTCTATTCAAATGCTGAACTGGAGGGAAGATAATCAACACAAGGAGAAGATTATATCATTCAATGATAGGGCTGACATCAAATGTCGATCAAAAGCAATCAAAGGAGAAAGAGGAGAAGGATTGGGTTATCACCAGTTCATAAGTATTGCTGATCTTGAGTATGATCCGAAGAAAAATTGTGCATATCTACAGGAGGACACTCTATGTATTAAAATACCCAAAATCACCTTATTAACAGGTAATATGATTGTGTTATGTATTCCTGTACAGATCACTGTATGACTTATTATTTCACATGATTAGGGCTTTATAAAGTATATTTCACTTCATACATAAACACAACTACATTGTATTTGTTATAGACTAATTATAATACTATCGTAAAAAAAAATGGAGTAAATTAATAACATTACTCTCTTTTTATAACTACAATATACATGTAGATAATCAGGTTAGCATTCAGTGCCTCCAATTACATGGATTTTTCACTAATTATATGAAATTATCCGTATAATAATATGGATCACAGAACATTACACTACAAGTACAGAAAGTGCATGTGCTTTGACTAAAAACATGGAGTGTCTTTCAGTAGCAGCTCAGATCTAGTAAAGCCTATAGTAGTGAGTCTACAGCTAGTAGTGTTACAGTTAGTGATACTAACGTCAGTGTACCTGCTAGAGAAAAAAACTAAAATTTCAACTAAACCAACCAGTTGTTCTGGACCAGTTGTACTGAATAACTGAGTGTATATATATATGTTATTCATCATGTTTTTATTTTTGAAAATACATGTACGTAAAGTTTCATAACAATACTTAAGATTATAAACACTAAGAGTAATTTCTAGTTGGAGGCACTGAGCTATGACAATGGGTCTTAATGTAATAACTTATTTAGCTAGTAGGCAAAACCTGAATAGGTAAAAATGGAGTAAGCAAACCCTGAAGATACCTATCTAACATAAGCAGGCTTTCACAAAATTAAAGTACATGTGTGTATAAGAGGATATTACATCATCCCCTAAAGGAATATATCTTGTATGTAGTATGATTAACAAGTTATGTTGAATGAACTACAAAATATTTAAGTGTAGTACTTGTATAACACTAATGATATAACAATGATATTAAATACAATGTTGTATATGGTATGACTATGGAATTGTGAGGTTATGCTCTACTATATAGTCACAATGTAGTCAGGTGTGTGACCTCATCTTTATGTACAAGGGAAGTACATATACATGTACATGTACATTGTACATTAGTTGTCTTGTTGCAAAACGTTTGATCATAAGAAGTGACATACATGTACATATGACATTTGCTGATAATATATATTATTGATATAATGATTGTGTGAAAATATATACCTAATATATGAGATACTATTACAGTTTTGTAGATTGTAGAAATGTGTTTACTAGTGTACTAGCAGACTACTGAACCACACACTAATTATATATGCTTCAGACATACCCAAAGTGATATAAGTACACTTTATTAGTACATACATACAATATGTACTTTCCCTAACCCTTCATCTATGCAAGAGTCAGGTCATGTCACTGACTAAAAATACATTGTATGTACACACTTTAATAATCACAATTTAAGACTAAGACCTTAGGCTAACACTAATTTTCATGAAAACTGAATAAAAATTTTGTGTATTTTGTATAGTGTGTTTGTATAGTACATGTATATATATATTATAACATTCAGTTGCATTACAGAACATATAGAAATGGAATCAATACATGTAATACATGTAGATTAAAAATTTAAAATATCAATTTATATCGTGTTACTATGTTGTTACTGTATTTGCAGGTTTTTAAGTGTATGCGCTTATTGACAAAAGCGATAAGAAATATGCATAAAAATTTTAGTATGTGTTTAATGTGCTTCAACGCTTCCACATTCTCACTCACGCCCACATTAGTGCACATGATGTTTCTATATTAGAAAAGTGTCCTTGGTGCTTGTGAACAACATGTTTGCTTCCTTTATTACTTTTGTGTATCTTTTCCTAGGAGTACCGCACATGCGATCACTCCCACAAAATTAATTAATAATAATTATAATGTAAATTAATTATTAATAATATGATGCATGCACTTAAATGTCAGCTAAAATACCAGTAACCAGTATGTACTTATTTGCAAATATGTGCTACAAACCAAGCATGTGCTTAAAAACCTCCAAATATTGTTATACAAACTGTATTTATCAGTTTATAATTTATAACTTCCAGTATGCTGACAAAGATCTTAACTACAATAATAGAGTTATCACACATGTACATGTAGTAATGGCATGCAGGTTATAAGCACTTATGGAATGTACATATGTAGTCTATTTTACCCAATATGTTTCATATCATCTTGTGGACTCGGTCATATCACCACCATGTTATATTTCAACAATAGGCCACACACCCATTCCATAACTATAATGTAAAACTGATGTGATAAAATGTGACTAATATAATAAGATACACTTACACATTTCGCATAGACTTCATTATCTCAATCCAGAGAGACACAAGCTGATATCAGTATTATTATAAATACTATTATAATAATTAGCTATATTATAAATACTGATAATAATATTATATAGTGTTACTTAGTTATTATTCTGATAATAGACTAGCTTTATAAAATTATATCTATTACAATTTGTATTATGTAAATTCAAATTATTCAGTTCAGATATGCATCTCTCCTATTGAGAGGATTAATATTCATAATACCAACATCAAGTTGTCATCGTATTAAAGTTTTGCTAATGGATTGTAATGTGACTATGTTTTAAAACCAACATAATGATTGTTTAAAAGCTTCATGTTAAGCCAAGCATGTAATAATTGGAGTATATATGGTATTACACTATGTACATACACACTATGGTTCAGTGATCATGCCCTGACTAACATACTGCCCCTAATGACTAGTAATTCTCTCATCGTCTCACATTTCTGTCATTTTCTATATACACTGTACATAAAGGAAGCCCACTAAATGTGATATCCATTTCCCTGGATATCAAATATTATGAAATGCGAGTGTTTAAAGGTCATGTGATCAAATTATCATAACCTATAAGACTGTTTATCACAGAGCCATACAGCTATCAGATATGTTGGTAGAGGTGTATTGGTGCTCATTGGTTAACATGCTATGAGAAAATGGTAAATGTGGATTAATATAAGCTGAAGATAGATTTTGATATCCAATTATTTGAGAAAAAACTAGTTATATACTGAGAGGGAAATAATCCTCATGATAAACATGTTGTCACTATCAAAAAAGATGTTATTATAATATTATACACATGTGTTTAACATGTATGTGTGGATAAATCATGATAAAGGATGTAGTATGTACTTAATTAAAAACATGTGATTAACAAGTAACAGTACTAACCATGCAACCAGTATACCGTAGATCGGGAAATTTTCGTCCTGAAAAAATTTTCGTCGATCACCTTCAACGACGAAAATTAAACAAGCGAAATATTTTCTTCGACGAATAATTAGAGTAAGTTTATTCATACGTGTACGTACATGTCAGCGAGTAGTGTCCAGTGCTAACTACTGTTTGAGAAGATGGCTCTACTACGATATATGAAGCCTGTTGATTGTCTTCCACTTCCCAAGGGACCACTCACGTCTTCTATATCTGCCCAGGCGATAGTAGAGTCTTTGATTACCGCTACAGCATACATGTCTGTTGCATTACCATGCTCCCGTTGACACTCCAGCTCCTCAACTGCATCCCAAAGATCTCTGTATATGTGATACCCTCTGACACAGGACTCCTTCTGAAACGTCTCCATACTCTTTTGACAAGTAACTCTTCATGAAACGTGGGAAGAAACATTGAAATTCTTACGCATAATGTTTACGTACGTATGTAAAATTTCGCCCTACACTAATTTTCGTCGAATGATCATAGCAACGAAAATAAAACCACATGAAAATTTAACCGGCGAAAAATTTTACCAGCGAAAATTTCCCAATCAACGGTATATGATATTAGTATTGATATCAGGACATTCAAACACAAAAGAGTTTTAAAGGTAAATAAACAGTCTGATTTGATACTTTTATATTGTACATGTACATGGATACTACGTATTAAACTATTAATATATATATCTTGTTATATCTCAATTAAGACTTTACAATAGTTTAGAAAATAATTATTACAATACACAAATTATGTTCTTATCTGGTCAACATAATTATTACTGTAGAAATCAAACTATATAGTCCCTTTGTAGTAACATGATATTCTTACACATATTATGAAAATTGAATAACTAGTACATCACCTTTTAGCTCATGAATTATTCTTGAGGGATGTGGGTAACATACATACATGTACATGTAATATGCATTTAGTAAAGCTATACCTTTTGAATGTGAAAATGTACATTCAAAGGTCAGTATATATGAACAAAGATTACAACCTTTGTTCATATATTTACCCTGGTCCCAATACAAGCACATTATATCCACCAACTTGTAGTACATGAAGACTTCTTATATCCCACAAAATGAAGGTTTCACAAATTGAAGTATTAAGTAAATACTGATTACATCATCCTGTACAGAAATATATCTTGTTTATAGTATGGTTAACAAGTTCTGTTCAATTGTGTTACAATAATATAGCAGTTGTGTTCCACTGTAATTATAGAAACAATGCCAGGAGCAAAGAAAAGATTCTTTGACTTTGTATACACATCAATAGACGTTTATATTATAGCTGTACATGTATAAACACATGTACAAGTACATGTGGACATGAAACATAATTCATACATGTACATGTACATTGTGTACATGTATAATGTAACATGACATGTGTACATACATGTACATGTTTAATGTAAAAGTACATGTGTACATGTACATGTATAATGTAAAAGACATGTGTACATACATGATGTTATCTGAGATGAAACAAAGAAAGAAAGAAAGAAAGAAAGACACCACGCAATGGAAAAATGAAAAATGAGAGTTGCCTCAGTTGGGATTCGAACCCATGACACTCTACACTCCAGACAGATGCTCTACCAACTGAGCTACCAAAGCAGCTCAGCTGGCAGTGTCCGAATCAAACATCTCATATGCCTGTATACATGTACATGTATAATGTAAAATGACATGTGTACATACATGTAGATGTTTAATGTAAAAGTACATGTGTACATGTACATGTATAATGTAAAAAGACATGTGTAGATACATGTACATGTATAATGTAAAATGACAAGTGTACATACATGTACAGGTTTAATGTAAAAGCACATGTGTACATGTACATGTATAATGTAAAAGGACATGTGTACATACACACACCAGACAACTCATAGCAGTCTGATTTGATTCTTTTATATTGTACATGTACATGGATACACACAAAATAGACGTTTATATAGCTGTACATATATAAACACATGTACAAGTACATGTACCTGTTCTCACTGGCGTATGAGATGTTTGATTCAGGCCCTGCCAGCTGAGCTGCCTTGGTAGCTCAGTTGGTAGTGCATCTGTCTGGAATACAGAGTGTCGTGGGTTCGAATCCCACCTGAGGCAACTCTCATTTTTTCATTTTTCCATTGCCTCAGGTGTCTTTCTTTCTTTCTTTCTTTCTTTCTTTCTTTCTACATCTCTGATAACATCATGAAACATAATTCATACATGTACATGTAATAATGTAAAAAAACATGTGTACATACATGTACATGTACATGTACATGTATAATGTAAAAGGACATGTGTACATACATGTACATGTATAATGTAAAAGGACATGTGTACAAACATGTACATGTACATGTATAATGTAAAAGGACATGTGTACATACACATGTACATGTACCTGTACAATGTAAAAAGACATGTGTACATGTAATTATAGACAAAACAATGTTTGTTGAGATTTATAGTTATTAAGACACACATTACCTTCAGTACATGTACAGATAGTCATGAGTGATGAACCTCAAAATATGTACAGTACATGTACACATCTAGTCATATGATATTTTGATGACATTACAACATGCACATGTACATGTACATGTACATGTACTTGAATTTAAAGATATATACATGCATTAGGCTGATAGTTTTAAAAATGTGTAATTACCATGACTCTATAGCATAGCTGGAAGGTGTTTTGGACTGAATGATGCCAAATTAAAATCAGGACTTTTCAAAAAAACAATGTTTATAAAATGTAACAATAATCTAATTCAATAAAAACATCTTTTTTGTGTTGTTTATTTACAAATGTGCTTAAAATTATACTTGAAGCAATTTCAGGGTGCTTCACCTTGTGCTCAAAGCACTCCCACCTGTTCAACTACATGAGCAGTTCACAACTTCAAGCACTTAACTGTATACTTCAGATTATACTTGAGCACTTTCTGAAGTGCTTCACCCTACATGTATGTCTGTCTCAAACTACTTGATATAACTTATACAACATATTACTACATATGAATATACTGATTATTAATAATTATATAAATTTTGATAATAATACCATGTAGAGTTATTCTTAGCTGTCTCAAGATATCATGTCAACTACATATACATGTACATGTGTATCATTAACTTACATGTACAATATCAACGCTTTGTGAATTATAATTATAATTATTACTAGTGTAATGAAAATTATATACAATCATGTGACATGTCATGTGATACATAAACATCAATTTTAATGTGGCGCTTCAGAGCACAAATTAAAAGTCTCATTTAGAAATGACATTACACTCTGTATTATGTAAACTCAAATTGTTAGTTCAGATATACATCTCTCCTATTGAGAAGATTAATGCAAGGTTCTAGCTAAAGAGTTGAAGAGAGGTGTTGCACTACTCTATGCAATGTCATTTCCCTTTGACATGATCAAAGGAATGCAATTTGATTTTTGTGCCAGCACCACTATGTTGAAAACACTAAAATACTGGAATATACCGAATCATTGAATACAACCAAATAGAGCTTACTATAGAAAACATCTAATAGTAAACATTTGATAAACATTACATTTGATCAGTTCACAAACATGGTGTGAATGTATCCACTATTCCTGTTGGTGTTGTTTTCATCAGACCACTGTTTGGGCCAATATATAATCATAATAAATATTTACAAAGACCATTGGGAAATACAGGGGGAAATCACTGCACATCAGTAGCTAATAGTAATGGGAAGTCAAAATATATGAGTAATCTATTAGATACTAATTTTGTTTTGTCTGTGTTTATAGCTTGGTCACAAGCAGATGTCTACTTCTACTTACTATAAAATAAAGTTTGCAAAAACATCATGTTAGCTCAGAAATCTCTTTGTAAACATTATTTAAAATAATTATAATTATATATTGACCCAAAACTACATGTACATGGTCCAGTAACCATACATGTACATGTATAAACCACAAATTGAATACAACTGCTGAAACTTTATTCACTGCCAGCTGTAAGTCATGTATTGTGCACATGCAGCTACTGTTGGATCACTTACACCTAATCAGTCACATGTAGCAAGTAATATACAAACAAAGTGACACTTATATACATGTACATGTGACTTGTATCAACATTTACATGTATACACTACCAGTACAACATCAATACTAAACACCCATACATGTACATGTATATCCAGTGTGTACATGTATTACTATATATAATATTAAACACTACCTGTACAATATCAATACTAAACACCTATACATGTACATGTATATCTAGTGTGTACATGTATTACTATATATAATATTAAACACTACCTGTACAATATCAATACTAAACACCTTTACATGTACATGTATATCCAGTGTGTACATGTATTACTATATATAATATTAAACACTACCTGTAAAATATCAATACTAAACACCTATACATGTACATGTATATCCAATCCAGTATGTACATGCACAAGTATTACTATATATGTACATGTACTATTAAACACTAGTTTACTTTAGACATAAGGCTAATATCATAAGGTACATGTACATGTGTATTAGAAAAAATAATAAAATAAAATAAGTCTGCATGGACTATGAATGGGGATTGAACCATGGAACTTCTGGTATCTAGTCAGGCACTTTTACGCCACCAGATACCTTGATGGCAGAAGAGCATAGCATTGTACTAATTCCAAAGCTAGCTTCAAAACCAGCTGTTTCTATCTTCTCAAATATCGAACTGGACTATAAGCTGATGAACAGTAGACTAACCAGCAGAACCAACCCTCACTTAGCATGTCTGTAACATCATTTATATTAATATCAATCTTTGATTATATCTACATGATCTCATCATGAAGAGGTCAATACAAATACAATACATGTACATAATAAATGAGGATTAAAAATATGAATGATAAATACCAGCTTCTTTTAAATAGTTGAGAGGTTATTTAAATGATGTCACAATATTTCATACTCTGGGATATACCAGATATTCTTCATGAAATGAGTGGTAAAAGAAAGCTTGATTCTATTGTATTATGTGGAAACAGAATAGTTGTAATCATATATACCTAGTATGTTATTCAACTACACTTAGGAACTACCAGACTAAAGGGTTTTATCAACATTATATTACCAGTAGTAGAACACAACAAGTACATGTAATGGATACTGTTATTATTGTTTTGTATAGTAGTTTACCACTCAAAATATCAGACTCACAGTGTGACACAGTTTACTTTTTATGTATTATCATGTAAATGATGTAATCAAATAACCTCTAATAGGATATATTATTCAATTACATGTACTTTATATAATACATGTATATATAGTTACTTCATTATCATATGTAATATAATTTTCATATCCTAAAGTTATATCATCATAATGTACATAGGTATAATTATCAATTAGATATGAATATAAAACATCTTTAATAATCATCAACATTATAATTTTGTATAAAACACACATGTAGTAGCTTTATTTGGTAAATATGTACATGTGATTAGCTACTAATATGTAAATACAAGTAACATGTTTCCATAGTAACCATGTATTTATGATAACAATGTATAATTTACTCATCCTATCATAACGTACTCTATCTGATAATAGTGAACATTTAATATAATATTATGTACTCCTAAACACTTGATGGGTTGATATGAATGAATATTTTGTGATATTGTACATGTACATGTAAATGTAAATGTATTGTAGTGCAGATCTATTGAATAATTACTGTACAGTATAGTGATGTTTTATTGACATACATGTACATGCACATTTACATGTACATGTACAATTATACATGTACAATGTACATGTACATGTACTGTAGTTACTAGAGCTGGATTAATTTCATTTCATTTTTCAGAAACAACGGGATGACAATTTAAGCAAATTTAAAAATCTTTTGTGTATTTATAAATTAACTAGTATAGTGTGTAATACAGATGTCAAACACTCCTACATATCATTGAACAGTTTATTCATACATGGGCTACTGTTATATATAGGTACTAACCTCCTTCCATTATGATTAGCTTAGTCATCTACGAGGACATCAGTATCCTATTTGTGTCAAAAAAGAGAATCTAGTTTCTTTATTAGAGATCTGTGTGTGTGGAAGTAGCAAAATGTACATACATGTACATGTAGCAAGTTTCTATAGCCCAGTTGCTATGACAAATATATGGCTACTAATATTATTAGCAAACATATACATGTACACTATATTCGTGATAACAATGTTCAAATGTACTGATCCTTTGTGTAGTATGGGATAATATTATAATATATTTATTACAAAATCAATTATAAAACATTTATTGGATGATTTAAGATAAATATTCATAAATATTGGATGTTGTATGTAGACTATGTACTAAAATAATTATTATGTACTAGTGTGTCATCCATGATGTAGCAGTGTATCAATGACACATGAGAGCATAGTACATGACACTACATAATGCATGACACACCATTACATAATAAATGATACATCAGTACATAATAGATGACACACCAGTACATAACAGATGACACACCAGTACAGAATAGATGACACTCCAGTACATAACAGATGACATACCAGTACATAACAGATGACACACCAGTACATAACAGATGACAGATGACACACCAGTACATAACAGATGACACACCAGTACAGAATAGATGACACTCCAGTACATAACAGATGACGCACCAGTACATAACAGATGACACACCAGTACATAACAGATGACACACCAGTACATAACAGATGACACACCAGTATATAACAGATGACACTCCAGTACATAACAGATGACATACCAGTACATAACAGATGACACACCAGTACAGAATAGATGACACACCAGTACATAACAGATGACACTCCAGTACATAACAGATGACACTCCAGTACATAACAGAACACACCAGTACATAACAGATGACACACCAGTACATAACAGATGACATACCAGTACATAACAGATGACACACCAGTACATAACAGATGACACTCCAGTACATAACAGATGACATACCAGTACATAACAGATGACACACCAGTACAGAATAGATGACACACCAGTACATAACAGATGACATACCAGTACATATTAGATGATATAATAACAATTATACACTTGTTAAACACATGAAATAATATTAGATGTTATTATGATACTATACTACAATAGTATGATATAAACCCTACCCCTGTCAGGATATATACATGAAACATGAACCTGATTATACATGTTACACTGTGTACATGTAATTGAATACTCAAGTACAAATACATGATGTATGTGACACAATTAATAACACCTGATATTAATAACAAAACATTTTAAATCCCAATTATACACCCATTATCAAAGGGACACAAACATCATGTTTCATAAGCACTTGTAGTGAGTGACACATGATAAATGTTGACAGAATGATGACATTCTACAATTAACAGGTCTATTCTTTACAAAATAAGGAATGAATCCATAAACCATTACAAAACTTCAGGAAAGGAATAACATTTCCACTTCATTTCCATGCTATATGTACAAAACAGATATAGCATACGTACACATGTACACATGTAATATATTGATACTGTGATGACACCATACCATCAATAACAATATATTACATGTGGAGATCAGAGGTACATGTATGATATAACAATTACATACAATATCCACATACTATAATTGTAATTAACTAGTATATTAATAATTATTGTTATGCTAGTTATTAAACTATACATAAAAGTATAGTATATTAAACATATCTATTATATACAACACTCACATAATTATTATAATTACACATTCCTGATCAGTTATATTGTGACCACTTCTTTTCATGATATACTATTCAAATATATTTACACATTACTAATAATAGTATAGTTACTATACCTCATGAAGATATTATAATTATGTAAATTAATTTTATGTATTAACTATTATATTTATTATCATAGGTACTGATATACCAATCTGGTATATCCCTCCTGAGACTCAGTCCCCACACCTCCTCCCTCCATGTGCAATTACAATGTTCAACTACAATGAACACAAGAGAGTTGGTGACCAGTGGCTTAGTATACCTTTTTACTCCACAACAAATGGATATAAATTACAGCTATGTGTTAACGCTAATGGTGCTCTTGATGGTATAAATACACACCTAAGTGTAGGTGTACGTCTCATGAAGGGGGAGTATGATGAGACTTTGAACTGGCCATTGAATAGTGAGATTACTATTCAATTGCTAAACTGGAGGGAGGATAAGGCACATGTGGAAACGATCGTTGACCACTACAATGCACCAATAGCATATCGTACAAGAGTAATAGATGAAGGTACAGCACCAGGTTCACGGCTTGAACCTCAAGTCATTCCTCACAAGGATTTAGAGTATAATGCTGATAACAACACAGAATACCTTCATAACGACACACTATGTTTCAGAGTGCCTAAAGTTATCATACATACAGGTAATAAAACATAGTGTATATTATATAACATTACATACATGTATACATATAGACCCTTTGTAGTAACATGATATTATTACACACATTATTAAAATTACATAACTAGTACATCACATGTTTGATAATAATATTGAATTAGTGAAGTATTGATAATTGGATCAGTAATCATTATCACCTGTTATCTATATCAATTATTATTATGTTATGTAACTGATATTATAATAAGTTTACTAATAATGTCACCTCTCATGATTACTATTTAGAACAGGTTCATCTACTCCTGTTTTGTCTACTCACATTTCATCTACTTGTAATTCATGTATTATCATTAATTTTTATATAATTATAATCATAATAATCTCACAAACTTTAATCCTCTCTAAACCTTGTGTATCAGCTGGGATACAGATACATGTCTCTAGATACTGTCTTGTACACATAATAACTCAACCAGACTCATATATAATATATAAATGGAAATTAATTAGTAGATGAAATGTGATTATATCAAACAGGAGTACATGAATCAGGACAATATTATGATTACATGTAACATCAGGAAGAGATTTATAATATTATAATTAGTGATGTACAGATAATTGGATTGTAATTAGTGATAATTATAATTATAAGAGAAGAACATAAAATTTACAAGTAGATATTTACATATTTGACATGATTCATTGTTTTATATTTAATACACACACTTTATGTAATATAAATTGTATCAACACAAATTACACAAACCATTTTGTTTCTTACACATAATTGTTATATACATCATGTGATTAATTAAACACATGCATACTCATTATCTATTATACTTGATATTGACTTGTTGTGTTCTATCTACTCCTGTTTTGTCTACTTCTGGTCTGTACATTACCATTTCATTTATAATTAACAATGAACCCAAAAAGCTTATCTAATTCCTAACTACCAATGTGATTTAATTTTGTGTATTGTCAGCCATGTAGCGCCTCCACCTTGTTTGCTTAGTGTTTGCAGTTGTACGCTCCTTACCCACCTTCGGAGGGGTTCATGCGCTCCTGAGTATATACATGTATATGATTTAGTGAACTAATGTGTCTTTATAGACTTTATAATTATGTTACTAGTAAATATCACAAGTTAATGTACTTGTAGATAAGAGTATTAATATACTGACAATATACAACATCTGTTCATATGACATACGTACATGTATTATTACACAGTCTCATTCCCATACACTCATGTCATACAATGTACATGTACATGTAAAATCAAACCACTGTGTCTATAGTCCAGGCAATAAGACAGGAATGTTTGCAATTAAATCATTTCAGTTATAGTCCACCTCGACTAGCTATCAAGATGTATGTATGATTCCTTTATGAGCTTAGGTGTTATTATAAGTTTGATTGGAATGACTAAATTCAATTATCAATTCTAGAAAAATCATATATTTCAATTGATCCTGTTAGCAGGACTATATATATAGTGAATCATTGCCACACAGTGATCAAGATAGGAGAAGATTATAATTATTACATGTACATATATCCCTAACACAAGATATAACTAACCACATACTATCGATTATAAAGTACACGTGTATAGTAACACACAAAAGCTCATGAATAGGATTTCCATAATGAGATACATATCTCAGTGATGACTGTCCTTAACTTAAGATAAATACATACACACTTTGAAATTTGATTTGATAGAATTTAGCATGTTTTATTTTAACTAATAGATACATACAAAATGTATAAAACACATGTATACCACATGCACAGGTAGTCACTATAGACATAGTATATTATACATGATATCTAGTTATGAATTATAATAGGAACATGTAACCTAAACTGGATACTAGGATAAGAAACATCACTTGTGTAATTACTATATTTTGTGTGGGAGTCATTCCCTTTCATGAGCTTCTGGTATGAAATACATAATATAGACATGTATAAATTATTATTATCTACATGTATACATAGTCCTAGTTATATATCTGCAAACAGGAGTGATATACCTCCTACAAAATCAATTATGTTGCTATGACAACATATTATATCTTATCCTATGTCAATATTGTTGTGGATATAAATGTTGGCATTCACAACTATTTTTACTACATGTATAATATATTCATCATGACTATTAAGATTCATTAGATATCTACTCATAACTCATTCAGACATTATGAGTTATGAAATCTGTTATAACTGACTGTTAAATGAAACTGGATAGACACATTAATAGTCTGTGTAGCCGGAAAATAACACCATCTGTACCTTACAAATGTATTAGTCTCATTAACATGGTAGGCTACTGGCAATTTGTGCACCAAAGTCATGACAAGAATTGTTAGATTCAGTATTCGAAAGACTAGCCTTCATCTTTCAGGAGCTATATCTTCTCACCATTGCTTTTATTGCTGTAGCAGTACTACTTAATTTATATTTTAGAAGCACGTAATTTAGTATGACAGCATCATCCATAGTACATGTATATATTATATGAACCATACCTACAATTTCTATACCTACAAAAAGAACTGCGGAAGTGTTGTCCCTAAAATGGGAGAAAAGTTACAGCCAAGTGATAGACTATGTTCGTACATCATTGTCATTCGCTATTATTCGAGCCACTGGTTTATGTCTACGAGGGTCAAGGGTGCCATGGAGAAGTGGTAGGGGTTTTGAAGATGGAGTGGGCCTGCCTATATGTGGATTATGAATGACTCTATTGGATTGGAAGAAATTTTCATTATATTGACTTATTCCAAAATTATTCATTTAAAAAAAAAAAAATCCTTTATATATTATTATTAATTATAATTATTACTTCATAATAAAAAATTTAATAGGTTTAGTTTTGATTATAATATGTTACTATACTAATATGAATGATTTATCATTACATGTGTATAATTACATTTATATTCAGTGAAATGTACTCTTCACTATTCACTGAACTCATTGAAATATATTTATACTACACTCAGTGTTTATTAATATACACAACTATCAGTTGTAGGATGGATCACATTAATAATCTCATTCAATACAACCACACTATGATCAACATTTGTATTTGAACACAACTAACCTTTGCCCTTCTATCATAATGATATTAATATTCTATATGACTATGTACTAGGACTGGAATGAATATCCATTCTATCTGAATATTGATTTAATTACTATATATCTGAATGGATTTTTAATGTTAGGATATTCATTATATATCTGCACATAAACTGAACTAGTCAAATCAATAATTATAATAAAATGATGATAGATGATGATTGTGTTCATATTTCTTATCTTGTATAGTACTGAACAGATAATATAAACACTAAGTCTGTTAGTTAGTAGCTACTTAAATCAATATAATGAGGTAATACATTACTTTACATTATAAATATGAATATCCAGACACTAAAAATATCAAAAGTATGATTCATTCATGATATAACACTAGATGATATAAAATATAATAATATATTTATATCATCTTGTGATATATACATCATAATTATCTAGTTCCTAGTATAAAGAACATGAAATATCATAATGTGATATATTATAGTTTAGTACTCATCACATTATAATAACATGTTTACATTATTATATTAGTGATAATACTTGATATTATATTAATATAGAAACACTACATGAGTCTTGTAAACATGTAATATAACTTGTAAATATATTCAGTACACTATAAACAACATGCACTATTGATATAATCAAATTCCAATCATTTCACATCTTTGTTGATATTGAAAAGCCTACTAGCATAGGAGTCAATACCTGTTAGATTTACTATCAAATTATTAATAATTTATTTATTATATTACAGGTCAAGATGTACCTAGTTGGTATATTCCTACACCTGTAACTGAGTTCCCTTATCTCCACCCTCCATGTACTATCACTATGTACAACTTTAGTGAGCACAAGAGAGTAGGTGATCAATGGATGAGTACCCCATTCTATACTGGGCCTGATGGATACAAGCTATACTTACAAGTAAGTGCTAATGGTTACAGTACTGGTACAGGTACACATGTAGGAGTTGGTCTGTGGCTCATGAAAGGTCAAAATGATGAGAGCTTAAAATGGCCTTTCAACAGTGCGATTACTATTCAACTACTCAATTGGAAGGAGGATAAGGGACATGTGGAGAAGACTATTGACCATTACAATGCATCATTAGAATATCGTACAAGAGTCACACAAGGAGACACAGCTCCTGGTGGACGAGGTGAACCTGACTTCATATCACACAGTGATTTAGAATACAATGCTAATTATAACACTGAATATATTAATAGTGATAAATTGTGTTTTGTAATATCTAAAATTATTATACATAAATAATATAAACAATAGTTATATAATTATTAGTTACATGTAATACAAGTAGTTTACTATATATTTTAGATGATAATACAGTATTTTATATTATATTAGTTTGTTGTTATGGTACATGTATATTAGTACATTTAATATTTTAATAAAAAGTTATTAACATTATTTAATAATGGGAACTACAGTTTATGTAGGAACACATATTCCACACATGAAATTCATGAAATAAATGGAGGACTCAGGAGATATACAACAATTTAAAGAAAAGCAGAAACAAGAAGGTATTGAGGAAAGATATCCCTATGATTGCTTTGCAGTGACTAAATCAATCATGCACTGGTGTCCCTTTAGGCCTTTATGCATACTATGAAACTATGGCCTGAACAATGCATAATCGAAGTCTACAGATCTTTGATAAAACTGAAGTACTCCTTCAATGTTCTAACCTTATTCATTGCTGATGACTCTCTCATGTCTGAAACTCAACAACTCATTATAATTACTTGCTTTTCTTACTTGTTTAATATTCTTACATCATCTTTATACTGTTTCTCTGATATATACAATAGCTATTAGTATTAGATGCTCTTTTACATTCTCCTGCTAGTCTGAGGCTCAAGAGTGAGTTCTTCTACAGGCCATGCCTAGTAATTAGCTAGTCCCCATAATGATATAATATTGCAACTTCCTTAACTATGTTCACAATATGCATGTGTAGTCACAAACATTTAGCAAATGATTATAGTTCAAAACAAATGGAAGCCATCTGTATGAGTCATAAATAGACATTTGAAATGTGAATTAAACTCAAACACTCGAACATGGTCTATATATGTCTTATTAGTTTTGTTGTATTCAACATCATTTTCTGGATTCTACTACTACAGTCAATTGACAATATTTTAAACTTCATTTACTAGTATATAATATCATATTTCATATATATAATTACATATGTAATGAATAATCAGTGACTGTATACTGGTAGATTTTCTCAGACAAGATAATATGTTTTTTGTGTGTATTACACTATCAGAATATATAAGTCATTAACAGTTTAGTTATACATGAGAAAATACCTAATAACAGTGCAGAACCCTCGCTAGCTACTGCTAAACAGCATGGCTTTAGAACAACTTTGCCTAAGTAACATATTGCAACAGCCCGAAACACACCATTCGTATCAACACTAAGAAGTCAATAGTACATCATGAATATGCAAAATGTGGGGATAGCATGGCCATTAGATCTCTTGAAAACTAGCGAATTTCTGGACAAAACTTCACAAATAGCTGTATAAACACTCATTAGGACGATAGACAAAGCCCAAGAAACAAAGCTTCAAAGATACAAAAAACAATGTACAGAAAATGGTGTATGAAATGTACACATGATGTGACATAATGTTCATTACACAATATAATTATATAGTTCTAATTTTAATAATACACTCATTAACTTATTCAAACATCTCTCTATTATAGATATTGTATAGTGTGAGGAATAATAACATATAATGATCAATAACTCAACAATAATAATAAACAATAGTCCTGAAGCAAAACAAATACACACATTATTCTTGCCTCTACTATAAATTTGCACAACATGGCAAGCACACTCTTTTGGCGTCATCAGCATACAAATCGGATTCCTTGTACCTGATCTGATCATCGTCTGGCTCACTACCACACTGATTTTCAATCCACGCTTCAAAAACACAAAAAGCCCATAATTGTGATTTGTCAGTGTTTTTACAGCCAGGTTTGTTCTTACACTCCTCTAGCTCGATCTCTGATAGCCTAGCAAATCTGTCCTTCTGTTCATTGGTCTTGCCTTTTCTTTTCAAGAAAAGTGAAAGACCCCTTTTTCTTAATCGGTGGAGGGGAATAATCTTTATCTTGCCATTGACGATTCAACAAGATATTCCTTTCTGCCTGTTGACCTCTGCATGCACGTGTAGGAAGTGGCTGTCTAAACTACATATGCGCATGTGCGAACACACGTGCACAATGGCGACACGCAATATACTCAAAATATATATAATATATACTATGAATTTTCGGTGTATATGCTAAATATACAACCTGTCAGTTCAGAAGTTTTGAAAAAATATCGCCCTCGGGTGATATTTTTCAAACTTCCTCACTGACTGGTTGTATATTTAGCATATACACCTAAAATTCATTATATATATTATACATATATATTGAGAAAAACGTATCCCTATAATTGCTTTGTGATTACTATGTATGAATCAATGCTGATGGCACTAGTGTCTCTACCTTTCTATGTACTCAACAACTGGGACCCAAGGAAGTAATGTAATTGCAGTCTAAGTACACAGATCTCTGATGAACTGACTTAAGTAGTCGTTCAAGGTTCTAAATGATGACTTCCTCATATCTGAAACTAAACAATTTATTGTTATATACTTGTTAAAATTTCTTACCATATCTTTATAGTGTTTCTCTGCTATATACAACAGTTACTAGCTATTTTACATTATTCCTGAATCTTCCTGCTGGTCTGCAGCTCAAGCGCGTACTCTTTCACGTACAAATTGAACGAAGCCCCAGGAATGATGCAACTTCCTTAACTACTTATACAATGAATACTCACGTAAATGATACAAACATAATTATAAATTAATTATACCACACAGAAAGCAATTACAGGGATAGCCCCTAAGACCCATAATAATTAATATCATAATGGCCACCACATATATAATATAATAATTATATATAATGTAGAGTTTGATGTTGTAGTAGTTCAGTTATTATAATCGTTATAATTATTATTTTAGTAACTTGAGATTATATCATGTATTACTGAACAAAATAAAGCATTATGTAATCATCACTTACATCTTCCGACAATCTTCTTCATGAGTTGAAGTGCCCCTCTGCCACCAAATATGATATTCTACTCAAAAAAGTTCACGTTACTATGGATGATAGTCACAGCTCTCTTATCAATATTCCTTGTTCTGCTCCTTCTGGAAGGGTGAATCGAGCTGCATAAGATGGTACCTTCCCTTGGCAGAGAGAAGAAGACAAAATAACAAGAACAGCGGGAGCATCCTTACGCAAAACGTGTTACTGACGTCACAACTGCGAATTCTGATATCTATAATTATCTATATCTATCTGCAGTATTAATAGGGTGGGGCTGGATAATTGCCACCCTACACTAGCCACAACATTAATTTTATGTTGCCATTGGCGTGCATTTATAAACAAGAAGTTTACCCTCTGATAATGCTCAATGATTATTGAAGGCTTGCAACATCAAATCAACCTCAAAACTCAGTGGTGAGCTTTGGCTTAGGGGAACACCAAGTGAAAGCAGTGCAAGTTGAGGGAAAGGAATATACTGAACAAGTTCAGAAGTTAACAATAGATTTGAGAGCGGTGAAATCGGGAATGTGATGAAATAAAAAGGCAAGCACGAGATATAACAGAAAGATTGTTAAAAGGGAGCTAAATACTGCTCAGAAAGGGCAGACTGATCTCTGCATGTAGGAGCAGACCTTCTATCTGCAGAGATCAGTCTACCCTTTCCGATCATATTATATAGCATTGAAGAAACAGCTGAGGATATTCAAGAGAAGAATGTGGAGTTATATAAAGCATTGCTTTTTTGTTCAAAAAGAATTATCTACCATTACTGATGCATCGTCTATCCTTTTTTAAGCAATAAAACAAAAGGTGACGGCAAGCAATACTCGACAATGATTCGAAAGTTGCATTATATTATATTAGATGAACAGATTCCACCTGCTAATATATGTACTACTATCAAGGCAGTTCTCAAATGTTTCCTTCCTAAATTGGATATTGAGCAATTGAAATTACCTGAAAGTGCACTGTGCTATATGTGAATGGAAGATCTGAAAACAGTCACAATGGCACACAAATTAAAGCTAAAGAAGCTGGGAAGTAATATAAACAAAACACTACTGAAGCTCGTCTTCTTTTGAAGAATTTGAAATTTTATTAAAATATAGAGGTAAGCAAATAGATTAGTTTTTTTGAAGGTAAGGATCATAGAAATAGACCATATAAGTAAAGATAATTTGCAGCCTCTAACACACAAATTATCAAAAACCAATGACCATACATACACTGGATGATGCTTTATCTAGGGCTACAGACATGGTAGGCAGTGTTGTATAATATTATCTGTGTATATTACTGCCAACCAAAATGTCTGCCAGCATTGATTTGTTTGTTGAGCCAAAAACAAATTAAGGATTCAATGTCCAATATCACTGGTGCCTACATTTTTTACTACATTTTCCTACTATGTGTCTTTGTACCCTCAACCTTAAACTCATTCAACTCATACATCTTTATTATTATTTTTATTTAATATTTTTAGTTATACTATATCATGGGAGGTCATATTCCTTTAAAAACAATACACAATGATGATCTGCAATATCTTGAATCTAATTTGCTACTAACAGATTGGAAAAATATCTTATTTGGTTTATTTTCTGTTTTCATTGAATTATCTTCATGATAATACAATTCTCGACCATGAAATAAAATCAGAATGTCAGTTTGGTGATGTAAATAATGATAGCAAATGATAATTTTTTTCCAAATTTCAGGTATTGCAGATCACTGTGTTACCAGTACTTATACACTAACTACTAAGAGGCTTTCTTCAGCTGAATTGTATATCTTACTTCATTTTTGCATGATTTAATTATTATCAAGTTATTGTCTCTATAAACCACACTTGTTTAAATCTTGTAACATGCTACAAGTATTCATAGTTCTTTAATTTCAGTGTACCACATTGCTTGTAAAAGAGTGTTTGCAACTGCAATTGACAAATGAATGTGAATTTATACACGCACTCATTTCGATCACAGTTGGGGTTGCAGGCAGGGTTTGATTGCATGTACCATAACTTGGATAAACTAATATGGTATGATCAAAACCCGCTGGGATTGAATTTTTTGTGTGTGTGTGTGTGTGTAAGAACAAAACTTGCAGACTGAACAATATAAACTTTGATCCACAGAGCAGGACCATAACTTTGACATTTCCATGTGTATTGGATTTCTATTGCCCAGTATAGCCACATCATAATTATATAGTGTATAATTATAATTTATATATGCATACAAAAAACACTGAAATGGATCAGTATGCACTTGGAGTCATGTATTAGTATAAAAACACAGTTGTTACATTGGAGTAATTATAATTACAATATTTTTTTCAAAATACCACACACATTTTTTCCTAGATTTCAAATACTAAATTACTAATTAATAAAATTTAGGTCTGCATGATCAAAGTGCTTCTCAGATTAAATTTCTGCTTATTGAATTGTCTTTCAAATGCACTTGCATGTTAATTAAATATGTACTACACATACATACAAAGGTTATTTAAATACATTATGTGGTAAAACATACAATACCAAAAACAATAAAAGCACACCTTCCTTTTGCCTTGTTATAAGTATTTTGTAAAAGGATAGAATGCTATGATCCATTATTGTTTGATTGAATACATGCACTCACCGTGAAAGTTGAAATTAGCTTTATAATTTTAATACTCTTCATTACCGTTTGGGCATCTCGCATACTCTTAAAAACTTGAGTTTACAATTTATCATATGACTGGCATGGATTAAAGATGTGATATTCATCACTAACATATACTAGCTTTACTCTCGGTCACAATGGCAACTACCTCCTTGTCCAGAGTAGTTCCATCGCCTTTGTTATATTAGGTGGGGGGCTGGAAACTGGTCTTGGTTGAATGTCATTCTCACTCCATGTATGCAGTATATTATCAACACCAGAATTAATAATAAAATGAAAAAAAGGACATCAACATTAAATTTTACAACTGGTGTTTAAGTTGTCAGTTCTTTATTGCAACTCTTAAACCATAGCTTGAAATAAGTGGGAAGTATGATAATCTGAAATAGAGAGAGAGAGGGAGAGTATAATAATTATTGTGGTTGGTATATATATACGTGTGTGTTAATACATGTGTGAGGATGCGTAATGTGTAGTGTTTCATATCACATACAGAGGAGAGAAGATGTTTTCCACATTCACCATACTTAAAAGATGACACATTGTATGTACAATGTAATCTGAAATTTTAACATAACAGGGTGACTATTGTGTAGTAATTAATAATTAATCTAAGACACAGGTAAATACTAGCAGGAAGTGGGTGTGGTAATAACACGCCTTCAATTAATTAATAATTATTGCTCCGTACCATGTAAGCGTGCATTTTGACTGACTACTGGACTTTCAAACACTCGCCTAGGTTCTTTCTTGCAACTAACAAAGATTGTTTTTGGTATCTATGGCTTTCTTAGTAGGTCTTCTGTCTAACTAAGTGAGTTAAATGTTTAAATTTTGAAAATTATATATACAAGTGGGTAAAAACGTGGGTGTTGCCCTTCAAACGTTTGCTTTGCTGTCTTCCTGCTGATAGAAAGCATAAAGTTTACATAAACGGCTTTCTTAAGAATTCTTCTTTCCAGTAAACTAATTTAAAATGTTGAGTCTTATAAAAGGTGAGTTATAGAGCAGAAAGGAGTTAGTTGTTAAACTGACATTTAGCACACAGATTAGATTGCAAAAAAGCTAAGTTTAATTAGCATGTTAATACATTACATTTAGTGGGCTGTTAGATAAGGAGGTAATGCAATGTACTGAAGTTAGCAAAGTAAGGTGTGGTAAACAGTGTGGTTATGTAATTAATTAGGGAGTGGTTTTTCTGTGCGCTTGGACTATTCTTCAAGGGAAAACACTGGTAATTACTCACAGTGATACATACACGCACAGTTAGTAATGGACATTATATACATGACATATGAACATGTACATGACATATGAGCATGTACATGACATGTGAACATGTACATGACATATGAACATGTACATGACATGTGAACATGTACATGACATATGAACATGTACATGACATATAAATATGTACATGACATGTGAACATGTACATGACATATGAATATGTACATGTACATGATGTGATAAAAGAATGTTCATAAAGTGTACATGTACATAATGAGTGTACAGTACACTTGTAAATGTACATGTACATAAAGTGTACATAATGAGTGTACAGTACACTTGTAAATGTACTTGTACATGTACATAAAGTCTACATGTATAATTATTACATATGTGTATTGAGTTTACAAGCAATGTATACCGAACATCACTGTTCTGCCCACACTGGTCAGCACTGGTCGGGAAAAACCCCGAATTAACCACCTCTTAAATAAATTAACCACCTCTCAAGTATAGGCTATCGAGACAGAATTAAGATAAACAGCACTAAATCCAATGTAGAATCCAACCACCACTCTAAATATCCTGGGCAGAGCACAAGAACATGTACACGTAATTCTATATAGGGTTAGAGGTAGTAGGATTAAATATACTACAGTACATATCAGATGCAACTTAAGTGGCACATTCGTGTCAAACACATGTGCATTACTGGCAAACGCTTTTGATAGGGGATACAAACATGTGCATTATATGAGTAGGTAGGTAGGCAGGCGAATACAAAATGCAATTTATTTAATTAACTCTTACATTTCACTAATAAAGACTAACTATTGAAAGAGTTTGAGCTGAATTTGACATACTAGGAATAATTAGCTCAATTACTAATAGTGTACATGGTATGTTAATAACAAGATATAATGTCTCAAGGAATTGAGGGTTGATAAAGCTATGATGAAATTTAACCAATTGCTTACATCATTAAAATTTGTGGGAGAGGCAATTAATGAGTCATTTGGGGGTGCTCTATAACCATTGCATTTTATATAATTGAAGTTATTTTGCTAAAAAGAAGAATTTTTTAGGAAGTCACATATGTAAAACGCAAAATTTAAGGTCATCATTAAAAAAAAAATACATGAAAAAGAAGCCAATCAAAAGAGGTATAAAAGTCTGTGTTTGAGTTGATGCTATAAATGGTAGTCTTTGATGTTTATATTGTAAAAGAAGATCCATTGCAACACAATTAGGTACCTTAGTGGTATTGAAGTTACGAGCCCATTGCAACACAATTACAGGGTTCTCGCCAGAAATTTCTGTAAGAAGGGTAGGCGCGCGAAGCGCGCGGAACTTTTTTAGCTTATAATTAATCATTCATGAGACACGCCCACTAAGTTTGACCACGTGAGTTTCATTTACAGCGTGTCAAGATGCCTGCTAAAAAGAAAGCGAGGATAGATGTCAGTCAGAAGACTCTAGGCTATGATGGCTATCAACTACAGCTTCAAACAGCTAGCGGTAAACAACCTTACATAATATTGTATGTTAATATACAGTTCAAGAAGGGTACAATGGGTATTTTGAGCCTTCAAGAAGGGTACTTTTCATGTTAAGAAGGGTTCTGTACCCTTCAAAAAAAGCCTAACGAGAACCCTGCACAATTAGGTACCTTAGTGGTATTGAAGTTACGAGCCCATGGCAACACAATTAGGTACCTTAGTGGTATTGAAGTTACATGTAACTACTACAGTCCAAGAGTTCATCATAATTATATATTATTTATCTTCTCCTGATTTCATGAAACTACAGGAGATGTTATATACCTGTAGGAATATCAGATGATATCACTAAAGCCCATGTTTGTAATAATATATTTGTACAAGTAATGTAGAATACTATTTAGATTTCCATTACTTACCTCCACAGGTGATCTGGAGATCAATAATGTAATAACCTCATCAACATATCTGGGTACACAGGAGATTAATGTACGCTATGTTAACAAATGCACCATCTACAAAATCATGAATATACATATATCATGAAAAGAACCAGATGGAAATATAATAATGATTCACAACTGCTAAGTATATTTGTATGCAATCAATTTATTAGATGAGTGCATAAAGCAGACCAACTATAAATGAGAGTACTACCAAAGGATCAGTGATATATCAGTATTTAGATATCAATACAGTAAAATGATACGACAAATCATTTCTGTTTGCATACTGAAATATTGAGTTAATTAAATAATATTCATGTCAATACATGGCTTATTTAGTAGTGTTTGGTAGGCTTTTGTAGGTAGCAATTGAGTTAGTAAAGAGAGGTAATGTCAACAGAAGGTGCTCCATTTATGTGCTGATGAGTATTACTGTTGTTGTACAGTATGCTATAAAAGCAAGTTTTTAGATAGATCTAGTATTGTAGTAGTCTGAATGAGTTGTTGATGGTGTTTCGGGTACTGTTTGATACCTAAAAGATGTTTTACTGGTGTGGAACGCATGATTGGATAATATTTTGTTATTATGGTGACCTTTTTTTAAAAAAATATCATAACGTTGTCAATCTAATATACATGTACACATACATTTACATGTATTTAGCTAATACAAATACTGTACATGTATATACATGTATTATTAACACAGAGTCTGATGGCTATTTTGAAGTAACCTACATGTACAAGTTCCTTATCAGCTTCATCTTCTCTCAAGTTAATGGTGTCACATAGCACAAAGTCATGTCAGTTATACTGAAATATAATGTGTATAGAAATGCATTATATAAATAATACAATTATTGTTTCATATACATGTACACAGGCATGGGGCGAAGCACTTTGGTACTAGTGCTTAAGCATGCTTAAGCACTAGCGCTGCCACAATATATCGACATATCACAATATAATAAGCCACGATACGATATGATATAATATATCGATATGGTATATATACGAATGCGCAGCTGAAAAACACGGTGTCATGTTTGAACGACTTAAAATCTTTTTCTTGCATGCACCTGGAAAGAATGTATTTATGTTAATTTTCTGCAAGCTTAAAGGTGGCTGCAGGTCTCTAAAACAATAACAAGCTTAATTCTGGAACATGGAGCCTTTGACTTCCTGAAAAGTGTGCGTTGCCCACGAGCAAGATGACGACCGAGGTAGGAATCTAGCCTTAGAAATTTAAAGATTTTCTTACTTTATTTTAGTTTATAGTTGTATCTAATTAAGTTTAAAAGGTGGAGCAAGTTTTAAGAGCAGAGGACAAAAAATAACATAACTAACTTTTGGTCAAAACATTTAATTATTATTAATATAAATGAATAATTAATTAAATTATATCGTGATATGCGATATATCGCGATATAAACAGTCACGACATACAAATAAAATTTTTTATATCGTGGCACCACTATTAAGCACAGTACTTGAAATGTATTTAAGTACTTTTATTGACATCTAATAGGTACTTGTACTTAAGCACAGTGTAAAACATTCCTGTACTTCCTAAGTACTTTGAAGCACACTAAAGTACTTTAACACAGTTAGTTAACATTACAGGTGTTAAAACTAGCCATGTGTGATTGTGTATACTGTTATAGTATCAAGGACTTTCAAACAGTAGCGCTGTCTTTTATATATGAGAAGTGTCAAATCTATACCAGAAACTTACACCACTGGTGAAAAGGGTTCTATCGGTGCCGTCATCATCTGCAGCTGTAGAACGTTTATTTAGTACAGCAGGAAAAGTTTTTACACCAGAAAGATGTAGACTGAATGACTCTAGATTTTCTAAGTTAATGTTCATTAGATGTAATAACTTTTTAAATTATTTCTAGTTACTATTTCCTATTGTTTTACTATGTAATATTGAAGATAGTGAGTAAAAGTGCTTAAGTACTGTACTAAAGTACTTGTACTCGTACTGATTACAGCTATTAAAACCAAGTGCTTTTAAAAGTACTTCGCCCCATGCCTGCATGTACATGTAACACATCATTTGTAACTACACAATTTAGTTGTATTGTGGGCTTTAGGGTCAATATATCTAAATATTAGTATTTAAGTTAAGTTAAGTTAATTAACCCTTAGAGGACTGAGCTTGTTTCTCAAAATGTTTACCATTTCCAACACTGTCGTTTCTGCTGCATATATTTTGGCCACCGTTCACTTACGAGATCCCAAACTTGGCTCTTTTTCCGACATGGAGTACTACATGTGTTCTTCTACCCACTTGCTTACTGGGACTCGAAAGTCTCCAAGCACTTTGTAGGACAAATTAAATGCAGTGTGCTCCATGAAAGAATTCCTGGTTACAAAAGGATGGATTTACAACTCTTACCAACAAACATGACCAAAAAATTAGTATGGACTCAATACACTAAAGCCAATGAATGGTCCGACAGACGTCTTGCAGCATACACAACTTTCTGTTCCCTCTGGAAGAAGTATGTACCTCAAATTATAATCACCAAGCCACAGTCAGATTTGTACTGGGTATGTCAACAAAAATTCCAGAGCTATAACTGACGCAAATAATGCATCAGAGGATGTTAAACAACAGGTACATAAAATTACTGATTCATGCTGATTTTCATTTTATCAACAAAAAAATAGGTTCTTGAGCAAGCTGGCTATATATACGGTGAATATCTATCTCACCTATACAGGCTCAGCCCCCCAGTAACTCTGCCAGAGAGAGAGGGGATACAAACACGTGCATTATATAAGTAGGTAGGCAGGCGAATACAAAATGCAATTTATTTAATTAACTCTAAATTTCACTAATAAAGACTAACTATTAAAAGGGTATGAGCTGAATTTGACATACTAGGAATAATTAGCTCAAATACTAATAGTGTACATTGTATGTTAATAAAAAGATATAATGTCTCATAAGGAATTGAGGGTTGATAAAGCTATGATGAAATTTAACCAATTCTTACATCGTTAAAATTTGTGAGAGAGACAATTAATGAGTCCTTTTGGGAGGCTCTATAACCATTGCATTTTATATAATTCTAGATTCCAACTTATTTTGCTAAAAAGAAGAATTTTTAAAGTCACATATGTAAAATGCAAAATTTAAGGTCATCATTCAAAAAAGAAGCCAACCAAAAGAGGAATAAAAGTCTGTGTTTGAGTTGATGCTATAAATGGTAATCTTTGATGTTTATATTTTAAAAGAAGAGCCCATTGCAACACAATTAGGTACCTTAGTGGTATTGAAGTTACATGTATGTAACTACTACAGTCCAAGAGTTCATCATATATATTATTTATCTTTTCCTGATTTCATGAAACTACAGGAGATGTTATATACCTGTAGGAATATCAGATGATATCACTAAAGCCCATGTTTGTAATAATATATTTGTACAAGTAATGTAGAATACTATTTAGATTTCCATTACTTACCTCAACAGGTGATCTGGAGATCAATAATGTAATAACCTCATCAACATATCTGGGTACACAGGAGATTAATGTACGCTATGTTAACAAATGCACCATCTACAAAATCATGAATATACATATATCATGAATAGAACCAGATGGAAATATAATAATGATTCACAACTGCTAAATATATTTGTATACAATCAATTTATTAGATGAGTGCAGACCAACTATAAATGAGAGTACTACCTAAGGATCAGTGATATATCAGTATTTAGATATCAATACAGTAAAATGATACGACAAATCATTTCTGTTTGCATACTGAAATATTGAGTTAATTATATAATATTCATGCCAATACATGGCTGAAATAGTATTTAGTAGTGTTTGGTAGGCTTTTGTAGGTAGCAACTGAGTTAGTAAAGAGAGGTAAATGTCAACAGAAGGTACTCCATTTATGTGCTGATGAGTATTACTGTTGTTTTACAGTACGCTATAAAAAGCAGGTTTTTAGATAGATCTAGTATTGTAGTAGTCTGAATGAGTTGTTGATAGTGTTTCAGGTACTGTTTGATACCTACAAGATGTTTGTTGGTGTGGAACACATGGCTGGTGAATATTTAGTTATTATGGTGATCATATAATAAAATATCATAACGATATCAAATTGTCAATCTCACATACCTCTACATGTACACATACATGTATTTAGCTAATACAAATACTGTACATGTATATACATGTATTATTAACACAGAGTCTGATGGCTATTTTGAAGTAACCTACATGTACAAGTTCCTTATCATCTTCATCTTCTCTCAAGTTAATGGTGTCACATAGCACAAAGTCATGTCAGTTATACTGAAATGTAATGTGTATAGAAATGCATTATATAAATAATACAAATATTACATCATTGACTCAATTATTAACTACACACCTTACTTGTATTGTGGGATTTAGGGTCAATATATCTAAATGTAATTATTAAACGCTTTAACTAAAATACATACAAGAAGCCTAGTGTAATAATATCTCCTTATGTAACAAGTCCTAGTCTAACACATTTTAACCTGTTTAGCTCTATTATTACACATAAATGAGGCAACGTAATGTACGGAATCAGTAGGGTGTGATGAAGAGTGTGGTTATGTAATTAATTAGGGGTGTGGTTTTATGCACACTTAGACTTTTATAGGGAAAACACTGATGTACACTGGATGAGTGGGGAGAGTTGGCTAGCCGTCAAAGATTGCTAACCCACCATTCCCGGTTCTCAAGATTGGGTCTTCAGTGCTCCCTTTTTACTTTATTTTTTAAGCTATTGTGGCTGCTTATTTTCTAGGCCATTGTGGCTGCTTATTTCCTAAGTTATGGTGGTTGATTGTAAGCCATTGTGGCTGATTGTTATTGTTATTTCAAAGTTTGAACACTGATGTACATGTACACGTAATTTAATCTTAATTGCCACACCTACTAAGTTGAGAATACATATATTTTGTATATGTACTTACAATCTAAATGTGTAGTTAATATTGTCATCATGTTACTAAATAATGAGGTTATAGTTGTTTCAGTTCCTTTACTTAGTCTAATTATTATAATGTGTACTACCACAGTGTTACATTTTATTAATAACTATACATAATAACCATCAATTAAATTTTAAGAGAAGCTTAACAAATTATGTATAAATAGTCTATCACATATGGGTGTGGTCATTTATTAATTAAAATTTGACTATCATACACACATACATGTACAAAATACCTCCTTCCTTTCTACTGCATCATGTTTGCTCTCTCCTGTCTCAATACAACATACACAGAGGTCAACTATTTCTAACATCTAGAAGATGTAAATACATATGTACATGTATATTTGGTACAGAAAGCAATGCTCGAAATAGTTTTTGAAAGTGTCAAGCAAAAACATGTGCAAAAAACAATATTTAACCAGCAAGTTGTGACTTTTATCGGTAAAAATAAAGTTGAACAAAATTGCTGAAGAATGACAACAAAATGGCCATTTACTAGACAATATCATATACATGTGTACATGGACATGTATTATATACATATACAAGTATTAATATATACATGTATCATATACATATACAAGTATTATATACATGTATTATATACATATACAAGTATATACATGTATTATATACACATACAAGTATTATGTACATATATTATATACATATACAAATATCATGTACATGTATTATATACATGTATTATATACATATACAAGTATTATATACATGTACATGTATATAAATGTTTATACTTAGTCGCCACTGGTTATAGGAATACAGTGGAACCTCCATTTAACGGACAGTTTGGGGATTTTTACTTTGTCCTTTATACAGAGGTGTCCTTTACAAGGAGGTTCTCTAGTTCAGGCACTGGTAACGCAAACTTAAGACTTTATAAGACTCAGAATTGTTTCAGAGAAGATGTATTAAGAAATCCACAGATGTAAAATTTATTTTTCATCATCACCAGGAAGATATTAACTCTTTACCAACTATAATTGAAATAAGCGTTTTCGTTATTAACCCGAATTTAATTAAGAAATTTTCAGCACTATAACTCTCATATTTTATAACTCAACATTCTAACTTATTTTGTGGAAAGAAGAGTCTTTAACAAACCCATTGATGTAAAATTTATACTTCGCTATCAGCAGGAAGAGAGAAATGCAAACGTTTGTAAGTATAGTAATCGACGGGCAACGCCCACTTCTTGTCTAGTCTGTATAACGCCTGAATTTTAAGCAACCACGACTTTTAACTCACTTAGTTATACAGAAGACCTTCTAAGAAAGCCATAGATACCAAAATCACTCTTCGTTAGTAACAAGAAAGTATTATGACGAGCGTTTGAAAGTACTGTTGTCAGTGGCAACGCCCTACGTCCGTTGAATGGAAGTACTGTTCACGTGTTAACTGTATTGATGGGAATCGAGTGTTGTCCGTTATCCGTTAAATAGAGAGTCCGTTCCAAGGAGGTTAGTAAAGTACAACAATAGTCGTCAGTTCAATCCGTGCATTGGTTGCGTCCGTTCAAAACGAGGTGTCCGTTACAAGGAGTGTCCGTTAAGGGAGGTTTCACTGTACCTACCATTCTGCATGAATTAACCACCACTCATATGAATTAACCACCACTCATGAATTAACCACCTCTCAGATAAATACACATATACAATGTAGACTATTGTAATAGTATTCACTAGTATATATACTGTGTAAACAGCTAGCACTAAATGCAAGTTACACCATTCTAAATATCTTGGGCAGAACACTGATGCACATGTATATGAGTTGCATGTATAATTATGTAAAACACTTACTTTATGAGGTTCTCTAAGGTACGTGTATTTCTTAAATTATCTTTTAAATCATGAGTGAGTATTAGAATCTGAGAGAAAGGAAGAATAGCAGAGAAATAGAGAGAGATAGAGAGTTACACATGTACATGTACATGTTAACTAAGAAACAATGTACAGTGTACATGTACATCAATAAATGTCATCATATAATAAACTTCTTGTTATTTTTGATCCTTACATAATCTGAAGTCGGATAGATAGTTTCATTTTGCAAATACACAAATATACAAACACACAAATATACAAACACACATACACACATATACCCATTCATGCCCACATGCACACACAAGAACCAAAAAAAATTTAAATACAGCTACATACAGTGGAACCTCTAATAACGAAACTTTTCTTTAACGAAAACCTCTGCATAATGAGCAATGTACCGACTTGTTTTCCTATTTAAATGATGATAATGCAACCTCCCTTTAACGAAAACTTCTCTGTTACAAAATAACGAAAGGCCTTTACTACACCAAGTTCGATTTTCACTTCCATTTAACGAAAGAGGTGTGGCTACACATGCACACATCTACCTATCTACCTATCATATGGTTAAGAATAACAATAGTCTAAAGTAAATTTGAATTGTGTAGAGAGACTAATAGCTCTTTAAGTTTCTTGACACTTCAAGACCGTAACCAGCACCTCTATTAACTTTGTCTCCTGTCACTGTGGCAAATCCCTTGTTGTAACCTCTCTGGAGAAAATAGGTTACTGTCACAGAAATATTTAGAGGAATGTGGCCAACTATACAACCATCTTTCAACACAGCAACTGCTGATCTGTCTTTGACATTAGCAGGCTCTCTTTCTCAAGAGCAATTCTTTCCCAATAAACGGAGTCCAAACGTCTTTGTAAGCATGATACCCTCTGATAAATGAGTTCACTTCAAGTTCTACTTATGGAATGAAAGCCATTCTCGTACGTTGAGTCACTTTCCCAGTATAGTAACCCGCAATCAGTTGGACAACAGTAAACGAACAACTTTACATGATTTCTTTAATTAACTAAGCCAGACACTGTAACCATCAATAATTTTGTTGTTTCATGATAAGTAATATTAAAACCTCTCTTTAATGAACACCTCTTAATAATGGAAAAATTTGGCTGTCCCAAAAGTTTCATTATTCGGAGGTTCCACTGTACATGTATATAATAATAAACACTTAACCTGATCCAATACAACATCTAAAACACAAATTAGACTGCAAAACACCAAACTTTGGTCTTACCCACTACAAGTAGGGCTAAAGTAATACATGTAGTGGAACTCACATCCACATTTTTTGTGGCTTGCATATAAAGACTGTAAAATGCATAAGTCTACTAATACACATGTGCATACACAAGTGTATGTATATCATGATCAGTCTAATACACATGTGGATACACAAGTGTATGTATATCATGATCAGTCTAATACACATGTGGATACACAAGTGTATGTATATCATGATCAGTCTAATACACATGTGCATACACAAGTGTATGTATATCATGATCAGTCTAATACACATGTGCATGCACAAGTGTATGTATATCATGATCAGTCTAATACACATGTGCATACACAAGTGTATGTATATCATGATCACTCTAATACACATGTGTATACACAAGTGTATGTACATGTATATCATGATCAGTCTAATACACATGTGCATACACAAGTGTATGTATATCACGATCAGTCTAATACACATGTGCATACACAAGTGTATGTATATCATGATCAGTCTAATACACATGTGCATACACAAGTGTGTGTATATCATGTTCAGTCTAATACACATGTGGATACACAAGTGTATTTATATCATGATCAGTCTAATACACATGTGCATACACAAGTGTATGTATATCATGTTCAGTCTAATACACATGTGCATACACAAGTGTATGTACACATGTATATCATGATCAGTCTAATACACATGTGCATACACAAGTGTATTTATATCATGATCAGTCTAATACACATGTGGATACACAAGTGTATGTATATCATGATCAGTCTGATACACATGTGCAAACACAAGTGTGTGTATATCATGTTCAGTCTAATACACATGTGGATACACAAGTGTATTTATATCATGATCAGTCTAATACACATGTGCATACACAAGTGTGTGTATATCATGTTCAGTCTAATACACATGTGGATACACAAGTGTATTTATATCATGATCAGTCTAATACACATGTGGATACACAAGTGTATGTATATCATGATCAGTCTAATACACATGTGCATACACAAGTGTGTGTATATCATGTTCAGTCTAATACACATGTGGATACACAAGTGTATTTATATCATGATCAGTCTAATACACATGTGCATACACAAGTGTATGTATATCATGTTCAGTCTAATACACATGTGCATACACAAGTGTATGTACACATGTATATCATGATCAGTCTAATACACATGTGCATACACAAGTGTATGTATATCATGATCAGTCTAATACACATGTGGATACACAAGTGTATGTATATCATGATCAGTCTAATACACATGTGCATACACAAGTGTATGTATATCATGATCAGTCTAATACACATGTGCATACACAAGTGTATGTATATCATGATCAGTCTAATACACATGTGCATACACAAGTGTATGTATATCATGATCAGGCTAATACACATGTGGATACACAAGTGTATGTATATCATGATCAGTCTAATACACGTGCATACACAAGTGTATGTATATCATGATCACTCTAATACACATGTGCATACACAAGTGTATGTATATCATGATCACTCTAATACACATGTGCATACACAAGTGTATGTATATCATGATCAGGCTAATACACATGTGGATACACAAGTGTATGTATATCATGATCAGTCTAATACACATGTGCATACACAAGTGTATTTATATCATGATCAGTCTAATACACATGTGCATACACAAGTGTATGTATATCATGTTCAGTCTAATACACATGTGCATACACAAGTGTATGTACACATGTATATCATGATCAGTCTAATACACATGTGCATACACAAGTGTATGTATATCATGATCAGTCTAATACACATGTGGATACACAAGTGTATGTATATCATGATCAGTCTAATACACATGTGCATACACAAGTGTATGTATATCATGATCAGTCTAATACACATGTGCATACACAAGTGTATGTATATCATGATCAGTCTAATACACATGTGCATACACAAGTGTATGTATATCATGATCAGGCTAATACACATGTGGATACACAAGTGTATGTATATCATGATCAGTCTAATACACGTGCATACACAAGTGTATGTATATCATGATCACTCTAATACACATGTGCATACACAAGTGTATGTATATCATGATCACTCTAATACACATGTGCATACACAAGTGTATGTATATCATGATCAGGCTAATACACATGTGGATACACAAGTGTATGTATATCATGATCAGTCTAATACACATGTGCATACACAAGTGTATGTATATCATGATCAGGCTAATACACATGTGGATACACAAGTGTATGTATATCATGATCAGTCTAATACACATGTGCATACACAAGTGTATGTATATCATGATCAGTCTAATACACATGTGCATACACAAGTGTATGTATATCATGATCAGTCTAATACACATGTGCATACACAAGTGTATGTATATCATGATCAGGCTAATACACATGTGGATACACAAGTGTATGTATATCATGATCAGTCTAATACACATGTGCATACACAAGTGTATGTATATCATGATCAGTCTAATACACATGTGCATACACAAGTGTATGTATATCATGATCAGGCTAATACACATGTGCATACACAAGTGTATGTATATCATGATCAGTCTAATACACATGTGCATACACAAGTGTATGTATATCATGATCAGTCTAATACACATGTGCATACACAAGTGTATGTATATCATGATCAGTCTAATACACATGTGCATACACAAGTGTATGTATATCATGATCAGGCTAATACACATGTGGATACACAAGTGTATGTATATCATGATCAGTCTAATACACATGTGCATACACAAGTGTATGTATATCATGATGATAGATAATAAAGTAAATGATGAAAATATCACTATATCGTTATTATCGTACATTAGTGCTGGCCACGGGTACAAAATTTGGAGCCGAGTAACCAAACTTTTAAAATTAGCAGCTACCCGGATACTCAGCACATCGCATTGTTTACTCGCCATTGAACTTTAACGTTTGCAACGTCAACCAAACTTCTTCCAGATGTATATGTACGTAAATCAAAATTGATTTGTGGGCGTTTACAAGTATAGTGTCCACATTGTCAGGCATGGCAACAGCAAATCAAAGTAAGACAAAGAAAACGAGTGTTGTTTGACGCTTTTTTAAAGAAAATAAGGAGAAGAACAATGCAACATGTGTGTTATGCTCTAAACAGATGGGCTCCAGCACTAGCACCTTACTCAAACATCTTCAGGGACTTCATTCAGAAGAATTAACGAATGCTACAGAAGGTGTAAAAAAGACCCAGAGTAGTCTCCTTGATTGTGGTTTCAAGTCAGTTGTTGCACATACGAGGCCGTGCTCTAGAGAAAAGAGCCTAATGCTCACTACACTTAACAGTGAAATGATTACTCATGACTTGTGCCCATTTTCTGTTGTTAGTAATGAGGGTTTTAGACGTTCAATTGAGCCTAACTATAAACTTCCTAGCCGTCAAACCATTGTTAGGTATACCGAGAAAAGATACAAGGATCTCCTTCCTCAAGTAACAGCCTGCCCTTCCTAAGGATGGTAAATTCATAAGTTTGACTATTGACTTGTGGACAAGTCGTACTACAACATCATATGTAGCGCTAACTGCTCAATTTATTACTGAAACCTGGGAGTTGAAGAATTTTGTACTAAAGGCTGAGCATTTTGAAGAGAGACACACAGCTATTAATATAGCTGCATGCATACAATCAGCTATGGAACTCTTTGAAATTTCCGAAACTGTATTTACTACTGTGTATGACAATTCTGCCGATATGAACTTGGCAATGGAACTTGCAGCCCACTTCCCATTCCATCTGCAGTGTGCAGGGCACACCCTTCAATTAGCAATCGATGATGCCTTAAACAAAGTGACACCTGTACGAGAATTAATAGTTCGTATCAAAAAGTTAGTAGTGGCTCACTTCAGACATTCCACCGTATCTTCAGATGCTTTGAAAACAGAACAGGTTTCTTTAGGCATTGTCAGGATTTGTCTTAAGCAATGTGTAGCAACAAGATGGAATTCTACCTATGAAATGCTAGAAGTAGTGCAATTTCAGCAACCTGCAGTCATGGCTGTTTTATATGATAAAGATGTCACAAAACCATATGACGGGCAAAGTTTCCAATTCCAATTTATTGAAGCCACTAGCTGCAACTAGTACTTGGCTCTCTGCTGAAGAAAATACATCAGTGTCGATAGATAATAGCTGTAGTCATTTCACAGGTAATTAAAGTTCATCTCAACATTAAAGACACTGATGTACCTGGTATAAAGCAATTCAAGTAGAGTGTAGCTAGTGGCCTTACTAGACGTTTCCAGTTAGATTCATCAGTGTTTCTATTGTCAATACCAGTGGTAGCTGCATGTTTATATCATAGGTGGAAGACTAGACTGGTTAATTAAGTACTTATCATTTACTCACATTTCGCATTTACTCAGTAAAGCACTAAAGAAGTTACATCATCAACATATCTGTCAAATGTTTGAAATAATAGAAACATAAAAAATGATATATGTCATACTTGAGGTAACCCTACATAAGCACATTAAGCAGTGTATTGATAATGTTCTTATGAACTTTCTCTTTCTCCAGTATTGTTCAGGAGGTGAATTATTTGATTACAAAGAAAGACATACATGTATCTTCACTCATTATCTGTTTTATAAGTTACTGTACAGTTCACATAATACCCTTGGGTAATGATTTTGGATCCAGGTACTGAATTTAAAGTCGGGTATTTAGGCATTCAAGTACCACTAGTACATATCATATAGTCTAATACACCCCTCATTTTACATTTACATGTACATATCATATAGTCTAATACACCCTCATATGTACATATCATATAGTCTAATACATCCCTCATTTTACATTTACATGTACATGTACATGTACATATCATATAGTCTAATACACCCTCATATGTACATATCATATAGTCTAATACACCCTTCATTTTACATGTACATGTACATGTACATATCACATAGTCTAATACACCCTCATATGTACATATCATATAGTCTAATACATCCCTCATTTTACATTTACATGTACATGTACATGTACATATCATATAGTCTAATACACCCTCATTTTACATTTACATGAACAAGTACATATGATATAGTCTTATACACCCCTCATTTTTTCATTTACATGTACATTATATCACATATATGTAGTCTAATACACCCTTCATTTTACATTTCCATGTACATATCATATACATGTAGTCTAATACAAACCTCATTTTACATTTACATGTACATATCATATAGTCTAATACACCCCTCATTTTACATTTACATATACAATACAGATGTTTGATGTATGTACATGTAAATGTACAATGAGGTGTGTATTATAGATGTGTACATATAAATGTAAAATGAGCGGTGTATTAGACTACATGTATATGATATGAACATGTACATGTAAAAAGAGGACACTATAATAAGTATAGTACAGTATAGTGCAACATGATATAGTACAGTACAACACAGTATTGTTTAGTATAGTACAGTATTATACAATGTATATACAGAACAGTAGAATGTGTTTGTGTATGAAAGGTCTGACAGTTTCGTATTTCCTGTATTGAATATGTACATCGTGTATGTTATGTGAAAACTTGGTAATCATGTATGCATCACTATAAATGAGTTAAAGCACCTTACTCTCACACATTATAATAGTTGCAACATTTGAGGTGTGCTCTAAAAAAGCTTATAGCATATTTCAACACGTATTTACATAATGTACTTTAAGTGATGCTTAATATCAACCAACCAAATATGACTAAATGAAGTAAGTTTATAAAATTACATGTACATGTAAATAATTGCAACATTACATGTATGTTCATATACAAGAGACCTTGCCTTCATCCTTTATGAAGGCAAGTTCCAGATTATAGTAGAGCACAATAAAATAATAATATTACCTTGGTCTTCATTTGAAGGGTGAAGCTTGGGAGAAGATTGTAACAAAGGTATAGGTCCAGAAGGTAAGCTATTAGAACAGTGAGGACATGGCACAACAAAGATTGTAGGTTGAACAACTGAAAATCAATCTTCAACAAGAACATTTATATGATCAACAACCTAGAGAGAGAAAGAGAGGTAGAGAGACTAATAATGGTGGAAATCGACAGAAACAAAGTAACATACGCATTATTATACTGAAGAAAAGATGTTGAATGCTACAGTTATTAGGTGGAACTTGTTAATTTAATTTTGCTTCTCAGGCACCATCTATGTATCATGACCTTGCATGTTGGCCAATGTTTTCCATGCCATCCCTATACAGAGAGCACTACCATACTCTCTGATATGGTCTTTCAACATGTTTTATTAAACATCATAGCCCATCCTTTGGGATTGAGAAGTGAATCTGTTATTATTACCCTCTCCGCGTAGCATAGGCGGAAGGGTACGGTAATCGTTTTGTCTGTGTGTTTGTGTGTGTGTGTGTGTGTGTGTTAGCAATTTTTCTGGAAAAATAAAAACATTGACATTTCAAAAGGGGTACTGGTAGACTTCAAATTATACAAGGAAAAAAAAATAACGTACGTAGGAATTCTTCTTAAACATTTCGGTTATAAAGTTATCACAATGTTTATAACTCACGGTTACTGTTTCCAGACTTGAGAAGACTCGTGGAGGCATCTGGACACATCAAAACATAACTACTCCTGTATCGTGACTATCGCTAGCAAAGCACTACATAAAAGCAAACAAAATTTGGGTAGTGGTTGCTACAACATCGAGTACTGGCTCCAAGCATTCTCCATTACTTTCAAACTCCGCCAATTTCAAATTTTCAAAGTCATGTGCTGTGCACGTTACTCGAACGTCAGCAGTTTTGAGGACCTGTCTATGCTGTCTTTGTGGAATATTTCACAAGACGAATTGAGGATCTTTCTTTCTTCTTTCAGATAATAGAGACTAAAATGTAAGACTTATTGTATAGACAAGAGACTAGTATAATGATACTAAAATCTTTCAGTTATAAAGTAATAAGTAGTGACATGTTAGTTTATATAATTTATATATATATATATATATATATATATATATATATATAGATATATATATATGTATAGGTTATGTCACAGCACGAGACATAACCAATATATGTCATGATACAGCGAAACCTTTGTTGATGTCTCACGCTTCTCCTACCTTTTTGTCGGCACTTTGGAGAAGGTAAGTGTTGTTTTCTTGTAGTCTGTTTCGACGGCAGGTGCTATATCATATATATATCCCTGTGGTTTACTTTGATGTTTCGCCGTATCATGACATATATGTATATATATATCTATTATAATATTATTATAAAAACTAACATGCCAGTGCGGTTTTATAACTTAATATGTTTTATACACAAACTAAACTATCTGAAGTAAACATTCTCATTATTATATGACCATACAAACGAGCAATGATAATTATAATCTTTTGGCATATTATATTTCGAAAAAAATTATAGTTTGTATTACCTTGCCACGTAGGCGAGGGTCCCGTCCTGACGGCACTCGTTTGTAATAGCATACACATTGCATAAACATGCAGATAAGAAAAGAGAGCAAAGTTATACAAATTCTAATTCATGTCTGATATAAGGTGAAGTCACAGCAAATAATATACAACTACATGTACAAGTACATGGAAAATTATGTACTGAGTGAGCAAGCACAGAGGAAACAACACATATCACATCATGAGGATTCTTCCCAGAAATATTTTTAAATAAGGTGGTCATTTATTACTATATGTAACTTTATAATATTGTCCATTTCATAATAGTACTAAAGGAAGCTTCAAGCCCAACAGTATTACTAACTGCACTAGCTGTGCTTTCCAGCATAACAGCCTGGTTATGTACAGCACAAGTATAAATTAACCACACCCACAATTTATTATGTAATAGTTATTACTCTGGGGACAACACTGCGCATCACATGTACATCCACATACAAAATATACATACATGTACATGTATGCATGTACATGTATATATTAAAAATTTAGAATGGTTTAGAAACATTATGTGTACATGAAAATTCATGTGCCTAGCATGCCAGCAATAGGTGTAGACAAATTACTAACAAACCAGCAGCCACAATGGCTTACAAAATTCATTAAGCAGAGGCGCAAAGGGCTTAGAATGTATTACAGCAACTCAGAAAAATAATAATCAGCCACAATGGCTTAGAAAATGAGCAACCACAATGGCTTAGAAATTGCGAAGTAAAAATGGAACACTGAATGTCCAGTCTTGAGAACTGGGAATGGTGGGTTAATGATATTTGATGGGTAGCCAACTCTCCCCACTCATCCAGTGTCCATATAATAATAATAATGATAATACTATTAGTATAATTATTTATACTAGCTTAATATCATCTTCCACGATTTAAGCTAGGCAAGCGTAGTATGTTCTAAGCATAGTACATGTCAGGTGTAGTACATTCTAAACCTATCACAACTTAAGTGTAATATTGTACAGTCATTCAAATAATTGGCAATTTTGATATCGGTCACAACAAAAGAATATTACAACAATATTACTAAATACCGGCTAACCACGTGTTCCACAATTGGTCATGCCACCCACATTGGTCCAGGAGTTAAGCAATTAGAACAGTGAGGACATGGCACCAACAAGGATTCTAGGACAACCACCTCAAAACCAATCTTCAAAAGAATAATACCAAGAGAGAGAGAGAGAGAGAGAGAGAGAGAGAGAGAGAGAGAGAGAGAGAGAGAGACTAATAATGACGGAAATGAATTGTGACATCACTACGCGGACATAAACAAAGTAACAGAAATATACATGTATATTTGAAGGAAAGATGCTGAATGCTAGAGTTTGTATGTGGAACTTCTTAATTTCATTGCCCTTCTCTCAATCCATCATGAAATTACAAGTTTGCATACTTTTTTGTAATCCATTCCTACATACATGTACATGTACAGTACATGTACTTTGAAGTAAAATACTATCTTCATTCTTATTTTATTGATACATGTATATAATACAATATTTATAAATCTGTCATGTAATCATGTGCCACGCCCTTTAATTAACCAGTCCTACAATGAAGTACACGTAATTATTTTTAATTACATATAAAACAGGTAAATCTGAGATGCTATGAAAATAAATTCATAGTAATACTGTACAGTCATTCAAATAATTGGCAATTTTGATATCGGTCACGACAAAAGAAAATTACAACGATATTACTAAATACCGGCTAACCACGTGTTCCACAATTGGTCATGCCGCCCACATGGGTCCAGGAGTTAAGCAATTAAAACAGTGAGGACATGGCACCAACAAGGATTCTAGGACAACCACCTCAAAACCATTCTTCAAAAAGAATAATACGAGAGAGAGAGAGAGAGAGAGAGAGAGAAAGAGAGAGAGAGAGAGAGAGAGAGAGAGAGAGAGAGAGAGAGAGAGAGAGAGAGAGAGAGAAGAGAGAGAGAGAGAGAGAGAGAGAGAGAGTATAATTGTGGTAAGTATATAAGTGTGTGTTAGGTATGTGTGAAGTTGTGTATGTGTAGTGTTTCATATTATGTTTTCCCTGGGATAGCACATTCACTACACTCAGAAGATGACATAATTATTATTGTATGTTACGAATTCTAATGACTATTGTACTCATGAGGTAAGTACCTAATATAATTAATAGTTTTAATGACTATTGTACTCATGAGGTAAGTACCTAATAATTAATAGTTATAATGACTATTATACTCATGAGGTAAGTACCTAATAATTAATAGTTCTAATGACTATCGTACTCATGAGGTAAGTACCTAATAATTAATAGTTATAATTAGGGATGGGTGATTATGAAAATATGATTATTGTCTGTGCAAGTATTGGCTACCTTACATATGGATGTACAGGTAATTTCATTCAACAATCAAATTGATACCTATTATTTGTTGACTAAACAGTGTTGAAAACTGATTTACATGTAGATGTGATGGTACTGAACACCTGAATTTATGGGACAATAATTATTATTTTTGTGACCATGATATGGCAATATTTACATGTAGGCGATATGATTATCACATATGATTATTACTAATGGACACATTATATACATGTAGACATACATACACATACATGTAAGTACATGTGTATATCTGTATGTTAGAAAAATGTACGCACATATAAATGCACAAGTAAACAAGATACTGTATACGAAAAAATAAAGAATCTATGATTGCCTATTTCCTTCCATTTTAAAGATTCATGTAGAAATTTAGGAATATACATTTGTATTTCAAACAGAATAGCTATTTTCTATGTAAGCTACAAGCAGCTTCTTCCTGCTGGTATGTAGAGGTCAAGTGTATGTTCCATTACATGTATGTGCCATGCCCATTAATTGACTGAGCCCTCCAGAATTGACATACATGTAGCTTCTTTAATTAAGTATATCCATATGTGACACATGCATATACATGGCAGTGAAGCTTTGAAGGAAGAGTTTAGCTTTGATTGCCTAACGAACTAATGAAGATTTGTACCTTTGAAGGTTTTTCCCAGTACTAATACATATATACATGTTAGTAACCTGCATCCCAATGACATTGTTTATGAGTATCTGGATCTTTAGTACTAATAACAACATACTTCAAGTATTGATGCTATTCTATGTGAACACATGCAGACATGACACAAGTCAAGGAGAGAGAAATTATACCAAAAATGTACTTAAACATAATTAAAAATTATTAATTTGATAAACAATGTAAGCATGTGTTCAACATTTTTATACTGTGAAGAGACATAAAAGGTCAGCACATTCTATCCTTTACATTACCATTATTATCATATATTGTAATAGAGACAGAAACTTAATAATATGGGGCATTCTAGAGATATAGGAGACTACAAAGCTTAACTATAAGAGCCTAGTGATAAAAGGGTCACAATACCTATGACTGTCACTAACTAATCACTAGTACAATGTACAGTCAAGAAATAGTAACTATAAGAGTCTAGTGATAAAAGGGTCACAATACCTATGACTGTCACTAACTAACAACTAATACAGTGTACAGTCAAGAAATCAGTATACATTCTATAAAGCAATGATACATGCTCACTACTCTTCAGTATACATTCTATAAAGCAATGATACATGCTCACTACTTTTCAGCATACATTCTATAATGCAATGATACATGCTCACTACTCTTCAGTATACATTCTATAAAGCAATGATACATGCTCACTACTCTTCAGCATACATTCTATAAAGCAATGATACATGCTCACTACTCTTCAGTATACATTCCATAAAGCAATGATACATGCTCACTACTCTTCAGTATACATTCTATAAAGCAATGATACATGCTCACTACTCTTCAGTATACATTCTATAATGCAATGATACATGCTCACTACTCTTCAGTATACATTCTATAAAGCAATGATACATGCTCACTACTCTTCAGTATACATTCTATAAAGCAATGATACATGCTCACTACTCTTCAGTATACATTCCATAAAGCAATGATACATGCTCACTACTCTTCAGTATACATTCTATAAAGCAATGATACATGCTCACTATTCTTCAGTATACGTTCTATAAAGCAATGATACATGCTCACTACTCTTCAGTATACATTCTATAAAGCAATGATACATGCTCACTACTCTTCATGACTGTCACTAACTAATCACTAGTATAATGTACAGTCAAGAAATAGTAACTAAAAGAGCCTAGTGATAAAAGGGTCACAATACCTATGACTGTCACTAACTAACAACTAATACAGTGTACAGTCAAGAAATCAGTATACATTCTATAAAGCAATGATACATGCTCACTACTCTTCAGCATACATTCTATAAAGCAATGACACATGCTCACTACTCTTCAGTATACATTCTATAAAGCAATGATACATGCTCACTACTCTTCAGTATACATTCTATAAAGCAATGATACATGCTCACTACTCTTCAGTATACATTCTATAAAGCAATGATACATGCTCACTACTCTTCAGTATACATTCTATAAAGCAATGATACATGCTCACTACTCTTCAGTATACATTCTATAAAGCAATGATACATGCTCACTACTCTTCAGTATACATTCTATAAAGCAATGATACATGCTCACTACTCTTCAGTATACATTCCATAAAGCAATGATACATGCTCACTACTCTTCAGTATACATTCTATAAAGCAATGATACATGCTCACTACTCTTCAGTATACATTCTATAAAGCAATGATACATGCTCACTACTCTTCAGTATACATTCTATAAAGCAATGATACATGCTCACTACTCTTCAGTATACATTCTATAAAGCAATGATACATGCTCACTACTCTTCAGTATACATTCTATAAAGCAATGACACATGCTCACTACTCTTCAGTATACATTCTATAAAGCAATGATACATGCTCACTATTCTTCAGTATACATTCTATAAAGCAATGATACATGCTCACTACTCTTCAGTATACATTCCATAAAGCAATGATACATGCTCACTACTCTTCAGTATACATTCTATAAAGCAATGATACATGCTCACTACTCTTCAGTATACATTCTATAAAGCAATGATACATGCTCACTACTCTTCAGTATACATTCTATAAAGCAATGATACATGCTCACTACTCTTCAGTATACATTCTATAAAGCAATGATACATGCTCACTACTCTTCAGTATACATTCTATAAAGCAATGACACATGCTCACTACTCTTCAGTATACATTCTATAAAGCAATGATACATGCTCACTATTCTTCAGTATACATTCTATAAAGCAATGATACATGCTCACTACTCTTCATGACTGTCACTAACTAATCACTAGTATAATGTACAGTCAAGAAATATTTTACTCACTTGTTGTGACTTTGTCCTTAATACGTGATTAGAATGTACGATATTTCATTCTAGAGCTAATTTAATCTCTACACAGGTAAACATGCATCATTTTTGAAATTCAAACCACAAGCCTGTTATATATATATATATATATATCAGTCATTCCCCATCCCCCTTGCTATAGATTGTCCCACCTTGAAATTTGTTTGCCAATAAGCACACTGTGATAACCTTGTATGGTGCCCACTCAAAATCCACGTTTCATTCACCCTCCTTTAACAAATTTTGTAAATGAAACCCTGTATAAATTATATATATATATATATATATACATATATATATATATATATATATATATATATATATATATATATATATATATTTATATATATATACTCTAAAATGATGCATTACAATGTACATTATGAACTGAACAGTAAATCTTACCTCGAAGACAGTCCATTATATTTATAATTTCCCTCATACACACTTTGGTTCAACAGTATATATATCTCGGTCATATAATATCTTCTCAGTCGCATCCACCACGTTGTGGAACTTGACTACTTGTCCAGTTGGCAGTTGTCCTCAGCTGCAACACTACTTCAAAGTTCAAACTTGTTCAAACACGTGCTCACTTGCAAACTGATCTGAATCTCTGATTCTGATTGGGATTAGCACTAAAACATCAAACTAGATTGGGTGTGTCATGTCATTTGAGTTTCAAGTGATCAAGTCTGGGAACGAGACTGTCGCCAATATCATATACAAAGCAGTATGAAAAACGTAAGCTGATACAATATATCATAGACTATAGTGTTAGGGAAGCTAAGTAGTATCAGTAGTAACGCTAATTTGGGAGCAAACGAGAGATCTTGAGCAGACACAAAAAAGAGAATACAACAAAGTGTTTGAACGATTACAAGAAAGACAACAGTAGTGTCCACTATAAGTCATCAGATGATATCATGATAGAATGACTGACATGAACAGTAGAAGAAAACATAATGAACTAATCTATTAACTGGATATTTCATTTGAAACAGAAGATATCAGGTAGTAAAAGTAATATCTATGATATAATTAGTTTGGTGTGGCGTGTCCATTCACTTGTATAGTAATGGACTGGTAATATTGATATAATAAAGTTGTTCCACTGTAGCTATAGTTGCAGTGGTTAATTATTACATGTCAATAATTAGTCTGGCGCAGCCACCCTTCGCTTGGAGGAGGAAGGGTGTGGCCACGCCAGACTAGTCAATAATATAAACAGTGATGACTAAATCTCATTATGTACATGTGATGATGAGAGTGTTTTGTTATATGTTATATCTTCTGCCATAGTTGTAGATAGAAACCAGGAATACAAGGAATTAAAAGATTAGCTAATGGAGATCATAGATCTACCTCCTTTTTGTCTGGTAATACATTATAATGTTTTTGATTTTCTTTTGCAATAGCAAATGTTGATGGAAATAGTTCATGTCTACCTAGATTATTTGACTTTCCACTTCAGTATAACCGTGTTTCTAGACCATCTGTCTTTCTGTGAGGGTCTGGCAATACATGTACATACTATATCAACCATCACTAAATTATTATTACATAACAATGTTTACACAATGCTTGTGTTAATTGTATCATTAGATGTGATTGAAGAGTACACAATAGATACAGTTCAGTTAATATGAAGTCTTGTTCAAGAGATGAAACCAAATATCAGGTTAATATTATCATCATCTACTTTGTGATGTAAATGTTTTGATCTCATCTAGAATCTAGAGAAGAGATAATAGATCTTGATTTAGAAGAATAACAATGTTATATACTATTATTATTACACATAGATGTGGATTGAGTCTTTACAAGATACATGTAAAACTCACAAGGCTCACTAAAACAGCTTCAATATTCGAGACGTTTTCTCAAGACAGTTAGTTTACAGGTACGTGTATTCATAAAACAATGAATATCCAACCTGACATCCATGTTAAGCCCTATGTAAGTGTGGTCTATTTCGCAAGGAGTAGCTAGACCACACTTACATGGAGTTTAACACATTTAGACTCCTTGCCCACACTCTGATTTGTGTAAGTACTACCTTAATGACTTTCTAAACATAAACTTTATTAAACTTTATTCACAGTGAAGTTTATATAATGAAACCTTTCTGTTGAAGTGTAATAGTCTATGAAGAATAGACTAATCTGTTTGCCATGCAATGGAGTCTAAAATCATTAAATGAAACTGGATGATTTCCAGGTAATATATTATAGTGTTTGGGACTTAAGATTAGTTTATGATTATGATTATAATGTAGTCATATTAAAACAGTCTATTTAGTCAGGTCATAAATTAACACTATTTTAACCCTCATCTGGTTACATCAATTTCAATACAATATTACACATTGGGATTGTTTGTACTATATAGTACTTCCACATATATACATGTATGTAAAACTTATGACCAGTTATTGTTAACAAAACTTGCTGTATCTCTTGGACCACTCATCGTTTTGTCTCAAAACAAAGATTGGTATGTTCATTGAAGATTCTATTTTAGCCCACTTTTCACTAATATACAATGTAGAGTATACCGTATAGTATCCATGCAGCAACAATTTTAAATTTGAACACTTCAGCTAATAGTAAGCAATACATTTCTACTGGTAATCACATTGTGACATCATGTGCAATTATTCATTATTGTATTCCATAGTTCTTACATGCAACTGGACTATTCGGCTAATTTCTGTGGAATACAACATGTTATTTGTTATTATAAATACAAATTCATGTATATACTAATTACTCTGAAATGAGTAAGTAACATCTGTTGTTTTCACAGATGGAATGATAATATTATTTTTGTTACTATGCTTTATCATGACATATATATGTACTAGTCAATATAGATCAATATGAAATGAAACCAGTACATGTAGATATTACCTAGCAGAAATAACAATTCAACATTGAGGATAATAAAATTACATTGAAACTCCTGTAACCAACTGAAGTGTTTAAAATTACCCATTACATTATACAGTATACACATCAGTTTAGTATTCATAATTTGTATTTTTGTAATATAAAGTGTTATGTTATTAGTTAGTCTACCTTGTGTTCTTACATATGGCTGATGGCCATATATGTGGGATATGACCCCTATGCAGTTGGGAGTGTGTTCCTAGCATTACGAAGCGCTCCAGATGTTTGTAATTGGTGGTAGGGATAAGCTCATGAAAATGACTAATAACGTTTTTTGGTTGCCCTTTGCTCCTGTAACCCATTAATGAGTTTCGAAGGTGGGATATGCCTCCTTGCCAAACACCACCCCCCCCCCCCCCCCCCCACACACACACACACACACAGTAAACCTATCCATGCAACTTGGTGAGTAGCTAAGTCATTTCTCTTGGTTTAAAACCTGGTAACACGGTGTAACTGGTGCTAACATGCAGCGGTTTTCTTTTGTAGGCCCTAGTTGTAAGTGAAAAGAGGGAGAACACTGCATTTAAATTAGTCCCACGAAGCGCTTGGGGACTTTTGAGTCCTGGTAATCAAGTTGCTAGAACTAGTACTCCATGTCGGAAAAGGAGCCAAGTTTGGGGTACGGAAAGTGAATAGTGGCCAAGATATCTGCTGTAGAAGCACCAGCAAGCTCAGGGTTAATAATTAATAGTAAATGAAATACTGACAAGTGTAAACTGAGATTACTAATTTACTATGGTATTCAGAGGTGTGAAATATTATACCAGTCATCTTATACTATCAGTTACTATTAGGTTTATATACTATAGTAATATAACTTGAATTATATTATAAATGATATATTATGTGTATTACTATATGTACTGATAGTATAGTAATATAATATACTAACACTTGAATTATATTATAAATGGGATATTATATATTGTAACTCAGATAACACACTCACTGACCAAACTGTTTTGTATGTAATATCATACAGTCTATAGTGTGATAAGCTAGGTATTCAAAAGACATTGAGTATTGATCACCTGATACTCCTGATATTCAGGTTTATCCTGACATATTAATCAGTGTGATATCATTATAATTATTATACAGATAATACTACCACTCATTACAATTATGGGATATATTGATTGGAGTATCGATAAAATGACTAGTTCCGTTAGGAAATGTGATTATATTCAAGGTATGATAATATTAGATATATGATGTATACTATATTAGATAGCAGCATAATAATTTATATAAGTATAGGATATCTCACACTAGAGGTACATGTACATTATAGTAATTTGTGGGAAATGTGGTCGAGGGTTCAAGTAGATTTCCCACAAGCTGGATAAGATATCTCCATGGTGATTATAAAATTTATCAGTGGAATGCAATTAAGGTTCACAAAGGGAAGTCTTTACAAGTGATGTAGGGAGGAGACAAACTGAAAACAAACACTTAGTACACTTGAATTATCTACTGTAACACTTGAAACTGGAGACAAGTATTCCCTTTATGTAAACTGTAAAGTAATTAACTGTTCTTATGAGCCCCATGGTATTGCCCATGTACCATGGTATTATAATACATTATAATTATAATGAACTGTAATAAATTCTCATTATACTTTATAGTAATTGGTTTTATAATTTTCAGATATGCAAGATATTTCTCAAGATATTCATCATCAACAATACACATTTGAAAGTAAGAAATGATTTTCATAATAAATATAATTATTATAACCCTATCATAATTATATATACAGCATCTGATATTGACCTAGAGATGGACTACAATCAACTTCAAGATAATATAATATTATAATGAATACTAAATGCTCACTGTACTGCCTTTAATCTTGTTATAGTGTGTATAATGTATTATTCAATAATACTAAATCAATGATAGGAAATTTATCTATTGCAGTTTGTGTTATACTAATTTCAATATTACATTTCATATTTCTAATGATGATATAATTATAGTAAAGATGATGTTTATCTTTTCATGATGTTGAGTGTACACTTATGATTAGATAATAGTAGAGTGTGAAATACATAACTAGATTAGGTAGTTTGGGTGTGTCATAGTATACTACACTTCCTATGATGGCTATTTCTAATATCACTGTTCATGAATCACTACCTACTGGTGGATATGAAGATCATCTCTTTCTTGATCTTCCTCCAGAATCACCTCATTGTCCAGTGTGTCTGTTAGTAGTTAGAGAACCACATGTATTAGTGTGTTGTGGAACTCCTATTTGTCAGGTAAGTATAATTATATATTATCATTATGTTGAAAACTATTCCAAATTGATAATTATTCTTGTACAGTTTAAATACTACACATACATGTGCCTTATGCTTATTGTAGCATTATAGTGCTGTTTTTTATGCTCTTGAGAAAAGCATTATGAAGGGCTGTGAGCTCCAGACAGTGTATGCAGAAAACAGTTTATTCAAAAGTGGTGATATTTTCAGTCATCTTATTAGCAAAACTAATAAAACTTTCAACTCACTAAGATAACTTCTAAGATACAAAATTTTGTTAAATTCTGGCACTAGTCGACTGAAAAATGAACAGTTGAACATAAAAACTTGAAATTCAAATAAGACCGATTTTCAGTTGCACAATCACATATAAAGAATACTTAGTACAACATGAAAATACTCGATATAAAATTCGTAAAAAGATCATAACAAATATTAATTATCATTAATATTTTCAGGTGTGTATAGAACATACTAGAGCAAATAAACAGTCCTGTCCCTCTTGTAGTACAAAAGAGTATGCTAACATATTTAATAGAAAACAACATGGTGAACTATTGAAATTGAGACTTCGTTGTACAAATAATGAGAAAGGATGTGAATGGGTGGGAGAGCTAGGTGATCAAGAGAGACACCTTACTAATGAGTGTCTATATGTGGAGGAGACAACTAGTGAAACCAATATAATACAAGAGGAAATCGATATGCTGCAAGAGAAGGTTGAAGCAAGCAGAAAAGAAATAGTTCAGACAGTTCCAGATGAGCTGATGATGTTACTAGAGGATGTTACAGAGGAAGAGTGTGAAGAGATATTAGAAGAAGCTTATGAGAGATATGGAAGAGAAATGGAAAATGAGTTCATGGAAGGCAAGGAAGTAATGATGAGGGAGTTTAAAATGATTCGAGAAAGAGCAGATAAGCTACACCAGCTGATGGAAGAAGAGCTCACAGAACTAAGGAAGCTAGATGAGAAAATGACAAGAGATTACGAAGAACTACTAGCTCAACTACAAGCTAATGATTTATACAATTCCCGTAGAATACTACAATTGAAACAACAGTTATCACAAATAAAAGGTATTGTACATGTATAATAATTATTACTGTAATGAATAGTTGTGGACATGATGAAGTGAGAATGCTAAAATGTAACAATAAAGTACATTTATAACAAATGAACTGTGAGTATGATAGAGATTCTATACACCAAATGTGATTACAATTCAGGTGCACCACTGTATATCAGACAAGTACACAACAATTAAGACATATTTAATAGTCATCCACTAGCATCACATATTAAAATTTCACAACTAACAGTTACATTAATTTGCATTGTATTGCAGCTACATCAAAACAAATTGTATTACATTACTTGGGCTCAAAACACAGAGGATACAATTACACAAGTTAGAAATGTCCTTCCATGACAAAACAATTATAAGTACAAGTAAACTAGATAATCAAGTATAATATGCTATTGTACTTCAGGTGTGAGAAAGTCAACCATGATTAATGACTGTTGGACACCTCAAATCAATCCCTTTTTTTCCTTATATCTTGTTGGTTTAGCCTTCAATGGTCTTAGATCAGATAAATGGGTTCCCTCATTGTCGAACAAGTTTATCTCAAACGTAACGTTATACAAAGATATCACTGTCTGGTCCAATATTACATTAACAATCAAAGCATCAAAAATGGTCCAATTTAAGACAGGCACTAAAGTCAATAGTGGTATTAATGGCACATGAACATGTCTTAGGTCTGTTAATTAAGAAGTATCAAAATGTTTGAACATACTATTTACCTTCCCCCTCCCTTTTTTTCTTTATTGAATTGTTTCACATACATGCATCAAGTGATGTTCTCATATTGCTTTTATTGACTTATTATATCAAAATACCAGATAATTAATAATTTGAATAAATATGATAATGCTTGTAAGTAATGGGACTGGTCGGGTAACACTCTTCATGGTGGCTGTGTAGGTATCATATATGTTTGATTCAAGCGTTCATGAATTTTTGGCAGAAAACCAGCCAGTGGGTGTTGCCTAGCTTTGTCAACAAATTATAGCTACAATCACAGACAACCATCAATCACAGACAACCATGGAATGTAGAATGTTAAATAACATACAATAGTAATGAAACAGAGCAAGACTAGCATATCGCTCATGACTAAGAATTGGGGACTGTATGTGCATTCACCACTCACTACTATAATGGTGATTTACCAATCCAGTACTCTAATGTGAATTTACTAAACGTTGATGGAATGTTGGTAACACACACTCTAATGCAATCAAGGCATCTCCATTAGATTTTGCTTACAACTAGTTGATCTACAATCCCTATTAAAACCTACTACAACAGCCACAAAAGTTAGCTACTTGATGTTTCATATAATACTACATGTACCTGGCTGGTGGCCCCAGCATACACTTGGCACTTACTGATTTCATATACTTTTTTGTATTGATGAGCAAATGCATGCATGCATGCGTTCAGGTAAATTTGTGGGCTACTGGCCATAAATTTACCTGAATGTATACGGATTTACCTTGTAGTAATTCATGTCCAATTCATACCCGTTATTGCTTCATAGACAGTGTATGCCAAGACATTGTGTTCATTGCTCATTAATTTACACTAAGGCGTGCATTACCTACAAATCTAAGTGGCAAACATTGCCCACCACCATGTCTAAATCTGCAAGCAGCATGCATTGCAATAACTACTAATATAAAAAATGTATTGCCTTCACACAACGATGTGGCACACACTGCAAGTACAATACCATAAAGCATACATTGTCAGTACATTACTATAAGACACGTATAAGCCAGTACACAATCCACACAATGTAAGTATATTACTATAAGGCAATCATTGCCAGTACAGTACTATAAGCCATGTAATCCAGTACACAATGCACACAATGTCAGTATATTACTATAAAGCATGTATTGCCAGTACACAATACTATAAGCCATGTAATCCAGTACACAATGCACACATTGTCAGTACATCACTATAAGGCATGTATTGTCAGTACAGTACTATAAGCCATGTAATTCAGTACACATGCACACAATGTCAGTACATTACTATAAGGCATGTATTGCCAGTACAGTACTATAAGCCATGTAATACAGTACACAATGCACATAATGTCAGTACATTACTATAAGCCATGTAATACAGTACACAATGCACACAATATCAGTACATTACTATAAGCCATGTAATTCAGTACACATGCACACAATATCAGTACAGTACTATAAGCCATGTAATTCAGTACACATGCACACAATATCAGTACAGTACTATAAGGCATGTATTGCCAGTACAATACTATAAGCCATGTAATCCAGTACACAATGCACATAATGTCAGTACATTACTATAAGGAATGTATTGCCAGTACACAATACTATAAGCCATGTAATCCAGTACACAATGCACACATTGTCAGTACATCACTATAAGGCATGTATTGTCAGTACAGTACTATAAGCCATGTAATTCAGTACACATGCACACAATGTCAGTACATTACTATAAGGCATGTATTGCCAGTACAGTACTATAAGCCATGTAATACAGTACACAATGCACATAATGTCAGTACATTACTATAAGCCATGTAATACAGTACACAATGCACACAATATCAGTACATTACTATAAGCCATGTAATTCAGTACACATGCACACAATATCAGTACAGTACTATAAGCCATGTAGTTCAGTACACATGCACACAATATCAGTACATTACTATAAGGCAATCATTGCCTATAAATCACTATGTGGAATGCATTGCCGATATATTACTATATATAATTATAAGGCAAGTCATGCATGGCATGTGAATCAATAAATGATATTCACTGCCTAAACAGCTGTCTAGATGTACACAGATGTGCATTAGGTATAAAGGAATGGCAAAAGTGCCGTATAGGGGATGTTTTATAGCCTCCCTTCTCAGGTATATGAATACATGTAGCTATGTATCATACATACTTGATTTGAGAGTCATGAATTGTTTCGGTTATGTAATTATGTCAGCAAACCAGCCACCACCATTGGTACATGTTGCCCGGTTTTGATAATTTTAGGCCATTCCTAGTTTATTACTGACAAGTCAACCATTGTGATATTACCTATACACACTAATCAGGTAATTCCTTTAAAAGTATGTTTCATAAAAAATAATATTAACACAGTTTGATAGCATATAGTAGTTACTTACAACTACTATAATTATTAAAATATAATTAATAACTGGTTGATTATTTTATTACAGGAATTGTAGTTCCCATTTGGTATCCACCTCCTCCTAAAACTACAATGTCATCTCATGCTATTCCACCATTTATAATAAACATGACCAATTTTTCTGAACACAAGAAAATCAACAATATTTGGTATAGTACACCATTCTATACTGGAAAAGGTGGATACAAAGTGCAGATAAGAGTTGATGCCAATGGTGTGGGCCAGGGAAAAGGTACACACGTTTCAGTTCGTCTGTTTTTAATGAAAGGTGCGTATGATGTACAACTGAAATGGCCATTCAAAGGTGACATCACCATTCAACTTATGAACTGGAGGGAGGATAAAGGTCATGTGGAGTATATAATTCCCTTTGATAACAACACACCGCTAACCTCATCTCAGCGTGTTAGTGAAGGGGACAGAGCACCAACAGGATGGGGATATCATACCTTCATCTCTCATGTTGACCTCGATTATAATCCTGTGAAAAAAACGGCCTTTCTTCGTAATGATGTACTATGTTTTAAAGTGGCTAAAATTGTTTTGCCAACAGGTAATTGTAAATAGCACATATTAATTTATAAACTTATACATGTACCTACCTCATGCATATCTTTATTATTGATAATCAGAGTGTAGTAGTACTGTCTATGTAGGAAAGGCTGTTCATACGGAAGTCATGAGCTGAAGTATGTATATGAGGCTTATAAGCTTTTCGGCCATTTAGTAAAGGAATCCATTAAAATTTAACATGTACATGTATATGAGGCTTATCTACTTGAATACAACCAAATAGAGCTTACTATACAAAACATCTAATAGTAAACATTTGATAAAAATTACATTTGATCAGTTCACAAACATGGTGTGAATGTATCCACTATTCCTGTTGGTGTTGTTTTCACCAGACGGTCCAGACCACTATTTGGGCCAATATATAATCATAATTATTTACAATATAATTATATTAATTAATATTTACAAAGACCATTGGGAAATACATGAGAAATCACTGCACATCAGCTGAAACATCAGTAGCTAATAGTAATGGAAGGTCACTGTCATAATATATGAGTAATCGATTAGATACCAATTTTGTTTTGACTGTGTTTATAGCTTGGTCACAAGCAGATGTCTACTTCTACTTACTATCTAGTCTTAATAGGGGATATAGGACTGAAGCCAGATTAGGGAATACATTTACCATAGTAGTAGACTAGCCCTAACAGGAATATCAACTGTTCCACATTCTGAGGCAATGGGGCATTACGAATAGCTTCAAGCTTTTTGTCTTAGGAATGTAATCCCTTCTCATCTATTACATAGCCTAAGTACTCTACTTTATTAGTTAAAAATCTGCACTTACTATGATTCACATTGGGGACTTCTTCATCAACAAGTCTCTTGAAAACTTCTTCCAAGCTCTCTACAATGTAGGTGCTGAGTAAGGGTAGATCCAGACACAAGAATATCATCAATGTAACGAATTATCGAAGCACTGGTCTTGGGGCTTTCCAGTGGTGCAGTAGTGATTAAAAAGACAGTAATGCTTCACCTCAATGGCTGTGAGAAACACCAGAACTTTCTTGTCTTCTGAGACGCTATTGGAATCAAAATAAAGTTTGCAATAACATCATGCAAGCTCAGAAAACTGTTTGTAAACATTATTTAAATATAATTATATATTGACCCAAAACTACATGGTCCAGTAAATTAAACCAACCATACATGTACATGTACATGTATAAACCACAAATTGAATACAACTGCTGAAACTTTACTCACTGCCAGCTGTAAGTGATGTATACTGACACATGCAGCTACTGTTGGATCACTTACACCTAATCAGTCACATGTCGCAAGTAATATACAAAGTGACACTTATATACATATGATATCTGAAAGAAAGAAAGAAAGAAAGAAAGAAAGACAGACACCTGAGACAATGGAAAAATGAAAAATGAGAGTTGCCTCAGGTGGGATTAGAACCCACGACACTCTGTATTCCAGACAGATGCTCTACCAACTGAGCTACCCAGGCAGCTCAGCTGGCAGGGTTCGAATACTAGGCTTTTAGGTGAAGGCCGGGGTAATGAAACCACCAAAGACACCAACACCAAACCTTAGTATGTACATATGATATCTGAAAGAAAGAAAGAAAGAAAGAAAGAAAGAAAGACAGACACCTGAGACAATGGAAAAATGAAAAATGAGAGTTGCCTCAGGTGGGATTCGAACCCACGACACTTTGTATTCCAGACAGATGCTCTACCAACTGAGCTACCCAGGCAGCTCAGCTGGCACGGTTCGAATACTAGGCTTTTAGGTGAAGTGTATATGTGACTTGTATCAACACTTACATGTACACACTACCAGTACAACATCAATACTAAACACCTTTACATGTACAGTATATACACTTACATGTACTGGTTTATCATACATGTACATGTGACTTGTATCAACACTTACATGTATACACTACCAGTACAACATCAATACTAAACACCTTTACATGTACAGTATATACACTTACATGTACTGGTTTATCATACATGTACATGTGACTTGTATCAACACTTACATGTATACACTACCAGTACAACATCAATACTAAACACCTATACATGTACATGTATATCTAGTGTGTACATGTATTACTATATATAATATTAAACACTACCTGTACAATATCAATACTAAACACCTTTACATGTACATGTATATCCAGTGTGTACATGTATTACTATATATAATATTAAACACTACCTGTACAATATCAATACTAAACACCTATACATGTACATGTATATCCAATCCAGTATGTACATGCACAAGTATTACTATATACAGTGTATGTACATGTACTATTAAACACTAGTTTACTTTAGACATAAGGCTAATATCATAAGGTACATGTACATGTGTATTAGAAAAAATAATAAAATAAAATAAGTCTGCATGGACTATGAATGGGGATTGAACCATGGAACTTCTGGTATCTAGTCAGGCACTTTTACGCTACCAGATACCTTGATGGCAGAAGAGCATAGCATTGTACTAATTCCAAAACTAGTTTCAAAACCAGCTGTTTCTATCTTCTCAAATATCTAACTGGAGTATAAGCTGATGAACAGTAGACTAACCAGCAGAACCAACCCTCACTTAGCATGTCAGTAACATCATTTATATTAATATGAATCTTTGATTATATCTACATGATCTCATCATGAAGAGGTCAATACAAATACAATACATGTACATAATAAATGAGGATTAAAAATATGAATGATAAATATCAGCTTCTTTTAAATAGTTGAGAGGTTATTTAAATGATGTCACAATATTTCATACTCTGGGATTTACCAGATATTCTTCATGAAATGAGTGGTAAAAGAAAGCTTGATTCTATTGTATTATGTGAAAACAGAATAGTTGTAATCATATATACCTAGTATGTTATTCAACTACACTTAGGAACTACCAGACTAAAGGGTTTTATCAACATTATATTACCAGTAGTAGAACACAACAAGTACATGTAATGGATACTGTTATTATTGTTTTGTATAGTAGTTTACCACTCAAAATATCAGACTCACAGTGTGACACAGTTTACTTTTTATGTATTATCATGTAAATGATGTAATCAAATAACCTCTAATAGGATATGTTATTCAATTACATGTACTTTATATAATACATGTATATATAGTCACTTCATTATCATATGTAATATAATTTTCATATCCTAAAGTTATATCATCATAATGTACATAGGTATAATTATCAATTAGATATGAATATAAAACATATTTAATAATCATCAACATTATAATTTTGTATAAAACACACATGTAGTAGCTTTATTTGGTATATATGTACATGTGATTAGCTACTAATATGTAAATACAAGTAACATGTTTCCATAGTAACCATGTATTTATGATAACAATGTATAATTTACTCATCCTATCATAACGTACTTTATCTGATAATAGTGAACATTTAATATAATATTATGTACTCCTAAACACTTGATGGGCTGATATGAATGAATATTTTGTGATATTGTACATGTACATGTAAATGTAAATGTATTGTAGTGCAGATCTATTGAATAATTACTGTACAGTATAGTGATGTTTTATTGACATACATGTACATGCACATTTACATGTACATGTACAATTATACATGTACAATGTACATGTACATGTACTGTAGTTACTAGAGCTGGATTAATTTCATTTCATTTTTCAGAAACAACGGGATGACAATTTAAGCAAATTTAAAACTCTTTTGTGTATTTATAAATTAACTAGTATAGTGTGTAATACAGATGTCAAACACTCCTACATATCATTGAACAGTTTATTCATACATGGGCTACTGTTATATATAGGTACTAACCTCCTTCCATTATGATTAGCTTAGTCATCTACGAGGACATCAGTATCCTATTTGTGTCAAAAAACAGGATCTAGTTTCTTTATTAGAGATCTGTGTGTGTGGAAGTAGCAAAATGTACATACATGTAGCAAGTTTCTATAGCCCAGTTGCTATGACAAATATATGGCTACTAATATTATTAGCAAACATATACATGTACAATATATTCATGATAACAATGTTCAAATGTACTGATCCTTTGTGTAGTATGGGATAATATTATAATATATTTATTAAAAAATCAATTATAAAACATTTATTGGATGATTTAAGATAAATATTCATAAATATTGGATGTTGTATGTAGACTATGTACTAAACTAATTATTATGTACTAGTGTGTCATCCATGATGTAGCAGTGTATCAATGACACATGAGAGCATAGTACATGACACTACATGATGCATGACACACCATTACATACTAAATGATACATCAGTACATAATAGATGACACACCAGTATATACATGTAACAGATGACACACCAGTACATAACAGAAGACACACCTGTACATAACAGATGACACACCAGTACATAATGCATGACACACCATCACATACTAAATGATACACCAGTACATAATGGATGACACACCAGTACATAATAGATGACACACCAGTAAATAACAGATGATACACCAGTACATAACAGATGATATACCAGTACATAACAGATGACAGTACACGTCAGTACATAATAGATGACACACCAGTACATAACAAATGACACACCAGTACATAATAGATGACACACCAGTACACAACAGATGACACACCAGTACATAACAGATGACACACCAGTACATAACAGCTAGAACACACTAGTATATAATACATGACACACTAGTACATAATAGATGACACACCAGTACATAATAGATGACATACCAGTGCATATTAGGTGATATAATAACAAGTATACACTTGTACTTCATGTAAATAAACACATGAAGTAATATTAGATGTTATTATGATACTATACTACAATAGTATGATATAAACCCTACCCCTATCAGGATATATACATGAAACATGAACCTGATTATACATGTCACACTGTGTACATGTAATTGAATACTAAAGTACAAATACATGATGTATGTGAAACAATTAATAACACCTGATATTAATAACAAAACATTTTAAATCCCAATTATACACCCATTATCAAAGGGACACAAATATCATGTTTCATAAGCACTTGTAGTGAGTGACACATGATAAATGTTGACAGAAAGATGACATTCTACAATTAACAGGTCTATTTACAAGATAAGGAGTGAATCCATAAACCATTCCATAACTACTGGAAAGGAATAACATTTCCAATTCATTTCCATGCTACATGTACAAAACATTTATAGTATACCTCCACATGTACACATGGCATGTACATGTATATTATATATTCCATGTGGCACTTGTAGGTACATGTATTATATAACTATTACAAACAACACTCATATGTGACTATGGATATGAAAATCAAATAATAATTTGGTCAAATGCTTACATTTAAATGTTCATTACTAGTCATTTTGAACAGGAAACTAACTAAATTTGGAATTTAGGTAGAGCAATAGTTGTTATTTACAACTATTAAAATATGTGAGTATTGTTTAATTATAATTATACATAACATGTAGAATATTATATATCTATTATAACCAACACCACATACTATATAATTAACATTATTATAACAAGTGTATAATTATAGAGAAAAAAAAACATCCCTATGATTGCTTTACAAATTTAAGTGAAGATCAAAGTATCCCTATGACTGCTTTGTGGTGTCCAGCATTCAGTAATCATGGCTGACTTTATCAAGCATGAAAGATAACAGCTTATTATGGTTATTATTTTGATTATCTACTCTCCTGACCTTTCAAAGGACCTTGTAGGAATAGATTTCAGGCAGAATAGCTAGCTTGTAGTTCCAGTTTCTACGTAAGCTACTTAGTTAAGGCAGCTTTCTTTCTGCTGGTCTCGAGTGTGCGTTCTTTTACCACCACACACATTAATTGACCTAGCCCCCAGGAATGACGCAACTTCTTACTGGTCATAATTCTCGCCAAATCAATAGCACAGGAGTCAATAGGACCTGTTGGTAAAGTAAGATAATACATGTACATGTACATATACAATGTACATGTAGCAGAGTTTCATTTAGAATGGGGTATTCAATAGCACAAGAGTCAATAGGACCTGTTAAGATAATAATACATGTACATGTACAATAGGGTTTCATTAGAAGGGGGGTATTCAATAGCACAGGAGTCAATAGGACCTGTTGGTAAAGTAAGATAATACATGTACACGTACATACATGTATACAATGTACATGTAGCAGAGTTTCATTTAGAATGGGGTATTCAATAGCACAAGAGTCAATAGGACCTGTTAAGATAATAATACATGTACATGTACAATAGGGTTTCATTAGAAGGGGCGTATTCAATAGCACAGGAGTCAATAGGACCTGTTAAGATATTACTACATGTACATGTACAATAAGGTTTCATTAGAAGGGGCGTATTCAATAGCACAGGAGTCAATAGAACCTGTTAAGATAATAATACATGTACATGTACAATAGGGTTTCATTAGAAGGGGGGTATTGAATAGCACAGGAATCAATAGGACCTGTTAAGATAATAATACATGTACATGTACAATAGGGTTTCATTTAGAAGGGGCGTATTCAACAGCACATATAATTTTGTATAAAACACAGATATAGTAGCTTTATTGGTAAATATGGACATGTGATTAGCTACTAAAATGTAAAAACAAGTAACATGTTTCCATTGTAAACATGTATTTATGATAACAATGTATTTTCTTCTGTTTATACTATTATAAATCTATCTGACAATATAGATGACATACATGTACCTATACACATGAGATGACACTCTATTAGAAATACATGCATATGGTTCCTATGGAAACTTGCTACATGTGCAGTGAATAGAAAATAATAATTGTTAAATTTGTATACACACTTCAACTGTTGAACTTTTTACTTTTCTTGTGAATTAATTCCAAATTATGATATATGTCATAATAACAATTATAGACTTGTACTTCATGTTAATAAACACATGAAATAATATTAGATGTTATTATGATACTATACTACAATAGTATGATATAAACCCTACCCCTGTCAGGATATATACATGAAACATGAACCTGATTATACATGTTACACTGTGTACATGTAATTGAATACTCAAGTACAAATACATGATGTATGTGAAACAATTAATAACACCTGATATTAATAACAAAACTTTTTAAATCCCAATTATACACCCATTATCAAGGGGCAACAAACATCATGTTTCATAAGCACTTGTAGTGAGTGACATGTGATAAATGTTGACTGAAAGATGGCATTCTACAATTAACAGGTCTATTCTTTACAAAATAAGGAATGAATCCATAAACCATTACAAAACTTCAGGAAAGGAATAACATTTCCACTTCATTTCCATGCTACATGTACAAAACAGATATAGCATACGTACACATGTACACATGTAATATATTGATACTGTGATGACACCATACCATCAATAACAATATATTACATGTGGAGATCAGAGGTACATGTATGATATAACAATTACATACAATATCCACATACTATAATTGTAATTAACTACATGTAGTATATTAATAATTATTGTTATGCTAGTTATTAAACTATACATAAAAGTATAGTATATTAAACATATCTATTATATACAACACTCACATATTATAATTATACATTCCTGATCAGTTATATTGTGACCACTTCTTTTCATGATATACTATTCAAATATATTTACACATTACTAATAATAGTACAGTTACTATACCTCATGAAGATATTATAATTATGTAAATTAATTTTATGTATTAACTATTATATTTATTATCATAGGTACTGATATACCAACCTGGTATATCCCTCCTGAGACTCAGTCCCCACACCTCCTCCCTCCATGTGCAATTACAATGTACAACTACAATGAACACAAAAGAGTTGGTGATGTGTGGTATAGTGTACCTTTTTACTCCACAACAAATGGATATAAATTACAACTACGTGTTGACGCCAACGGGTTTGCTTCTGGAAAAGATACACACCTAAGTTTAGGTGTACATCTCATGAAGGGGGAGAACGACAAGTCTTTAAAGTGGCCATTGAATAGTGAAATTACAGTTGCACTACTCAACTGGAGGGAGGATAACGGACATGTGGAGACGATTCTTCACCATTATAATCTACCAATAGAAGATCGTACAAGAGTATTAGATGGAGATACAGCACCAGCTTCACAGGTTACTGGTCAGTTCATCTCTCACATGGAGCTACCCTACAATGCTAATAACAACACAGAATATCTACATAACGACACACTATGTTTCAGAGTGTCTAAAGTTATCATACATACAGGTAATAAAACATATTGTATATTATATAACATTACATACATGTATACATATAGACCCTTTGTAGTAACATGATATTATTACACACATTATTAAAATTACATAACTAGTACATCAAATGTTTGATAATAATATTGAATTAGTGAAGTATTGATAATTGGATCAGTAATCATTATCACCTGTTATCTGTATCAATTATTATTATGTTATGTAACTGATATTATAATAAGTTTACTAATAACGTCACCTCTCATGATTACTATTTAGAACAGGTTCATCTACTCCTGTTTTGTCCACTCACATTTCATCTACTTGTAATTCATGTATTATCATTAATTTTTATATAATTATAATCATAATAATCTCACAAACTTTAATCCCCTTTAAACCTTGTGTATCAGCTGGGATACAGATACATGTCTCTAGATACTGTCTTGTACACATAATAACTCAACCAGACTCATATATAATTTATAAATGGAAATTAATTAGTAGATGAAATGTGATTAGATGAAACAGGAGTACATGAATCAGGACAATATTATGATTACATGTAACATCAGGAAGAGATTTATAATATTATAATTAGTGATGTACAGATAATTGGATTGTAATTAGTGATAATTATAATTATAAGAGAAGAACATGAAATTTACAAGTTGATATTTACATATTTGACATGATTCATTGTTTTATATTTAATACACACACTTTATGTAATATAAATTGTATCAACACAAATTACACAAACCATTTTGTTTCTTACACATAATTGTTATATACATCATGTGATTAATTAAACACATACTCGTTATCTATTATACTTGATATTGACTTGTTGTGTTCTATCTACTCCTGTTTTGTCTACTTCTGGTCTGTACATTACCATTTCATTTATAATTAACAATGAACCCAAAAAGCTTATCTAATTCCTAACTACCAATGTGAATATGAATACCAATAATTACTATCTTCAATGTAGGATACTTTTGACTACTGTCTTGAATACAAAAGTAACTCAATCAGATTTGTGTTTGTGACAAACTATGAGATATTAAATATGTACTTTTGATATTCAATATCCTCTCCTTAAACTATCATGATTCTGTCATTTTGGAAACTAACAAAACTTGAAGTGCACTTATTAGTCTTGTGATATAATAACAGAATAGTAAACATTTAAAGAGAGGACATTACTTCACTAATTGAATAATGAAAGTACCTGTTTTATAAGAATTGATCACATTTGATGATATATATGAAATGAATCTACAGTAATTAGTAGATGAAACACTAATAGATGAACTAGTAGTATTATATTTACATGTCTGAAAATCATTTCTTGTTATATATAATAGTAATGATCGATGTTACTAGTAAATATCACAAGTTACATGTACTTGTAGATAACAGTATTAATATACAACATCTGTTCATATGACATACATATGTTATTACACAGTCTCATTCCCATACACTCATGTTATACATGTACATGTAAGTATATTTAAAACCAAACCACTGTGTCTATAGTCCAGGCAACAAGACTGGAATGTTTAAAAAACAACAGTGTCTATAGTCCAGGTAATCAGACTAGAAGAGTGTTTGCTTTTAAACTATTTCAGTTATAAGCCACCTCCAGTGGCTATCATTGGAATGACCAAATTCAATAATCAATTCCAGAAAAGATATATATTCATTGTTGCCTGGATCCTAAGAGAAGACATCTCAGTTGTATCCTGTTACCAGGACTATAGATATAGTGAATCATTACCACACAGTGATCAAGACTGGAAACGTTTAGGCTTAATGTACATATACATGTATACCAAACACAAGATGTAACTAATCACATACTTTTGCTATTACGTAAAATTAAAAGATTTAGTACCTAAAATGAGAAGTTTACATACCACACACCTACCTGTCAATTTTTCTGTCAGGAAAATGACATATTAAGGGAGAGCCTCACTGATACATAACATTTGCTTAACAGTAAACTAAAGGATATAAGAATACCATTAAGTCATTAGAAAATACTGTACATGTACATGTATATGTACATGTAATGGTTTCATATGAACTAATACTTGTACTTGATATAAACATTTGACATACCTAGTGCTTTAGAAGGAGATGAGTAAAACCATTAGAAGAACGAACAGGAAGTTTCAATAAAACAGCATTCCCTGTTCAGTGGCGGATCTAGTAGGGTTTCTTTGGTTTCCATGGAAACCCCCTTTCAAATTTTAAAAGTTGTGTTTTTATCAAGTCCATGTGCCACGCCCACCAGCATGTTGTAATAACAAACAGTAGTAGTAGGAGCATTCCTTCTAAGAGAAGACAGTAAAGATGGTAAATAGATAACTAACTATATACTTATAATTATACTACATGTGTACTTCAGGAGAATATTATGATTACAAATATATCCCTATAACACAAGATATACACATGCAAATATACTATAGTACAGATGTGTATAGTAACACACAGAAGCTCATCAACAGGATTTCCATACAAATATAATGAGACACAGTTGATTGTACTGAACTTAAGATAAATACATACACACTTTGAAATTTGCTTTGATAGAATTTAGCATGTTTTATTTTAACTAATAGATACATACAAAATGTATAAAACACATGTCTGCCACATGCACAGGTAGTTACTATAGACATAGTATATTATATATGATATCTAGTTCTGAATTATAATAGGAACATGTAACCTAAACTGGATACTAGGATAAGAAACATCACTTGTGTAATTACTATAATTTGTGTTGGAGTCATTCCCTTTCATGAGCTTCTGGTATGAAATACATGTATAAATTATTATTATCTACATGTATACATAGTCCTAGTTATATATCTGCAAACAGGAGTGATATACCAATCAATTATGTTGCTATGACAACATAGTATCTTATCCTATGTCAATATTGTTGTGGATATAAATGTTGGCATTCACAATTATTTTTATTACATGTATAATATATTCATCATGACTATTAAGATTCATTAGATATCTACTCATAACTCATTCAGACATTATGAGTTATGAAATCTGTTATAACTGACTGTTAAATGAACCTGGATAGACACATTAATAGTCTGTGTAGCAGGAAAATAACATCACCTGCTACCTTACAAATGTATTAGTCTCATTAACATGGTAGGCTACTGACAATTTGTGCAGCAAAGTCATGACAAGAATTGTTAGATTCAGTATTTAAAAAACAAGGCTTCATCTTTCGGGAGCTATATCTTCTCACCATTGCTTTTATTGCTGTAGCAGTACTACTTAATTTATATTTTAGAAGCACGTAATTTAGTATGACATCATCATCCATAGTACATGTATATATTATATGAACCATACCTACAATTTCCTCTGATATGAGCAACCATTTTGATCCAGGTACCAGGTAGTATTTCCCTGAAGTATGTTCCTTATAAAATCAGGAGACAGATATCTATAGAGATAACAAATGATAATTACATCATAATTATATTCATAGTCATGTTTATACATTGTCTTGTAGTTTACAGTTAGCTAATGAATAATGTGATAACTTCATATATAATAGTTTTATACTATAGTATATTACAAGACATGTAGTGATTTAATAATAAGAATACTGGTTATGATTATGATCATCACATTATGTAATTATTATAATCATTAATATAATTTAATAGGTTTAGTTTTGATTATAATATGTTACTATACTAATATGAATGATTTATCATTACATGTGTATAATTACATTTATATTCAGTGAAATGTACTCTTCACTATTCACTGAACTGATTGAAATATATTTATACTACACTCAGTGTTTATTAATATACACAACTATCAGTTGTAGGATGGATCACATGTTTTGTGTTAATAATCTCATTCAATACAACCACACTATGATGAACATTTGTATTTGAACACAACCAACCTTTGTCCTTCTATCATAATGATATTAATATTCTATATGACTATGTACTAGGACTGGAATGAATATCCATTCTATCTGAATATTCATTTAATTACTATATATCTGAATGGATTTTTAATGTTAGGATATTCATTTTATATCTGCACATAAACTGAACTAGTCAAATCAATAATTATAATAAAATGATGATAGATGATGATTGTGTTCATATTTCTTATCTTGTATAGTACTGAACAGATAATATAAACACTAAGTCTGTTAGTTAGTAGTTACTTAAATCAATATAATGAGGTAATACATTACTTTACATTATAAATATGAATATCCAGACACTAAAAATATCAAAAGTATGATTCATTCATGATATAACACTAGATGATATAAAATATAATAATATATTTATATCATCTTGTGATATATACATCATAATTATCTAGTTCCTAGTATAAAGAACATGAAATATCATAATGTGATATATTATGGTTTAGTACTCATCACATTATGTTTACATTATTATATTAGTGATAGTACTTGATATTATATTAATATAGAAACACTACATGAGTCTTGTAAACAAGTAATATAACTTGTAAATATATTCAGTACAGTATAAACAACATGTACTACTGAATACATATCATTATCATCACTATTATAAGTATATTCAGTACAACATGTACTATTGAATACATATCATTATCATCACTATTATAAGTATACTCAGTACGACATGTACTATTGAATACATATATCATTAAATCATGATAATATTACAACATGTACTATTCCATTATCATCATTGTCTGTTACTGGAAATGAAATACTTATAATTATATAATAAGAATTATTATAATTAATTATTATTTATTTATTGTTAATTTTAGGTCCTGAAGTACCAAGTTGGTATATTACTCCAGGAACTGAATCTTCCTATCTCCTCCCTCCATGTACACTATCCATGCATAACTTCTCTGAGCATAAAAGAGTTAGTGATCAATGGTGGAGTACTCCATTCTATACTGGACCTGATGGATACAAGCTACAGTTAAGAGTAGATGCTAATGGTGATGCTAGTGGTAAAGGTACACATGTTTCTGTGTTTGTGTACCTCATGAAGGGTGAAAATGATGATATATTAACATGGCCCTTCAAGTGTGATATCACCATTCGATTACTCAATTGGAGGGAGGATAAGGGACATGTGGAGAAGACTATCAACCATTACAATGCACCGATAGAATATCGTACAAGAGTCACACAAAAAGACACAGCTCCTACTGGATGGGGTTATTATCAGTTCATATCACACAGTGATTTATATTATAATATTACTAATAACACTGAATATATTAATAATGATATATTGTGTTTTGTAGTATCTAAAGTTATTGTGTATTCCTAATAAACACTATTATATTTAATAGTTACTCAATAATTTATAATGTTATAATTATATTATATTTTAGAGTCGTTTCTTATAATTATATAAAGTGATTGTACATCTAATAAAAACACTATCTATAATTATTATTATAATTTTATTAGTTATTCATTGTACTATTTTATAGTTGTTTGATTAAAATATAATATTAACACTAATTAATAACATCAATTATAATGAGTCACATGATCATAATTATGAATGAGGACATCTACATGTACATATTATTAACTAGTGAAGTCATGAGATCAAAACTATATTATCATATAATAATTATAGCTACCATGGAAACAAAGTTCCAATGTACTTTGTATGAGAAATTTAAATCACACACTATGATAATATTTTACTACGGTCACATGATTAAGGCTGGTTATTACTTTGGAAATCACATGACAGGAAGTATTAGTAACCAATTTACCAGTGAATACTGAGAAATATCACTCATTGGATACATGTATTGCCACTCATCCTAACAACTCATGGTAATACTAGTGTATTAAACTGGTAACATTTCCCAGTATGTGGGTAATAATATATACTTATAATGATATTAATTAATTATTAATTATGAATGAGGACATCTATACACTTTATTAACTGGTGAGTCACATGATAATTATGAATGAGGATATCTACATTATTAATATTAACTAGTGAAGTCGTGTAGTGGATACAATTGCAAGACTTAAAAGGAGTCACATAATATCTAATTTACATGATGTATTGTAATGAGATATATTCATACTATTAAACACATGATATTTGCTTGTACATGTATACATATAGTAGTGGTGGGTGATATAATTTTCATTTTGATACAATACCGAGTAGTTTGGGAATCAGTATCAATGGTATAATATTGATACTTGATAATGCACATGTACATAATGAATGTGGTTAGATAAACATCTAATTTTATACAAATTCATTTAAATATGTGGAAGCACTGTGAAACTTTATGTGAGTTTATGCATATACAGTAGCAAAACAGGACATGTAATATGGTATCATAAATGACCAATACAGAAGAAAGAGTATCGATAGTGTTGGAAAACTATAAGTACCGTAGATATCAAGTATTTTAGTATCGATCTGCCCACACCTAACATATAGTAGCCAATGAAAATTGTATTCTAATAATTTTAATTATTAATTTAGATACATAATTTCAATACCTTACTAACAATAGGACTGTATAGTGGAATATTTGAAGGTAGCAAAATTTAGTGATTGTCTGTAACAAAGTGTGTATTTTGTATTTGTAGTTTATACACATGACTATTAACATGTAATCATGTGACTAAATATCAAGGATATTATATTTTGTGGTATGGATCAAAATCCATAAAAAGCATGATATTTAATTGCCTAAAAGATTTCTCAAGTAATTCATTTCCTACTGTACAGCTCAAACAATTTCGATCACATGCAACTTGCTGAAAAACTACCATATATACATATGTACATGTACTGTACCTGCCATAGCACATACCTTGTTGTCTCCTGAAGCATAAATTTTACATTTGAAGTTTAAATGTTAATATTTCCCATTCAACACATATGTAATAAATACCTTTATCCCAGATATCACTTCAGCTTTAGTTAGCATAAAATAACATAACATACATGTAGATATAATAATATTACATGGTTGGTAAGACCCTTTCATGTTAGTTACCTTATATAATGATTGACATATGGTTGCTAAGTACTTAAATTATCATGTTAATTATTGACAGTGACAAGAAATGTAGATAGATCATTACACTGCATGGTTGCTGGTGACTATTCATGTTGGAATATATTGATATAGTTACCTAGTTATGTAGTGTCTAACATATGGTTGGTAGGGACTTTTCATATTAGGTACCTAGTGTCTGATATATGCTTACTAGGGACTTTTCATATTAGGTACCTAGTGTATGATATATGGTTGCTAGGGACTTTTCATATTAGATATCTAGTGTCTGACATACATGTATGGTTGCTAGTGACTTTTCCTGTTAGGTACCTAGTGTCGAATACATGGTTACTAGGGACTTTTCATATTAGATACCTAGTGTCTGATACAATGTATATGGTTACTAGGGACTTTTCATATTAGATACCTAGTGTCTGATATATGATTACTAGGGAGTTTTCAAATTACATGTAGATACCTAGTGTCTGATATATGGTTGCTAGGGACTTTTCATATATGGTACCTAGTGTCTGATATATGTTTGCTAGGGACTTTTCATATTAGGTACCTAGTGTCTGATATATGGTTGCTAGTGACTTTTCCTGTTAGGTACCTAGTGTCGAATATATGGTTACTAGGGACTTTTCATATTAGATACCTAGTGTCTGATACAATGTGTATGGTTACTAGAGACTTTTCATATTAGGTACATAGTGTCTGATATATGGTTATTAGGGACTTTTAATTCATACTTGTAATTTATGGCTGACACCCTTCCTATACAAAGTAGACATATAACATGTCTAAACATTTGATATGAGTAAAGTAATTACATTTGGTATTTAAACTAGCATGAAAACTCCCTAGCAACCATATATGAATCATTGCATTTTGTGTCTATGAAAGTTTATATCAGGTTTTGTATGAATCATATCCTCCTCTATTATCAATCTGTTTAATGACAGTTATTCATTTACATGTAATTATATTATATCATACATGGTTTAGACATTGCAATTATATGTACATGTACATGTACATACATGTATTAGGCTTTGGCAGATTATGCCAGCATAAATTAGAGCATAATAGGACACAAAAGCATTAAGCATAATGCCAGCAAAATAGGCCAGATTATCAGCATAATTAATTTTCATTATAAAATTTCAATTCGCTGGTAAAACAGTCTTAGTGTTTGTGGTATTGGCTACTCCTGCCTTGCACTTCTTGTTAGTAGTCACAGGCTTTTCAATTTTTCTATTTCTGGACATCTGTGACCTTAACGGGGGCCTTAATTTATCAAGTATACTAGGTTGGTGTTCCCCAGGATTGTGTAAAAGTTGAATTTCATCACCAAAAGATTGACTTAAAGCCATCAGAATGTACACGTGGCCAAGTAGGGGCGGCCAAAGGTGTGATTATTAATGATATTCATAAGCATACATAGTTATAAGCATAATACAATTTGGGCAGAGCATGATACAACATTTTACTGGAATTACATCATAGCATAATAGAGCATTTTTGGACCATAATCCACCAAGGCCTAACATGTATTCATTTAAAAGCTGAACGTATGTACAAAATAATGCAAAAACTATTCTCTCATGCCATTTGAAATCTACAAACCTTTGTAAGAGTAATGGAGTCCATGAGAGTGTTGTACTTTCTTTTATCCCATTCCACTACTTTAGGAGAAGAATCTTGCAAATACTAACACTTGAAAAGAAGAATAAAATGAATGGATGAATAAATGAATGAATAAATAGATGAATGAATAGAGGAATTAATGAATATATGAAAGAATGGTTGAATATATAAGAGAGGATGGATGTACAGATCAATAGGTGAATGGATGGGTGGAGAGGTTATATAAATGAAAGGATGGATGGATGGACATGCTCAGTAACACATGGTCAGTGGCCACGTGTTGAGAACTGTGCATGCTCAGTGTCACATGGTCAGTGGCTAAGTATATTGGTAGTATTGAGTACTGTATGCTCTTTATCACATCTTTATCATGGTCATGTCAGGTAGTATAAAGTACTAGAGAACTGTATATACTCAGTAATGCATGATCAGTGACCACATGTTAAACACATGGTTAGTGGCCACATGTTACTGAGTATCAAGTACTGAAGCAGTGGTATTTTATATTATATAATTATATTATTCAAGTAATTTGGTATCATATCACTCATCACTATAACCTGTCTTATTACTTTAAGGTTGTACTAGAGGGAGGGGTAGTTGAAACTCCAATCGGTTTCTAGTCTTGCCAGCTTCTTGCTGCATACAATCTGGTTCCATTCTGTATTTTTTGGTAGCCATACCCACCCGGGGGTATAATTATTGGGCCTAAATATTTTGGTGGAGGGGGCGGTGGGTGGGAAACAATGGCGGGTAACTGTAGTTGCTCTCTGAGAAAGATCGGAGTTTGATAGTGCCTAGAAAGGTAGATTTTATGGTTTCAGTGAAAACCTACAGAATTCAGCTTTCTTCAGCCTCTTGTAACTATAAAAGTAAAATGAATTTCCAGAAAACGGCTCTATTTGTTTTCTGTAAATGCATTGTACTTGGTGCACGCCATGACTGGTGGGCGTGGCTTTCTCGGTTTTGTACTTATTGAGATTGCAAAAATGGACATTTTATATATGTTTTATCAATTCCAGGACCCTATAAAGGTGATTAGAAGATATGAAGGTTGCTACTACACCAGGTTAGAGTCATATTATATAATATTCTATTTTGAAACTGATTGGAGTTGCATCCGCCCACTCCCTAGTACCACCTTAATTACTTTAACACCATATCAATGGTCTATCATATATAGTATGCTAGACTATTGATATGGTAGATAATAAATGATAATAATTTTAGTACTCACAATAGTCTTGTTCACAGCACAGACTCAAGACTTTTCGCATTTAGTTGTAAATTGAAGCTTTAACAGCAGGAATTTCCAGGAAATCTTTTTTCTTTTCTGAATATTTTCCACTAACAGCGGGAATTTGTTTGCATTACATCATAGCTATAAATTAGCTCCACCTAGTATCTACCTTTGCGCTTGCTAGGCTAGCTGAAATATTTAAAGAGGTGGGGCTGGAAATAAGCAGGGTAATATCACACCAAGACAGTGCCCATATTTTCAGTACTATATATAAACACCACAATGATTTATAAGTATAATTATAATATTTAATAAACACATGAAATCATGAATACTGATAAATTGGTTGTTATGATCGTTTTTTAGTTCTTATTGTGTTCATTCTGATAACTTGATTTTCATTTGTAGTTATTTAAAACTTGAAAAGAAAAAAGTATCATAGCCTGAAAGGAAAGAGAAAAAGAGATATGGAGATAGATAGATAGATAGATAGATAGAGAGAGAGAGAGAGAGAGACAGAGAGAGAGAGAGAGAGACAGAGAGAGACAGAGAGAGAGACAGAGAGAGACAGAGAGAGAGAGACAGAGAGAGACATAGACAGAGAGAGAGAGACAGAGAGAGAGAGAGACAGGGAGAGAGTATGTGGCCAGTGTAAGTGAGATTGCAATTAATACTGCCTTCTCCATAGTCTGGTGAGCATAACCTCACCTATGTTTCGAACAAGAGGGTCTTGGGAACTGTAATATAGCGAGTAGATTTTTTATTGTTTAAATCAACCATCACATCCACAATCATGTGACAGAATGAAAACAAGTGTTGTACAACATAGCTTTGTATAGTTGTAACCTGGATGAGTAGAGGAAACTGTACCTAAATACAGGAGGGCAAGAACTCACTACTTTTGAGTTGAAGGTAGCAACTTGATCACACATAGAGAGGATACAATAACAACTATTGACCTTAATGCAGTTTCATTAATTAAAGCCTTTGGACGAATTCCATAGCATGCACTACACAACCTCTCCAATGTGATATAATAAGGTATGATAATGTCTGAAACTAATCACTGTATTACAATTCCTTCCTTTTCATAGTATAGGAGGGGCTACACTCACCAGACTACCTTCAACCTAAACGTGTCTGATTTTATAGTAAGTGACAATCAATTTGATAACCTGAAACAATATCTGTATATTTTATCAGGAGCTTACGAGTAACGTGAAGGAGTGTAAAACTGCAGTAACCATCTGTTGTCAAATGAAACTTTCAGCAAAACTCCAAATATGGTCAAAAGTCCGGGTGTTAGTCTGATGCAGATTTGTCATTTAGTAGAGATGAAATTGCAATAAAAAGAACTAATGCACAGATTTCTGGGATGAAATAGTTTAAACAGGACCGGAAAACTGATTGTAAGCTCAAAACGCAAGTTCTACAAGCCAAGAAGGAACTCAAGAAGATAGCTTGAATACAAGGTGGTTTCAAATCCTGCTCCAGGTAACACACTAATCATCATGTGCTTATTTCATTAGAGATATTGCTTTTGTCATTGTCTATTAATAGTCATTATGTACACCCTGTAGACTCAACACAGTACTTTGACACTTTTGTTACAAAGTGTACTATACATATAGTCACACACACATGTACTGTACATATATGTGTATAGTCACACATGTACATGTACTATACATATAGTCACACCCACATGTACTATACATACAACTATACACACACATATACATGTAACACACATTACTATATATACAGCCACGCACACATAACACACATGTACTATATATATAGTCACACACACATGTACTATACATACAACTATACACACACATATACATGTAACACACATGTACTATATACATGTATATAGCCACACACACATGTACTGTACATACAGCTATACACACACATATACATGTAACACACATGTACTATACATACAGCCACACACACATAACACACATGTTCTATACATACATGTGTATAGTCACACATGTACTATACATATAGCCACACACACATGTACTACCGTATAGTGGGAAATTTTCATGGGTCAAAAATTTCACGAAAAACAGTATTCCACTTCAGAATAAAATTTCACGATTTTAATTTTCACGTTTGCAACAGCTCGAACAGCTTCATTCGCCTCTTTAATGCCAGTATTTCTTAGTGATAATGGACCTTTAGGATTTGGTAAGTTACTAACTGGCTCAAAGTAACGATAAAGAGCCATGCTCACTTTGCTCGAACTCGTGAAACTATTTTAACTTCACACGCTGATCACGTGAATATGCCAGATATTTAGAAGGCGTGGTTATTAGCAGGGTGCTTAATTTCACGAATTTGAACTTGCTTGTGAAAAACGTGTGAAAAATTGCACCCAGTGAAAATTTCCCGCTATACGGTATATATACATGTATCTAGTCACACTTGTATATACATAATGTCAAACACACATAACACACATGTACTATATATACATGTACATATTGTCAAACACACATAACACACATATACTATATATATAATACAGAGTGTCAGACACACTTATACACAATATAATACATGTATGTATTTTACAGTCACACACATACAAACACTGTTACACATATTTGTACTGTACATAAGTCACACATACACATAAAGACACATGAGCTGTATGTTAATTCACACAACATACATGTATGTGCACACAAATGTACTGTTAGTGTACAGCAGGGATGGGCGATTATGAAAATATGAGTCAACAATTATTGATACCTTTTATTTGTTGAGTAAACAATGTTGAAAAACTGATTTAGATGTGATAGTACTGAAAACCTGAAGTTATGGCACAATAATTGTTATTTTTGTGACCACGATATGGGAATATTTAGACAATATGATTATCACAGGAAATTTTAATTATCACGATAATCCCATCCCTCCTGTACATGTAGTTATACACATATACACATGCACATATGTACTGTACATATAGTCACACAACATACATGTATGTGTACACAAATGTACTGTTAGTGTACATATAGTCATACACATATACACATGCACATATGTACTGTTCATATAGTTACACAACATACATGTAGATGTATGTGCACACAAATGTACTGTTAGCGTACATATGGTTATATACATATACACAAGCACATATGAACTTTTCATATAGTTACACAACATAGATGTATGTGCACACAAATGTACTGTTAGCAAGCATATAGTTACATGTATATACATATACACATGCACATACATGTATGTACTGTTCATATAGTTACACAACATAGATGTATGTGCACACAAATGTACTGTTAGCGTACATATAGTCATACACATATACACATGCACATATGTACTGTTCATATAGTTACACAACATACATGTATGTGCACACAAATGTACTGTTAGCGTACATATAGTTATACACATATACACATGCACATATGCCTGTACATATAGTCACACAACATACATGTATGTGTACACAAATATACTTTTAGTGTACATACATGTATGTATATACACATATACACATGCACTGTAGATATAGTCACACAACATACATGTACATGTATGTGTACACAAATGTACTTTTAGTGTACATATAGTTATACACATATACACATGCACATATGTACTGTACATATACAGGTTTAGGGTTTAGGGTTTAGGGTGTAGTGTAGTCACACAACATACATACACACACACACACATGTAACATGCATACATGTACATGTTTATTTACTTTAAATATATATTCAAACACATAGATATTATATTCTCACTTGTAAAATTATTTTGATTACGGTAGGTGAAGTGGTGAGGTGAGGAGGAGCCTGATGTGGAGGTGAAGCAGGAGATTTGTCAATAATAGCCTCCTGAGGATAATATTATATGATTATGTATTAGATTGTATGATTACATTGTGATTAAGTGAGTACATACATGTATAGTATAAATATATATTATATACACATATAGATAATCATACACTTGAATTGTGTGCCTGCATGTACCTAGACGTTGTTGGTACTGTTCAGTGGTCCCCAATTGCCTTATCACACGAGTATTTCTCTTGTAGTCTTTAGGCTTTGTTGTCACTGTTCATGATTCATCTGTGGATAATTAATTACAATGAATTATTAAAACGGCAGATCCTTTACTAATGTTAAATCTACATTCACCACATATCATGTGACCCTTTATTACACTATAAAAAGTATTGGATTATTTCAACCTTCAGTTGGTTACAGGAATTTCAATGCAATTTTATTTTCCTCAATTTTACCAGCTAGGTAATAATTATTTACATGTACTGGTTTCATTTCATCTTGATCTATATTGACTAGTATATAAAGTACATGTCATAATAAAGTATAGTAACAAATACAATGTATATAGCATAGTACTATACGTAGGTATAACCTGTGTTGTAGTATTATCATTCCATATCAAAATATGTTACTTGCTCATTCCAGAGAAATAATTATGTACATGAATCTGTACTTATAATAATAAATAACATCTGCTGTACCTAATGGTAATCACATGCTATATGTTTGTATTAGACTATACGATATGTATTTGTGGCTGCTTATTTTCTAAGCCATTGCAGCTGCATAATTTCTAAGCCATTGTGGCTGCTTATTTTCAAGGCCATGGTGGCTGATTGTTATTTTTCTAAGCTAGAGTGGCTGCTTCTCTAAGCCCTTTATAGCTGTGTTTTATGAATTTTATAAGCCAATGTGGCTGCTTGTTTGTTGTGTTCGTCTGTTAATCATTTGTGACCGTCTAAGTGAAAACCAGGCTTTTGTGACAAAATTTCAAAATTGATTTTTTGTCTTACCTGAATAGAGCATTAAATTAGCTCTAGAATGATATATTATACATGCCAATCATGTAAATGATAAAGCTACAGTTACCGATTTAACCATGGCAGTCACAAATCAGAAAAACGCAATTAAATTAATTTTTTTAACCATTGATTACCAATTTATTTAGTAGTTGCTAGCGAAGCACAGAAAGGTCTCTAAGACTTGCTAAAGGTATCAGTAGAAAGGTAAGACATTTGTGAAGCTTTTTATGTAATAAAATAGTGATTACCCAAATAATTCAGAGCAGTCTACTTTCGATCATATCTCCAAATTATATTTTGTCACCAAAGACTGGTTTTCGCATAGATGGTCACATTTCTACGCCTTTTGCTAGCATGCTAGGCACATGAATTTTCATGTGAATGTAAAATGAAGGGTCTATTAGACTATATGATATGTACAAGTAAATGTAAAATAAGGGGTGTATTAGACTATGATGTGTGTATTAGACTATATGATATATACGTAAATATACACACACATGTACAACTGTATATGTATAGGAACTATACACACACATGAACTACTGCATATGTATAGTCATATATATACACACATGCGCTACTGTATATGAATAGGAACCTATTAGGGCATAAACAAATGTTGATTTTCTAAATCTGAATGTTTGGGTAGGCTGAACGAACGAACCTTTGGAAGGTTCGCTAATTAATTATTATTAATTCATTTTTAAGAGGAAAATCACTCTATACAAACATCAAAATATCAAAAACATCAGAAATGGCAGTTCTTGTGCACAGTAATATGTACACTTTATCTATGAATGTGATGGGAGATTGTTGAGAAAAACTAGTGCATCCACACTATCACACTTCAAGCAACATCTTAAATTATTTACTCTTAATCCACTCTTTGAAAAGATACGCTCAGCAGGACAAGTTTGGGATAATTATACATGTACATCCACCAGACAAGTATTCCTAGATGGTATTTTGCTAGCTTCATAGCTTTGGAGCTCATCAAAGAAGGAAGTAGTTTCCTGGTCCGGACAATCTTCAGGGCCCAACAGTCACATTCATCCATAGATGTTACAATCGAGGGTAGATTCTCCATTCTTTGTAGCAGTTCTGTTTTTACATCACCATGTAAATCATCATTAAGAAATTCTAGCTGTTTAAATCTTGGATCCAATGCAGATGCAAGAACTGAATGATTTAAATGACCATCTTCTCTTTATATCGGATACCACCTTGATTTTAAATTGACGAATTGTGTTACCATCAGTTTCAGAGACCTCTAAAAACTGTATAAGACCAAACAGAACAGGGATAACACAGGAGCAACAACATTAAATTAAGCACTTAGAAATGTTGTGGCAACCCGAATCTTCTTCCATTTTTATTGAAAATGTTTTTTATTATTCTTGTTCTATATAGGGTTAGAGGTAGTAGGATTAAATATACTACAGTACATATCAGATGCAACTTAAGTGGCACATTCGTGTCAAACACATGTGCATTACTGGGAAACGCTTTTGATAGGGGATACAAACATGTGCATTATATAAGTAGGTAGGTAGGCAGGTGAATACAAAATGCAATTTATTTAATTAACTCTTACATTTCACTAATAAAGACCAACTATTGAAAGAGTATGAGCTGAATTTGACATACTAGAAATAATTAGCTCAATTACTAATAGTGTACATGGTATGTTAATAACAAGATATAATGTCTCATAAGGAATTGAGGGTTGATAAAGCTATGATGAAATTTAACCAATTGCTTACATCATTAAAATTTGTGGGAGAGGCAATTAATGAGTCGTTTGGGGGTGCTCTATAACCATTGCATTTTATATAATTGAAGTTATTTTGCTAAAAAGAAGAATTTTTTAGGAAGTCACATATGTAAAATGCAAAATTTAAGGTCATCATTAAAAAAAAATACATGAAAAAGAAGCCAATCAAAAGAGGTATAAAAGTCTGTGTTTGAGTTGATGCTATAAATGGTAGTCTTTGATGTTTATATTGTAAAAGAAGATCCCATTGCAACACAATTAGCTACCTTAGTGGTATTGAAGTTACGAGCCCATGGCAACACAATTAGGTACCTTAGTGGTATTGAAGTTACGAGCCCATTGCAACATAATTAGGTACCTTAGTGGTATTGAAGTTACGAGCCCATGGCAACACAATTAGGTACCTTAGTGGTATTGAAGTTACGAGCCCATTGCAACACAATTAGGTACCTTAGTGGTATTGAAGTTACGAGCCCATGGCAACACAATTAGGTACCTTAGTGGTATTGAAGTTACATGTAACTACTACAGTCCAAGAGTTCATCATAATTATATATTATTTATCTTCTCCTGATTTCATGAAGCTACAGGAGATGTTATATACCTGTAGGAATACCAGATATTATCACTAAAGCCCATGTTTGTAATAATATATTTGTACAAGTAATGTAGAATACTATTTAGATTTCCATTACTTACCTCAACAGGTGATCTGGAGATCAATAATGTAATAACCTCATCAACATATCTGGATACACAGGAGATTAATGTACGCTATGTTAACAAATGCACCATCTACAAAATCATGAATATACATATATCATGAATAGAACCAGATGGAAATATAATAATGATTCACAACTGCTAAGTATATTTGTATACAATCTATTTATTAGATGAGTGCATAGAGCAGACCAACTATAAATGAGAGTACTACCAAAGGATCAGTGATATATCAGTATTTAGATGTTAATACAGTAAAATGATACGACAAATCATTTCTGTTTGCATACTGAAATATTGAGTTAATTGTGGGCTTTAGGGTAAATATGTCTAAATGTAAGTATTTAATTAAGTTAACCCTTAGAGGACTGAGCTTGTTTCTCAAAATGTTTACCATTTCCAACACTGTCGTTTCTGCTGAATATATTTTGGCCACCGTTCACTTTCGAGGATCCCAAACTTGGCTCTTTTTCTGACATGGAGTACTACATGTGTTCTTCTACCAACTTGCTTACTGGGACTCGAAAGCCTCCAAGCGCTTCGTAGGACTAATTCAAATGCAGTGTTCTCCCTCTTTTGACTGTAACTGGGGCAAACAAAACGACTCAATTGTACATGTATGTTGGCACCGTACTTGATATTTTGGCCAAAGGGCAGCCAAAAAACCATCAACTCTTTTAGCCATTTTCATGGGCTTATGCGTGACAACAATTACAAACATTTCGAGTGGTTTGTAATGCTAGGAACACACTTCGTACCCCATAGGGGTCAAATGTCACATATATGTGACATACATTGTATATATGTCTTCCATATGTCATCCATATGTTAAATGTCTTCCTGCCGATTACAAAGTTTACATCTATGGATTTCTGAAAAACTCTTCTTTCCACCATTGTAAGCTAAAATGAGAGCTATAGAGCTGAAAGGAGTTAGTTATTAAACACTCTACTCAAATATATATATTTTAAGAAGCTCAGTTTATTATAGAGCTAAACAGTTAAAATGTGTTAGACTAGGACTTGTTAGATAAGGAGATATTATTACACTTAAATGAGGCAATGTAATGTACGGAATCAGTAGGGTGTGATGAAGAGTGTGGTTATGCAATTAATTAGGGGTGTGGTTTTATGCACACTTAGACTTTTTATAGGGAAAAGACTGATGTACATCGGATGAGTGGGGAGAGTTGGCTAGCCATCAAAAATTGTTAACCCACCATTCCTGGTTCTAAACAATGGGGGTTCAGTGTTACCTTTTTACTTGAAATTGTTTTTAGCAATTGTGGCTGCTTATTTTCTAAGCCATTATGGCTGCTTATTTCCTAAGTTATGGTGGCTGATTGTAGCCATTGTGGCTGATTGTTATTGTTATTTCAAAGTGGCTGCTCCATATAATATTTTCTAAGCCTTTGCGGCAGTGCTTAATGAAGCCATTGTGGCTGCTTGTTTGTTTGTTGTGTGTGTTTGTCTATATATCATGCTAGGAACACAAATTTTCCTGTACATTTCCTAGGGAAAACACTGATTGACATGTACATTTGATCTTAATTGCCACACCTACTAAATTGAGAATACATATATTTTGTATATGTACTAAATGTGTAGTTAATATAGTCATCATGTTACTAAATAATGAGGTTATAGTAGTTTCAGTTCCTTTACTTAGTCTAATTACTATAATATGTACTACCACAGTGTTACATTTTATTACTAACTATACATAATGACCATCAATTAAATTTTAAGAGAAGCTTAACAAATTATGTATACCACATATGGGTGTGGTCATTTATTAATTAAAATTTGACTATCATACACACATACATGTACATGTACAATATACTTCCTTCCTTTCTACTGCATCACGTTTGCTCTCTCCTGTCTCAATACACCCTACACAGAGGTCAAGTATCTCTAACATCTAGAAGATGTAAATACACATGTTCATGTACATGTATATTATGTACAGAAATCAGTGCTCTAAATAGTTTTTGAAAGTGTCAAGCTGAAACATGTACACAAAACAATATTTAACGAGCAAGTTGTGGCTTTTGACAGTAATGGCCATTTACTAGACATTATATACATATACAAGTGTATATAGAGAAAAAGCATCCCTATATTTGCTTTGTGATGACTATGTATTAAGCATTGCTGATGGCACTAGTGTCTCCACCATTCCGTGTACTCGAAAGAAGTGTAAGCCTGATTGCAGTCTAAATACACAGATCTTTGATGAACTGACTGAAGTACTCCTTCAAGGTTCTAAATGATGACTTCCTTGTGTCTGAAACTCAACAACTTATCACACATGTACTTACTTGTTAAAGATTTTTGCATAATATTTATACTGTTTCTCTGCTATATACAACAGTTATTAGCAGTTTTACATCCTTTCTGTAGCTTCCTGGCTGGTCTGTAGCTCAAACGTGCGATCTTTTATGTGCCAAACCCATTAATTGACCGAGCCCGTGGGAATGACGCAACTTCCTCATTTACGTATACAACGCATAGTCGCGCAAGTGACAATATTTTACGAGCAAGTTGTGGCTTTTGACAGTAAAAATAAAATGGCCATTTACTAGACATTATATACACATACAAGTGTATATAGAGAAAAAACATCCCTATATTTGCTTTGTGATGACTATGTATTAAGCATTGCTGATGGCACTAGTGTCTCTACCATTCTGTGTACTCGAAAGAAGTAAGTGTAAGCCTGATTGCAGTCTAAATACACAGATCTTTGATGAACTGACTGAAGTACAAGGTTCTAAATGATGACTTCCTCGTGTCTGAAACTCAACAACTTATCATACTTACTTGTTGAAGATTCTTGCATAATATTTATACTGTTTCTCTGCTATATACGACTGTTATTAGCAGTTTTACATCCTTTCTGAAGCTTCCTGGCTGGTCTGTAGCTCAAACGCGCGTTCTTTTACGCACCACGCCTATTAATTGACCGAGCCCCCGGGAATGACGCAACTTCCTTAACTACGTATACAACGCATAGTCGCGCAAGTGACACAAACATATATATATATATATATATATAGATTCAACCCCGTGGAAAGCAATTATAGGGATGGCCCTACGGGCCATAACAAGTATGTACATATACAAGTATTATAATATACATGTATATAAATGTATATACATGCACCAGTGTTCTGCTCACATTGGTCGGCACTAGTCAGGAATATCTACCACTCTGCATAAATTAACCACCATTCAGATGAATTAACCACCTCACGGATACATACACATATACAATGTAGACTATTGAGATAGTAATATATGTGACCGAATTTGCGTAATCAGGCTTACGGGATAAAATTTCAAAATTAATTTTTGTTATTACCTGAATGGAGTATTCAATTAGCTCCAGAATGAGATATACATGTAATACATCCCAATCACGCACAAGACAAAGCTACAGTGGGGGATTAAACCGTTGTAGTCACAAATCCTTCATTTTGAGGAGGAGTGGCTAGCAAAGCACAGAGATGTCTCCAAACTTCTTGGAAGGTATGAGTGAATAGGTAAGATGTTAACGAAGCTTTTTATGTAGTAAAACAATGATCGCCCAAGTAATCCATAACAGTCTATTTTTACTCGTGTCTCAAAATTAATAATTATCCCATAGGCCAGATTTTCGCAAATTCGGTCACATATGTAAACAGCACTAAATGCAAGTTACACCACTCCAAATATCCTGGGCAGAACACTGATGCACATGTATACGAGTTGCATGTATAATTATGTAAAACACTTACTTTATGAGGTTCTATAAGGTACGTGTATCTCTTAAATTGTCTTTTAAATCATGAATGAGTATTAGAATCTAAGATAAAGGAAGAATAGCAGAGAAATGAAGAGATATAGAGACAGCTACATGTACATCCACGTACAGTAAGCATAATAAACATTGTAGTGATTGAAATATACAATATTTACGACTATATATGTACATGTACATGTACATGTTCTTTATGGACGACATATGTACATGTAAACTAAAGAACAATGCATATGTACATGTATGTCAATAAATGTTATTATACAACAAAACCTCTTGTTATTTTTGATCCTTATATAATCTGAAGTTGGCCAGTAGCTACAATAAAATTCATAGTTTCATTTTGCGAACACACAAATATACAAACACACACATACACCCACTCATGCACATATGCACACATACACACATGAAAACAAATTTAAATGAATACCGTCGGGACGGGACCCTCGCCTACGTGGCAAGGTAATACAAACTATAATTTCGAAATATAATATGCCAAAAGATTATAATTATCATTGCTCGTTTGTATGGTCATATAATAATGAGAATGTTTACTTCAGATTGTTTAGTTTGTGTATAAAACATATTAAGTTATAAAACCGTACTGGCATGTTAGTTTTTATAATAATATTATAATAGATATAGATATATATATATAATATATATATATATATAAATTATATAAACTAACATGTCACTACTTATTACTTAGTATGATTATACTAGTCTCTTCCTTGTCTATACTATAAGTCTTACATTTTAGTCTCTGTATTATCTGAAAGAAGAAAGAAAGATCCTCAATTCGTCTTGTGAAATATTCCACAAAGACAGCATAGACAGGTCCTCAAAACTGTTGACGTTCGAGTAACGTGCACAGCACATCACTTGAAATTGAAATAGGCGGAGTTTGAAAGTAATGGAGAATGCTTGGAGCCAGTACTCGATGTTGTAGCAACCACTACCCAAATTTTGTTTGCTTTTATGTAGTGTTGCACCGATATAGAATTTTGCCACCATTTCGATAACCGATATTAAAGAGCCGATAATGGCCGATACCGATAGCCGATCCGATATTTGTTAATTTATTCTCAATTGATTTAAAAGATTAACAGTGTAAATAGTTTGACACTGTATGAATGTAAATTGAACCAATAACGCTAATTTTCTACATAGTTTGAAGTTTACCAGTTATGATAAGTGATAATGAATATTGAATAAGTAATAATGAATACTGAATAAGTGACAATAAATACTGAATAAGTGATATAGTGTTAAATTAACAGAGTTTAAAGTTATTCTTGATGAACAAAAGCATTTCAGCCTTCTCTGGAGCAAGTCTATTACGTTTCTCATCATATATATTGCCTGCTCCAGAAAATAGTCTTTCAGATGGCACTGATGTAGGTGGTGCACTAAGGTACTTTAGGGCAATTTTAGCTAGATATGGAAATCGTTTCATATTATTAGCCCACCACACAAGTGAGGTTTCTCTTCCAAATGGAACAAGTGCCTCAGCAATGTAAGTATCTAATTCTTCACCATTCTCACTCGTAACATTGGCACCTGCCTCTTCTAAAATTTCGGAATACGTCTTCCACACATCTGTGCAAACACGTTTTGGAGGAGGTTCTGGGATTTCCTCCTCATCTTGAACACCAGTACTCTTGAGATCTGAGATCTGCTTTTGGATCAAAGATGAAACCTGAATTTTTATGCTTGGATGTGTGAAAAATTTATCTTTAAATCTGGGATCCAAAAGTGTTGCAACAGTAAGATACTGATTGTCTTCCACATCTGCAAACCTCCTCATCAGTGATGACTTCATTTCATTTTTCATCGTACGAACACCAGTGTCATCATCACTCTGACTCAAACTTTTTGATACTATGCGAACAAACGGAATTATCACTGACACTGTGGCAGCATCAGCTGAAATTGACCTTGTAACTTCCTCAATGATAGTCATTACCTTGATGACTTTGTTAGCAATATCAATTTGACGGGGTGTAAGTTGAGGTATAGTATACTCACTTGCATAGGCTCCTAATGCCATTTTCTGCTCCATAAGCCTTTGGAGCATATAAAAAGTAGAGTTCCACCTTGTAGGTTCATCTTGGATTAACCGGTGAATTGGTAAACCCAGATTTTCCTGGATGTTTCTTAGACGGCTGTATGCCAAGGTGGAACGTCTGAAATGCCCAACAATTTTCCTGGAGGTTGCAAGCATATCAATCACAATTCTCTGTGAGAGAACTCCATCGTTGATCACCAGCTGTAAAGTGTGTGCAAAACAACCTAAATTTTGAAGACCAGCATCTGTAATACCCTTTATCATATTGGCAGCATTGTCACGAATAACAAGGTGGACTTTGTCTTTACTCAAGTCCCATGACTGAAGCATTTTAAGAATTGTCTGACAGATTGCTTCACCAGTATGAGAACCATCGAATGGCTGAGCATGCAGTATGGCAGACTTTCTTTCAAATTGGTGAGTTAGCCAATGAGCAGTAAGACTCAATAATGAGCATGAACTAAGGTCAGTACTCCAGATATCTGTTGTAAAACTGATGTGTGAAATACCAGTTACATGTTTACTCACAGCACTCTTGACCTCATCATACAGCTTTGGTATTACAGTCTCTGTAATATACTTTCTACTAGGTAGTACATACCTTGGCTCAAGTGCTTTCAAAAGACGAATAAATCCAGCATCATCAACAACAGAAAAAGGTTGACAATCTAGTGCTATCATTTCTGCTATCCTTTTGTGAATAATAACTGCTCGAGGATCATTGATATCCCAGTTAGAACTTCTATCTATAGCCTCTTCAAAAGTAAGCTGTTTGATGATTTTGGTTGTTGTGCCTTTTCATTTAGAGGTCTCTTTGGCAGCGTCATCTTTTTTCTTGTATGCTGCAAACTGGTCAGTATGTTTGGTTTTTAGATGATATACAAGGTTGCTTGTATTAAAGGTTTTGGTAGTACTGCCTCCCCTCGAAACTGATTCACTACACACTTTACATAAAGCTAACTTCGTGTCTTCTCCGACGGTAAAATAATTCCATATTGGGGATCTCTTCTTCGACATACTGCAAGCGTCTAAAAATGCCACGTGTAAATAATTAATTTAATTAATAATATTTATTACTGCGCATGCGCAGTAACTATATCGGCAGAATCGGCAAAAATCAAACCGATTCCGATACGCGGGGTATATAGCCGATAAGCCGATATCCGATAAACCGATACATTATCGGTGCATCACTACTTTTATGTAGTGCTTTGCTAGCGATAGTCATAATACAGGAGTAGTTATGTTTTGATGTGTCCAGATGCCTCCACGAGTCTTCTCAAGTCTGGAAACAGTAATCGTGAGTTATAAACATTGTGATAACTTTATAACCGAAAGGTTTAAGAAGAATTCCTACGTTATTTTTTTTCCTTGTATAATTTGAAGTCTACCAGTACCTCTTTTGAAATGTCAATGTTTTTATTTTTCCAGAAAAATTGCTAACACACACACAGACACACAGACACACAGACACACAGACACACAGACACACAGACACACAGACAAAACGATTACCGTACCCTTCCGCCTACGCTACGCGGCGAGGGTAATCATACCATTACTATAGTGATGTAACCTTAGAGCTACATACATGTACATGTATATAATAATAAACAGTTAATCTGATCCAATACAACATCTAAAACCTAAATTAGACTGCAAAATGCCAATCTTTGGTGTTACCCACTAAAAAGATGGCTAAAGGTATAGTGGAACTCACATCCATATTTGGACTATGAAGTGCATAAGTCTAATACACATGTGCATACAAATGTGTATGTATTATCATGATCATACATGTAGTTCTGTTATTGTTTATCGAGATAATAAAGTAAATGATGAAAATATCACTATATCGATATTATCGTACATTAGTGCTGGCCATGGGTACAAAGTTTGGAGCTGAGTAAAAATTAGCGGGTACCCGGATACTCTGCACCATTTATATTTAAGCATTGCGTTGTTTACTCATCGTTGAACTTCCAAACTTCTTCTAGAGGTAGTCTTAAGTTTTTATCATTAACTGCAAGATTATGCTAACTGAAAGCTAAGTATAAGCTATAAGCATGTAGTCAAACAAGAAATTTGCTTGCTAGGGGCGTTGGCTGACTGACGTTGAAACACTTGTCTTCCTATTTTCTTGGAACCTGCAGAAGCTTATCTCTGTTTCTCTGGCTTTACTAGCAGCTCTTCTAATAATATCTGCAAACTGAACAAGAAGTTTGGAAGCAAGTGTGAATCAAAATTGATTGGTGGGCATGTACAAGTATAGTGTCAACGTGGTCAGGAACAAATCAAAGTAAGGCAAAGAAAACGAGTGTTGTTTGCCTCTTTTTTTAAAGAAAATAAGAAGAAGAACAAAGCAACATGTGTGTTATGCTCGAAACAGACAGACGGTCTACAAAGGCTCCAGCACTAGCACCGTAATCAAACATCTTCAGGGACTTCATTCAGAGGAATGCTACACAAAGTGTAAAAAAGACCCAGAGTAGTCTCCTTGACTGTGGTTTCAAGTCAGTTGTTGTACATACGAGGCCATGCTCTAAAGAAAGGAACCTAATGCTCACTACACTTATCAGTGAAATGATTATACTCATGATTTGTGTCCATTTTCTGTTGTTAGTAATGAGGGTTTTAGACGTTCAATTGAACCTAACTATAAACTTCCTAGCCCTCAAACCATTGTTAGGTATACCGAGAAAAGATACAAGGATCTCCTTCCTCAAGTGACAGCCTGCCGTCCTAAGGATGGTAAATTCACAAGTTTGACTACTGACTTGTGGATAAGTCGTACTACAACATCATATAAAGCGCTAACTGGTCAGTTTATTACTGAAAACTTTGTGTTGAAGAATTTTGTACTAAAGGCTGAGCATTTTGAAGAGAGACACACAGCTCTTCACCCTTTGAGCGCGATGCGCATATATATATGCACAGCTTTCCCTTTAATTAAACGCGGCGCGCATATATATATATATACGTGTAACTTTTAGCGACTTCAAACAACCCTTAAACTATCTTTGAACTATTTCAAACCTTCCATACATTTGTATTGAGTTGATAATAGTTTACATACATGTAAATATAACTACATGTACTGCTGGATACTGAAGATACATGGATGATTATATATCCTTTTATTTCATACATGATTATAATTATTATATTAATATTTGATAGTGTATTATATTAAATGTTGTCATTTATTAATGATAAATAGTTGATCATCCAAATTGGGTTTTGTAATTATATATGACCCAATTATTGTAAAGGAAGCCAATGAAATTTGTGTAATCTAAAAGTCTTCATAATAAAACCTGTTCCAGGATACCTAATTCATTGACTTCATGTACAAAAGGGTGGAATGGTGACCAAGTGCATGAATGTAAACATTTGATCAAATTATTTTGTGTGAAAGTGTCCCTTTTTGAAAAATAGGTCACATAATTATAATAATTATACATAATAGAACTAGGATGAACAGAAGCAGGTAGTCGCACAGCCTCAACTTTACTGGAGCACACACATATCATTAACAATATGTTTAGTGTACAAGTGCTCATGTGCAAATATTAGAGTGGGTGTGCCAGTGAAGCTTCGAAGGAAGAATTTAGCTTTGATTGCCTAACAAACTAATGAGGTTTGTACCTTTGAAGGTTTTTCCCAGTCCTAATACATATATACATGTTAGTAACCTGCATACCAATGACACTGTTTATAATAAATACATATTTAAATATATGAAATATTTATATACAATCACTTACATTTATATTAGGATATACTGGAATATGTATTATTTAAAATGTTCTTTACAGTGTGCTAAGGATTTTCATGTAGCAGTGGGGCTGGGTTTAATAAAGATTGAGATCAAGACAATCCAAAAGTGAAGCAAGTGCATTCTCTAGTCAAGACGCCTGCCCGAAACACTAATGGATGTAAAGAATGTTTTAGTGTTTATCAATTGACATTTCTGGTTGATCTACTATACGCTCCGCCCACACATTTTCCTAGATAATTAATTTCGGAATGTATGAAAAAGGTCTAGTTTAATTATCGCCTGTAACTGCGTATTAAGTAGTTAATGTCCATGGGAATTATAATTGTTTAAAAAGCAATCATGTGACTAGTATATGAAATAGTGATTGGCTCAATGTAAGTATACTTATAGGTATAAATAAACTAGACTAGCTAGTACATATGTGTATATACCAAATGAATATTTAAACTATTTATAATTTACATGTTTTAACACCAACAGATAATTATAAATAGATATGGAAAGATAAATTAATGGATACATGAACGATTGATGTGTGGAAGAATGAGGTCAAACTTGAGATGAAGTCATACATGTATATTACTATCTTTTGTATGCTATAAACCTATCAGAAACAAAATTATTATTAGTGAGACATAACACTTAATAGACACATAATTATATATTTACATGTACATGTAGATGTATAAATGTATTAGTGCTGCCACAATATAGAAAATCTTTTATCGTATGTCGTGACTGTTTATATCGCGATATATCGCATATCACAACATAATTTAATTAATTATTCATTTATATTAATAATAATTAAATGTTTTGACCAAAAGTTACAGTTATGTTATTTTTTGTCCTCTGCTCTTTTAAACTTAATTAGATACAACTATAAACTAAAATAAAGTAAGAAAATCTTAAAATTTCTAAGGCTAGATTCCTACCTCAGTCGTCATCTTGCTCGTGGGCAACGCTCACTTTTCAGGAAGTCAAAGGCTCTTTTGCTTTCCATATTCCAGAATTAAGCTTGTTATTGTTTTAGAGACCTGCAGACACCTTTATGCTTGCAGAAAATCAACATAGATACCTTCTTTCCAGGTGCATGCAAGAAAAAGATTTTAACTATAATTCAAACATGACGCCGTTTTTTTCAACTGCGCATGCGTATACCATATCTATATAAAAAAATGTTATATCATATTGTATTGTGGCTTATTATATCGTGATATGTCGATATATCAGTATATCGTGACAGCACTAAAATGTATCTGAATTGGTAGAGTGACACTTTTACCAAAACATCAGCACTTGGTCTATTAATATAATGTATAGGTCAAAGGTAATGAATTGTATTCATGTATATATTAGACATGGGGACATGCACTTAAGTACAAGAACAAAGTGTTTAGTGAAATGACTTAATTAAACTTTTAGAAGGGCTTAATATCAGTATTCATACAAGTACAATCATTTAACTTAAGTGTTATATAAGTATTAATTGGAAGTAGTTAAATTGTATTTGAATATTGTGTAATCAGAACAATAGATCAGTTGTTATGTACATTATTGCATCTCAATAGCTGTTTGGATCTTGAATATTTCAGTATACATGAATGATATCAATAATAGTTTAGGAACCTCTCACACTAACCAGTAGACATAAAGCATACATACAGTGTAATGAGTGTATAGTACACTTGTAAATGTATGTGTACATAAAGTATACATAATGAGTGTACAGTACCCTTGTAAATGTACATGTACATAAAGTGTACATAATGAGTATACAGTACCCTTGTAAATGTACATGTACATAAAGTGTACATAATGAATGTACAGTACACTTGTAAATGTACATGTACATAAAGTGTACATAATGAGTGTACAGTACCCTTGTAAATGTACATGTACATAAAGTGTACATAATGAGTATACATTACATTTGTAAATGTACATGTACATAAAGTCTATACACGTATATTATATAATTATATTGAGTATACAAGTATACATTAATGTATACTGAACATGTACATGTGATTCTATATAGGGTTAGAAGTAAATCAGATCAAATTGATATATTACGTAACCCACCTCTTCCCCTTTCACACAAAGGTTTGAGTTCATATGTAGCTTAATTATTATCATACTTATAAAGTCATCATTAGTTTATCATGTAGGAACAATGAAAGATATGAGTACTAAAGAAGAGGAACATCTAGTAGCCAAATTTATACGTACATGTACATGTACATGTACCTGTAAAAGTCTATTGCTTCAGTAGACAGCAAGAAAACATTCACGTTTCGTCTTTGTACTATGATTGCAGTACGAACTAGAGCACGCTAAATCTTTCCTTGTAACATTTTCGTTGAAATAAATTTCTCACAAACATTTTTGTCGATTAAAATTTTCATTGCTTCCAATTTCAAGTGAAAATAACAAATTTTCCACCCGATGAACATTTCCCACTATACACTACAATAAAATAATATTTCAATTGACTATTAAATTACAAACATTCACATAATTGTACTACACTATAGTAAACATAGACAAGTTCCCTCACATACATTTAGTAGACATAAACAAAATACACAAACCCCAACCATTACAAGAATAGGTACAAAGAATACAAATGTCACATGAAGAGGTAATATCAAGGACTTAGTGTCACATGAACAGGTAATATCAAGAACTTAGTGTCACATGAACAAGTAATATCAAGAACTTAGTGTCACATGAACAGGTAATATCAAGGACTTAGTGTCACATGAACAGGTAATATCAAGGACTTAGTGTCACATGAACAGGTAATATCAAGAACTTAGTGTCACATGAACAGGTAATATCAAGAACTTAGTGTCACATGAACAGGTAATATCAAGGACTTAGTGTCACATGAACAGGTAATATCAAGAACTTAGTGTCACATGAACAGGTAATATCAAGAACTTAGTGTCACATGAACAGGTAATATCAAGCACTTAGTGTCACATGAACAGGTAATATCAAGCACTTAGTGTCACATGAACAAGTAACATCAAGGCCTTAGTGTCACATGAACAGGTAATATCAAGGACTTAGTGTCACATGAACAGGTAATATCAAGGACTTAGTGTCACATGAACTGGTAATATCAAGGACTTAGCTAGTGTCACAATAAAGCATATCACTATATGATATATAATTATATACATAATTATATATATTATATATATATATATATAATATATATATGTAATATTTATAACACCCCACGAGTGCTATATGGGATTTATAAGCACCTGCCTGAGGGCGAGGTGGTTAAATTCCATATAGTACGAGTGGGGTGTTATAAATGATATGTACATGTATGGTATGATGAAGTAACACTTGCTTTCACTGATGCGCATGTGCGTGATAAATGTCGTTTTAACTGTTTAACCACGTTGTTTCACTGTTCACTGTATTGTTGAGGATCAGGAAATGGCAGAGAAAGAGAACGTACATGTACCTCCGTCAAAGAAGCGCAAATTGTCCTTGTCATTGAAAAATCGATTCAAAGCAGCTACAAATGATGAGCTGGAAGACGTATCGAAAGTGAAGATGACTAAAAACACTATACAAAGCAGACGGTGGGCTATGAAGAATTTTCAAGATTGGTTTTTTGGATACAACGATGGAAATCCAGACGATCGATGTCCAGATGAGATTTGACTACCGTCTTGTTCCGTCCACACCCTTAGTAAGTGGTTGTGCGTTTACGTAGCTGAGACCAAGTCATTCACCATCTGTTGCTCAACCAATGGCAGGTTCTCATTACTACAATGTAGTACAATTGTACTGTTAACATGTATGAAATGCTGAACAGTCAGTTCCACTACTTTCCTTCTTGGAATATCTTTTCCCTTCCCCCTTATCCATCACCACCTGGTCCCACACCTCTTCAGCTGGAGCTGCAGGCTAATTATATGCCTCCTACCTTGAATTATGAGAGCAGGACACCGCTGGACCCAACAGGTTCCTCGAAATTGGATTCTATCTGAAACAATGTTACTCCTTGTCTCAAACATTGCCTCATTTTGTTTTCATTGATCTGTTATTTTATCACACTTCAGTAGCTTGTCATTATTCATAGACTAAGGTATTAACAAGCCACAATGCATGTACGAGCATCCAGTGCACTGTATTGGGTCATATACCACTGTTGGTTCCTTTGATGTGTTGCTTCATCATACTATATATATATACATGTATATATATATATATACCTCATCATCATTATATCTAAAATTATGTGGTTATATGAACTATAAATACATGTAACTTACTCTTCACACTTGGTTTGTATTTCAAATCAACTGATCCCATCCTGATTCATGAGACATACACATGCAATGTCTTCCAGGCTCTCTTCTCTCCCTCTATCCATGTTTTCGTGACAACCTGGGAATGAGGCATAGAAGAGTAGATTCAAGATGCTAGTCAACAAGAAAGTTACGATGGTAGAGGATGGATGGATAGATAGATAGATACATGTATTTATCTGTTGAATTCAACATATAATAATTGTAAATACATACACTGTATGTAGATATGGAAAGATAGATTAATGGATACATGAACAATAGACTGGATAGATAAGTGAATGGATGAATGTTTGATGAATGGACAGTGATACAAATAAAAGAAAAAACACCTTGATGTGTGGAAGAATATGGTCAAACTTGAGATGAAGAGTCATACACCTGGGAATCAGACCTTCAGTTTCAATAGATAATTATTTGTAACAGCTGGGATGAATAGTTTCTGAGTCTTCCACTAGTCCATGGAACATGCTACAATGATGGTGTAAGTGAACAGATTTTTTTTCTTTCATTTATACTCTATTATATATATATATAGTACTGATACATGTATAAGATGGTGCTATACATGTACATACATGTATAGACTTGTGCTGAAATAATGCTTTTTGGTATTGGAATACTAGCTTTTGTTAACAAATGAATGTCCAGGATTTGGTTGCTAACTCATCATAAATTGTATCAGCTGTTTCTTAAGTATTATATAGCTCACCATTTTGTATAAATAGTTACAATAGATGAGAATAACAGTGTTTTAGCTTTAGAATAACTAAAAGTGCACTGGCATTATTGGCTCATTTTAGTTAGTTAGTAGATTTGTAGTTTAGTCACAGTAAAACATGTACTCGAATATCTCGTGTAATGGTGCTGACTATTGGAGGAATATAGTGGTTCTTTAATCTTCCATTCAGTGTTTTTGATAAGCTCATATGATGCACCTTTGGCCCAAAGAGCTTCTTATTTGGCACTGCACAGTTCTCTCTCTGGGCCAGTGGCACAGTTAGTTATGATTATATTGTCATTAACAGCATTAACTCTTAGTTAATTGGCTCAAGAAGTATTCTCATTAGCGCACACACTAACCAGTTTTGAGCCAATTTGGCCCAAGCTTCAAAACTTATCAAAAATTCTGCTTCCATTGTCAGTTAGTACTTCTCTCCCAGTGTACTGATCTCTTTGATCTGTTTATTCAGTTCTCTCATGCTCTTTCATTCTCTGATGACTTATAGTGGACATTTTATTTTCCCCGAAACTGTTGTACTCAACCTGTGGTAGATACTGTTTTGCTATAATTTGATCAAGTAGAGTTTCTGCAGGTACTCTCCACATCACTGCCCTGCAGCACCTGGTGCTGGAAGTCTTAGTCTTATGATGGGCGATACCGATACTCAAGTACTCGATACTTCGATTCCAGGAGCAGATGTAATGGCACCGAGTACAGGAATCAGAACCGAACACAGTCGATACCAAAGACCACACCCACTTAACGTTAATATTACTTAATAATTATTATTCTAAAAGCGCGCTGCGTTAATTAAAAATGACTTAAAATTTAAAAAATTTAAAATTTTAAAATTAAAACAGGTTATGAAGATTGCAGTAATAATTAAAACACCGTCATGGTGGCACACAATCAAATTGCAAAGGCTTTGGCTTGCCACGCCCCAAAGTATTACTACGTGCGCATGCGCACTCTTTATAACTCGGTATCGTACTCGATACCATCGATACTGGGAAGAAAAGTAATCGGAATCGTATCGAAATCAAAATTGTCGTATCGCCCATCAAACTACTGGAAGATCTAAAATAGTAAAATCCCAACCTGATTCTGATTGCCAGTGATTGGAATCGAGACAGAAACATCAAGAGGAGTTTAGGTCTGAGCTGTCGTATTGCGATTGAGGAGTCTAACAAAAGTCTCAAACTGATTCTGATTGGGATCGAGACTGGCACATGAAACTACAATGGGTGTGCCACGTCAGGTTCAATAGTGAAGCTCGAAGCGGATCAACTGGAATTACGTCACCGGAAGTAGGCGTGGCAATAGTTTAAATTGACACTGATTAAAACCCTAACGATAAGAGGCCTAGGATCGAGGGGTGTGTCCAATGAATTTTAATGAGGTGCCGTGTATTCCAGTTGACCCAACAGAAGTCGCAGACAATGTCCACTACAAGTGATCAGATGATAGAAGAAAATGAATGTCTATAACATTATATCATATGTAAGGAATTAAGATCTTGTTTAATAATAAATAAAATCAATAGCAGAGGTAATAATATCTTCCTGAATAGCGAGTTCATTTTCATCAAACCATGAAGGGTTTGATGAAAATAAACTCGCTATTCAACTGTTTCATAAAAGAAGATAAACGAAAGTTGTGTGACTGGTATCCCAGGCCAGGAAGCTCCATCATCCATTATGATTTAACTACGGGTTTTATTTCCTATGTGAAAAGATAAACTGCAGATTATATAAATGAGGTAATAATATCTTCCTGAATGTAGTGAGTTAATTTTCATCAAACCCTTCATGCTCACTATTCATAAAAGAAGATAAACGAAAGTTGTGTGACTGGTATCCCAGGCCAGGAAGCTCCATCATCCAACTACGGGTATTATTTCCTATGTGAAAAGATAAACTGCAAGCATTTAATATTTTCCTCTAATAATCAGTAAATATGTCCTTTTTGTATTTTAGTACAACAGTACATGTACATACTAGTTTTATTACTATGGCAACTACCACTAAGTACTAAAATTAATAGTATAATGTGTTATTATTACATAACAATGATTACATAATGTTTGTGTTAATTCTATGTATACCGTAAAATAGAAAAATTTCCATAGAAGAAATAAATATTGAAAATAAATCGCTAAATGATATTCGCATCTCATATTAATACATGTAGGTGTGCGCTCTTTAAAAGATAAAATGGATTCCAGGAAGGCCATGGACTCAAGAAAGTATCTTCAATATTTGTGATGTTTTATCAAGAAACTGAGTTACAGAGGTACAATATATAATATATTCCAACCTGACATGTTTGCATAGAGACATGCACAATGATTACTATACTAAACGAGCGCCGTCGGGACGGGACCCTCGCCTACATGGCAAAGTAATACAAAGCACTACAATTTTTTTCAAAATATAATAAAGTTTGTGTATGAAACAAACAATACTTTTGTTACATGGAATAGATATATAAATTAGAAAAACATTTATGGGCATTAATTAAAACTGTTATAACTTTATATCTTAAAAGACAAAATAAGGATATCAATGAAATGTATAATTTGTATATAATTATATCTTACATCTAATTCTCAAACAATGAAGAAGTTCTCAAGTCTACCTCTAAAGTCTCCGTGTGAAAACGTATTGACTATTGAATCGCCTCTACCACGTGTTTAGTACATGACGCATGCCCATACCTGTAGGTGGAGCTAGGTAGCTTTCTATCTTGCATCAATGGTGGTATAGTAGCAACCATTACCTCGATTGTTTTTGGTTTGAAGTGTTTCTTGGCTAGCGACAGCCATGAAACAGGATCACTTGTGTTTTGTGTGTCCATATTTACTCTCGTTATCGCCCTCGTTTCATCTTAAAGTTGTGAAACGGTAACTGTGAGTTATAAAAATTGTCATAACTTTAGAACCAAAAGGTTTTAGAAGAATTCCTACGTTATTTTTTTTCCTTGTATAATTTGAAGTCTACCAGTACCCCGTTTGAATTGTCAATGTTTTTATTTTTCCAGAAAAAGTGCTAACAGACAGACAGACAGACACACAGACAAAACGATTACCGTACCCTTCCGCCTACGCTACGCGGCGAGGGTAATAATGAATGGACATTGTATTTCAAACACAAATCCCATAGTAATTCTCTGGGATACAAGAGATGTTATTTGTTATTATAGGTACAAAATCATGTTTATACTTATTACTCTGAAATGAGTAAGTAGCATCTGTTGTTTATACAATGTTTGAAATGGAATGATAATAACACACCACAGGTAATATGCTATTTACATTGTATTAACATTAGTATGCTGTATAAATGATATATTATGTGTATTACTATATGTACTGATAGTATAGTAATATAATATACTAACACTTGAATTATATTATATATGATATATTATGTGTATTACTGTATGTACTGATACTATAGTAATATAATATACTAACACTTGAATTATATTATATATGATATATTATGTGTATTACTGTATGTACTGATAGTATAGTAATATAATATACTAGCACTTGAATTATATTATATATGATATATTATGTGTATTACTGTATGTACTGATAGTATAGTAATATAATATACTAGCACTTGAATTATATTATATATGATATATTATGTGTATTACTGTATGTACTGATAGTATAGTAATATAATATACTAACACTTGAATTATATTATAAATGATATATTATGTGTATTACTGTATGTACTGATAGTATAGTAATATAATATACTAGCACTTGAATTATATTATAAATGATATATTATGTGTATTACTGTATGTACTGATAGTATAGTAATATAATATACTAACACTTGAATTATATTATATATGATATATTATGTGTATTACTGTATGTACTGATAGTATAGTAATATAATATACTAGCACTTGAATTATAATATATTATAAATTGTAACTGAGATAACAAACTGACTGACCAAACTGTTTTGTATGTAATATCATACAGTCTATAGTGTGATAAGCTAGGTATTCAAAAGACATTGAGTATTGATCACCTGATACTCCTGATATTCAGGTTTATCCTGACATATTAATAAGTGTGATATCATTATAATTATTATACAGATAATATTGCTACTCATTACAAATATGGGATATATTGATTGGAGTATCGATAAAATGACTAGTTCCGTTAGGAAACATGATTATATTCAAGGTATGATAATAGCATTATGATGTATACGATAGCAGCATAATAATTTATATAAGAGGTAGACATATTGACTTATACTATCTGTGGGAAATGTGGTTGAGACAAGACAACATTTCCCACACAGGCTAATTAGTGTGGAAGATATCTCCATGGTGATTATAAAATTTATCAATGGAATGCAATTAAGGTTCACAAGGGGAAGTCTTTACAAGTGATGTAGAGAGGACACTAACTGAAAACAAACACTTAGTACACTTGAATTATCTACTATAACACTTGAAACTGGAGACAAGTATTCCCTTTATGTAAACTGTAAAGTAATTACCTCTTCTTATGAGCCCCATGGTGTTGCCCATGTACCATGGTATTATAATACATTATAATTATAATGTACTATAATAAATTCTCATTATACTTTATAGTAATTAGTTTTATAATTTTCAGATATACAAGATATTTCTCAAGATATTCATCATCAACAATACACATTTGAAAGTAAGAAAAATGAATTTCATAATAAATATAATTATTATGGCCCGTAGGGCCATTCCTATGATTGTTTTCCACGGGGTTTAATGTATATATGTATATATATATATATTCTTGTGTCCACTTGTGCGAGTATGCGTTGTATACGTAGTTAAGGAAGTTGCGTCATTCCCGGGGGCTCGGTCAATTAATGGGTGGGGCATGTAAAAGAATGCGCGCTCGATCTCTACAGACCAGCAGAAAGAAAGCTGCCTGTACCTAAGTAGCTTACATAGAAACTGGAACTAATAGCTATCTATTTTGCCTGAAATATATTCCTAATGTTCTACAAGAGAGTAGATAATCACTATAATAAGCTGTTGTCTTTCATGCTTGATAAAGTCAGCCATGATTACTGAATGCTGGACACCACAAAGCAGTCATAGAGATACTTTTGTCTTCACTTAAATTTGTAAAGCAATCATAGGGATGAATTTTATCTCTATATACACTTATTATAACCCTATCATAATTATATATACAGCATCTGATATTGACCTAGAGATGGACTACAATCAACTTCAAGATAATATAATATTATAATGAATACTAAATGCTCACTGTACTGGCTTTAATCTTGTTATAGTGTGTATAATGTATTATTCAATAATACTAAATCAATGATAGTAAATTTATCTATTGTAGTTTGTGTTATACTAATTTCAATATTACATTTCATATTTCTAATAATGATATAATTATAGTAAAGATGATTATCTTTTCATGATGTTGAGTGTACACTTATGATTAGATAATAGTAGAGTGTGAAATACATAACTAGATTAGGTATTTTGGGTGTGTCATAGTATACTACACTTCCTATGATGGCTATTTCTAATATCACTGTTTATGAATCACTACATACTGGTGGATATGAAGATCATCTCTTTCTTGATCTTCCTCCAGAATCACCTCATTGTCCAGTGTGTCTGTTAGTAGTCAGAGAACCACATGTATTAGTGTGTTGTGGAACTCCTATTTGTCAGGTAAAGTATAATTATCATTATTATGAAGAATTCTAACCAGTGAACTAATCCAAAATGATAATTATTATTGTACAGAATTATAATTTAAATACTACACATACATGTACCTCATGCTTATTGTAACATTATAGTGCTGTTTTTTCTGCTCTTGAAACACATTATCAAGGGCTGTGAGCTCCAGACTGTGTATGCCAAAAAAAAAAAGAAACAGTCTTAAATGATTTTTAATTTGTGTCAAAATTGGTTATATTTTTCAGTCATCTTATTAGCAAAACTAATAAAACTTTCAACTCACTAAGATAACTGCTTAGATACAGAATTTAGTTAAATTCTGGCACTAGTCGACTGAGAAATGAGCAGTTCAACAAAAAACGTGAAATTCAAATAAGATTTTCGCTTGCACAGTAACATACATGTATATAGAATACTCAGTACAACATGAAAATAATCATAATTTATATATAAACAAATCACAACTAATAATATTAATTACTATTATAATGATTGATATTTTCAGGTGTGTATAGACCATACTAGAGCAAATAAACAGTCATGTCCCTCTTGTAATACAAAAGAGTATGCTAACATATTTAATAGAAAACAACATGGTGAACTATTGAAATTGAGACTTCGTTGTACAAACAATGAGAAAGGGTGTGAATGGGTGGGAGAGCTGGGTGATCTAGAGAGACACCTTACTAATGAGTGTCTATATGTGGAGGAGACAACTAGTGAAACCAATATAATACAAGAGGAAATCGATATGCTGCAAGAGAAGGTTGAAGCAAGCAGAAAAGAAAGAGTCCAGACAGTTCCGGATGAGCTGATGATGTTACTAGAGGATGTTACAGAGGAAGAGTGTGAAGAGATATTAGAAGAAGCTTATGAGAGATATGGAAGAGAAATGGAACATGAGTTCATGGAAGGCAAGGAAGAAATGATGAGGGAGTTTAAAATGGTACGCGAAAGGGCAGATAAGCTACACCAGCTGATGGAAGAAGAGCTCACAGAACTGAGGAAGCTAGATGAGAAAATAAACAGAGATCACGAAGAACTACTAGCACAACTACAAGCCAATGATTTACACAATTCCCGTAGAATACTACAATTGAAACAACAGTTATCACAAATGAAAGGTATTGTACATGTATAATTATTATTGTAATAAATAGTTATGTACATGATGAAGTGAGAATGCTAAAATGTAACAATAAAGTACATTTATAACAAGTGAACTGTGAGTATGATAGAGATTCTATACACCAACTGTGATTACAATTCAGGTGCACCACTGCATATCAGACAAGTACACAACAATTAAGACATATTTAATAGTCATCCACTAGCATCACATATTAAAATTTCACAACTAACAGTTACATTAATTTGCATTGTATTGCAGCTACATCAAAACAAATTGTATTACATTACTTGGGCTCAAAACACAGAGGATACAATAGTTAGAAATGTCCTTCCATGACAAAACAATTATGGTCTTTTTCCATGGGTTCAATGTATGTTTATATATTATAACATTGTTCATGTTACATATGCATATGCGATTATAAGTTGCATATGCAATTAGAGAAAATGCATCATTCCAGGGGGCTTGGTCAATTAATGGCATGGTACATTATACGTAGAACGTGTGCTCGAGCCTCAAGGTCAATTAATGGCATGGTACATTATACGTATAATGTGTGCTCGAGCCTCAAGGTCTACAGATCAGGAAAGATGCTTGTCAGAAGCTACGCATTCTGCTTGAAATAAGTTCTACAACATCTTTTTAAAGGTATAAGTAAACCAAATAATAAGTATAATATGCTGTTGTACTTCAGGTGGGAGAAAGTCTGCCTTGATTAATGACTGTTGGACATCTCAAATCAATCCTTATATCTAGTTTGTTTAGCCTTCAATGGTCTTAGATCAGATAAATGGGTTCCCTCATTGTTGAACATGTTTATCTCAAACGTCACCCTTTATACAAAGATATCACTGTCTGGTCCAATATATATTACATTAACAATCAAAGCATCAGTAATGGACCAGTTTAAGACAGGCACCAAAGTCAATAGTGGTATTAATGGCACATGAACCTGTTCTAGATCTCTTAATTAAGAAGTATCAAAATGTTTAAACATACTATTTCCCTTCCCCCTCCCTTTTTTTCTTTATTGAATTGTTTTTCACATACATGCATCAAGTGATGTTCTCATATTGCTTTTATTGACTTATTATATAAAAATGCCAGATAATTAATAACTTGAATAATTATGATAATGCTTGTAAGTAATGGGACTGGTCGGGTAACACCCTTCATGGTGGTTGTGTGGGTATCATACATGTTTGATTCAAGAGTTCATGAATTTTTGGCAGAAAACCAGCCAGTGGGTGTTGCCTAGCTTTGTCAACAAATTATAGCTACAATCACAGACAACCATCAATCACAGACAACCATGGAATGTAGAATGTTAAATAACATACAATAGTAATGAAACAGAGCAAGACTAGCATATTGCACATGACTAAGAATTGGGGACTGTATGTGCATTCACCACTCAGTACTATAATGGTGATTTACTAATCCAGTACTCTAATGTGAATTTACTAAATGTTGATGGAATGTTGGTAACACACACCCTAATGCAATCAAGGCATCTCCATTAGATTGTGCTTACAACTAGTTGATCTACAATCCCTATTAAAACCTACTACAACAGCCCACAAAAGTTAGCTACTTGATGTTTCATATAATGCATTGAGCAATATGGCTGGTGGCCCCAGCATACACTTGGCACTTATTGATTTCCAGACAATGCATATACTTATTTGTATTGATGAGCAAATGCATGTATGCATGCGTTCAGGTAAATTTGTGGGCTACTGGCCGTAAATTTACCTGAATTTATACAAATTTACCTTGTAGTAATTCATGTCCAATTCATACCCGTTATTGCTTCATAGACAGTGTATGCCAAGAAATTGTGTTCATTGCTCATTAATTTACACTAAGGCGTGCATTACCTACAAATCTAAGTGGCAAACATTGCCCACCACCATGTCTAAATCAGCAAGTAGCATGCATTGCAATAACTACTAATATAAAAAATGTATTGCCTTCACACAACGATGTGGCACACACTGCAAGTACAATACCATAAAGCATACATTGTCAGTACATTACTATAAGACATGTATAAGCCAGTACACAATCCACACAATGTAAGTATATTACTATAAGGCAATCATTGCCAGTACAGTACTATAAGCCATGTAATCCAGTACACAATGTACACAATGTCAGTACATTACTATAAGGAATGAATTGCCAGTGCAGTATTATAGGCCATGTAATCCAGTACAGAATGCACACAATATCAGTACATAGCTATAAGGTAATCATTGCCTATAAATCATGAATTGTTTTGGTTATGTAATTATGTGCAAACCAGCCAGCACTATTGGTACATGTTGCCCGGTTTTGATGATTTAGGTCATTCCTAGTTTATTACTGACAAGTCAACCATTGTGATATTACCTATACACACTAATCAGGTAATTCCTTTGAACGTGTGTTTCATAAAAAATAATATTAACACAGTTTGATAGCATATAGTAGTTACTTACAAGTACTATAATTATTAAAATATAATTAATAACCAGTTGATTATTTTATTACAGGAATTGTAGTTCCCATTTGGTATCCACCTCCTCCTAAAACTACAATGTCATCTCATGCTATTCCACCATTTATAATAAACATGACCAATTTTACTGAACACAAGAAAATCAACAATATTTGGTATAGTACACCATTCTATACTGGAAGAGGTGGATACAAAGTGCAGATAAGAGTTGATGCCAATGGTGTGGGCCAGGGAAAAGGTACACACGTTTCAGTTCGTCTGTTTTTAATGAAAGGTGCGTATGATGTACAACTGAAATGGCCATTCAAAGGTGACATCACCATTCAACTTATGAACTGGAGGGAGGATAAAGGTCATGTGGAGTATATAATTCCCTTTGATAACAACACACCGCTAACCTCATCTCAGCGTGTTAGTGAAGGGGACAGAGCACCAACAGGATGGGGATATCATACCTTCATCTCTCATGTTGACCTCGATTATAATCCTGTGAAAAAAACGGCCTTTCTTCGTAATGATGTACTATGTTTTAAAGTGGCTAAAATTGTTTTGCCAACAGGTAATTGTAAATAGCACATATTAATTTATAAACTTATACGTACCTCCTGCATATCTTTATTATTGATAATCAGAGAGTATAGTAGTACTGTCTATGTAGGAATGGCCCCCCCCAAAAATTGCTGTTCATACGCAAGTCATGAACTGAAGTATGTATATGAGGTTTATAAGCTATTTGGCCATTTAGTAAAGGAATCCACTAAAATTTAATATGTAAAAAGTGTAGTGAATTATCTAATTGAATACAACCAAATAGAGCTTACTATAGAAAACATCTAATAATAAACATTTGATAAAAATTACATTTGATCAGTTCACAAACATAGTGTGAATGTATCAACTATTCCTGTTGGTACGAAAAACCACAAGTCTAGAGTACTACAACAGTAACAAGAATTACAATTAACTAAATCATGCAAACTCAGAAATCTCTTTGTCAACGATATTTGAAATATATATTGGCCCAACACAGGCTGCCGACCATTCATGTATAAACCACAAATTGGATACAAGTGCTGAAATTTTATTCATTGCCAGATGTAATTAATATATGTATACTGGCACAGCCACTGTTGGATCATTTACACCCACTTTTAATTTTACCATCAAAGTGGACAGGGTTCCCCAGACGTTTTCCACAAACTGTTACCTAGCATAAGACAACTCAAAATCTTGTGGATACACTCCTGTGTCTAAGTCGCATGTAACAAGTGATATACAAACAAAGTGACACTTATGTACATGTACATGTAACTTGTATCAACAATTACATGTACGTATACCCCGTTTATCACACATGTAGCGTAATCCATCAATAGTTGACCATCAAAGAATGTAGTAGTCACAACTGTACTGCAGCATATTACATTGGAGGAGTTGTGCCAAACGAATGCTCAACGATAGATTGATCTTTCTCGTACTTCATCAATTATTAACCCTCTAACTGTATTCTCTATGAGGTTAATAAACTCACCCATGTAATTATTCTTGATCAGCATTATATTTGCATTAACACATTCTCGCCCACAACATATATCAACCTTCTGTTGCTGCATATTATTAGAAAATAGTCTTAAAACCATCATAATGAACATTATATAGTAAATCAGCAAATATTCAGCTTCATATATTATTTGAAGCTAAAAAAAAGATACAGATATTTTAACAAAAAGAACTATCTTATCATATACAACTCATAGTGTTACAGAGTACGAAGGGACTCTGTAACACTATGGGTAACCAATGTTTCCTTTTAGTTTGGCCAAACTTAATTCTTGAGACCTAGTTTAGAAAGGCAACAAGCTCTTGTTTTCTTCCTGAGTGAGATAGGGGTGTAGGGCAGATTTGACTCAGCGCTCCACTCGTTTAGACAAATAGTCTTCAACCCTTTATTGCTGCTCTACATTTTGGCATGACAAAGACTAGTCATATACTATACCAGTGACCATCTCAGTATTCTAACTGGGAGACTATACATGTACGTTAATGCAGGAAATAAAGAATATACATGTACAGTGGTCAAGAATTGAGAATTACACTACATGGATACTATTAAACACAAAAAATTATTTACATAACATACAAAAGGGAGTAATCGTTACTGAGTATTGATTATTAGTATCAACATTATATAGTGTGTATCAGTGTATCACTATGAACACAGACACTAAAAAGATTGTGTAAAATATGTGTTAAACGTTTTAGCTCATGAATATTATTATTCTTGAGGGGTGTGGTCAGGGGTCTGGAAATAGTGAGCCAACTGCCGGACATTTTGGCCTATTTTCACCACTCTTGTTTCAATTTACCGGACATTCACTAGATTTATTGGACAATGTCCTGCATGACTGGCTGTTTGCACACCCCTGGGTGTGATTAACATACATGTACATGTACATACATGTAATATACATTATGTGTATGTAATTATAAACAAAACAATGTTTGATGAGATTTATAGTTATTAAGACACACCTTTCCTTGTTATGTACAGAACATGTACAGTGTATATAGTCATTAGTGATGATTCTCAACATATGTACAGTACATGTACACATCTAGTCATATGATATTTTGATGACATTACAACATACATGTACATGTACTTGAATTTAAATTTGAATGATGTGCATGATTCCCTGTATACTGAGTCAACATAACCAATAAATTGATAGAAGATCACTAGATATATCTCAAGTGGTGTGACTACATGTAGTTTAGGTGGAGCTTCTCCATTACAATTAACAAATCATTTATGCAAAGCAAGGGACAAGCACAAAATAGCATGAAAGCTAATACTAGGTCAGCCCAAAGTATTTGTGATTTATCAATTATTATTGTACTGAAATGAAGATTACAGTTTATATAGCAGACAAAAAACATTACACAGTTCATCAGATCCTTACTCAAACATAGTCTCATCCCCAAACGCTCATGCTCTTAATTAGTAAAAGGTCAACTGGTGACTTCAGTATAGTTTCTTGTTATTGAGCAGATTTCTGGCTAACCAATCAAATTTGTGATGTCACAACAATGTTAAAGAAAATTACTTTGTTTATCAAGTCTATAAAAAGCATAGTTTTGTAGATAAAATAATAAAGTGCTACAATACAGTCTTATCTGTAGTGATCCATCATCTTTTCAGTGATACTTTTTATGGCCCGTAGGGCCATCCCTATGATTGCTTTCCCACGGGTTCGAACTATATAATTATATATATAATATTATATATTATATATATTCTTGTGTCACCTACGCGAGTATGCGTTGTATATGTAGTTAAGGAAGTTACATCTTCCCGGGGGCTCGGTCAATTAATGGGCGTGGCGTGTCTCAAACTACTTGATATAACTTATACAACATATTACTACATATAAATATACTGAAATGAATATTTATTAATAATTATATAAATTTTGATAATAATACCATGTTGAGTTATTCTTATCTGTCTGAAGATATTATACATGTGTCATGTCTACTACATATACATGTACATGCGTATCATTAACTTACATGTACAATATCACCGCTTTATGAATTATAATTATAATTATTACTAGCATAATGAAAATTATAGACAATCATGTGACATGTCATGTGATACATAACCATCAATCTTAATGTGGCACTTCAGAGCACAAATTAAAAGCCTCATTTAGAAATGACATTTCACTCTGTATTATGTAAACTCAAATTGTTAGTTCAGATATACATCTCTCCTATTGAGAAGATTAATGCAAGGTTCTAGCAAAAGAGTTGAAGAGAGGTGCTGCACCACTCTATGTAATGCCATTTCCCTTTGACATGATCAAAGGAATGTAATTAAATCACAAATATCCTTTGATTTCTATGCCAGCACCACTATGTTAAAACACTGGATTAATGTACATAATAATGTTATGATATTAAAATTTTGTCCATGAATTATAATGTGATTGTGTTTTGAAACAAACACAATGATTATGTTTAAAAGCTTCATGTAAGCCTGCATGAAATAATTAGAGTATATATGGTATTACACTATCTAGTATGTATTCTAGACAGGGGTAGGGTTCTATTATAGTATTGTACATGTAATCAGGAGTGCATGATGGAAAAAAGTAAGAGAGGAGCGTGAAACTCCCACGCATTGAATGCCGTTAATTAGATATTTTTGTTGCATTCCCACACTAGCGGATATACTATTTTTAGACACCACATGAAACTGTTATGGCGTCAATAAAAAAGACCAAAGGAGTGTCAATACTGCCTGTTGTTACTCCTACAGAATCTCCTAGACTAGCTGCTCAAAACCTTTTAGAACAAGAGACGACTAAACAAGTTACTCCAGTGAGAGAAACACGTAAAAAAATTATATTAACCAGAGGCGAGTCCAAAGCTTTGTTGGATGAGCTTCAATCTTTTATTAAATGTTCTGAGAAGTATAGATTGTTAGAAGCTACTTCTATTACTGCGGAGATTGAGTTTAATGTGATAAAGACGTACCTTCACTAGAAGCATCAACACTTTTCCAATAATTGTTTGCAGGTCAAATTGCTAGTAATATTTTCAACAAAATCCTTTCGCGATTGACTGAATTGTCCATTAAGCAGTCCATCGATTGCTGCTGTTGCTACATCCTTGTGGGAAGCTCTTTCTAGATCTTGTAGCAAGTTTTTTCGATGTTTAATAACGACGAATCTATTCTTCTTGAAGCCATGCTGTATCACATGGTGTCTAAAAATAGTATATCTGCTAGCGTGGGAATGCAACAGAAATACCTAATTAACAGTATTCAAGCGTGGGAGTTTCACGCTCCTTCTCTCTTACTTTTTCCATCATGCGCTCCTGATGTAATATAATACCATATATACTCTAATTATTACATGAAGCATGTACATGTATATGAGGCTTATCTACTTGAATACAACCAAATAGAGCTTACTATACAAAACATCTAAATAGTAAACATTTGATAAAAGTTACATTTGATGAGTTCACAAACATAGTGTGGACATATCAACTATTCCTGGTGGTATTGTTTTCACCAGACCACTATTTGGGCCAATATATAATCATAATTATTTACAATATAATTATATTAATTAATATTTACAAAGACCATTGGGAAATACATGAGAAATCACTGCACATCAGCTGAAACATCACTAGCTAATAGTAATGGAAGGTCACTGTCATAATATATGAGTAATCGATTAGATACCAATTTTGTTTTGACTGTGTTTATAGCTTGGTCACAAGCAGATGTCTACTTCTACTTACTATCTAGTCTTAACCCTTAGAACACTGATGTCACATATGTGACGTTTCACCCCTACATGGTTCGAAGTGTGTTCCTAGCATTACGAAGCCCTCCAAATCCTTATAATTGATGTGAGCCACAAGACCATGAAAATGGCTTAAAAAATTGCTACTTTTTCAGCCGCCCTTTGGTCTAAATAACGAGTACGGGGGAATTTTAAGGGGGGGTGTCCCCCTGTTTTGAGGGGGTTCGAAGGGGGCGCAGCCCCCTCGCCGCCCAGGCAAATTGTGGTTTCAGTGACCCCGCTCACGTGCTCTGGTGGGTACCTGAGGCATTTCCCTTGCTGTAAAACCTGAAATCGTAGGTGTAGCTGGTACCACCATGCAGTGGGGTCATTTTGCTTGCCCCAGTTCCAGTCAAAAGAGGGAGAGCACTGCATTTGATTTAATCCTACAAAGTGCTTGGGGACTTTTGAGTACCGGTAAGCAAGTTGGCAGAAGTAGTGCTCCATGTCGGAAAAGGAGCCAAGTTTGGGATAGAGAAAGTGAACGGTGGCCAAAATATATGCAATAGAGTCGCCAGTGTTGGAAATGGGAAGTAATTTGTAAAACAAGCTCAGTGCTGTAAGAGTTAATAAGGGATATAGGACTGAAGCCAGATTAGGAAAAACATTTACCATTGTCAGTGCTGCATACAGAAAATGAAGCTAGGGGAGCAATATGAGACTTTTGAGAACGTAGGGGGGGCAACGATGTTACCATGTGCCGTAAGCACATATTGGCAAACTAAGGGACTTTGTGTGACATTTTGGGAAACACTTGTGTATTTTTCTGTAACAGTTGAAATTTCTAGCCATGTATTTCCTGATTATCTACTCTAGAGTCATTCTGTATGACGAAAACTACAGCAATGTCAGCACACAGTTCAGCATTGCACCATTTAAGACTTAGACTATACAGATATAACATGAAAGAGATCAAAATCAGTAATCATTAATGATTTTGATCTCTTTCATGTATCTGTATAGCTGGTCTAAGTGTTGAATGGTGAAAATTATGGAAATGCTGAACTGTGTGCTGACTATGCATGTGGTATTTACTTTTACGTCACACTCATGAAAGTCTAGGGGGGGCAGGAGCTCCCCTAGGGAGGGCGAATGCCCCCCCCCCCCCCTAAATGCAGCCCTGATTGTAGTAGACAAGCCCTAGCAGGAATCTCATCTGTTGCACATTCTAGGGTACTGGGGCATTACGAATAGCTTCAAGCTTTTTGTCTGCAATCCCTTCTCATCTATTACATAGCCTAAGTACTCTACATTATTAGTTAAAAATCTGCACTTACTATGCTAGTGTTTCTCACAGTTCATTGATCAGGGAATCCCATTTCAAGCCAGCTCAGATTATAATCAAAATAGGACACATTGTTACATTGATGATATTTTGGTGTCTGGATCTACCCTTACTCAGTACCTAGAGAGCTTGGAGGAAGTTTTGAAGAGAATTGCTGATGAAGGAGTCATTGCGAAGAACTTTCTTGTCTTCTGAGATGCTATTGGAATCAAAATAAAGTTTACAATATCATGCAAGCTCAGAAAACACTTTGTAAACATTATTTAAAATATAATTATATATTGGCTCAAAACTACATGGTCCAGTAAAATTAAACCAACCATACATGTACATGTATAAACCACAAATTGAATACAACTGCTGAAATTTTATTCACTGCCAGCTGTAAGTCATGTATACTGACACATGCAGCTACTGTTGGATCACTTACACCTAATCAGTCACATGTAGCAAGTAATATACAAACAAAGTGACACTTATATACATGTACATGTGACTTGTATCAACATTTACATGTATACACTACCTGTACAACATCAATACTAAACACCCATACATGTACATGTATATCCAGTGTGTACATGTATTACTATATATAATATTAAACACTACCTGTACAATATCAATGCTAAACACCTATACATGTACATGTATATCCAGTGTGTACATGTATTACTATATATAATATTAAACACTACCAGCACAATATCAATACTAAACACCTATACATGTACATGTATATCCAGTGTGTACATGCACAAGTATTACTATATACATGTACATGTACTATTAAACACTAGTTTACTTTAGACATAAGGCTAATTTCATAAGGTACAAGTACATCTGTATTAGAAAAAAATAATATAAGTCTGCATGGACTATGAATGGGGATTAAACCGTGGACCTCTGGTATCTAGTCAGGCACTTTTACTATCTGAGCCACCAGATTCCTTGATGGCAGAAGACCATAGGATTGTACTAATTCCAAAGCTAACTTCAAAGCCAGCTGTTTCTATCTTCTCAAATATCTAACTGGATTATAAGCTGATGAACAGTAGACTAACCAGCAGAACTAACGCTCACTTAGCATGTCTGTAACATCATTTATATTAATATCAACCTTTGATTATATCTGCATGATCTCATCATGAAGAGGTCAATACAAATACATAATAAATGAGGATTAAAAATATGAATGATAAATACCAGCTTCTTTTAAATAGTTGAAAAAAAGCTATAGAGGTTTTTTAAATGATGTGTATTCCTGTACAGATCACTGTATGATTTATTATTTCACATGATTAGGGCTTTACAAAGTATATTTCACTTCATACATAAACACAATTACATTGTATTTGTTATAGACCAATTATAATACTATCGTAAAAAAAATGGAGTAAATTAATAACATTACTCTCTTTTTATGGCCCGTAGGGCCATCCCTATGATTGCTTTCCCACGGGTTCGATGTATGTTTATATATATGTATATATATATATATATATGTTTGTGTCACCTACGCGAGTATGGGTTGTATACGTAGTTAAGGAAGTTACATCATTCCCGGGGGCTCGGTCAATTAATGGGCGTGGCGCGTAAAAGAACGCGCGATCAAGCTCTACACACCAGCAGAAAGAAAGCTGTTGAGCTTACGTAGAAACTGTAACTAATAGCTAGCTATTCTGCCTGAAATATATTCCTAAAGTTCTACAAGGTCCTTTGAAAGGTCAGGAGAGTAGATAATCAAAATAATAACTATAATAAGCTGTTGTCTTTCATGCTTGATAAAGTCAGCCATGATTACTGAATTCTGGACACCACAAAGCAGTCATAAGGATACTTTTATCTTCACTTAAATTTGTAAAGCAATCATAGGGATGTTTTTTTCTCTATATACACTTGTTATAACTACAATATACATGTAGATAATCAGGGTAGCATTCAGTGCCTCCAATTACATGGATTTTTCAATATTTATATGCAATTATACGTATAATAATATGGATCACAGAACATTACACTACAAGTACAGAAAGTGCATGTGCTTTAACTAAAAACATGGAGTGTCTTTCAGTAGTAGCTCAGATCTAGTAAAGCCTATAGTAGTGAGTCTACAGCTAGTAGTGTTACAGTTAGTGATACTAATGTCAGTGTACCTGCTAGAGAAAAAAACTAAAATTTCAACTAAACCAACCAGTTGTTCTGGACCAGTTGTACTGAATAACTGAGTGTATATATATATGTTATTCATCATGTTTTTATTTTTGAAAATACATGTACGTAAAGTTTCAGAACAATACTTAAGATTATAAACACTAAGAGTAATTTCTAGTTGGAGGCACTGAGCTATGACAATGGGTCTTAATGTAATAACTTATTTAGCTAGTAGGCAAAACCAGAATAGGTAAAAATGGAGTAAGCAAACCCTGAAGATACCTATCTAACATAAGTAGGCTTTCACAAAATTAAAGTACATGTGTGTAGAAGAGGATATTACATCATCCCCTAAAGGAATATATCTTGTATGTAGTATGATTAACAAGTTATGTTGAATGAACTACAAAATATTTAAGTGTAGTACTTGTATAACACTAATGATATAACAATGATATTAAATACAATGTTGTATATGGTATGACTATGGAATTGTGAGGTTATGCTCTACTATATAGTCACAATGTAGTCAGGTGTGTGACCTCATCTTTATGTACAAGGGAAGTACATATACATGTACATGTACATTGTACATTAGTTGTCTTGTTGCAAAACGTTTGATCACAGGAAGTGACATACATGTATATGACATTTGCTGATAATATAATTATATTATTGATATAATGATTGTGTGAAGATATACCTAATATATGAGATACTATTACAGTTTTGTAGATTGTAGAAATGTGTTTACTAGTGTACTAACAGACTACTGAACCACACACTAATTATATATGCTTCAGACATACCCAAAGTGATATAAGTACACTTTATTAGTACATACATACAATATGTACTTTCCCTAACCCTTCATCTATGCAAGAGTCAGGTCATGTCACTGACTAAAAATACATTGTGTGTACACACTTTAATAATCACAATTTAAGACTAAGACCTTAGGCTAACACTAATTTTCATGAAAACTGAATAAAAGTTTTGTGTAGTTTGTATAGTACATGTGTATATATATTATAACATTCAGTTGAATTACAGAACATATAGAAATGAAATCAATACATGTAATACATGTAGATTAAAAATTAAAATATCAATTTATATCGTGTTACTATGTTGTTACTGTATTTGCAGGTTTTTAAGTGTATGCGCTTATTGACAAAAGCGATAAGAAATATGCGTAAAAATTTTAGTATGTGTTTAATGTGCTTCAACTCATCCACACTCTCAGTCACGCCCACATTAGTGCACATGATGTTTATACATTAGAAAAGTGTCCTTGGTGCTTGTGAATAACATGTTTGCTTCCTTTATTACTTTTGTGTATCTTTGCTTTATGCGTTTTCCAATGCAGTATCGCCTTCGTATTTTAAAAAATATTTCTTATTCGTTTGGTAAAGATTATGTTCTTCATAGAACCCACAACACCAAGCTTAAACTCATGACTGTAGTTCTTGGTCATTGTTTTAACTATGCATCCATCTAAAGAAGACTGTAGACATTGAGCAATTCTATTCGCTCTTCACACTTCACTACACGATGATCAGCACATGCAGTCACTCCAACAAAATTAATTAATAATAATTATAATGCAAATTAATTATTAATAATATGATGCATGCACTTAAATATCAGCTAAAATACCAGTAACCAGTATGTACTTATTTGCAAATATGTGCTACAAACCCAGCATGTGCTTAAAAACCTCCAAATATTGTTATACAAACTGTATTTATCAGTTTATAATTTATAACTTCCAGTTACCTGACAAAGATCTTAACTATGATAATAGAGTTATCACACATGTAGTAATGGCATGCAGGTTATAAGCACTTATGGATTGTACATATGTAGTCTATTTTACCCAATATGTTTCATATCATCTTGTGGACTCGGTCATATCACCACCATATTATATTTCAACAATAGGCCACACACACATTCCATAACTATAATGTAAAACTGATGTGATAAAATGTGACTAATATGATAGGATACACTTACACATTTCGCATAGACTTCATCATCTTAATCCAGAGAGACACAAGCTGATATCAGTATTATTATAAATACTATTATAATAATTAGCTACTGATAATAATATTATATAGTGTTACTTAGTTATTATTCTGATAATAGACTAGCTTTATAAAATTACATCTATTACAATTTGTATTATGTAAATTCAAATTATTCAGTTCAGATATGCATCTCTCCTATTGAGAGGATTAATATTCATAATGCCAACATCAAGTTATATTATATTACCAGTATTAGAACACAACAAGTACATGTAATGGATACTGTTATTATTGTTTTGTATAGTAGTTTACCACTCAAAATATCAGACTCACAGTGTGACACAGTTTATGTATTATCATGTAAATGATGTAATCAAATAACCTCTAATAGGATATATTATTCAATTACATGTACTTTATATAATACATGTATACATAGTCACTTCATTATCATATGTAATATAATTTTCATATCCTAAAGTTATATTATCATAATGTACATAGGTATAATTATCAATTAGATATGAATATAAAACATATTTAATAATCATCACCATTATAATTTTGTATAAAACACACATGTAGTAGCTTTATTTGGTAAATATGTACATGTGATTAGCTACTAATATGTAAATACAAGTAACATGTTTCCATAGTAACCATGTATTTATGATAACAATTTATAATTTACTCATCCTATCATAACATACTCTATCTGATAATAGTGAACATTTAATATATTATGTACTCATAAACACTTGTTGGGTTGATATGAATGAATGTTTTGTGATATTTGATGATCAATTTCATTTCATTTTTCAGAAACAACGGGATGACAATTTAAACAAATTTGAGAATTTTTTGTGTATTTATAAATTAACTAGTACAGTGTGTAATACAGATGTCAAATGCTCCTACATATCATTGAACAGTTTATTCATACATGGGCTACTGTTATATATAGGTACTAACCTCCTTGCATTATGATTAGCTTAGTCATCTACGAGGACATCGGTATCCTATTTGTGTCAAAAAACAGGATCTAGTTTCTTTATTAGAGATCTGTGTGTGTGGAAGTAGGGAAATGTACATACATGTAGCAAGTTTCTATAGCCCAGTTGCTATGACAAATATATGGCTACTAATATTATTAGCAAACATATACATGTACACTATATTCGTGATAACAATGTTCAAATGTACTGATCCTTTGTGTAGTATGGGATAATATTATAATATATTTATTAAAAAATCATTTATAAAACATTTATTGGATGATTTAAGATAAATATTCATAAATATTGGATGTTGTATGTAGACTATGTACTAAAATAATTATTATGTACTAGTGTGTCATCCATGATGTAGCAGTGTATCAATGACACACGAGAGCATAGTACATGACACTACATCATGCATGACACACCAGTACATAATAAATGATACATCAGTACATAATAGATGACACACCAGTACATAACAGATGACACACCTGTACATAACAGATGACACTCCAGTACATAATAGATGACACTCCAGTACATAACAGATGACACACCAGTACATAACAGATGACACACCAGTACATAACAGATGACACACCAGTACATAACAGATGACATACCTGTACATAACAGATGACACACCAGTACATAACAGATGACACACCAGTACATAACAGATGACATACCAGTGCATATTAGATGATATAACTAGAGAATGCTAGCATGAATGCTAATCATTGTGGGGCGAGCCTGAGGAGGTGCCGCTTAAAGTGTTTAATTTCTTAATTATCAGTTTTAGTGGTTAGTTGTCTGAATGTATTCGCTTTAATGTATGAGTCCCTAAAAAGGTTTCCAAACATATGCAATGTGTCAACCCACCCTCTGTAAACTAGGCATGGTGCCTATGTGGTTTAAATTCGTTAACACATAGGAATAAAAATATTTTTATGGAATATGTATGCAAACATATCTATATATACATATAATGCAAACTTTCCAGCTAAGAGATAAGTGTGGGGCTCGCTCAGGCTCGCCCCAATAACAATTATACACTTGTACTTCATGTAAATAAACTCGATATTAGATGTTATTATGATACTATACTACAATAGTATGATATAAACCCTACCCCTGTCAGGATATATACATGAAACATGAACCTGATTATAAATGTTACACTGTGTACATGTAATTGAATACTAAAGTACAAATACATGATGTACGTGAAACAATTAATAACACCTGATATTAATAAGAAAACATTTTAAATCCCAATTATACACCCATTATCAAAGGGACACAAACATCTTGTTTCATAAGCACTTGTAGTGAGTGACATGATAAATGTTGACAGAAAGATGACATTCTACAATTAACAGGTCTATTTACAAGATAAGGAGTGAATCCATAAACCATTACATAACTACTGGAAAGGAATAACATTTCCACTTCATTTCCATGCTACATGTACAAAACATTTATAGTACCTCCTCATGTACACATGGAATATATATTATCACTGTGATGATACAACAGTGACCACACTCTCAATAAAAATATATTCCATGTGGCACTTGTAGGTACATGTATTATATAACTATTACAAACAACACTCATATGTGATCATGGATATGAAAATCAAATAATAATTTGGTCAAATGCTTACATTTAAATGTTCATTACTAGTCATTTTGAACAGGAAACTAACTAAATTTGGAATTTAGGTAGAGCAATAGTTGTTATTTACTAAACTAAAATATGTGAGTATTGTTTAATTATAATTATACATGACATGTAGACTATTATATATCTATTATACACAACACCACATACTATATAACATTATTATAATAATTATTATAACATGTAGTATTGTACATATCTATTATAAACAACACCACATACTATATAACATTATTATAATAATTATTATAACATGTAGTATTGTACATATCTATTATAAACAACACCACATACTATATAACATTATTATAATGATTATTATAACATGTACATGTAGCATACCTCCACATGTACACATGTAATATATTGATACTGTGATGACACCATACCATCAATAACAATATATTACATGTGGAGATCAGAGGTACATGTATGATATAACAATTACATACAATATCCACATACTATAATTGTAATTAACTAGTATATTAATAATTATTGTTATGCTAGTTATTAAGCTATACATAAAAGTATAGTATATTAAACATATCTATTATATACAACACTCACATAATTATTATAATTACACATTCCTGATCAGTTATATTGTGACCACTTCTTTTCATGATATAATATTCAAATATATTTACACATTACTAATAATAGTATAGTTACTATACCTCATGAAGATATTATAATTATGTAAATTAATTTATTGTATTAACTATTATATTTATTATCATAGGTACTGATATACCAACCTGGTGTATCCCTCCTGAGACTCAGTCCACACATCTCCTCCCTCCATGTACACTAACAATGTACAACTACAATGAACACAAGAGAGTTGGTGATCAGTGGTATAGTGTACCTTTTTACTCCACAAAAAATGGATATAAATTACAACTACGTGTTGACGCCAACGGGTTAGCTTCTGGAAAAGATACACACCTAAGTGTAGGTGTACGTCTCATGAAAGGGGAGTATGATGAGACTTTGAACTGGCCATTGAATAGTGAGATTACTATTCAATTGCTAAACTGGAGGGAGGATAAGGCACATGTGGAAACGATCGTTGACCACTACAATGCACTAATAGCAGCTCGTACAAGAGTAGTGGATGGAGATACAACAGCATGGTCACGGCTTAAACATCAAGTCGTTCCTCACATGGAGCTACCCTACAATGCTGATAACAACACAGAATACCTTCATAACGACACACTATGTTTCAGAGTGTCTAAAGTTATCATACATACAGGTAATAAAACATATTGTATATTATATAACATTACATACATGTATACATATAGACCCTTTGTAGTAACATGATATTATTACACACATTATTAAAATTACATAACTAGTACATTACATGTTTGATAATAATATTGAATTAGTGAAGTATTGATAATTGGATCAGTAATCATTATCACCTGTTATCTGTATCAATTATTATTATGTTATGTAACTGATATTATAATAATAATGTCACCTCTCATGATTACTATTTAGAACAGGTTCATCTACTCCTGTTTTGTCTACTCACATTTCATCTACTTGTAATTCATGTATTATCATTAATTTTAATATAATTATAATCATAATAATCTCACAAACTTTAATCCTCTCTAAACCTTGTGTATCAGCTGGGATACAGATACATGTCTCTAGATACTGTCTTGTACACATAATAACTCAACCAGACTCATATATAATTTATAAATGGAAATTAATTAGTAGATGAAATGTGATTATATGAAACAGGAGTACATGAATCAGGACAATATTATGATTACATGTAACATCAGAAAGAGATTTATAATATTATAATTAGTGATGTACAGATAATTGGATTGTAATTAGTGATAATTATAATTATAAGAGAAGAACATGAAATTTACAAGTTGATATTTACATATTTGACATGATTCATTGTTTTATATTTAATACACACACTTTATGTAATATAAATTGTATCAACACAAATTACACAAACCATTTTGTTTCTTACACATAATTGTTATATACATCATGTGATTAATTAAACACATACTCATTATCTATTATACTTGATATTGACTTGTTGTGTTCTATCTACTCCTGTTTTGTCTACTTCTGGTCTGTACATTACCATTTCATTTATAATTAACAATGAACCCAAAAAGCTTATCTAATTCCTAACTATCAATGTGATTTAATTTTGTGTATTGTCAGCCACGTAGCGCCTCCACCTTGTTTGCTTAGTGTTTGCAGTTGTACGCTCCTTCCCCACCTTCGGAGGGGTCCATGCGCTCCTGAGTATATACATGTATATGATTTAGTAAACTAATGTGTCTTTATAGACTTTATAATTATGTTACTAGTAAATATCACAAGTTACATGTACTTGTAGATAAGAGTATTAATATACTGACAATATACAACATCTGTTCATATGACATACGTACATGTATTATTACACAGTCTCATTCCCATACACTCATGTCATACAATGTACATGTACATGTAAAATCAAACCACTGTGTCTATAGTCCAGGCAATAAGACAGGAATGTTTGCAATTAAATCATTTCAGTCATAGTCCACCTCGACTAGCTATCAAGATGTATGTATGATTCCTTTATGAGCTTAGGTGTGATTATAAGTTTGATTGGAATGACCAAATTCAATTATCAATTCTAGAAAAATCATATATTTCAATTGATCCTGTTACCAGGACTATAGATATAGTGAATCATTACCACACAGTGATCAAGATAGGAGAAGATTATAATTATTACATGTACATAACTAACCACATACTATTGATTATAAAGTACACATGTGTATAGTACATGTAACACACAAAAGCTCATGAATAGGATTTCCATAATGAGATACATATCTCAGTGATGATTGTCCTTAACTTAAGATAAATACATACATACATGTATACCACATGCACAGGTAGTTACTATAGACATAGTATATTATACATGATATCTAGTTATGAATTATAATAGGAACATGTAACCTAAACTGGATACTAGGATAAGAAACATCACTTGTGTAATTACTATAATTTGTGTGGGAGTCATTCCCTTTCGTGAGCTTCTGGTATGAAATACATAATATAGACATGTATAAATTATTAATATCCACATGTATACATAGTCCTAGTTATATATCTGCAAACAGGAGTGATATACCTCCTACAAAATCAATTATGTTGCTATGACAACATACTATATCTTCAATATTGTTGTGGATATAAATGTTGGCATTCACAATTATTTTTATTACATGTATAATATATTCATCATGACTATTAAGATTCATTAGATATCTACTCACTACTCATTCAGACATTATGAGTTATGAAATCTGTTATAACTGACTGTTAAATGAACCTGGATAGACACATTAATAGTCTGTGTAGCAGGAAAATAACATCATCTGTTACCTTACAAATGTAGTAGTCTCATTAACATGGTAGGCTACTGACAATTTGTGCAGCAAAGTCATGACAAGAATTGTTAGATTCAGTATTTAAAAAACAAGGCTTCATCTTTCAGGAGCTATATCTTCTCACCATTGCTTTTATTGCTGTAGCAGTACTACTTAATTTATATTTTAGAAGCACGTAATTTAGTATGACATCATCATCCATAGTACATGTATATATTATATGAACCATACCTACAATTTCCTCTGATATGAGCAACCATTTTGATCTAGGTACCAGGTAGTATTTCCCTGAAGTATGTTCCTTATAAAATCAGGAGACAGATATCTATAGAGATAACAAATGATAATTACATCATAATTATATTCATAGTCATGTTTATACATTGTCTTGTAGTTTACAGTTAGCTAATGAATAATGTGATAACTTCATATATAATAGTTTTATACTATAGTATATTACAAGACATGTAGTGATTTAATAATAAGAATACTGGTTATGATTATGATCATCACATTATGTAATTATTATAATCATTAATATAATTTAATAGGTTTAGTTTTGATTATAATATGTTATTATACTAATATGAATGATTTATCATTACATGTGTATAATTACATTTATATTCAGTGAAATGTACTCTTCACTATTCGCTGAACTCATTGAAATATATTTATACTACACTCAGTGTTTATTAATATACACAACTATCAGTTGTAGGATGGATCACATGTTTTGTGTTAATAATCTCATTCAATACAACCACACTATGATGAACATTTGTATTTGAACACAACCAACCTTTGTCCTTCTATCATAATGATATTAATATTCTATATGACTATGTACTAGGACTGGAATGAATATCCATTCTATCTGAATATTCATTTAATTACTATATATCTGAATGGATTTTTAATGTTAGGATTTTCATTATATATCTGCACATAAACTGAATTAGTTAAATCAATAATTATAATAAAATGATGATAGATGATGATTGTCTTCATATTTCTTATCTTGTATAGTACAGAACAGATAATATAAACACTAAGTCTGTTAGTTAGTAGTTACTTAAATCAATATAATGAGGTAATACATTACTTTACATTATAAATATGAATATCCAGACACTAAAAATATCAAAAGTATGATTCATTCATGATATAACACTAGATGATATAAAATATAATAATATATTTATATCATCTTGTGATATATACATCATAATTATCTAGTTCCTAGTATAAAGAACATGAAATATCATAATGTGATATATTATAGTTTAGTACTCATCACATTATAATAACATGTTTACATTATTATATTAGTGATAATACTTGATATTATATTAATATAGAAACACTACATGAGTCTTGTAAACATGTAATATAACTTGTAAATATATTCAGTACTGTATAAACAACATGTACTAGTGACATAATCAAATTCCAATCATTTCACATCTTTGTTGATATTGAAAAGCCTACTAGCATAGGAGTCAATACCTGTTAGATTTACTATCAAATTATTAATAATTTATTTATTATTTATTATATTACAGGTCAAGATGTACCTAGTTGGTATATTCCTACACCTGTAACTGAGTTCCCTTATCTCCTCCCTCCATGTACTATCACTATGTACAACTTTAGTGAGCACAAGAGAGTAGGTGATGAATGGATAAGTACCCCATTCTATACCCGACCAGATGGATATAAGCTTACTATCGTAGTATTTGCTAATGGTTACAGTTATGGTACAGGTACACATGTAGGTGTTAGTGCATACCTCATGAAAGGTGAATATGATGAGAGCTTGACATGGCCTTTCAACAGTGAGATTACTATTCAACTACTCAATTGGAGGGAGGATAAGGGACATGTGGAGAAGACTATCGACCATTACAATGCACCATTAGAATCTCGTACAAGAGTCACACAAGAAGACACAGTTCCTGGTGGACTGGGTATACCTGACTTCATATCACACAGTGATTTAGAATACAATGCTAATTATAACACTGAATATGTTAATAGTGATAAATTGTGTTTTGTAATATCTAAAATTATTATACATTAATAATATAAACAATAGTTATATAATTATTAGTTACATGTAATACAAGTAGTTTACTATATATTTTAGATGATAATACAGTATTTTATATTATATTAGTTTGTTGTTATGGTACATGTATATTAGTACATTTAATATTTTAATAAAAAGTTATTAACATTATTTAATAATGGGAACTACAGTTTATGTAGGAACACATATTCCACACATGCATAAAATAGAATTCGTGAAATAAATGGAGGACTCATGAGATATGCAACAGTTTAAAGAAAAGCAGAAACAAGAAGGTATTGAGGAAAGGTTTCTCTATGATTACTTTGCAGTGACTATCAATCAATCAATGCTGATGCACTAGTGTCTCTATCTTTATGCATACTATGAAACCTTTGGTCTGAAGAATGTGTAATTACATCATCTTTTACTATTTCTGCAGTTTTAGAATCTTACTGAAGGTTTGTACCTTGAGTGCGCATTCTTTTAAATGCCACACCTATTAATGGACTGACCCCCTGGAATGACACATCTTCCTTAACTACAAATACATGTACAACGCACACTCCGGTAAGTAGTCACAAACATAAATATATATATATATATATATACGTATATAATTAAACCAGATGGAAATCTATTATAGGGAAAAACATGTAGCTCTACAGGCCATGAAAATATTTCTTATAAACATCTCAGCTGTTATGATTATAATAGTTATTCACTTCACTGATCATAAATATTAGTTCAGTTGTTGTTAATGATAATGACAATACCTCCATTCTCATGTAAAGAGTATTCCTCTATGATATCATGTGATTATTAATCTAGTAGGAAAGATTATAGTGATGAGATAGGAACATTTGACTTTCCCTCTTCGGGAAGGTTACTGTAAATTGTTTGCAAAAATGTCTGTATGTGTGTCTGTGTGTGTGACCCTGCTGTACCTCAAGAACTGGACACTCCTGGAATTTCATACTTGGCGTGTATAAACTCCTTTGAAGTGGCAAGAACGAGCATTCACTAATATTTTCTCTACCATACTAGAAGCAATCAAAAAAGGTAAGAAATCCGATGAGGTGTGGTTTCTTTCAGTCTTCCAACACGAGGTTTACATCATTAACTGTCTTAACAACATCTCTTTCTAAATAAAGAAAATTAAAATCTTTGAACATGTAAACTGACAATAGTTTCATGAAACACCCAGCCCATAATTATATCTTGTATATAAATCTGCAACAGTTAGGGGAGGGAGGGTCATGCAACATTTATTTGCTATATATTATTTTAGTATCTATGTCACATGACATACAATAGATTATTAATACAGTGGGAAAGATTATAATTAAGTGATGAGATAGGAATATTATTTTAATAATGACTCTTCATAAGTAGCGATGAACTAATATGTAACTGTTTAAAACAGCTGATAACATTTTATATGTAGCTGGGTTTACTGGCTAATCTTGTTCACAAACGAAGAAAGACATAATCGAATAGAAACACACATGCACGTGATTGTATAGTTCCAGCATGTGGCTGCAACACTGCCTGCATGGGTGGGGCTGGATTCCCCGTAATATAATAATACAATACTAGCATAAGACATAAGATTAAGTTAACAGTACATTTAGTAAGAAGCAAAAAGGTAATGTAATGGCATGTACATGTAAGTTTCATAATTATTCATAACATAAATTATAGGTAACAAAGTAAATAAAACCCCAGAAAAACATGCCAAGAAGCCTAAAGGTATTTATTACAAAAGGATACATGTGCTAATTTATTTCATAATCAAAGCTTCTGGACAGATAGCGGTCATATCTGAAACAGAGAATGACGATGCCATTCCTGACTTGATGTCATCTAATATCAGTGATGTCTTTGATTCAGATTTGGAGGCACACTCAATGGCCAACTGCAATAAAAGATAATCTTAAGCCATTTGGAACAAGACAATTGGACTATCGAACCAAGATGGATGTATTTTATGGGGAAACCGAGTGGTAATCCTGCCACAAGAAAGATTACAAATATTACAGGAGCTTCATGAAGGTCATCCAGGCATATCTAGGATGAAAGCATTAGCTAGACAATATGTTTGGTGGCCCGGTTTAGATAAAGATATAGGTTCAGTGTTGTTCTAACTGTCAAATTAATCATTCTTTTCCTCCTGTAGCACATCTTCATCCATGGGAATGGCCCTCACCTCTGTGGTCAAGAATTCATTTGAATTTTGCTGGATCGTTTTTAGGACACATGTTTATTATCATGGTTGATGGTCATTCAAAATGGATTGAAGTGCACATTATGGCTTCAACAACCATCGACAATGTTCGAACAACATTTGCTCAGTTGGGGATTCCACAGACAGTAGTGACCAATAATGTTTCCTGTTTCGTAAGTACTGAGTTTAAAGAATTCCTCACCAAAAATGATATATGTCACATAACATCAGCACCATACCACCCCTTTTGAAATGGTTTGGCAGAAAGAGCAGTACAGACAGTTAAACTAGGTATCAAGAAACTTTGGCAAGGGCCTACTAAAGATAAAGTTGCACACGGTTTCTCTTGCGTATAGAAACACTCCACAATCTACTACAGGAAATTCTCCTGCCAAACTGTTGTTTGGTCGAAAATTTAATACTCGTTTTGATCAACTTAAACCTGATTTATTTACTAAAGTGCAGAAGAATCAGCAAAAACAGAACTTCAGTCATGACAATCATGACAATCATTGTGAACAGTGCAGGTCAAAAGTGGTTACCAGGGAAAATCGTAAAACAAACTGGTCCAGTGTCATTCCTTGTGAAATTAGAGGGAGGACAAATGTGGAGAAGACATATTAATCAAATTAGGAAAAGATTTGTAGACAAAAGTTCTAATCCCACAATAACTAATGATGGACATATTCCCGACTTTCGGATTGAAGCAGTGCTGTACCCTACTAATACAGATACTTGAGAGCCTCCACACATGGAAGATTCCATCTTAAATCAGAATGAAACTGTTACAAACCACACTTCAAACACCTAACGAAGGTCTGACAGGAATAGAAGACATCCTGTTCATTATTCCTCTGAACTTTACATTTAAAGAAGGAGGAAATGTGGTAAGAACTGGTAACTGTATGGATTAATGTTGGTACTATAATAATTATTATGATGCAATTAGTATTATAATAATTATTATGATGGTGATGCAATATAGTGTCAGATATTGACTTATTGTATATTAGTCTAGAATATTCTATAGTGTGTCCATGCATGTGTTATCCATGTGTTTGTCAGTCTATATATAAGTTCTGTAAGTCAATTGTAGTTTAGCTATCATTATTATTGAATATACATAAGATACCTCGATTTACTACAATTCCTAACTTGGATGTTGAATGGATGAAATTACCTAAATAGCACTGTGCTATATGTGAATGGAAGATCTGAAAACAGTCACAATGGCACACAAATTAAAGCTAAAGAACTAGTCCTGCTCTATGGACCAAAGTGGAAACTCCCAATCCTATATTGAAATGTTGTGTTTACACACATACACAAAAAAGCAAAATGCACAAAAAAACGACATTCAATCCCAGTCCAAGATCAAAAATACAACCTTACACTTATGTAGGATCAAATTATAGCACCCATGTGTGGTTCACACCACAAGATTGTGACATAGCTGTCATACCATAAGTTGATCCAAGTTATGGTACAATGAAATCCTGCTTGCAACACCAATTGTATTCAAAATGAGTGTGCATGTAAATTAAATTTAAAACACATTCATACGTCAATTGCAGTTTGCAAACACTCTTCTACAAGTAATGTTATACACTAAAATTAAAGACCTATAACATGTTGCAAGATTTAAACAAGTGTAGTTATAAAGACAGTAAAATCATGCAATTTATATTTCAGATGAAGAAGGCCTCTAAGTACATAAGATCCACAATACCTGGAATTTGGACATTTACTATCATTATTTAATGCATGCCCAAGTGTATAATTATATACATTACCAAACTGTCATTGTGGAGAATTGTATTATCATGAAGATACTTCAATGAATCTTTAGTAGCAAATTAGATTCAAGACATTGAGGATCATTGTACATGTGTTGTGATTTTTAAAAGGAATATGACATCCCATATAGTAGATACACTAATTTGTGAGTTTCATGATCTGTAATTCCATCCATTATAGGCAGGAAATATTCAAGTAAAATAGTTTAGATGACAATACATCATCTAGTACTGTAAGTTCAACATTTTGATGTGATTGTGTGTTCTAAGTTCAGAGCTGTATGTTCATCCATGTGTATTGGATTTTTACTAATAATTATTGGCCAGTATATATATAGCCACAGCCTATATAGTGTATATAATTTATATATATAGTATGATCAAAGTGCTTCTCAAGTTTCTGCTTATTGTCTTTCAAATGCACTTGCATGTTAATGAAACATGTACTACATACACACACAAAACGTTATACATGGATTATTCAACTATAGGTGGTCTTCTTAAGTAATAATTACTGCATACATATAGCTCTTGATTGGATAGCTCCATGTATACAAACATGGTGGGGCTGGAAACTGGTCTTGACAGTTGAATGTCATTCTAGCTTCACAATTTATAAAATTAATAATAAAAACTATTATGAAAAAAATAAACATCAATTTTTATTACTGGTGTTAACGTTCTCAGTTCTTTGCAACTGCTTCAACCTGAAATAGAGAGAGAGAGAGAAAGAGAGGGAGAGTGAGAGTGAGAGAGAGAGAGAGAGAAAGAGAGTGAGAGTGAGAGTGAGAGTGAGAGAGGGAGAAAGAGAGAGACAGAGACAGAGACAGAGACAGAGAGAGAGTATAATTGTGGTAGGTATATAAGTGTGTGTTAGGTATGTGTGAAGTTGTGTAATGTGTAGTGTTTCATATTACATACAAAGGAGAGGGGATGTTTTCCCTGGGATAGCACACTCACTACACTCAGAAGATGACATAATTATTATTGCATGTACAATGTAATCTGAAATCTTGGGAATTCTAATGACTATTGTACTCATGAGGTAAGTACCTAATAATTAATAGTTTTAATGACTATTGTACTCATGAGGTAAGTACCTAATAATTAATAGTTTTAATGACTATTGTACTCATGAGGTAATACGTAATAATTAATAGTTATAATTATGGATGGGTGATTATGAAAATATGATTATTGTCTGTGCATGTATCACAATTATTGGCTACCTTACATATAGATGTACAGGTAGATTTCATTCAACAATCAAACTGATACCTATTATTTGTTGACTAAACAGTGTTGAAAACTGATTTACATGTAGATGTGATAGTACTGAACACCTGAATTTATGGGACAATAATTATTATTTTTGTGACCATGATATGGCAATATTTAGACGATATGATTATCACATATGATTATTACTAATGGACACATTATATACATGTACATGTACACATACATACACATACATGTAAGTATATCACAATATACATAATATAGTCACACATACACACATATGTACTATATGTATAAAGTCACACACACAAATACACATACATGTTTATGATGTATAATTACAGTCTCACACATGTACTATAAGTATAGCCACACATACATATACACAAGTGGTATATGTACAGACACAGTGTATGTACTACTGTATATGTATAGCCACATACATGTACATGTATACACACATGTATACTGTATGAATAGGAACATACACACACATGTGCTACTGCATATGTGTAGTGACATAATATATGTACACAATGTATAGTCCCATACACACACATGTACTACTGTATAAGTATAGTCACATACACACACATGTACTACTGTATATGTATAGTCACATACACACACATGTATACTGTATGAATAGCAACATACACACACATGTGCTACTGCATATGTGTAGTGACATAATATATGTACACAATCTATAGTCCCATACACACACATGTACTACTGTATATGTATAGTCACATATATGTACATGTATACACACATGTATACTGTATGAATAGCAACATACACACACGTGCTACTGCATATAATAGTGAGGGAATATATGTACACAATGTATAGTCCCATACAGTATACACACACATGTACTAATATATGTATAGTCACACATAAAGTGATTATTATACACACACATCAGAGTTTTTGATAAATTTTGAAGCATGGGGCAAATTGGCTCAGAAATGGTTAGTGTGTGCACCATTGGGAATACATCTTGAGCCAATTAACTAAGAGTTAATGCTGTTAGTGACAATATAATCATAATTAACTGCGCCGCTGGCCAAAAGAAAGAACTGTGCAATGCCAAATAAGAAGCTCTTTGTGCCAATAGTGTGCTATATAAGCTTATTAAAAACACTGACACACATGTACTACTGTATATATGTATAGTCACATACACACATGTACTACTGTATATGTATAGTCACAAATACACACATGTACTACTGTATATGTATAGTCACATACACACACATGTACTACTGTATATGTATAGTCACATACACACATGTACTACTGTATATGTATAGTCACAAATACACACACATGTACTATTGTATATGTGTATAGTCACATACACACATGTACTACTGTATATGTATAGTCACAAATACACACATGTACTACTGTATATGTATAGTCACATACACACACATGTACTACTGTATATGTATAGTCACAAATACACACATGTACTACTGTATATGTATAGTCACAAATACACACACATGTACTACTGTATATGTATAGTCACATATACACACATGTACTACTGTATATGTGCATAGTCACAAATACACACATGTACTACTGTATATGTATAGTCACAAATACACACACATGTACTACTGTATATGTATAGTCACATATACACACATGTACTATTGTATATGTGTATAGTCACATACACACACATGTACTACTGTATATGTATAGTCACATATACACACATGTACTACTGTATATGTATAGTCACAAATACACACACATGTACTACTGTATATGTGTATAGTCACATACACACACATGTACTACTGTATATGTATAGTTACATACACACACATGTACTACTGTATATGTATAGTCACATATACACACATGTACTACTGTATATGTATAGTCACATATACACACATGTACTACTGTATATGTATAGTCACATATACACACACATGTACTACTGTAAATGTATAGTCACATATACACACACATGTACTACTGTATATGTAGAGTCACATATACACACACGTGTACTACTGTATATGTATCTTGAATCTTGAAGCCGTCCATCGTTAGATGATAACATGTACATGACATATGGACATGAACATGACATGTGAACATGTACATGACATATGAACATGTACATGACATGTGAACATGTACATGACATATGAACATGTACATGACATTTGAAGATGAACATGACATTTGAATATTTACATGTGCGTGATGTGATAAAAGAATGTTCATAAAGTGTACATAATGAGTGTATAGTACACATGTAAATGTACATGTACATGTACATAAAGTCTACATGTATAATTATTACATATGTGTATTGAGTTTACAAGCAATGTATACCGAACATCACTGTTCTGCCCACACTGGTCAGCACTGGTCGGGAAAACCCCAAATTAACCACCTCTTAAATAAATTAACCACCTCTCAAGTATAGGCTACCGAGACAGAATTAAGATAAACAGCACTAAATCCAATGTAGAATCCAACCACCACTCTAAATATCCTGGGCAGAGCACAAGAACATGTACATGTAATTCTATATAGGGTTAGAGGTAGTAGGATTAAATATACTACAGTACATATCAGATGCAACTTAAGTGGCACATTCGTGTCAAACACATGTGCATTACTGGCAAACGCTTTTGATAGGGGATACAAACATGTGCATTATATGAGTAGGTAGGCAGGCAGGCGAATACAAAATACAATTTATTTAATTAACTCTTACATTTCACTAATAAAGACTAACTATTGAAAGAGTATGAGCTGAATTTGACATACTAGAAATAATTAGCTCAATTACTAATAGTGTACATGGTATGTTAATATTAAGATATAATGTCTCATAAGGAATTGAGGGTTGATAAAGCTATGCTGAAATTTAACCAATTGCTTACATCATTAAAATTTGTGGGAGAGGCAATTAATGAGTCGTTTGGGGGTGCTCTATAACCATTGCATTTTATATAATTGAAGTTATTTTGCTTAAAAGAAGAATTTTTTAGGAAGTCACATGTAAAATGCAAAATTTAAGGTCATCATTAAAAAAATACATGAAAAAGAAGCCAATCAAAAGAGGTATAAAAGTCTGTGTTTGAGTTGATGGTATAAATGGTAGTCTTTGATTTTTATATTGTAAAAGAAGAGCCCATTGCAACACAATTAGGTACCTTAGTGGTATTGAAGTTACGAGCCCATTGCAACACAATTAGGTACCTTAGTGGTATTGAAGTTACGAGCCCATTGTAACACAATTAGGTACCTTAGTGGTATTGAAGTTACGAGCCCATTGCAACACAATTAGGTACCTTAGTGGTATTGAAGTTACGAGCCCATTGCAACACAATTAGGTACCTTAGTGGTATTGAAGTTACGAGCCCATTGTAACACAATTAGGTACCTTAGTGGTATTGAAGTTACGAGCCCATTGCAACACAATTAGGTACCTTAGTGGTATTGAAGTTACGAGCCCATTGCAACATAATTAGGTACCTTAGTGGTATTGAAGTTACGAGCCTATTGATAACACAATTAGGTATCTTTAGGGTATATTTAGGGTAAATATGTCTAAATGTAAGTATTTAATTAAGTTAACCCTTAGAGGACTGAGCTTGTTTCTCAAAATGTTTACCATTTCCAACACTGTCGTTTGTGCTGCATATATTTTGGCCACCGTTCACTTTCGAGGATCCCAAACTTGGCTCTTTTTCTGACATGGAGTACTACATGTGTTCTTCTACCAACTTGCTTACTGGGACTCGAAAGCCTCCAAGCGCTTCGTAGGAATAATTCAAATGCAGTGTTCTCCCTCTTTTGACTGTAACTGGGGCAAACAAAACGACTCAATTGTACATGTATGCTGGCACCGTACTTGATATTTTGGCCAAAGGGCAGCCAAAAAAACCATCAACTCTTTTAGCCATTTTCATGGGCTTATGCATGACAACAATTACAAACATTTCGAGTGGTTTGTAATGCTAGGAACACACTTCGAACCCCATAGAGATCAAACGTCACATATATGTGACATACATTGTATATATGTCTTCCATATGTCATCCATATGTTAAATGTCTTCCTGCCGATTACAAAGTTTACATCTATGGATTTCTGAAAAACTCTTCTTTCCACCATTGTAAGCTAAAATGAGAGCTATAGAGCTGAAAGGAGTTAGTTATTAAACACTCTACTCAAATATATATATTTTAAGAAGCTCAGTTTAATTATAGAGCTAAACAGTTAAAATGTGTTAGACTAGGACTATATGTTAGATAAGGAGATATTATTACACTTAAATGAGGCAATGTAATGTACGGAATCAGTAGGGTGTGATGAAGAGTGTGGTTATGTAATTAATTAGGGGTGTGGTTTTATGCACACTTAGACTTTTTATAGGGAAAAGATTGATGTACATTGGATGAGTGGGGAGAGTTGGCTAGCCATCAAAAATTGTTAACCCACCATTCCCGGTTCTAAACAATGGGGGTTCAGTGTTCCCTTTTTATTTGAAATTGTTTTTAGCAATTGTGGCTGCTTATTTTCTAAGCCATTATGGCTGCTTATTTCCTAAGTTATGGTGGCTGATTGTAGCCATTGTGGCTGATTGTTATTGTTATTTCAAAGTGGCTGCTCCATATAATATTTTCTAAGCCTTTGCGGCTGTGCTTAATGAAGCCATTGTGGCTGCTTGTTAGTTTGTTGTGTGTGTTTGTCTATATATCATGCTAGGAACACAAATTTTCCTGTACATTTCCTAGGGAAAACACTGATTGACATGTACATTTGATCTTAATTGCCACACCTACTAAATTGAGAATACATATATTTTGTATATGTACTAAATGTGTAGTTAATATAGTCATCATGTTACTAAATAATGAGGTTATAGTAGTTTCAGTTCCTTTACTTAGTCTAATTACTATAATATGTACTACCACAGTGTTACATTTTATTACTAATTATACATAATGACCATCAATTAAATTTTAAGAGAAGCTTAACAAATTATGTATATCACATATGGGTGTGGTCATTTATTAATTAAAATTTGACTATCATACACACATAAATGTACATGTACAATATACCTCCTTCCTTTCTACTGCATCACGTTTGCTCTCTCCTGTCTCAATACACCCTACACAGAGGTCAAGTATCTCTAACATCTAGAAGATGTAAATACACATGTTCATGTATATTATGTACAGAAATCAGTGCTCTAAATAGTTTTTGAAAGTGTCAAGTTGAAACATGTACACAAAACAATATTTAACGAGCAAGTTGTGGCTTTTGACAGTAATGGCCATTTACTAGACATTATATACATATACAAGTGTATATAGAGAAAAAACATCCCTATATTTGCTTTGTGATGACTACATGTATGTATTAAGCATTGCTGGTGGCACTAGTGTCTCCACCATTCTGTGTACTCGAAACAAGTGTAAGCCTGATTGCAGTCTAAATACACTTTGATGAACTTACTGAAGTACTCCTTCAAGGTTCTAAATGATGACTTCCTCGTGTCTGAAACTCAACAACTTATCACACATGTACTTACTTGTTAAAGATTCTTGCATAATATTTATACTGTTTCTCTGCTATATACAACAGTTATTAGCAGTTTTACATCCTTTCTGTAGCTTCCTGGCTGGTCTGTAGCTCAAACGCGCGATCTTTTATGTGCCACGCCCATTAATTGACCGAGCCCCCAGGAATGACGCAACTTCCTTAACTACGTATACAACGCATAGTCGCGCAAGTGACACAAACATATATATATATATATTATATAGATTCAACAACGTGGAAAGCAATTATAGGGATGGCCCTACGGGCCATAACAAGTATGTACATATACAAGTATTATAATACAGTATTATATACATGTATATAAATGTATATACATGTACATGCACCAGTGTTCTGCTCACATTGGTCGGCACTAGTCAGGAATATCTACCACTCTGCATGAATTAACCACCATTCAGATGAATTAACCACCTCACGGATACATACACATATACAATGTAGACTATTGAGATAGTAATATATGTGACCGAATTTGCGTAATCAGGCTTACGGGATAAAATTTCTAAATTTATTTTTGTTATTACCTGAATGGAGTATTCAATTAGCTCCAGAATGAGATATACATGTAATACATCCCAATCACGCACAAGACAAAGCTACAGTGGGGGATTAAACCGTTGTAGTCACAAATCCTTCATTTTGAAAAAAGCAATTAAACCAATTATTTAATCATTAAACATAATGACTAACAACTTTTTTAGGAGGAGTGGCTAGCAAAGCACAGAGATGTCTCCAAACTTCTTTGAAGGTATGAGTGAATAGGTAAGATGTTAATGAAGCTTTTTATGTAGTAAAACAATGATCGCCCAAGTAATCCATAACAGTCTATTTTTACTCGTGTCTCAAAATTAATAATTATCCCATAGGCCAGATTTTCGCAAATTCGGTCACATATGTAAACAGCACTAAATGCAAGACTCTAAATATCCTGGGCAGAACACTGATGCACATGTATACGAGTTGCATGTATAGTTATGTAAAACACTTACTTTATGAGGTTCTATAAGGTACGTGTATCTCTTAAATTGTCTTTTAAATCATGAATGAGTATTAGAAACTAAGATAAAGGAAGAATAGCAGAGAAATGAAGAGATATAGAGACAGCTACATGTACATCCACATACAGTAAGCATAATAAACATTGTAGTGATTGAAATATACAATATTTATGACTATATATGTACATGTACATGTACATGTTCTTTATGGACGACATATGTACATGTAAACTAAAGAACAATGCATATGTACATGTATGTCAATAAATGTTATTATACAACAAAACCTCTTGTTATTTTTGATCCTTATATAATCTGAAGTTGGCCAGTAGCTACAATAAAATTCATAGTTTCATTTTGCGAACACACAAATATACAAACACACACATACACCCACTCATGCACACATGCACACACACACACACATGAAAACAAATTTAAATCATACCATTACTATAGTGATGTAACCTTAGAGCTACATACATGTACATGTATATAATAATAAACAGTTAATCTGATCCAATACAACATCTAAAACCTAAATTAGACTGCAAAATGCCAATCTTTGGTGTTACCTACTAAAAAGATGGCTAAAGGTATAGTGCAACTCACATCCATATTTGGACTATGAAGTGCATAAGTCTAATACACATGTGCATACAAATGTGTATGTATTATCATGATCATACATGTAGTTCTGTATTTGTTTATCGAGATAATAAAGTAAATGATGAAAATATCACTATATCGATATTATCGTACATTAGTGCTGGCCATGGGTACAAAGTTTGGAGCTGAGTAAAAATTAGCGGGTACCCGGATACTCTGCACCATTTATATTTAAGCATTGCGTTGTTTACTCATCGTTGAACTTCCAAACTTCTTCTAGAGGTAGTCTTAAGTTTTTATCATTAACTGCAAGATTATGCAAACTGAAAGCTAAGTATAAGCTATAAGCATGTAGTCAAACAAGAAATTTGCTTGCTAGGGGCGTTGGCCGACTGACGTTGAAACACTTGTCTTCCTATTTTCTTGGAACCTGCAGAAACTTATCTCTGTTTCTCTGGCTTTACTAGCAGCTCTTCTAATAATATCTGCAAACTGAACAAGAAGTTTGGAAGCAAGTGTGAATCAAAATTGATTTGTGGGCATGTACAAGTATAGTGTCAACGTGGTCAGGAACAAATCAAAGTAAGGCAAAGAAAACGAGTGTTGTTTGCCTCTTTTTTTAAAGAAAATAAGAAGAAGAACAAAGCAACATGTGTGTTATGCTCGAAACAGACAGACGGTCTACAAAGGCTCTAGCACTAGCACCGTAATCAAACATCTTCAGGGACTTCATTCAGAGGAATGCTACACAAAGTGTAAAAAAGACCCAGAGTAGTCTCCTTGACTGTGGTTTCAAGTCAGTTGTTGTACATACGAGGCCATGCTCTAAAGAAAGGAACCTAATGCTCACTACACTTATCAGTGAAATGATTATACTCATGACTTGTGTCCATTTTCTGTAGTTAGTAATGAGGGTTTTAGACGTTCAATTGAACCTAACTATAAACTTCCTAGCCCTCAAACCATTGTTAGGTATACCGAGAAAAGATACAAGGATCTCCTTCCTCAAGTGACAGCCTGCCGTCCTAAGGATGGTAAATTCATAAGTTTGACTACTGACTTGTGGATAAGTCGTACTACAACATCATATAAAGCGCTAACTGGTCAGTTTATTACTGAAAACTTTGTGTTGAAGAATTTTGTACTAAAGGCTGAGCATTTTGAAGAGAGACACACAGCTCTTAACCCTTTGAGCGCGATGCGCATATATATATGCACAGCTTTCCCTTTAATTAAACGCGGCGCGCATATATACATGTATATATATGCGTGTAACTTTTAGCGACTTCAAACAACCCTTAAACTATCTTAGAACTATTTCAAACCTTCCATACATTTGTATTGAGTTGATAATAGTTTACATACATGTACATGTAAATATAACTACATGTACTGCTGGATACTGAAGATACATGGATGATTACATATCCTTTTATTTCATACATGATTATAATTATTATATTAATTTTTGATAGTGTATTATATTAAATGTTGTCATTTATTAATGATAAATAATTGATCATCCAAATTGGGTTTTGTAATTATATATGACCCAATTATTGTAAAGGAAGCCAATGAAATTTGTGTAATCTAAAAGTCTTCATAATAAAACCTGTTCCAGGATACCTAATTCATTGACTTCATGTACAAAAGGGTGGAATGGTGACCAAGTGCATGAATGTAAACATTTGATCAAATTATTTTGTGTGAAAGTGTCCCTTTTTGAAAAATAGGTCACATAATTATAATAATTATACATAATAGAACTAGGATGAACAGAAGCAGGTAGTCGCACAGCCTCAACTTTACTGGAGCACACACATATCATTAACAATATGTTTAGTGTACAAGTGCTCATGTGCAAATATTAGAGTGGGTGTGCCAGTGAAGCTTCGAAGGAAGAATTTAGCTTTGATTGCCTAACAAACTAATGAGGTTTGTACCTTTGAAGGTTTTTCCCAGTCCTAATACATATATACATGTTAGTAACCTGCATACCAATGACACTGTTTATAATAAATACATATTTAAATATATGAAATATTTATATACAATCACTTACATTTATATTAGGATATATTAGAATATGTAATATTTAAAATGTTCTCTACAGTGTGCTAAGCATTTTCATGTAGCAGTGGGGCTGGGTTTAATAAAGATTGAGATCAAGACAATCCAAAAGTGAAGCAAGTGCATTCTCTAGTCAAGACGCCTGCCCGAAACACTAATGGATGTAAAGAATGTTTTAGTGTTTATCAATTGACATTTCTGGTTGATCTACATTTTTCTAGATAATTAATTTCGGAATGTATGAAAAAGGTCTAGTTTAATTATCGCCTGTAACTGCGTATTAAGTAGTTAATGTCCATGGGAATTATAATTGTTTAAAAAGCAATCATGTGACTAGTATATGAAATAGTGATTGGCTCAATGTAAGTATACTTATAGGTATAAATAAACTAGACTAGCTAGTACATATGTGTATATACCAAATGAATATTTAAACTATTTATAATTTACATGTTTTAACACCAACAGATAATTATAAATAGATATGGAAAGATAAATTAATGGATACATGAACGATTGATGTGTGGAAGAATGAGGTCAAACTTGAGATGAAGAGTCATACATGTATATTACTATCTTTTGTATGCTATAAACCTATCAGAAACAAAATTATTATTAGTGAGACATAACACTTAATAGACACATAATTATATATTTACATGTACATATAGATGTATAAATGTATTAGTGCTGCCACGATATAGAAAATCTTTTATCGTATGTCGTGACTGTTTATATCGCAATATATCGCATATCACAACATAATTTAATTAATTATTCATTTATATTAATAATAATTAAAATTAATGTTTTGACCAAAAGTTACAGTTATGTTATTTTTTGTCCTCTGCTCTTAAAACTTAATTAGATACAACTATAAACTAAAATAAAAATAAAGTAAGAAAATCTTTAAATATCTAAGGCTAGATTCCTACCTCGGTCGTCATCTTGCTCGTGGGCAACGCCCACTTTTCATGAAGTCAAAGGCTCCTTTGCTTTTCATATTCCAGAATTAAGCTTGTTATTGTTTTAGAGACCTGCAGACACCTTTATGCTTGCAGAAAATCAACATAGATACCTTCTTTCCAGGTGCATGCAAGAAAAAGATTTTAACTATAATTCAAACATGACGCCGTTTTTTTCAACTGCGCATGCGTATACCATATCTATATAAAAAAATGTTATATCATATCATATTGTGGCTTATTATATCGTGATGTCGATATATCAATATATCGTGACAGCACTAAAATGTATCTGAATTGGTAGAGTGACACTTTTACCAAAACATCAGCACTTGGTCTATTAATATAATGTATAGGTCAAAGGTAATGAATTGTATTCATGTATATATTAGACATGGGGACATGCACTTAAGTACAAGAACAAAGTGTTTAGTGAAATGACTTAATTAAACTTTTAGAAGGGCTTAATGTCAGCATTCGTAGAAGTACAATCATTTAACTTAAGTGTTATATAAGTATTAATTGGAAGTAGTTAAATTGTATTTGAATATTGTGTAATCAGAACAATAGATCAGTTGTTATGTACATTATTGCATCTCAATAGCTGTTTGGATCTTGAATATTTCAGTATACATGAATGATATCAATAATAGTTTAGGAACCTCTCACACTAACCAGTAGACATAAAGCATACATACAGTGTAATGAGTGTATAGTACACTTGTAAATGTATGTGTACATAAAGTATACATAATGAGTACACTTGTAAATGTACTTGTACATAATGAGTGTACAGTACCCTTGTAAATGTACATGTACATAAAGTGTAGTATACAGTACCCTTATAAATGTACATGTACATAAAGTGTACATAATGAGTATACATTACATTTGTAAATGTACATGTACATAAAGTCTATACACGTATATTATATAATTATATTGAGTATACAAGTATACATTAATGTATACTGAACATGTACATGTGATTCTATATAGGGTTAGAAGTAAATCAGATCAAATTGATATATTACGTAACCCACCTCTTCCCCTTTCACACAAAGGTTTGAGTTCATATGTAGCTTAATTATTATCATACTTATAAAGTCATCATTAGTTTATCATGTAGGAACAATGAAAGATATGAGTACTAAAGAAGAGGAACATCTAGTAGCCAAATTTATACGTACATGTACATGTACATGTACCTGTAAAAGTCTATTGCTTCAGTAGACAGCAAGAAAACATTCACGTTTCGTCTTTGTACTATGATTGCAGTACGAACTAGAGCACGCTAAATCTTTCCTTGTAACATTTTCGTTGAAATAAATTTCTCACAAACATTTTCGTCGATTAAAATTTTCATTGCTTCCAATTTCAAGTGAAAATAACAAATTTTGCACCCGATGAACATTTCCCACTATACAGTACAATAAAATAATATTTCAATTGACTATTAAATTACAAACATTCACATAATTGTACTACACTATAGTAAACATAGACAAGTTCCCTCACATATATTTAGTAGACATAAACAAAATACACAAACCCCAACCATTACAAGAATAGGTACAAAGAATACAAATGTCACATGAAGAGGTAATATCAAGGACTTAGTGTCACATGAAGAGGTAATATCAAGGCCTTAGTGTCACATGAACAGGTAATATCAAGAACTTAGTGTCACATGAACAGGTAATATCAAGCACTTAGTGTCACATGAACAAGTAATATCAAGCACTTAGTGTCACATGAACAGGTAATATCAAGAACTTAGTGTCACATGAACAGGTAATATCAAGAACTTAGTGTCACATGAACAGGTAATATCAAGAACTTAGTGTCACATGAACAGGTAATATCAAGGACTTAGTGTCACATGAACAAGTAATATCAAGCACTTAGTGTCACATGAACAGGTAATATCAAGAACTTAGTGTCACATGAACAGGTAATATCAAGGACTTAGTGTCACATGAACAGGTAATATCAAGAACTTAGTGTCACATGAACAGGTAATATCAAGCACTTAGTGTCACATGAACAAGTAATATCAAGCACTTAGTGTCACATGAACAGGTAATATCAAGAACTTAGTGTCACATGAACAGGTAATATCAAGAACTTAGTGTCACATGAACAGGTAATATCAAGGACTTAGTGTCACATGAACAGGTAATATCAAGGACTTAGTGTCACATGAACAGGTAATATCAAGAACTTAGTGTCACATGAACAGGTAATATCAAGGACTTAGTGTCACATGAACAGGTAATATCAAGGACTTAGTGTCACATGAACTGGTAATGTCAAGGACTTAGCTAGTGTCACAATAAAGCATATCACTATATGATATATAATTATAAACATAATTATATATATATATAATTTTATATATATATATATATATATATAATATATATATGTAATATTTATAACACCCCACGAGTGCTATATGGGATTTATAAGCACCTGCCTGAGGGCGAGGTGGTTAAATTCCATATAGTACGAGTGGGGTGTTATAAATGATATGTACATGTATGGTATGATGAAGTAACACTTGCTTTCACTGATGCGCATGTGCGTGATAAATGTCGTTTTAACTGTTTAACCCCGTTGTTTCACTGTTCACTGTATTGTTGAGGATCAGGAGATGGCAGAGAAGGAGAACGTACATGTACCTCCGTCAAAGAAGCGCAAATTGTCCTTGTCATTGAAAAATCGATTCAAAGCAGCTACAAATGATGAGCTGGAAGACGTATCGAAAGTGAAGATGACTAAAAACACTATACAAAGCAGACGGTGGGCTATGAAGAATTTTCAAGATTGGTTTTTTGGATACAACGATGGAAATCCAGACGATCGATGTCCAGATGAGATTTGACTACCGTCTTGTTCCGTCCACACCCTTAGTAAGTGGTTGTGCGTTTATGTAGCTGAGACCAAGTCATTCACCATCTGTTGCTCAACCAATGGCAGGTTCTCATTACTACAATGTAGTACAATTGTACTGTTAACATGTATGAAATGCTGAACAGTCAGTTCCACTACTTTCCTTCTTGGAATATCTTTTCCCTTCCCCCTTATCCATCACCACCTGGTCCCACACCTCTTCAGCTGGAGCTGCAGGCTAATTATATGCCTCCTACCTTGAATTATGAGAGCAGGACACCGCTGGACCCAACAGGTTCCTCGAAATTGGATTCTATCTGAAACAATGTTACTCCTTGTCTCAAACATTGCCTCATTTTGTTTTCATTGATCTGTTATTTTATCACACTTCAGTAGCTTGTCATTATTCATAGACTAAGGTATTAACAAGCCACAATGCATGTACGAGCATCCAGTGCACTGTATTGGGTCATATACCACTGTTGGTTCCTTTGATGTGTTGCTTCATCATACTATATATATATACATGTATATATATATATATATACCTCATCATCATTATATCTAAAATTATGTGGTTATATGAAAAATAAATACATGTAACTCACTCTTCACACTTGGTTTGTATTTCAAATCAACTGATCCCATCCTGATTCATGAGACATACACATGCAATGTCTTCCAGGCTCTCTTCTCTCCCTCTATCCATGTTTTCGTGACAACCTGGGAATGAGGCATAGAAGAGTAGATTCAAGATGCTAGTCAACAAGAAAGTTACGATGGTAGAGGATGGATGGATAGATAGATAGATACATGTATTTATCTGTTGAATTCAACATATAATAATTGTAAATACATATGTAGATATGGAAAGATAGATTAATGGATACATGAACAATAGACTGGATAGATAAGTGAATGGATGAATGTTTGATGAATGGACAGTGATACAAATAAAAGAAAAAAGACCTTGATGTGTGGAAGAATATGGTCAAACTTGAGATGAAGAGTCATACACCTGGGAATCAGACCTTCAGTTTCAATAGATAATTATTTGTAACAGCTGGGATGAATAGTTTCTGAGTCTTCCACTAGTCCATGGAACATGCTACAATGATGGTGTAAGTGAACAGATTTTTTTTCTTTCATTTATACTCTATTATGTAATGTATATAGTATGGGTTCGAGGTCTATATGGCTAATATAAGACCTGAGCCCCGAGATGTCAGCCCGAGGCTTGCCGAGGGCTGATATCGAGGGGCGAGGGTCTTATATTAGCCATATAGACCTCGAACCCATACTATATATAATATATTGGTTAGCTTACAGCCACATCTCTTCAAACACTGGCCACCTGCCTCGAGTGTGCCATAGCTGCCATGTTTGTTTACACTTTACCACAGCTTCTACTTCCTCGGGATTTACAAATGCAAATCGTTTGCTTTCAGTTCTCTTTCTTTTTTTCTTTAAAGACAAGGATGGGCGATTTTCTTTTCCACATCGTTTTCTCGGAATCTGGTCAGCATGGATGTGCATGCTGTGCGCATGTGCATAGCTATGAATACGTTTATTTATGACCTGCATGCCTCGTGAATATCATTGTATATGAGCTATGGACTCGTGAATATCATTATGATGTAATCGCAGGTCGTATATGGCCTATATACGACCTGGCGGTGCTTTGATGTGGCTGTAAGCTATACTATATATATATATATATAGTACTGATACATGTATAAGATGGTGCTATACATGTACATACATGTATAGACTTGTGCTGAAATAATGCTTTTTGGTATTGGAATACTAGCTTTTGTTAACAAATGAATGTCCAGGATTTGGTTGCTAACTCATCATAAATTGTATCAGCTGTTTCTTAAGTATTATATAGCTCACCATTTTGTATAAATAGTTACAATAGATGAGAATAACAGTGTTTTAGCTTTAGAATAACTAAAAGTGCACTGGCATTATTGGCTCATTTTAGTTAGTTAGTAGATTTGTAGTTTAGTCACAGTAAAACATGTACTCGAATATCTCATGTGTAATGGTGCTGACTATTGGAGGAATATAGTGGTTCTTTAATCTTCCATTCAGTGTTTTTGATAAGCTCATATGGTGCACCTTTGGCCCAAAGAGCTTCTTATTTGGCACTGCACAGTTCTCTCTCTGGGCCAGTGGCACAGTTAGTTATGATTATATTGTCATTAACAGCATTAACTCACTTGGCTGAAGTGAGAAGCACATTCACCAAAAGAACATTCCTAAGGCACTTATCAAGAACCGCCCCCACAAACTTGTGGTTTGACAGGAATCTAATGAATGTTCTTTTGAATACTCTTTTGCAACAATTGTACTTCCTGCCTTGAAGATTTTGTAAAGACTATGGTGTGAAGATTTTGTAAAGACTATGGTGTGAATAATGGTTAGTTATCACAGTATATAATTTATTTATTTTAATACACAGATATTACATGAGATTTTGTCTATGAACAAACATGGTTAGTTATTCTAGTTATCACTGTGTATAATCTATTTATTGTACCCATTGTTATACACAGATATCACATGACAAGACGATGTGGATTAACACTACAGAATTAACTTAGTGAAACAATCACTTTACTTTTGAAAAAATAGACTCTAGTTATTACTTTATTATACAATTTTCTAATATTTTGTTTGTAAAAGGGTTTTTGTTCAACACAAATTAAAATAACTGCATAATAATAGTCCAACACTACTTTATGAAAAGCAGTAGCATTATGATATGAATTTGGCTTAGTCTACACTAGACAAAGATTACTACATCAGTAAGTGGAACTACTGTCCAATATACTAGTTTTGAATGACAATCTGACATAAAGTGGTGTATTACATGTAGAGGGTATTATTGTGAAGGTGACTCAAAAAATATGATATTGGCAATTAAACATGCAACAGTTGTTCCACTTTCTGATATGATGTACTTCAATGTGCTGAGTTCATATTTTTGCCATTCGGATGACTGTTTTGAAGTTACACCCACTTTTGATCATTTCACTGGCTTTGATCTTTGGTTTATTAAGCTTTCTACAGGAACTACAAGCTTCAGATCATCACAAACCATCAAGTCATCTCTGTGAAGGAATTTAGTGTATTGTAGGTGGGTTCTTATGTAATGAGACTCCCTGAAATACCCTGTATATTTTTATAAACTTATCGACCACCACTCTGAATTAGAAGTGGGCGTAACTAGTAAACCGTGTCCCCAGTGTCAAAAATTTCAAAAAAAAATGAACTCAGCACATCGAATTCCACTAAGTCAGTGAGTGGGACCACTGTCAGAGGTCTACTTTCCAATATACTAGTTTTGAATGACACTCTGGAAAAAATGACATAAAGTGGTGTATTACATGTAGAGGGTATTATTGTGAAAGTGACTCAAAAAATATGATATTGGCAATTAAACATGCAACAGTTGTTCCACTTTCTGATATGATGTATTTCAGTGTGCTGAGTTCATATTTTTTGAGAGTTTTGCCATTCGGATGACTGTTTTCAAGTTACACCCACTTTTGATCATTTCACTGGCTTTGATCTTTGCTTTATTAAGCTTTCTACAGGAACTACAAGCTTCAGATCATCACAAACCATCAAGTCATCTCTGTGAAGGAATTTAGTGTATTGTAGGTTGGTTCTTATGTAATGAGACTCCCTGAAATACCCTGTATATTTTTATAAACTTATCGACCACCACTCTGAATTAGAAGTGGGCGTAACTAGTAAACCGTGTCCCCAGTGTCAAAAATTTCAAAAAAAAATGAACTCAGCACATCGAATTCCACTAAGTCAGTGAGTGGGACCACTGTCAGAGGTCTACTTTCCAATATACTAGTTTTGAATGACACTCTGGAAAAAAATGGCATAAAGTGGTGTATTACATGTAGAGGGTATTATTGTGAAGGTAACTCAAAAAATATGATATTGGCAATTAAACATGCAACAGTTGTTCCACTTTCTGATATGATGTATTTCAGTGTGCTGAGTTCATATTTTTTGAAAGTTTTGCCATTCGGATGACTGTTTTCAAGTTACACCCACTTTTGATCATTTCACTGGCTTTGATCTTTGCTTTATTAAGCTTTCTACAGGAACTACAAGCTTCAAATCATCACAAACCATCAAGTCATCTCTGTAAAGGAATTTAGCATATTATAGGTGGGTTCTAATGTAATGAGACTCCCTGAAATACCTTGTATAATTAATCCACTAGCAATGAGACAAGGGAAACTACACAATTCAGTGAAACAAGTTCATTATATTCAGTACAATGTATGCTTTAGTGCGTTCCTATCCATGGTTGATGATATATATGTACATGTACCGAGTTTACCTTCCCTATGGTTTCACAGTTTAGTTACATAGTCATGTACATGTACATGTACATACTTACATGTAGGCACTAGTAGTTGCATCTCACTTTCTTCAAATAGATTAGTGAATAACAATAATTTGATTGAGACTATCAATTAGGTCTTGCTCAGATGGTTTTTGCATGCCTAACCTCAGCCAATGGACACAACAGCTGCTAAAGAAGGATCACTAGGCTTGAGAAGTGCAAATGAACATATGCAAAGAAGTGTAAATGATTTGCCACCTTAGCTGCAAATAAAGTTTGACATGTGAATGCCATGGCATGCATGCACCTGTAGATTACTATAAATAAGTGTACTATACTAGTCATGCAGTTAGTTTTGAGTTACTGTAGAGAAAATGGTGAGTACTATATACTATGTGCATAATTGTCTATGTTCATTTTAAAGTTGATTTAATAGCCACCTAAGAACAAGTACAAAGTAGATACAGAGAAGTTAAGTAGGTTTATGCTGACACACAGTTTACCACCACCAAGAGCTTCAAGAATTGATAATGGTTACTGGGTACAAGCTGCAAGGATGGTGTATGGACGCAAGAAACCATCATTTAAATCCATTGTTGCAGTGAGCAATTACTGGTACTACAACCTAAGAGGATTTAAAAAAGAAACTATGGAGAGCAATGAAGTCAGTAATTATTATATGTTTTATAAGAAGTATATAACAGCATGCATTGTGGTCTTCAAGGTTAATACTGCTGCAATACAGAAAAAGAGCATGGAGGATATAATACAAGTACTTACAAAAATTTGTTAATAAAATTAATTGTTTATGCTTGAATACTTTTTAGCATGACACAACTAAATTGCAAAGTAATTTAGAAGAACTAGCAGCAGTAAGTTAGAAAATATTGTCTCTTGCAATTTGTTTATGACAATAGCAAAGACAAATCATATGCACTGATGAAGTGTATGAGTGCATTGGAAAATGTAGTATAACACTTAACAAATCTAATGATCAGCACTAGCTTTGCATTAATTATCCAAATGTCAATACTTCAGACTACAGAGAAACCCACTGGTAAAAGCAGAGTAATAGATGTAAAAGAGGTTATTGTTAATGATGAGGAATCAGAGGCTAAAGTATGTTATTAATCACTACTTTATCTTCTCTTTTGACGATTAAACATTGACAGTCTGGACAAGAAGATTGTGATGAAGACCCTGAATTGTTTTGCATGTGTCAGCAGCCATATGATGAGACAAGGTTTGTTTACTATATATGTTGTAAAATAAAAGGAGTTAGTACTTAATTAATGTAAAATTAGAGTTATGATCATGTGTGATTACTGTGGTCAATTCTACCATCTGGAGTGCATTAACATCACTAAGGAGGAAGCAGAAGGAATTAACACATTTATTTGCCAAATTTGTTCTGACAAGGACTGCAACAGCCCTCTTTATCATGAAGGTATGAGCAAAATTGCTATAATGACTACTACAACGATACAATTGTGAATGTAACAGATCCACATATAAAACTGCAACACATTTCTTTAAGAAAGAGCAAAGAAGACTGTACAGTATCAAAGGTTTACAAATTAATTATATATTACTAAAATTACTGAAATTGTCATGCATAATTATACAGTTTACAACAACTGGTTTTGCTGATAACAGTTTGTCTACAGTGAGTAATGATAATACCCTATATGTTGATTCTTTTAATGTACACTTTCAGATAACAGAGGAGCCACAGTACTTTACAGCTATAACAGTTAAAAAAAACAACTACAGCTTTACAGAAGGAGGAATGGGAAATGATGGGAGGTGGACACAGTACTTTGTCCAAAGATTGGAAGGAAGTCGTTACTTCAAAATTAGAAATCGTGAATCCCTACTGCAGCTTTGCCTACTCATGGAGATGGAAAAAAAAGAACTGCTCAAGAAAACATTCAGATATCCTCTTTAGATGTAGAGGACGATGCAGCTTCTCGGATTGTTATACCACATTTACTGTTACCATCAATTCAGACATGGAAATGACAACAGAATTTTCCGGAACTATCAGACATCGAATAGGAGACACAAAGGCAAGAAATATTACGACACCACAGAGACAGAAATTAAGGGCCGAACTACAACATGAATTGCCTTCAACCCTCCGAGCAAAAAGATATCTCTCACTAAGTCATCCAGAGTATATGTCAGGGAAGAGAGACAGCGTAGGAAGATCAGCATCAGTTTATCAGAAAATATCTTCAGAAGGTAACCTCGAGAAACAAGCTGCCGGAAATGTTATTTTATCAATAATGAAACTCAGAGAGAAACTAATAGAGACAGACAAACTATCACGAATCCATCAAGGGTATATACATCACATCACAGCTGTGCCATTTGGTGTAATTCTGTTCACTGAGCTCGGACTAAGAATATACTATCAACTGTCACCATTACTCACTGTACACTGTGATGCGACAGGCACGATTGTCCAAACCAAAGAGTTTGGCAAGATACTTTATTATGCCTTAGTATTACGTCACCCAGAAGAAAAATCTCCCGTGGCTGTTGCTGAATTTATAACAGCAAGCCAATCAGTTTTAGCTTTCAGTTACTTCTTAGAGAGTTTTCGTCGTGCTGAGGCTATCATGTATGGTTATGGAAATTTGTCTGTTCCATTTGAAGTGTTAATTGATCGCAGCATAGTACTGCTAATTAGCTTCTTGAAAGTTTTCAACAATGAAAGCCTCTCCAGTTATTTACACAGGTGTTTCAGGTTAGTGATGAACTGTAGCAACCCGGAAGACAGTCATCTGTTAATGGTCCATGCGTGTATTAGCCACGTTATGATTAGTGTTAAAAAAGACATCAAGAAACTATTGTGAGTTAATTGATTTAGTATACATGTATACATTTTTTACTGTCTATATTTTTATTGTAGCAAAGCTGCTGACAATTACAAGTTTGTGATGTTTGTTTTCTTGTACTTGTAAATGCTACCACCATGGAAGATCTGATGGCTTCACCACAAAAATGTAAGATACTTTTCTGTTCAAAGTGAGTTACTTGATTAATAGTGAAGCTGTCATATGTAACATCCTATAAACATCAGGTTACTGAGTGATGATGTTGCTAAAGCACATCAATACTTTATCAAAGAGATATCGACCATTGGAAAAGAGAGATTCACTACAACACCAACAGATGATTTCATCCATAATCTATCAGATGATGAAGGTGATGATGATATGTCATCCTGTATGAGTGAAGAGATGGCTACATTTGCTGGAATCAAGAAACCATTTGGATCTTATGTTGCCAAAAGGTTATTGAACTACCCAACAGAGGTTATACATTTAGCAGACAATACATGTGCAAGAAATGTCTATTATTGCAATGAGTTTTGGGAAGTCTTAACTAAAAAATGGATACCAACAATACCTGTTTGGACAAGTATTTTGAGAGGTACTGCATACACACTGAGTGACAATTAGTATTTGTGTACATAATTTATTTATTCGCATGTACATTTTACAGGAAGGGAACTCAACCTCAGTGGTCATAAAAGCAAAATCCACATATATGTACAAGACAGGTAAAAAAAATGCTTCATGAACATTAAAGATTATATTGATTTACATGTACATGCAACATACATACATACATGTATACCTCATTTGTTTAGAGAATGTCAGAAAGAACATCAGGGGCAGTTGAAGGGTGGAATAGAATATTAAAGTGTATTGACCACCCTCGTCACCGACTGGGGCCAGATGTTTTTATACAAATGTAATTATATGGTAAAACAATTATAATTATATGAGTTTAATGTTTATGTATACATATAGATGTCGTTGACCCAATAGCAAAAGGATACCTGGTACCTCATTTCATAAATGAGCCAGATTATGAGAATGACCCATTTCAAATCAAATGGGGGAAAGACAGTTATATCTCCAGCTTTCCACATCTGTATAGGAGAGAAACAGATGAGTAAGAGTGGTATTTATTGTTGTGTAATATAAAATAATGATTGCATACAATGTAGGAATTGCATCTTTACACGAACATTTATAAGATCAACTGTAAAAGCCATGGAAGTAAGCTTTATGGTATTTATCATATAGATATTCCATCAAAACTAATTGTAGCCTACAATTCGACAACTTTACTCAGGAGAGTGTCAAAGTGAATTTGTTAAACACATTCACACAGTAAGAAAATACAAAGGCGATCCATGGCCTATTACACTATTTGATATGGTAAACCGATACTAATTATACAAACAAAAAAATTATAATTTTCTGTTTAGGAAATGGAAACACAATACTACTTAGCAGGAATTGAAAGTGATGTGCGACAACAGTCTGTTGTTCTCTTTAAACATGACATCAACATTTATATTATTTTGCCAGAAGTATGTACATTAATTGACATGCAACTACATTAACATACACATCCAATGTTGTTATCTATAGATGCTCACAGGACTAATAATGGCTAAATACCAACTCAAGTACAATGAAGCTATAAGGATTTACCTTTCAAGAACTTTACCAAACACAAATTAATGTTGAATTGCAATAGAAGCAATGTTATAAGCCGTAGAATACATTAAAGCTCTTATAGCTGGGAATATACACTTCATGGCAATTACTTAGTATCAGTATTAGATGTACATTCAAGAGACAAACACAATGGTGGTGGTTACTTAAGTGGGTTGGGTTACCACACCCAGCTATAAGCCGTAGAATACCTTTAAGCTCTTATAGCTGGGAATATACACTTCATGGCAATTACTTAGTATCAGTAATGGATGTACATTTAAGAGACAAACACAATGGTGGTAGTTACTTAAGTGGGTTGGGTCACCACACCCAGCTATAAGCCGTAGAATACCTTTAAGCTCTTATAGCTGGGAATATACACTTCATGGCAATTACTTAGTATCAGTAATGGATGTACATTTAAGAGACAAACACAATGGTGGTAGTTACTTAAGTAGGTTGGGTCAACACACCCAGCTATAAGCCGTAGAATAGTTTTCAGCTCTTATAGCTGGGAATATACACTTCATGGCAATTACTTAGTATCAGTAGTGGATGTATATTCAAGAGACAAACACAATGGTGGTGGTTACTTAAGTGGGTTGGGTCACCACACCCAGCTATAAGCCGTAGAATACCTTTAAGCTCTTATAGCTGGGAATATACACTTCATGGCAATTACTTAGTATCAGTAATGGATGTACATTCAAGAGACAAACACAATGGTGGTAGTTACTTAAGTAGGTTGGGTCACCACACCCAGCTATAAGCCGTAGAATACCTTTAAGCTCTTATAGCTGGGAATATACACTTCATGGCAATTACTTAGTATCAGTAATGGATGTACATTTAAGAGACAAACACAATGGTGGTAGTTACTTAAGTGGGTTGGGTCACCACACCCAGCTATAAGCCGTAGAATACCTTTAAGCTCTTATAGCTGGGAATATACACTTCATGGCAATTACTTAGTATCAGTAATGGATGTACATTTAAGAGACAAACACAATGGTGGTGTTACTTAAGTGGGTTGGGTCACCACACCCAACTATAAGCCGTAGAATACCTTTAAGCTCTTATAGCTGGGAATATACAATTCATGGCAATTATTTATAGATAAGACATTCAAAACAACATAAAACATGATATTGCTACTGTATGTTATACATTGTTTTGTAATAATAGCATACATTATTCTTTTCATCATATAGATAAAATCTATAGATTGTAAACTACACCAAACATACCTAAAGTAGCAATACAGTTTTGATGAATATAAACAACTTAAATAACAATTGCAAAACTGGCAAGAAAGTAAATATTAACTAAAAAATAATTATTGTAAGTATAATTATACATATATATATATATATATATAATTATATATATATATATATATTTATTTATTTATTTATTATATACATTGTAGCGATTAGCATTCATAACAATCAAGACTAACACAATAATTAGGCAAGATTATAAGTATATATATATATATATATATATATATATATATATATATATATTTATATATACATTGTAGCGATTAGCAATCTAGACTAACACATTAATTACCTTTTATCACCTTTTAATGGCCATCACAACATGCGGTTTTATGCCACACCTTCAGGAATGTTCTTTTGGTGAATGTGCTTTTCACTTCAGCCAAGTCATTAACTCTTAGTTAATTGGCTCAAGAAGTATTCTCATTAGCGCACACACTAACCATTTTTGAGCCAATTTGGCCCAAGCTTCAAAACTTATCAAAAATTCTGCTTCCATTGTCAGTTAGTACTTCTCTCCCAGTGTACTGATCTCTTTGATCTGTTTATTCAGTTCTCTCATGCTCTTTCATCCTCTGATGACTTATAGTGGACATTTTATTTTCCCCGAAACTGTTGTACTCAACCTGTGGTAGATACTGTTTTGCTATAATTTGATCAAGTAGAGTTTCTGCAGGTACTCTCCACATCACTGCCCTGCAGCACCTGGTGCTGGAAGATCTAAAATAGTAAAATCCCAACCTGATTCTGATTGCCAGTGATTGGAATCGAGACCGAAACATCAAGAGGAGTTTAGGTCTGAGCTGTCGTATTGCGATTGAGGAGTCTAACAAAAGTCTCAAACTGATTCTGATTGGGATCGAGACTGGCACATGAAACTACAATGGGTGTGCCACGTCAGGTTCAATAGTGAAGCTCGAAGCGAGAGAGAACATGCAGAGATAAAATTTGGGGAGAAAAAAAAAGCTGAGACACCAGCAAATGCAAGAAAGAAAACAGAAGTCGCAGACAATGTCCACTACAAGTGATCAGATGATAGAAGAAAATGAATGTCTATAACATTATATCATATGTAAGGAATTAAGATCTTGTTTAATAATAAATAAAATCAATAGCAGAGGTAATAATATCTTCCTGAATGTAGTGAGTTAATTTTCATCAAACCCTTCATACTCACTATTCATAAAAGAAGATAAACGAAAGTTGTGTGACTGGTATCCCAGGCCAGGAAGCTCCATCATCCAACTACGGGTATTATTTCCTATGTGAAAAGATAAACTGCAGATTATATAAATGCAAGCATTTAATATTTTCCTCTAAAAATCAGTAAATATGTCCTTTTTGTATTTTAGTACAACAGTACATGTACATACTAGTTTTATTACTATGGCAACTACCACTAAGTACTAAAATTAATAGTATAATGTGTTATTATTACATAACAATGATTACATAATGTTTGTGTTAATTCTATGTATACCGTAAAATAGAAAAATTTCCATAGAAGAAATAAATATTGAAAATAAATCGCTAAATGATATTCGCATCTCATATTAATACATGTAGGTGTGCGCTCTTTAAAAGATAAAATGGATTCCAGGAAGGCCATGGACTCAAGAAAGTATCTTCAATATTTGTGATGTTTTATCAAGAAACTGAGTTACAGAGGTACAATATATAATATATTCCAACCTGACATGTTTGCATAGAGACATGCACAATGATTACTATACTAAACGAGCGCTGTCGGGACGGGACCCTCGCCTACATGGCAAAGTAATACAAAGCACTACAATTTTTTTCAAAATATAATAAAGTTTGTGTATGAAACAAACAATGCTTTTGTCATATACATGGAATAGATATATAAATTAGAAAAACATTTATGGGCATTAATTAAAACTGTTATAACTTTATATCTTAAAAGACAAAATAAGGATATCAATGAAATGTATAATTTGTATATAATTATATCTTACATCTAATTCTCAAACAATGAAGAAATTCTCAAGTCTACCTCTAAAGTCTCCGTGTGAAAACGTATTGACTATTGAATCGCCTCTACCACGTGTTTAGTACATGACGCATGCACATACCTGTAGGTGGAGCTAGGTAGCTTTCTATCTTGCATCAATGGTGGTATAGTAGCAACCATTACCTCGATTGTTTTTGGTTTGAAGTGTTTCTTGGCTAGCGACAGCCATGAAACAGGATCACTTGTGTTTTGTGTGTCCATATTTACTCTCGTTATCGCCCTCGTTTCATCTTAAAGTTGTGAAACGGTAACTGTGAGTTATAAAAATTGTCATAACTTTAGAACCAAAAGGTTTTAGAAGAATTCCTACGTTACTTTTTTTTCCTTGTATAATTTGAAGTCTACCAGGTACCCCGTTTGAATTGTCAATGTTTTTATTTTTCCAGAAAAAGTGCTAACAGACACACAGACACACAGACAAAACGATTACCGTACCCTTCCGCCTACACTACGCGGCGAGGGTAATGAATGTATTTGCCATTACCACAAGTGTGATTTGGGAAACAAGAATAACTTACATATGTGCGTGTGTGTTACAACTTACACTCCAAATCCTACCAAGAGTAACAGTTTTGGGGCTTCAATCACCTGTGTGAAATGAAATAGGTGGAGCTAGAAGTTGACAGTCATGGCGGAAAGCTTAGACCTACATGTAGCTCAAATTTGTAGCAGCCACTAGTTTAATTGTACTTCATTTGAAGCTGTTATTCGACAGCAATAGGCTTCAAGCAAGGTGAGTTGTGTTTCAGTGAACTCTTTTGCTACTAGACGTCTCTGAAAGTTGTGAACTGGCAAAAATTGTGATATTGTAAAACAAAGGTTTTAGCAAAAGCCTGTTGTTACTTCTGACCCTTGTTTGATTTGAAGTCTGCTGGTAGTATTTTCAAAGTGTTAATGTTTATAGGTTCGCTTGAATATTAATGACAGACAGACAGACAGAACAAGTACAGTAACCCTCTGCTCTGCTGATGTGGGTGAGGGTTAATAATATCCTCCTAAGACTATCTTTTTTTGTAGGTAGTGCTTACAAGTATATTAGGTGCGTTCATTCTAGCAATAATGTGTATTGTTAACCTTTTAGCATCATAATTAAAGTGAGTGTTTTTGTTTATTAACCCTAATTTAATTAGTATATAATCCTAAATTATTGGGTGTAGACATAATTTATTCAATTCTCCAATCAATTTATTTGAAATAAAGTAAACCAAGGCCATTTTAAAACATCAATTGTTACAACTCCCACATTAATTATTGATGTTTTAAAACATCTGTATTGGTTAAAGGTTAGGTTACATGCCATAACGAGCGCCGTCGGGACGGGACCCTCGCCTACATGGCAAAGTAATACAAAGCACTACAATTTTTTTCAAAATATAATAAAGTTTGTGTATGAAACAAACAATACTTTTGTTACATGGAATAGATATATAAATTTGAAAAACATTTATAGGCATTAATTAAAACTGTTATAACTTCATATCCTAAAAGACAAAATAAGGATATCAATGAAATGTATAATTTGTATATAATTATATCTTACATCTAATTCTCAAACAATGAAGAAGTTCTCAAGTCTACCTCTAAAGTCTCCGTGTGAAAACGTGTTGACTATTGAATCGCCTCTACCACGTGTTTAGTACATGACGCATGCACATACCTGTAGGTGGAGCTAGGTAGCTTTCTATCTTGCATCAATGGTGGTGTAGTAGCAACCATTACCTCGATTGTTTTTGGTTTGAAGTGTTTCTTGGCTAGCGACAGACAGGATCAGGTTTTAGAAGAATTCCTACGTTATTGTGTTCCTTGTATAATTTGAAGTCTACCAGTACCCCGTTTGAATTGTCAATGTTTTTATTTTTCCAGAAAAAGTGCTAACAGACAGACACACAGACACACAGACAAAACGATTACCGTACCCTTCCGCCTACGCTACGCGGCGAGGGTAATAATGAATGGACATTGTATTTCAAACACAAATCCCATAGCAATTCTCTGGGATACAAGAGATGTTATTTGTTATTATAGGTACAAAATCATGTTTATACTTATTACTCTGAAATGAGTAAGTAGCATCTGTTGTTTATACAATGTTTGAAATGGAATGATAATAACACACCACAGGTAATATGCTATTTACATTGTATTAACATTAGTATGCTGTATAAATGATATATTATGTGTATTACTGTATGTACTGATAGTATAGTAATATAATATACTAACACTTGAATTATATTATAAATGAGATATTATGTGTATTACTGTATGTACTGATAGTATAGTAATATAATATACTAACACTTGAATTATATTATATATGATATATTATGTGTATTACTGTATGTACTGATAGTATAGTAATATAATATACTAGCACTTGAATTATATTATATATGATATATTATGTGTATTACTGTATGTACTGATAGTATAGTAATATAATATACTAGCACTTGAATTATAATATATTATAAATTGTAACTGAGATAACAAACTGACTGACCAAACTGTTTTGTATGTAACATCATACAGTCTATAGTGTGATAAGCTAGGTATTCAAAAGACATTGAGTATTAATCACCTGATACTCCTGATATTCAGGTTTATCCTGACATATTAATAAGTGTGATATCATTATAATTATTATACAGATAATATTGCTACTCATTACAATTATGGGATATATTGATTGGAGTATCGATAAAATGACTAGTTCCGTTAGGAAACATGATTATATTCAAGGTATGATAATAGCATTATGATGTATATTAGCAGCATAATAATTTATATAAGAGGTAGGACATATTGACTTATACTATCTGTGGGAAATGTGGTTGAGACAAGACAACATTTCCCACACAGGCTAATTAGTGTGGAAGATATCTCCATGGTGATTATAAAATTTATCAATGGAATGCAATTAAGGTTCACAAGGGGAAGTCTTTACAAGTGATGTAGAGAGGACACTAACTGAAAACAAACACTTAGTACACTTGAATTATCTACTGTAACACTTGAAACTGGAGACAAGTATTCCCTTTATGTAAACTGTAAAGTAATTAACTCTTCTTATGAGCCCCATGGTATTGCCCATGTACCATGGTATTATAATACATTATAATTATAATGAACTGTAATAAATTCTCATTATACTTTATAGTAATTGGTTTTATAATTTTCAGATATACAAGATATTTCTCAAGATATTCATCATCAACAATACACATTTGAAAGTAAGAAAAATGAATTTCATAATAAATATAATTATTATAACCCTATCATAATTATATATACAGCATCTGATATTGACCTAGAGATGGACTACAATCAACTTCAAGATAATATAATATTATAATGAATACTAAATGCTCACTGTACTGGCTTTAATCTTGTTATAGTGTGTATAATGTATTATTCAATAATACTAAATCAATGATAGGAAATTTATCTATTGCAGTTTGTGTTATACTAATTTCAATATTACATTTCATATTTCTAATGATATAATTATAGTAAAGATGATGTTTATCTTTTCATGATGTTGAGTGTACACTTATGATTAGATAATAGTAGAGTGTGAAATACATAACTAGATTAGGTAGTTTGGGTGTGTCATAGTATACTACACTTCCTATGATGGCTATTTCTAATATCACTGTTTATGAATCACTACCTACTGGTGGATATGAAGATCAACTATTTCTTGATCTTCCTCCAGAATCACCTCATTGTCCAGTGTGTCTGTTAGTAGTTAGAGAACCACATGTATTATTGTGTTGTGGAACTCGTATTTGTCAGGTGAGTATTTTGAAGCAATCTGACCAATTCCTATATCACACCAGTAATTTGGCATGCCACATTACAAAATATTATACACAAAATGTAAAGTTTTTGTAGAGTATATAATTATTATTTACATGAAACACATTTTTAGAGTATCTTCATATTATGTTATATTGTGGGTTAACCATTACGATTCCCAGCTTTTAACTTACTAAACCAGTCATACTAATACTTTTGATATTTCTAGGTTTGTATAGAACATACTAGAGCCAACAAACAGTCCTGTCCTTCTTGTAATACAGAGGAGTATACTAATATCTTCGATAGAAAACAACATCGTCTACTTTCCAAATTGCAGATCCGTTGTACAAATGTTGAGAAAGGGTGTGAATGGGTGGGAGAGCTGGATGATCAAGAGAAACACCTTACTAATGATTGTGTATATTTACCGGAAATGGATACCTCCAAAGAACAGGAAGAGAAACATGGAGACGAGACAAGAATGGAAGAACAGGATATGACGACATCAAGAGAAATCACTGTACTAGAGAAGGAAATTGAATTGATACAAGAGCAGCTTGAAGCACACAAGAAGGAAATAGTCCTGACAGTCCCAAATGAACTGGTGATGTTACTAGAAGATGCTACAGAGGTAGAATGTGAAGAAGTATTACAATATCTGGAAACATTTGAGCAGAAATACGAAGCTAAACAAAAAGAAATGCTAAATGAGTTCAAGGAAGGCAGTGATGAAATGATGAAGGAGCTTAAAATGCTACAAGAAAGTGCAGAGAGGCTACAACAGCAGACGGAAGAAGAGAGCACAGAAATGAGCAAGTTAGATGAAAAACTAACCAGAGATCATGAGAAATTTCAACTACAGCTACAAACCACCAGCTTACAAAATACTCACATGATCTTACAGTTGAAACAACAGTTATCACAAATGAAAGGTATTGTATATATGTATTTACTGATTTTTAAGTACACTCCTAGTTTTAATCACATAATTCAAACTAAGCTCAGATTATTTATAATTATTTATAACTGATATTTGAGTAGCTACATGACTTGATCAATAAAATCATGAGAGTTGTTAACCTCACTGATTATCAAAAAGTTGCCTTCATATTTTCATAAAAACAATGAAGATTGTTTTTGGTACATAACTTTCTTGGAAGGTATTAAATTATACATGTAATGTATACAAATATACATTCATTACATTGTAATTACCAATTTCTCATGACCTTTACCAGGATATAATTATATGTAAGTAAATTTTCTTAGCCATGCCCACTTTTACAAGATCACACTTAAGGCTTGTTCACAATATGCTTTGTGTCCATTGTGTTGTGCTAAAATTCTGAAAACTGATTGGTCAAACGCAATGTAGCTGGCGCAAAATAGAATCAGATCCTATCTTGCATTAGGTTGTGTCTGACAGTTTTAAAAGAAACGTATCATCTTCAAAATATAACACACTGACACAACGCAAAGAAACACAAGGCCTTGAATCATATTGTGAACCAGGCTTTACTATACAGTAGTGTATGTACATAATTGTCTCATCCCCAGGTATGAGGATAGTGGTCTTATTAGTAATTACAATTAACTAGGAATATGTATGCGCGGACTGCCTCGCTCGCACTAAACTGTAGTCAATTAATATCCAGAAAGGTGTGGTTTTAGTCACACAATGGTATAATTATTTGTCTTTGACACTTATAATGGGAGGAAAGAAGAGAGAATTTAGTGATTTGTCATCTTGTGATCCTTGCGATGATGCTAACATACATGTACACAGGATGGTCTTGCCTCTCGTTCACTCTCATCTAGATCTCGCTGTTTCTGTTTTCTACCTCTTAATTTCTCCTCTGTCTTGGCCTTTTCTGTAGCTCCCCGTCATTGCATCCATTTTCTTAGTATATCTAGGTGTCGAAGGCGTGCTGTAGGTTCCTCAATTATTGCATTCCTAAGCATGACAGAACCTCATATATATATACATGTATATATATATATATATATATATATATGTATATATGTATATATACAAACTAAGGTCGAGATTTCACTATACTACCAGATTAGTTGCCTTGCACTTAGGTGCTTGGCAATAAGGCTTCATATAATAAGTCATGAAATAATACAGTAGTGTATGTACATAATTGTATCATCCCCTGGTATGAGGCTAGTGGTCTTATTAATAATTACAATTAATAAGACTTCCTATAAGAAGTCATGAAATAATGTTATATTTATATAGTCTCATATGATATAAGAAGTACATGTATATTAGTAGTATGGACATTGTTATAGGGTTATATCAGGATGTTATCATTCAAGCATTACATTATTGTATTGTGTGGTTTGTATAAGTACATGTATTATAATATTTTGAATATGCAATATATCTACAATACTATCCTTATATGAAGTAATGACCTGTATTAGTATAATTATATTATCTTACATGTGATGAGATTACAATACATTCAGTTTGTCTCTTAATTACATGTAAATATCAATCATCTTATATGTAGTATATATAATGAGGAGTATACTGTTACTAATCAATTCATAATTATATTATTATAACACATAATTATATTATGATGACTACATGTATGTGGATGAGAAAATGAGTCGCTTTGGAAATAATAATTTGTCAAACACTTAATATATTTAAATGTTCATTATTCAGTTATTTTATACATGAAGATAATTAATTTATAATCATAAAGTGAATATCAAATATCATTTGATATTCATGACTGAATAGTGAACATTTAACCCTTAGAGGACTGAGATTGTTTTTCAAAATTCTTCCCATTTCCAAACACTGGCGTCTCTGCTGCATATATTTCGGCAAACAAAATTACCCCACTACATGTTGGCACCAGCTACACCCACACGATTTCAGATATTACAGCAAGGGAAATGTAGCTACCCACCCAATTGCATAGGTGTGGTCTCTGTACTTCCAAATTGCGTGGGTGGTGAGAGGCTGAATCCCCTCCTAGCCTCCATTAACGGGGAGACACCCAACTTTAAAATTCCTCCTGTACTTGGTATTTAGGGCAAAGGTTGGCCAAACATCCCTCAACATTTTAAGCTATTTACATGGGCTTATCCCTGACACACATTACAAAATTTTAGAGTGCTTCGTAATACTAGGAATGCACTCCGAACCATGTAGCCCTCTAAGTTATGTGTTTTAAAAGCAAAATTAATTTTATTTCTCAAGAGACTAACTTTCTTATTCATAGTCACATATAATTGATATTTTAATGATTACTATTTAACTCAAATGAGACTTATCTAATAACATAAGTACAGTTAATTATATTCATGATTTTAAATTTCAAAATAATCACATAACGTAGTTCAAGTATTATAACACATCAAATTATACTACACATAGATTAATAATTATTATTATTATATTTCACAGGCCCTACAGTTCCGATGTGGTATTCTGCTCTAATTACAAAGTCATCTCCTTCTATTCCACCATTCATAGTAAATGTAACAAATTTTACTGACTACAAGAAACTTAATGCTAAGTATTATAGTGCACCATTCTATTCATCATCTAACGGATATAAGATGCAAGTAACAATTGATGCTAACGGGCAAGGTAAAGGTAAAGGCACACATGTTTCAGTGTATGTATGCCTCACGAAAGGAGCAAACGATAACCAATTGAAATGGCCCTTTACTGGAGACATCTCGATTCATCTCCTCAATTGGAGAGAGGATAACGAACATGTAAAGAAGATTATACTGTTCAATGATAACACTCCTTTAAAGAGTCGTTCTAAAGTGATTGAAGGAGAGAGAGCTCTTGGATTTGGTTATTCAGATTTCATCCCCCACAGTGAACTATATTATAATCATAGTAACAACACAGAATATATTAGCAGTGATACTCTCTGTTTCCTAATTGGAAATGTTTCCATACCTACAGGTACTTATTCTTATTTATCATGTATTAATACATTTAGTATAGAATATGTATGTATACAGAGGAATAACAATACGTATATTAATTACGTCCATTCCATTTTTAGTATTCCTTCTTTTGTGGTATTAAGGTGGAGTGAGAAAATATAAAATTAGTTGGATGTCACTGGATGTTAAAACCAGTCTTATGATTTAGAACAAATACTTACCCCAAAATACTTAACTAGTCATCATGGATAGTACATTAGTCATGGTGTGTCACATGAATATCATATATTAAATATCATTAGGAAGTTAACCACAATGATACTGGATGAGTGAAGAAGTATATAAAAGGAAATCCTTAATCATGTTGAAATGCCAGCCCTACTCTTCCTAGGTCCAAATGATTCAGTGAATCTATATACACACTATGGTTCAGTGATCATGCCCTGACTAACATACTGTCCCTAATGACTAGTAATTCTCTCATCGTCTCACATTTCTGTCATTTTCTATATACATTGTACATATAGGAAGCCCACTAAATGTGGTATCCATTTCCCTGGATATCAAATATTATGAAATGCGAGTGTTTAAAGGCCGTTAGATCAAATTATCATAATCTATAAGACTGTTTATCACATAGCCATACAGCTATCAGATATGTTGGTAGTGGTGTATTGGTGGTGCTCATTGGTTAACATGCTATGAGAAAATGGTAAATGGGGATTGATATAAGCTGAATATAGATTTTGATATCCAATTATTTGAGGAAAAAACTAGTTATAGAGTGAGAGGGAAGTAATCCTCATGATAAACATGTTGTCACTATCATAAAAGATGTTATTATAATATTATACACATGTGTTTAACATGTATGTGTGGAATAAATCCTGATAAAGGATGTAGTATGTACTTAATTAAAAACATGTGATTAATAAGTAACAGTACTAACCATGCAACCAGTATATATGATATTAGTATTGATATCAGGACATTCAAACACAAAAGAGGTAAATAAAGAGTCTGATTTGATACTTTTATATTGTACATGTACATGGAAACACACAAAATAAGTTATATAACATACAAGAAGAGAGTGTTCATTACTGAGTATTGATTATTAGTATCAACAGTATATACTGTGTATCAGTGTATCACTATGAACAGAGACACTGAAAATATTGTGCAAACGTTTTATTTCATGAATATTATTATTCTTAAGGGGTGTGGTAAACATACGTGTACATACATCATAGGTAATATAGTAAAGGGATTGGAAACCCATAGAAACCGGGCTACATGTACTTGTTATTTCGCACATTGCAGGCCTCAGCAAGCCTATGTAAACACGGTGAAAAGAAAGAAGAAGCTTACACTAAAAAGACTATTTCTGCACACAGTTAGAGGGTAAGCAAAGAATTGCCAGTATTTGAAGGTGCGCACAGCTTCTCTCGTCCAATTTACTGAAAAGTCGTACTATAAACTTTATAGACTCCTGTTTTATTTACCCTGCAGTTGTCAACAAATGTTTTCACTGTACCTATCACTCGACAACTAATAAACTACTAATAGTCAAAACATGTTATAGTACTATATATACATGGGTCATGAGACGAACCAAGTTTGGAACTTCCAGTATAAATAATAATCTCTCTACTCATCGAAATCTGCTCAAATGGTACCTAGATCGGCTGTACCTGTAATTTTCACAGGAATAGCCTAAATGGTGATTTAGATCCATTACATAATAAAAGAATGATTGGGTCATGAGACAAACCACAATTTAAACTTACAGCATTAAAACATTAGCTACTAACTTACCTTTATTTACTGGATTTCCTATACTTTATCCATCGATTCACCATTTTCAATAAAGATTTCAAAATAATTTTCTAATTATGTGATAATTATAATACGGCCCCCAAGTAGCATATTTCACCCGCGAACGCTCGTTTCCAATCCCTTTACTTTATTATCTATGCATAATGTAATATACATTATGTGTATGTAATTACACAATGTATAAACAAAACAATGTTTGATGAGATTTATAGTTATTAAGAATTAAGACACGCCTTTCCTTGTTCATAATTATCATTTCCTTATATGGTAATTATACTATTACATATACATGTACATATATCTCTAATTGAGACAAGCCTGAGTCAGAATAAAGAATTGTACATGTATATAGTCATTAGTGATGAACCTCAACATATGTACAGTACATGTACACATCTAGTCATATGATATTTTGATGACATTACAACATACATGTACATGTACTTGAATTTAAATTTGAATGATGTGCATGATTCCCTGTATACTGAGTCAACATAACCAATAAATTGATGGAAGATCACTAGATATATCTCAAGTGGTGTGACTACATGTAGTTTAGGTGGAGCTTCTCCATTACAATTAACAAATCATTTATGCAAAGCAAGGGACTAGTACAAAATAGCATGAAAGCTAATACTAGGTCAGCCCAAAGTATTTGTGATTTATCAATTATTATTGTACTGAAATGAAGATTACAGTTTATATAGCAGACAAAAAACATTACACAGTTCATCAGATCCTTACTCAAACATAGTCTCATCCCCAAAAGCTCATGCTCTTAATTAGTAAAAGGTCAACTGGTGACTTCAGTATAGTTTCTTGTTATTGAGCAGATTTCTGGCTAACCAATCAAATTTGTGATGTCACAACAATGTTAAAGAAAATTACTTTGTTTATCAAGTCTATAAAAAGCATAGTTTTGTAGATAAAATAATAAAGTGCTACAATACAGTTCTTATCTGTAGTGATCCATCATCTTTTCAGTGATACTTTTTATGGCCCGTAGGGCCATCCCTATGATTGCTTTCCCACGGGTTCGAACTATATATATATATAATATTATATATAATATATATTCTTGAGTCACCTACGCGAGTATGCGTTGTATATGTAGTTAAGGAAGTTACATCTTCCCGGGGACTCGGTCAATTAATGGGCGTGGCGCGTAAAAGAACGCGCGATCAAGCTCTACAGATCCCAGCAGAAAGAAAACTGTGTAGCTTACGTAGAAACTGGAACAAATAGCTAGCTATCCTACCTGAAATATATTCTTTAAGTTCTACAAGGTTCTTTAAAAGGTAAACAGAGTAGATAATCAGAATAATAACTATAGTATGCTGTTGTGTTTCAGGCATGATAAAGTCAGCCATGATTACTGAATGCTGGACATCACAAAGCATACTTTTATCTTCACTTAAATTTGTAAAGCAATCATAGGGATGTTTTTTTCTCTATATACACTTGTTAGTTTCAAATAACAAGAAATTCAATTAAAGTCACCAGATATCTTTTGTTTGTTAATAGTGTGGGTAGTGGAGACAAGACTACATGTATCTCAAACCAAATATGGAGTGAGCACAAATGTGCTTGTACTTAAAACTGCTATAACCACATTTTTTGGAGTGCTTGAAAGTGCTCTTGATCATCTTTCTGGTAAAGTGCTTGTGCTTATGCTTAAGCACATTTTATTAAAAGTGCTTATGAAGTACAATTACATGTAAATCCTTGTTAAGTAGAAATGATTCAAAATAGTTTATAAATTACTTTTAAATATATACATGTACCAGGCTGATAGTTTTAAAATGTGTAATTATCATGACTTTATAGCATAGCTGGAAGGTGTTTTGGACTGAATGATGACAAATTAAAGACAGTACTTTTCAAAAAACAATGTTTATAAAATGTAACAATAATCTAATTCACTAAAAATTGCTTTTTTGGCGCTGTTTAATTAGAAATGTGCTTAAAATTATGCTTGAACCCCTTTCAGGGTGCTTCAGTTTGTGCTCAAAGCACTTCCGCCTGTTCAACTATATGAGCAGTTTACAGCTTCAAGCACTTTACTGTATACTTCAGATTATGCTCAAGCACTTTCTAAAGTGCTTCGCCCTATGTCTGTCTCAAACTACTTGATATAACTTATACAACATATTACTACATATGAATATACTGAAATGAATAATTATTAATAATTATATAAATTTTGATAATAATACCATGTAGAGTTATTCTTATCTGTCTGAAGATATTATACATGTGTCATGTCTACTACATATACATGTACATGCGTATCATTAACTTACATGTACAATATCACCGCTTTATGAATTATAATTATAATTATTACTAGCATAATGAAAATTATAGACAATCATGTGACATGTCATGTGATACATAACCATCAATCTTAATGTGGCACTTCAGAGCACAAATTAAAAGCCTCATTTAGAAATGACGTTTCACTCTGTATTATGTAAACTCAAATTGTTAGTTCAGATATACATCTCTCCTATTGAGAAGATTAATGCAAGGTTCTAGCAAAAGAGTTGAAGAGAGGTGCTGCACCACTCTATGTAATGCCATTTCCCTTTGACATGATCAAAGGAATGTAATTAAATCACAAATATCCTTTGATTTCTATGCCAGCACCACTATGTTAAAACACTGGATTAATGTACATAATAATGTTATGATATTAAAATTTTGTTCATGAATTATAATGTGATTGTGTTTTGAAACAAACACAATGATTATGTTTAAAAGCTTCATGTAAGCCTGCATGAAATAATTAGAGTATATGTGGTATTACACTATCTAGTATGTATTCTAGACAGGGGTAGGGTTCTATTATAGTATTGTACATGTAATCAGGAGTGCATGATGGAAAAAAGTAAGAGAGAAGGAGCGTGAAACTCCCATGCATTGAATGCCGTTAATTAGATATTTTTGTTGCATTCCCACACTAGCGGATATACTATTTTTAGACACCACATGAAACTGTTATGGCGTCGATAAAGAAGACCAAAGGAGTGTCAATACCACCTGTTGTTACTCCTAGAGAATCTCCTAGACTAGCTGCTCAAAACCTTTTAGAACAAGAGACGACTAAACAAGTTACTCCAGTGAGAGAAACACGTAAAAAAATTATTTTAACCAGAGACGAGTCCAAAGCTTTGTTGGATGAGCTTCAATCTTTTATTAAATGTTCTGAGAAGTATAGATTGTTAGAAGCTACTTCTATTACTGCGGAGATTGAGTTTAATGTGATAAAGACGTACCTTCACTAGAAGCATCAACACTTTTCCAATAATTGTTTGCAGGTCAAATTGCTAGTAATATTTTCAACAAAATCCTTTCGCGATTGACTGAATTGTAATTGAACTCCATTAAGCAGTCCATCGATTGCTTCTGTTGCTACATCCTTGTGGGAAGCTCTTTCTAGATCTTGCAGCAAGTTTTTTCGATGTTTAATAACGACGAATCTATTCTTCTTGAAGCCATACTGTATCACATGGTGTCTAAAAATAGTATATCTGCTAGCGTGGGAATGCAACAGAAATACCTAGTTAACAGTATTCTTAACCCTTAGAACACTGATGTCACATATGTGACGTTTCACCCCTACATGGTTCGGAGTGTGTTCCTAGCATTACGAAGCCCTCCAAATCCTTATAATCGATGTGAGGCACAAGACCATAAAAATGGCTTAAAAAATTGCTGCTTTTTCAGCCGCCCTTTGGTCTAAATAACGAGTACGGGGGAATTTTAAAGGGGGGTGTCCCCCTGTTTTGAGGGGGTTCGAAGGGGGCGCAGCTCCCTCGCCGCCCAGGCAAATTGTGGTTTCAGTGACCCCGCCCACGTGCTCTGGTCGGTACCTGAGGCATTTCCCTTGCTGTAAAACCTGAAATCGTAGGTGTAGCTGGTACCAACATGCAGTGGGGTCATTTTGCTTGCCCCAGTTCCAGTCAAAAGAGGGAGAGCACCGGTAAGCAAGTTGGTAGAAGTAGTGCTCCACGTTGGAAAAGGAGCCAAGTTTGGGATAGAGAAAGTGAACGGTGGCCAAAATATATGCAATAGAGTCGCCAGTGTTGGAAATGGGAAGTAATTTGTAAAACAAGCTCAGTGCTGTAAGAGTTAATAAGGGATATAGGACTGAAGCCAGATTAGGGAAAACATTTACCATTGTCAGTGCTGCATACAGAAAATGAAGCTAGGGGGGCAATATGAGACTTTTGAGAACGTAGGGGGGGCAACGATGTTACCATGTGCCGTAAGCACATATTGGCAAACTAAGGGACTTTGTGTGACATTTTGGGAAACACTTGTGTATTTTTCTGTAACAGTTGAAATTTCTAGCCATGTATTTCCTGATTATCTACTCTAGAGTCATTCTGTATGACGAAAACTACAGCAATGTCAGCACACAGTTCAGCATTGCACCATTTAAGACTTAGACTATACAGATATAACATGAAAGAGATCAAAATCAGTAATCATTAATGAATTTGATCTCTTTCGTGTATCTGTATAGCTGGTCTAAGTGTTGAATGGTGAAAATTATGGAAATGCTGAACTGTGTGCTGACTATGCATGTGGTATTTACTTTTACGTCACACTCATGAAAGTCTAGGGGGGGCAGGAGCTCCCCTAGGGAGGGTGAATGCCCCCCCCCCCCCTAAATGCAGCCCTGATTGTAGTAGACAAGCCCTAGCAGGAATCTCATCTGTTGCACATTCTAGGGTACTGGGGCATTACGAATAGCTTCAAGCTTTTTGTCTTAGGAATGCAATCCCTTCTCATCTATTACATAGCCTAAGTACTCTACATTATTAGTTAAAAATCTGCACTTACTATGCTAGTGTTTCTCACAGTTCATTGATCAGGGAATCCCATTTCAAGCCAGCTCAGATTATAATCGAAATAGGACACATTGTTACATTGATGATATTTTGGTGTCTGGATCTACCCTTACTCAGTACCTAGAGAGCTTGGAGGAAGTTTTGAAGAGAATTGCTGATGAAGGAGTCATTGCGAAGAACTTTCTTGTCTTCTGAGATGCTATTGGAATCAAAATACAGTTTACAATATCATGCAAGCTCAAAAAACACTTTGTAAACATTATTTAAAATATAATTATATATTGGCCCAAAACTACATGGTCCAGTAAAATTAAACCAACCATACATGTACATGTATAAACCACAAATTGAATACAACTGCTGAAATTTTATTCACTGCCAGCTGTAAGTCATGTATACTGACACATGCAGCTACTGTTGGATCACTTACACCTAATCAGTCACATGTAGCAAGTAATATACAAACAAAGTGACACTTATATACATGTACATGTGACTTGTATCAACATTTACATGTATACACTACCTGTACAACATCAATACTAAACACCTATACATGTACATGTACAGTATATACACTTACATGTACTGGTTTATCATACATGTACATGTGACTTGTATCAACACTTACATGTATACACTACCAGTACAACATCAATACTAAACACCTATACATGTACAGTATATACACTTACATGTACTGGTTTATCATACATGTACATGTGACTTGTATCAACACTTACATGTATACACTACCAGTACAACATCAATACTAAACACCTTTACATGTACAGTATATACACTTACATGTACTGGTTTATCATACATGTATAAACATCATCTTTTTATGATATTGTATATCTTATCTGTACAATCATAACTATGTTTATCATACTATGAAATATCACTAGTATACTAGTATACTGATTATATATCTAGTACAGTACATACATGTTTATTATACTTATATTATACTACATGTATTACAATAATATGTACATATACATCTAATAGGTTATATATCCAGTGTGTACATGTATTACTATATATAATATTAAACACTACCTGTACAATATCAATATACTAAACACCTATACATGTACATGTATATCCAGTGTGTACATGCACAAGTATTACTATATACATGTACATGTACTATTAAACACTAGTCTACTTTAGACATAAGGCTAATTTCATAAGGTACAAGTACATGTGTATTAGAAAAAAATAATATAAGTCTGCATGGACTATGAATGGGGATTGAACCGTGGACCTCTGGTACCTAGTCAGGCACTTTTACTATCTGAGCCACCAGATTCCTTGATGGCAGAAGACCATAGGATTGTACTAATTCCAAAGCTAACTTCAAAGCCAGCTGTTTCTATCTTCTCAAATACCTAACTGGACTATAAGCTGATGAACAGTAGACTAACCAGCAGAACCAACGCTCACTTAGCATGTCTGTAACATCATTTATATTAATATCAACCTTTGATTATATCTACATGATCTCATCATGAAGAGGTCAATACAAATACATAATAAATGAGGATTAAAAATATGAATGATAAATACCAGCTTCTTTTAAATAGTTGAAAAAAAGCTATAGAGGTTATTTAAATGATGTGTATTCCTGTACAGATCACTGTATGATTTATTATTTCACATGATTAGGGATTTATAAAGTATATTTCACTTCATACATAAACACAATTACATTGTATTTGTTATAGACTAATTATAATACAAAAAAATGGAGTAAATTAATAACATTACTCTCTTTTTATAACTACAATATACATGTAGATAATCAGGTTAGCATTCAGTGCCTCCAATTACATGAATTTTTCACTAATTATATGAAATTATACGTATAATAATATGGATCACAGAACATTACACTACAAGTACAGAAAGTGCATGTGCTTTGACTAAAAACATGGAGTGTCTTTCAGTAGTAGCTCAGATCTAGTAAAGCCTATAGTAGTGAGTCTACAGCTAGTAGTGTTACAGTTAGTGATACTAATGTCAGTGTACCTGCTAGAGAAAAAAACTAAAATTTCAACTAAACCAACCAGTTGTTCTGGACCAGTTGTACTGAATAACTGAGTGTATATATATATATGTTATTCATCATGTTTTTATTTTTGAAAATACATGTACGTAAAGTTTCATAACAATACTTAAGATTATAAACACTAAGAGTAATTTCTAGTTGGAGGCACTGAGCTATGACAATGGGTCTTAATGTAATAACTTATTTAGCTAGTAGGCAAAACCTGAATAGGTAAAAATGGAGTAAGCAAACCCTGAAGATACCTATCTAACATAAGTAGGCTTTCACAAAATTAAAGTACAAGTGTGTATAAGAGGATATTACATCATCCCCTAAAGGAATATATCTTGTATGTAGTATGATTAACAAGTTATGTTGAATGAACTACAAAATATTTAAGTGTAGTACTTGTATAACACTAATGATATAACAATGATATTAAATACAATGTTGTATATGGTATGACTATGGAATTGTGAGGTTATGCTCTACTATATAGTCACAATGTAGTCAGGTGTGTGACCTCATCTTTATGTACAAGGGAAGTACATGTACATATATATGTACATGTACATTAGTTGTCTTGTTGCAAAACGTTTGATCATAGGAAGTGACATACATGTATATGACATTTGCTGATAATATATATTATTGATATAATGATTGTGTGAAGATATACCTAATATATGAGATACTATTACAGTTTTGTAGATTGTAGAAATGTGTTTACTAGTGTACTAACAGACTACTGAACCACACACTAATTATATATGCTTCAGACATACCCAAAGTGATATAAGTACACTTTATTAGTACATACATACAATATGTACTTTCCCTAACCCTTCATCTATGCAAGAGTCAGGTCATGTCACTGACTAAAAATACATTGTATGTATACACTTTGATAATCACAATTTAAGACTAAGACCTTAGGCTAACACTAATTTTCATGAAAACTGAATAAAAGTTTTGTGTATTTTGTATAGTGTGTTTGTATAGTACATGTATATATATATTATAACATTCAGTTGAATTACAGAACATATAGAAATGAAATCAATACATGTAATACATGTAGATTAAAAATTTAAAATATCAATTTATATCGTGTTACTATGTTGTTACTGTATTTGCAGGTTTTTAAGTGTATGCGCTTATTGACAAACGCGATAAGAAATATGCATAAAAATTTTAGTATGTGTTTAATGTGCTTCAACACTTCCACACTCTCAGTCACGCCCACATTAGTGCACATGATGTTTCTATATTAGAAAAGTGTCCTTGGTGCTTGTGAACAACATGTTTGCTTCCTTTATTACTTTTGTGTATCTTTTCCTAGGAGTACCGCACACGCGATCACTCCCACAAAATTAATTAATAATAATTATAATGTAAATTAATTATTAATAATATTCTGCATGCACTTAAATGTCAGCTAAAATACCAGTAACCAGTATGTACTTATTGCAAATATGTGCTACAAACCAAGCATGCGCTTAAAAACCTCCAAATATTGTTATACAAACTGTATTTATCAGTTTATAATTTATAACTTCCAGTATGCTGACAAAGTTCTTAACTATGATAATAGAGTTATCACACATGTAGTAATGGCATGCAGGTTATAAACACTTATGGAATGTACATATGTTGTCTATTTTACCCAATATGTTTCATATAATCTTGTGGACTCGGTCATATCACCACCATATTATATTTCAGCAATAGGCCACACACACATTCCATAATTATAATGTAAAACAGATGTGATAAAATGTGACTAATATAATAAGATACACTTACACATTTCGCATAGACTTCATTATCTCAATCCAGAGAGACACAAGCTGATATCAGTATTATTATAAATACTATTATAATACTTAGCTATATTATAAATACTGATAATAATATTATATAGTGTTACTTAGTTATTATTCTGATAATAGACTAGCTTTATAAAATTATATCTATTACAATTTGTATTATGTAAATTCAAATTATTCAGTTCAGATATGCATCTCTCCTATTGAGAGGATTAATATTCATAATACCAACATCAAGTTGTCATCGTATTAAAGTTTTGCTAATAGATTGTAATGTGACTATGTTTTAAAATCAACATAATGATTGTTTAAAAGCTTCATGTAAGCCAAGCATGTAATAATTGGAGTATATATGGTATTATACACTATGTACATGTACATACACACTATGGTTCAGTGATCATGCCCTGACTAACATACTGTACCTAATGACTAGTAATTCTCTCATCGTCTCACATTTCTGTCATTTTCTATATACATTGTACATATAGGAAGCCCACTAAATGTGATATCCATTTCCCTGGATATCAAATATTATGAAATGCGAGTGTTTAAAGGGCATTAGATCAAATTATCATAATCTATAAGACTGTTTATCACAGAGCCATACAGCTATCAGATATGTTGGTAGAGGTGTATTGGTACTCATTGGTTAACATGCTATGAGAAAATGGTAAATGGGGATTGATATAAGCTGAAGATAGATTTTGATATCCAATTATTTGAGAAAAAACTAGTTATAGAGTGAGAGAGAAATAATCCTCATGATAAACATGTTGTCACTATCAAAAAAGATGTTATTATAATATTATACACATGTGTTTAACATGTATGTGTGGATAAATCCTGATAAAGGATGTAGTATGTACTTAATTAAAAACATGTGATTAATAAGTAACAGTACTAACCATGCAACCAGTATATATGATATTAGTATTGATATCAGGACATTCAAACACAAAAGAGTTTTAAAGGTAAATAAACAGTCTGATTTGATTCTTTTATATTGTACATGTACATGGATACTATTAAACACACAAAATAAGTTATATAACATACAAGAAGAGAGTGTTCATTACTGAGTATTGATTATTAGTATCAACAGTATATACTGTGTATCAGTGTATCACTATGAACAGAGACACTGAAAAGATTGTGTAAATGTTTTAGCTCATGAATATTATTATTCTTGAGGGGTGTGGTTAACATAATGTACATATATACATCATAGATAATAAAGTAAAACGATTGGAAATGCGTGATGGGTGTGGGTTATTATACTACAATTTCTGATGCATGCCTAGAAACCAGGCTACTTGTTATTTTGCATGTTGCAGGCCTCATTTGTTAACACGGTAAAAAGGAAGAAGCAGCTTATACTAAAAAGACTATTTCTACACACAATTTGAGGGAAAGCAAAGAATTAGCAGTATTTGAAGGTGCACACAGCTTCTCTCATCCAATAATATCAAAATATAGTATAGTCCTGAATGATTGGCTACATCAATATTCTGCATTGTTCTTTATTTCACCAATCAAAAGTTTTATTACAATACCAAACGTTTTGATGGCTATTCAGTCATCTTCATCAGTGGTACAAAAATGTATATAGACTATTCAACTATTTATAGTACACTAAAAGTCATACATTTTACAGAAATCATACAAAAATGGGGCCCAAATGCTGGCTAGCAATTGTCAGGCTTGTGTACAGTCTACTCCATAGAAGACATGGTTCGTGTACACATGTACTTCAGAGGTGCACTGATGTTGCTTGCATTATAGCAGTGCTAGTGGGTCCGTCATGTAGGCATGGTCTCGATAAACTTTGGTAAGCATCAGGTAGTGGTCCTCTCTCTCTGTTCAGAGTATTCGGAAGATGGTTGATGTCCCAAGACTCGACCAAGCATCGGGATTGTGTGAAGGGATGTTGATCTAAGATAGAGATGGCTTCCCAATCTACGTATGTGATGGTCCTCAGTCAGGACATGTTCAACTAAGGCGCTGGTGTCTGTATTGAAGGTTGAAACTGCCTTAAGATGTTCCTTAATTCTTTGTCGTAATGTTCTTCCTGTCTGTCTCACATATGCTCTCTCACAATCTGCACAGGGAATCCTGTAAACAACCCCCGGGGGTTGTTTACAGGATTCCCTGACAAACCACGATTTAAACTTACAGCATTGAAACATTAGCTACTAACTTACCTTTATTTACTGGATTTCCTATACTTCATCCATCGATTTGCCATTTGCATTAACATTTCAAAATAGTTTTCTAATTATGTGTATAATAGATATAATACAGCCCCAAGTAGCATATTTCAACTGCGAAGGCCCGTTTCCAATCCCTTCACTTTATTATCTATGCATACATGTAATATACATTATGTGTATGTAATTATAAACAAAACAATGTTTGATGAGATTTATAGTTATTAAGACACACCTTTCCTTGTTCATAATTGTATGAGATATCAATTCTTTATATGGTATATCATTATCATTATACTATTACACATACATATACATATATCTCTCATTGAGACAAGCCTGAGTCCCAATAAAGAATAGTACATGTATATAGTCATTAGTGATGAACCTCAACATATGTACAGTACATGTACACATCTAATCATATGATATTTTGATGACATTACAACATGTACTTGAATTTAAATTTGAATGATGTGCAACCATTGATCATCATGCTGGTAAAGTGCTTGTGCTTATTATGCTTAAGCAGAAATGATTCAAAACTGTTTTATAAATTACTTTTTTAAATATAATTATATACATATATCAGGCTGATACCGTAAATTGGGAATATTTCCTCTCTAAAATATTTTGAATTTTTATTTTTCGTATGTATAAATTTTCGTATATGCGTACGTTATTATTTACGAATACCGTTTATTTTCCGAATACCTGTTTATTTTCAATTTCGTAAGCATACTGTTATACGAAAATTTTTATAAAATGTGTAATTATCATGACTTTTTAGCATAGCTGGAAGGTATTTTGGACTGAATGATGCCAAATTAAAAATAGGACTTTTCAAAATACAATGTTTATAAAATGTAATTCACTAAAAAAAATTTTTTGTTTCGTTGTTTAATTACAAATTTCTTTTTGGGCGCTGTTTAATTAGAAATGTGCTTAAAATTATGCTTGAACCCCTTTCAGGATGCTTCACCTTGTGCTCAAAGCACTCCCACCTGTTCAACTACATGAGCAGTTCACAGCTTCAAGCACTTTACTGTATAATTCAGATTATGCTTGAGCACTTTCTAAAGTGCTTCACCCTATGTCTGTCTCAAACTACTTGATATAACTTATACAACATATTACTACATATGAATATACTGAAATGAATAATTATTAATAATTATATAAATTTTGATAATAATACCATGTAGAGTTATTCTTAGCTGTCTGAAGTTGCTTCGGTCAGAGCCGACCTACAGTGGTGGAGGTGCTTCCTACAGGATTGGAATGGCACATCACTGCTCCCACTGCCATCTCCTTCAGTCCATGTATATTCAGACGCATCTGGATCATGGGGTTGTGGGGCCCTGGTCCAGGGGATGGGGTGGTTCCAACTGCAGTGGCCCCCAGAGTGGAGCACAATCGACATTTCTGTCAAGGAGCTGGTGCCAGTGGTGCTGTCAGCTGCTCTGTGGGGCCACACTTGGCGGGGCTTGCACGTCCGTTTTTATTCAGACAATATGGCAGTGGTAGCCATCTTGAGAAGGCGCTCTGGCAGGGACTCATCAGTACTGCACCTCATGAGGTGCTTCTTTTTTTTACTTGGCCCATTTTAACTTTCAGCACTCGGCGGAACATGTACCGGGCGTTCTCAATACTGCAGCAGACGCAATTTCCTGCAATAACTTACCTCATTTGTCCTCTCTTCTCCCACAGACCCCACAGACCAGGATCCCACAGTCACTGGTGGACCTGTTGGTGAAACAGACACCCAATTAGGGCTCTCGGGCCTGGATAGGGCTATTTCAGTGTTCTTTGCTCAAGGCATCTCCTCAGCCACCATAACGGCATATAGGTCAGGTCAACGCCGCTACCTAAATTTCTGCACTCAGTTCAACCTCCAACCCATTCCCTTGCAGGAAGGGACCCTATGTCGGTTTGTGGCATACTTGGCGTGTAGTTCCCTATCTTACCAATCTATTCGGCTATATTTGAGTGCAATCCGGTTTCTGCAAATTTCCTATGGCTTTCCTGATCCTTCTTTGTCGTCAGTCCCCCACTTGGAATATGTCCTCAAGGGTATAAGGAGAGGCTTACCTGCCCATTCCAGACCGAAGCGCCTTCCCATCACCCCATATATCCTACACATCATTCACAGAGTGTGGTCACAGGATCCCGTGGACCACGACAAGGTGATGTTATGGGCAGCGTGTTGTCTGGCATTTTTCGGGTTCCTGAGATGTGGAGAGTTCACTTGCCCATGTTTGGGAGCTTATTCTCCTACCATGCTGTCTCCCACTGATATCCGGGTGGACTCGCATGTGAACCCCCAATGTTTGGCAGTACATCTCCGACAGAACAAAACGGATCCTTTTGGGGCTGGGGTCACCTTGTACCTGGGCAGAACTGGGGAAGTGCTGTGTCCAGTGACTTCAGTGTTGGCATACCTGGCCATTCGCCAAGCAACCCCTGGCCCGCTGTTTATATTTAGGGACGGCACACCACTGTCCCGCACTCACTTTGTCGCAGCAGTCCGGCAGGTGCTGCAGGTCGCAGGGTTGACACCTCTTTGTACACTGGCCACAGCTTCAGGATCGGGGCAGCTACAACGGCTGCAAGAGTTGGCTTGAGTGACTCCCTCATTAAGACACTAGGCAGGTGGAAATCAGCAGCCTATGCCACATACATTAGAACATCGAGAGAGTGCCTCATGTCCCTTCCATCAGTACTCGCCGGGTGGCAGCGGTGAGTATGCACACATAAATGTCTCATGATTGGCTCACGACCAAATAAAGTCCCCTGGTCCCGGACACAATTATAATAAGAATACTAACCTTTGTGTTCAGAAATGTCCTATGTTTATGTTTGATGTACACAATTTAAAACATTTCAATTTGTTTTTCCTATGGTATTAGTTTACTTGCAAGTTGAGCTGTAAGTCTACCTCACATACTAGTTGTTGGGTAGAGTGGGTCTCAGAGGTACACAAATTAGTACAGGTATATATCTATGGGTGTACGTCCTGATATGGGAGTGTAGTGCATGAATGCACTACTGGAGGATGTCGGGTGCCGACATACACTCCCCTATCTAAATGTAGGTGTGGGCTAGCTGGGTATGCCATTATTGGACATGGCTAGGGGGGTGTGACTGAGTAAGGTCATGCTACCTCTGAGTTTAGCAGCATGGTACCCTCATCCTAGTGATGCTAATTTGCTAGGGGTACCGACTCTGCTGGTCCAAGCACGGTACCCTCATCCTAGCGATGCTAAAGTGGCTAGGGGTACTCACAAACATGCTTTGCTGTGCTACATACATGTAATAGTCAATGACATAGGGGAGTGGCCTTTGCGATATTACCAACCTCTTTTTCCGGTTATGTGTTGTAACCGGAGAAGTCAGCTTAGCTTATTGTATATCTGATTCCCCAAATGTTAATACTAGTATAATGAGAATTATATACAATCATGTGACTGTCATGTGATACATAAACATCAATCTTAATGTGGCACTTCAGAGCACAAATTAAAAGTCTCATTTAGAAATGACATTACACTCTGTATTATGTAAACTCAAATTGTTAGTTCAGATATACATCTCTCCTATTGAGAAGATTAATGCAAGGTTCTAGCTAAAGAGTTGAAGAGAGGTGTTGCACTACTCTATGCAATGTCATTTCCCTTTGACATGATCAAAGGAATCCAATTTGATTTTTGTGCCAGCACCACTATGTTGAAAACACTAAAATACTGGAATATACCGAATCATTGAATACAACCAAATAGAGCTTACTATAGAAAACATCTAATAGTAAACATTTGATAAACATTACATTTGATCAGTTCACAAACATGGTGTGAATGTATCCACTATTCCTGTTGGTGTTGTTTTCATCAGACCACTGTTTGGGCCAATATATAATCATAATAAATATTTACAAAGACCATTGGGAAATACAGGGGGAAATCACTGCACATCAGTAGCTAATAGTAATGGGAAGTCAAAATATATGAGTAATCTATTAGATACTAATTTTGTTTTGTCTGTGTTTATAGCTTGGTCACAAGCAGATGTCTACTTCTACTTACTATAAAATAAAGTTTGCAAAAACATCATGTTAGCTCAGAAATCTCTTTGTAAACATTATTTAAAATATTTATAATTATACATTGACCCAAAACTACATGGTCCAGTAACCATACATGTACATGTATAAACCACAAATTGAATACAACTGCTGAAATTTTATTCACTGCCAGCTGTAAGTCATGTATACTGACACATGCAGCTACTGTTGGATCACTTACACCTAATCAGTCACATGTAGCAAGTAATATACAAACAAAGTGACACTTATATACATGTACATGTGACTTGTATCAACATTTACATGTATACACTACCAGTACAACATCAATACTAATTCCAAAACTAGTTTCAAAACCAGCTGTTTCTATCTTCTCAAATATCTAACTGGACTATAAGCTGATGAACAGTAGACTAACCAGCAGAACCAACCCTCACTTAGCATGTCTGTAACATCATTTATATTCATATCAATCTTTGATTATATCTACATGATCTCATCATGAAGAGGTCAATACAAATACAATACATGTACATAATAAATGAGGATTAAAAATATGAATGATAAATACCAGCTTCTTTTAAATAGTTGAGAGGTTATTTAAATGATGTCACAATATTTCATACTCTGGGATTTACCAGATATTCTTCATGAAATGAGTGGTAAAAGAAAGCTTGATTCTATTGTATTATGTGGAAACAGAATAGTTGTAATCATATATACCTAGTATGTTATTCAACTACACTTAGGAACTACCAGACTAAAGGGTTTTATCAACATTATATTACCAGTAGTAGAACACAACAAGTACATGTAATGGATACTGTTATTATTGTTTTGTATAGTAGTTTACCACTCAAAATATCAGACTCACAGTGTGACACATTTTATGTATTATCATGTAAATGATGTAATCAAATAACCTCTAATAGGATATATTATTCAATTACATGTACTTTATATAATACATGTATACATAGTCACTTCATTATCATATGTAATATAATTTTCATATCCTAAAGTGATATCATCATAATGTACATAGGTATAATTATCAATTAGATATGAATATAAAACATATTTAATAATCATCACCATTATAATTTTGTATAAAACACACATGTAGTAGCTTTATTTGGTAAATATGTACATGTGATTAGCTACTAATATGTAAATACAAGTAACATGTTTCCATAGTAACCATGTATTTATGATAACAATGTATAATTTACTCATCCTATCATAACGTACTCTATCTGATAATAGTGAACATTTAATTTAATATTATGTACTCCTAAACACTTGATGGGTTGATATGAATGAATATTTTGTGATATTGTACATGTACATGTAAATGTATTGTAGTGCAGATCTATTGAATAATTACTGTACAGTATAGTGATGTTTTATTGACATACATGTACATGCACATTTACATGTACATGTACAATTATACATGTACAATGTACATGTACATGTACTGTAGTTACTAGAGCTGGATTAATTTCATTTCATTTTTCAGAAACAACGGGATGACAATTTAAGCAAATTTAAAAATCTTTTGTGTATTTATAAATTAACTAGTATAGTGTGTAATACAGATGTCAAACACTCCTACATATCATTGAACAGTTTATTCATACATGGGCTACTGTTATATATAGGTACTAACCTCCTTCCATTATGATTAGCTTAGTCATCTACGAGGACATCAGTATCCTATTTGTGTCAAAAAACAGGATCTAGTTTCTTTATTAGAGATCTGTGTGTGTGGAAGTAGCAAAATGTACATACATGTAGCAAGTTTCTATAGCCCAGTTGCTATGACAAATATATGGCTACTAATATTATTAGCAAACATATACATGTACAATATATTCGTGATAACAATGTTCAAATGTACTGATCCTTTGTGTAGTATGGGATAATATTATAATATATTTATTACAAAATCAATTATAAAACATTTATTGGATGATTTAAGATAAATATTCATAAATATTGGATGTTGTATGTAGACTATGTACTAAAATAATTATTATGTACTAGTGTGTCATCCATGATGTAGCAGTGTATCAATGACACACGAGAGCATAGTACATGACACTACATAATGCATGACACACCATTACATAATAAATGATACATCAGTACATAATAGATGACACACCAGTCATAATAGAACACACCAGTACATAACAGATGACATAACAGTACATAATAGATGACACACCAGTACATAACAGATGACATAACAGTACATAATAGATGACACACCAGTACATAACAGATGACACACCAGTACATAACAGAACACACCAGTACATAATAGATGACACACCAGTCATAATAGAACACACCAGTACATAACAGATGACATAACAGTACATAACAGATGACACACCAGTACATAACAGATGACACACCAGTATATAACAGATGACACACCAGTACATAACAGATGACACACCAGTACATAACAGATGACACACCAGTACATAACAGATGACACACCAGTGCATATTAGATCATATAATAACAATTATACACTTGTACTTCGTATAAATAAACACATGAAATAATATTAGATGTTATTATGATACTATACTACAATAGTATGATATAAACCCTACCCCTGTCGGGATATATACATGAAACATGAACCTGATTATACATGTTACACTGTGTACATGTAATTGAATACTAAAGTACAAATACATGATGTATGTGAAACAATTAATAACACCTAATATTAATAACAAAACATTTTAAATCCCAATTATACACCCATTATCAAAGGGACACAAATACATGTATCATGTTTCATAAGCACTTGTAGTGAGTGACACATGATAAATGTCGACAGAAAGATGACATTCTACAATTAACAGGTCTATTTACAAGATAAGGAGTGAATCCATAAACGATTCCATAACTACTGGAAAGGAATAGCATTTCCACTTTATTTCCATGCTACATGTACAAAACAGATATAGCATACGTACACATGTACACATGTAATATATTGATACTGTGATGACACCATACCATCAATAACAATATATTCCATGTGGAGATCAGAGATACATGTATGATATAACAATTACATACAATATCCGCATACTATAATTGCAATTAACTAGTATATTAATAATTATTGTTATGCTAGTTATTAAACTATACATAAAAGTATAGTATATTAAACATATCTATTATATACAACACTCACATATTATAATTATACATTCCTGATCAGTTACACTTCTTTTCATGATATACTATTCAAATATATTTACACATTACTAAAAATAGTATAGTTACTATACCTCATGAAGATATTATAATTATGTAAATTAATTTATTGTATTAACTATTATATTTATTATCATAGGTACTGATATACCAACCTGGTATATCCCTCCTGAGACTCAGTCCCCACACCTCCTCCCTCCATGTACAATTACAATGTTCAACTACAATGAACATAAGAGAGTTGGTGATGAGTGGTTTAGTGTACCTTTTTACTCCACAACAAATGGATATAAATTACGATTAGAGGTTGACGCTAATGGATGGGGTTCTGGAAAAGATACACACCTAAGTGTAGGTGTACATCTCATGAAGGGGGAGTATGATGAGACTTTGAACTGGCCATTGAATAGTGAGATTACTATTCAATTGCTAAACTGGAGGGAGGATAAGGCACATGTGGAAACGATCGTTGACCACTACAATGCACCAAAAGCATATCGTACAAGAGTAATAGATGAAGGTACAGCACCAGGTTCACTGCTTGAACCTCAAGTCATTCCTCACAAGGAGTTAGAGTATAATGCTGATAACAACACAGAATACCTTCATAACGACACACTATGTTTCAGAGTGTCTAAAGTTATCATACATACAGGTAATAAAACATATTGTATATTATATAACATTACATACATGTATACATATATACCCTTTGTAGTAACATGATATTATTACACACATTATTAAAATTACATAACTAGTACATCACATGTTTGATAATAATATTGAATTAGTGAAGTATTGATAATTGGATCAGTAATCATTATCAGCTGTTATCTATATCAATTATTATTATGTTATGTAACTGATATTAAAATAAGTTTACTAATAATCTCACCTCTCATGATTACTATTTAGAACAGGTTCATCTACTCCTGTTTTGTCTACTCACATTTCATCTACTTGTAATTCATGTATTATCATTAATTTTAATATAATTATAATCATAATAATCTCACAAACTTTAATCCTCTCTAAACCTTGTGTATTATATTATATGAACCATACCTACAATTTCCTCTGATATGAGCAACCATTTTGATCCAGGTACCAGGTAGTATTTCCCTGAAGTATGTTCCTTATAAAATCAGGAGACAGATATCTATAGAGATAACAAATGATAATTACATCATAATTATATTCATAGTCATGTTTATACATTGTCTTGTAGTTTACAGTTAGCTAATGAATAATGTGATAACTTCATATATAATAGTTTTATACTATAGTATATTACAAGACATGTAGTGATTTAATAATAAGAATACTGCTTATGATTATGATCATCACATTATGTAATTATTATAATCATTAATATAATTTAATAGGTTTAGTTTTGATTATAATATGTTACTATACTAATATGAATGATTTATCATTACATGTGTATAATTACATTTATATTCAGTGAAATGTACTCTTCACTATTCGCTGAACTGATTGAAATATATTTATACTACACTCAGTGTTTATTAATATACACAACTATCAGTTGTAGGATGGATCTCATGTTTTGTGTTAATAATCTCATTCAACACAACCACACTATGATGAACATTTGTATTTGAACACAACCAACCTTTGTCCTTCTATCATAATGATATTAATATTCTATATGACTATGTACTGGGACTGGAATGAATATCCATTCTATCTGAATATTCATTTAATTACTATATATCTGAATGGATTTTTAATGTTAGGATATTCATTATATATCTGCACATAAACTGAACTAGTCAAATCAATAATTATAATAAAATGATGATAGATGATGATTGTGTTCATATTTCTTATCTTGTATAGTACTGAACAGATAATATAAACACTAAGTCTGTTAGTTAGTAGTTACTTAAATCAATATAATGAGGTAATACATTACTTTACATTATGAATATGAATATCCAGACACTAAAAATATCAAAAGTATGATTCATTCATGATATAACACTAGATGATATAAAATATAATAATATATTTATATCATCTTGTGATATATACATCATAATTATCTAGTTCCTAGTATAAAGAACATGAAATATCATAATGTGATATAATTATTATAGTTTAGTACTCATCACATTATAATAACATGTTTACATTATTATATTAGTGATAATACTTGATATTATATTAATATAGAAACACTACATGAGTCTTGTAAACATGTAATATAACTTGTAAATATATTCAGTACACCATAAACAACATGTACTATTGAATACATATCATTATCATCACTATTATAAGTATATTCAGTACAACATGTACTATTGAATACATATCATTAACATCACTATTATAAGTATACTCAGTACAACATGTACTATTGAATACATATCATTATCATCACTATTATAAGTATATTCAGTACAACATGTACTATTGAATACATATCATTATCATCACTATTATAAGTATATTCAGTACAACATGTACTATTGAATACATATCATTATCATCACTATTATAAGTATACTCAGTACAACATGTACTATTGAATACATATCATTATCATCACTATTATAAGTATACTCAGTACAACATGTAATTATAATTATATAATAAGAATTATTATAATTAATTATTATTATTTATTGTTAATTTTAGGTCCTGAAGTACCAAGTTGGTATATTATTCCAGGAACTGAATCTCCCTATCTCCTCCCTCCATGTACACTATCCATGCATAACTTCTCTGAGCATAAAAGAGTTAGTGATCAATGGACGAGTAAACCATTCTATACTGGACCTGATGGATACAAGCTAAAGTTAAGAGTAGATGCTAATGGTGATGCTAGTGGTAAAGGTACACATGTTTCTGTAGGTGTGTACCTCTTGAAGGGTGAAAATGATGATATATTAACATGGCCCTTCAAGTGTGATATCACCATTCGATTACTTAATTGGAGGGAGGATAAGGGACATGTGGAGAAGACTATCAACCATTACAATGCACCGATAGAATATCGTACAAGAGTCACACAAGAAGACACAGCTCCTGGTGGAAGGGGTTATCATCAGTTCATATCATACAGTGATTTATATTATAATATTACTAATAACACTGAATATATTAATAATGATATATTGTGTTTTGTAGTATCTAAAGTTATTGTGTATTCCTAATAAACACTATTATATTTAATAGTTACTCAATAATTTATAATGTTATAATTATATTATATTTTAGAGTTGTTTCTTATAATTATATAAAGTGATTGTACATCTAATAAAAACACTATCTATAATTATTATTATAATTTTATTAGTTATTCATTGTACTATTTTATAGTTGTTTGATTAAAATATAATATTAACACTAATTAATAACATCAATTATGAATCATATGAGTCACATGATCATAATTATGAATGAGGACATCTACATGTACATATTATTAACTAGTGAAGTGATGAGATCAAAATTATATTATCATAATAATTATAGTTACCATGGAAACAAAGTTCCAATGTACTTTGTATGAGAAATTCAAATCACACACTATGATAATATTTTACTACAAGTCACATGATTAAGGCTGGTTATTACTTCTGAAGTCACATGACAGGAAGTATTAGTAACCAATTCCTCAATGAATACTGGGAAATATCACTCATTGGATACATGTATTGCCACTCATCCTTCAGACTTATGGTATTACTAGCGTATCAAACTGGTGACGTTTAGCTTTAATTACACATAACATACATGTAGATATAATAATATTATATGGTTGCTAAGACCCTTTCATGTTAGTTACCTTATAATTATAATGATTGATATATGGTTGCTAAGTACTTATCACGTTAATTATTGACAGTGACAAGAAATGTAGATACACTGTAGATCATTACACTGGATGGTTGCTTATGTAGTGTCTAACATATGGTTACTAGGGACTTTTCATATTCGGTACCTGGTGTCTGATATATGATTACTAGGCACTCTTCATATTAGATACCTAGTGTCTGACATACATGTGTATGGTTGCTACTTATAAGGACTTTTCATATATAGTACCTAGTGTCTGACAAAGTGTGTATTCTATATTTGTAGTTTATAGACATGACTATTAACATGTAGTCATGTGACTAAATATCAAGGATATTATATTCTGTGGTATGGATCAAAATCCATAAAAAGCATGATTCTAAAAGATTTCTCATTTCCTACTGTATAGCTCAAAAATAAATCCTCAATTTAATCACATGCAACTTGCTGAAAAACTACAATGTATACATGTACTGTATCTGTGCCATTATTTCTTTATCATCTTCTAGTTCAGGTTATGTCCAATTCCATAGAAGAACACACACATTCATAAACTCCCTTCTTGCCATAGCACATACCTTGTTGTCTCCTGAAGCATAAATTTTACATTTGAAGTATAAATGTTAATATTTCCCATTCAACTCATATGTAATAAATACCTTTATCCCAGATATCACTTTAGCTTTAGTTAGCATAAAATAACATAACATACATGTAGATATAATAATACTATATGGTTGCTAAGACCCTTTCATGTTAGTTACCTTATATAATGATTGACATATGGTTGCTAAGGACTTATCACGTTAATTATTGACAATGACAAGAAATGTAGATAGATCATTACACTCCATGGTTGCTGGTGACTATTCATGTTGGAATATATTGATATAGTTACCTAGTTATGTAGTGTCTAACATATGGTTGCTAGGGACTTTTCATATTAGGTACCTAGTGTCTGATATATATGCTTACTAGGGACTTTTCATATTAGATACCTAGTGTCTGACATATGGTTGCTAGGGACTTTTCATATATGATACCTAGTGTCTGAGATATGGTTGCTAGGGACTTTTCATACATGGCACCTAGTGTCTGATATATGGTTGCTAGTGACTTTTCCTGCTAGGTACCTAGTGTCGAATATATGGTTACTAGGGACTTTTCATATTAGGTACCTAGTGTCTGATATATGATTGCTAGGGACTTTTCATAATAGTACCTAGTGTCTGTTATATGGCTGCTAGGGACTTTTTATATTAGGTACATGTACAATGTATCTAGTGTTGATATTATGGTTGCTAGTGACTTTTCCTGTTAGGTACACATGTACCTAGTTTTGAATATATGGTTACTATGGACTTTTCAAATTAGATACCTAGTGTCTGATATATGGTTACTAGGGACTTTTCATATTAGGTACCTAGTGTCTGATATATGGTTACTAGGGACTTTTAATTCATACTTGTAATTTATGGCTGACACCCTTCCTATACAAAGTAGACATATAACATGTCTAAACATTTGATATCAGTAAAGTTATTACATTTGGTATTTAAACTAGCATGAAAACTCCCTAGCAACCATATACCAATCATTACATATGGTAATTAACATGATAAGTCCCTAGCAACCATATAAGATTATTATAATGTTATTTTATGTTTATGTGAGAATAACATTATAAATATGATCCTTTGCTGCAAATAAAGCTAAAGTAATACCTGGGATTAAGGTAAACAAATTTATCATTTTGTGTCTATGAAAGTTTATATCAGGTTTTGTATGAATCATACACTCCTCTATTATCAATCTGTTTAATGACAGTTATTCATTTACATGGATCTATATTATAACATACATGGTTTAGACATTGCAATTATAAGTACATATACATGTACATACATGTACATACATGTATTAGGCCTTGACAGATTATGCCCAGCATAATTTTGAGCATAATAGGACACAAAAGCATTAAGCATAATGCCAGCAAAATAGGTCAGATTATTAGCATAATTATGTTTCATTATAAATTTCAATTCGCTGGTAAAACAGTCTTAGGGTTTGTGGTATTGGCTACTCCTGCCTTGTGCTTCTTGTTAGTAGTCACAGGCTTTTCAATATTTCTATTTCTGGACAGCTATGACCTTAACGGGGGCCTTAATTTATCAAGTATACTAAGTTCTCTCTCTTGGTGTTCACCAGGATAGTGTAAAAGTTGAATTTCATCACCAGAAGATTGACTTGAGCCATCAGAATGTACACGTGGCCAAGTAGGGGCGGCCAAAGGTGTGATTATTAATTAAATAAGCATAGTATAACCATAATACAATTTGGGCAGAGCATGAACATTTTACTGGAATTGCAGCATAGCATAATAGAGCATTTTTGGAGCATAATCCACCAAGGCCTAACATGTATTCATTTAAAAGCTGAACGTATGTACAAATTAATACAAAAACTATTTTCTCATGCCATTTGAAATCTACAAACCGAGTAATGGAGTCCATGAGAGTGTTGTACTTTCTTTTATCATATTCCACTACTTTAGAAGAAGAATCTTGCAAATACTAACACTAAAATGAATGGATGGATAAATGGATGAATAAATGGATGGATGAATAGAGAATATATGAAAGAATGGTTGAATATGTAAATGAAAATAAGAGAGGATGGATGGACAGATCAATAGGTGAATGGATGGATGGACAGGTTATATAATGAAAGGATGGATGGATGGACATGCTCAGTAACACATGGTCAGTGGCCACATGTTGAGAACTGTGCATGCTCAGTGTCACATGGTCAGTGGCTAAGTATATTGGTAGTATTGAGTACTGTATGCTTTTTATCATATCTTTATCATGGTCATATGTTAGGTAGTATAAAGTACTAAAGAACTGTATATACTCAGTAATGCATGATCAGTGACCACATGTTAAACACATGGTTAGTGGCCACATGTTACTGAGTATCAAGTACTGAAGTTTCGAACAAGAGGGTCTGGGGAACTGTAATATAGCGAGTAGATTTTTTCTTGTTTAAATCAACCTTCACATTTAATATTATATAATTATAATTATTATTCAAGTAATTTGGTATCATATCAGTGATATCACTCATCACTATAACCTGTCTTAATTACTTTAACACCATATCAATGGTTTATCATATATATATATAGTATACTAGACTATTGATATGGTAGATAATAAATGATAATAATTTTAGTACTCACAATAGTCTTGTTCACAGCACAGACTCAAGACTTTTCGCATTTAGTTGTAAATTGAAGCTTTAACAGCAGGAATTTCCAGGAAATCTTTTTTCTTTTCTGAATATTTTCCACTAACAGCGGGAATTTGTTTGCATTACATCATAGCTATAAATTAGCTCCACCTAGTATCTACCTTTGCGCTGGATAGGCTATATAGCTGAAATATTTAAAGAGGTGGGGCTGGAAATAAGCAGGGTAATATCACACCAAGACAGTACCCATATTTTCAGTACTATATATAAACACCACAATGATTTATAAGTATAATTATAATATTTAATAAACACATGAAATCATGAAAACTGATAAATTGCTTGTTATGATCGTCTTTTAGTTCTTATTGTGTCCATTCTGATAACTTGATTTTCATTTGTAGTTATTTAAAACTTGAAAAGAAAAAAGTATCATAGCCTGAAAGGAAAGAGAAAAAGAGATATGGAGATAGATAGATAGATAGATAGAGAGAGAGAGAGAGAGAGAGAGAGAGAGACAGACAGACAGACAGACAGAGAGAGACAGACAGAGAGAGACAGACAGACAGACAGAGAGAGACAGAGAGAGAGAGAGACAGAGAGAGACATAGACAGAGAGAGAGACAGGGAGAGAGTATGTGGCCAGTGTAAGTGAGATTGCAATTAATACTGCCTTCTCCATAGTCTGGTGAGCATAACCTCACCTATGTTTCGAACAAGAGGGTCTGGGGAACTGTAATATAGCGAGTAGATTTTTTATTGTTTAAATCAACCATCACATCCACAATCATGTGACAGAATGAAAACAAGTGTTGTACAACATAGCTTTGTATAGTTGTAACCTGGATGAGTAGAGGAAACTGTACCTAAATACAGGAGGGCAAGAACTCACTACTTTTGAGTTGAAGGTAGCAACTTGATCACACATAGAGAGGATACAATAACAACTATTGACCTTAATGCAGTTTCATTAATTAAAGCCTTTGGACGAATTCCATAGCATGCACTACACAACCTCTCCAATGTGATATAATAAGGTATGATAATGTCTGAAACTAATCACTGTATTACAATTCCTTCTTTTTCATAGTATAGGAGGGGCTACACTCACCAGACTACCTTCAACCTAAACGTGTCTGATTTTATAGTAAGTGACAATCAATTTGATAACCTGAAACAATATCTGTATATTTTATCAGGAGCTTACGAGTGACGTGAAGGAGTGTAAAACTGCAGTAACCATCTGTTGTCAAATGAAACTTTCAGCAAAACTCCAAATATGGTCAAAAGTCCGGGTGTTAGTCTGATGCAGATTTGTCATTTAGTAGAGATGAAATTGCAATAAAAAGAAGTAATGCACAGATTTCTGGGATGAAATAGTTTAAACAGGACCGGAAAACTGATTGTAAGCTCAAAACGCAAGTTCTACAAGCCAAGAAGGAACTCAAGAAGATAGCTTGAATACAAGGTGGTTTCAAATCCTGCTCCAGGTAACACACTAATCATCATGTGCTTATTTCATTAGAGATATTGCTTTTGTCATTGTCTATTAATAGTCATTATGTACACCCTGTAGACTCAACACAGTACTTTGACACTTTTGTTACAAAGTACACACATGTACTATACATATAGTCACACACACATGTACTGTACATATATGTGTATAGTCACACATGTACATGTACTATACATATAGTCACACCCACATGTACTATACATACAACTATACACACACATATACATGTAACACACATGTACTATATATACAGCCACACACACATAACACACATGTACTATATATATAGTCACACACACATGTACTATACATACAACTATACACACACATATACATGTAACACACATGTACTATACATACAGCCACACACACATAACACACATGTACTATATACATGTATATAGCCACACACACATGTACTGTACATACAGCTATACACACACATATACATGTAACACACATGTACTATACATACAGCCACACACACATAACACGCATGTTCTATACAACATGTGTATAGTCACACATGTACTATACATATAGCCACACACACATGTACTACCGTATAGTGGGAAATTTTCATGGGTCAAAAATTTCACGAAAAACAGTATTCCACTTCAGAATAAAATTTCACGATTTTAATTTTCACGTTTGCAACAGCTCGAACAGCTTCATTCGCCTCTTTAATGCCAGTATTTCTTAGTGATAATGGACCTTTAGGATTTGGTAAGTTACTAACTGGCTCAAAGTAACGATAAAGAGCCATGCTCACTTTGCTCGAACTCGTGAAACTATTTTAACTTCCCACGCTGATCACGTGAATATGCCAGATATTTAGAAGGCGTGGTTATTAGCAGGGTGCTTAATTTCACGAATTTGAACTTGCTTGTGAAAAACGTGTGAAAAATTGCACCCAGTGAAAATTTCCCGCTATACGGTATATATACATGTATCTAGTCACACTTGTATATACATAATGTCAAACACACATAACACACAACTACTATACATACATGCACATGTATCTTGTACTATACATATAGCCACACACACCTAACACACATGTACTATATATACATGTATCTAGTCACACTTGTACTATACATAATGTCAAACACACATAACACACATGTACTATATATACATGTACATATTGTCAAACACACATAACACACATATACTATATATATAATACAGAGTGTCAGACACACTTATACACAATATAATACATGTATGTATTTTACAGTCACACACATACAAACACATATTTGTACTGTACATAAGTCACACATACACATAAAGACACATGAGCTGTATGTTAATTCACACAACATACATGTATGTGCACACAAATGTACTGTTAGTGTACATCAGGGATGGGCGATTATGAAAATATGAGTCAACAATTATTGTTTTTGCAAGTATCACGATTATTGCGATTATTGGCTACCTTACATATGTATGTAGATTTCATTCAACACTCAAATTGATACCTTTTATTTGTTGAGTAAACAATGTTGAAAAACTGATTTAGATGTGATAGTACTGAAAACCTGAAGTTATGGCACAATAATTGTTATTTTTGTGACCACTATATGGGAATATTAAGACAATATGATTATCACAGGAAATTTTAATTATCACGATAATCCCATCCCTACTGTACATGTAGTTATACACATATACACATGCACATATGTACTGTACATATAGTCACACAACATACATGTATCAGTACACAAATGTACTGTTAGTGTACATATAGTCATACACATATACACATGCACATATGTACTGTTCATATAGTTACACAACATACATGTAGATGTATGTGCACACAAATGTACTGTTAGCGTACATATAGTTATATACATATACGCAAGCACATATGAACTGTTCATATAGTTACACAACATAGATGTATGTGCACACAAATGTACTGTTAGCAAGCATATAGTTACATGTATATACATATACACATGCACATACATGTATGTACTGTTCATATAGTCACACAACATACATGTATGTGCACACAAATGTACTGTTAGCGTACATATAGTTATACACATATACACATGCACATATGTACTGTTCATATAGTTACACAACATAGATGTATGTGCACACAAATGTACTGTTAGCGTACATATAGTCATACACATATACACATGCACATATGTACTGTTCATATAGTTACACAACATACATGTATGTGCACACAAATGTACTGTTAGCGTACATATAGTTATACACATATACACATGCACATATGCCTGTACATATAGTCACACAACATACATGTATGTGTACACAAATATACTTTTAGTGTACATACATGTATGTATATACACATATACACATGCACTGTAGATATAGTCACACAACATACATGTACATGTATGTGTACACAAATGTACTTTTAGTGTACATATAGTTATACACATATACACATGCACATATGTACTGTACATATACAGGTTTAGGGTTTAGGGTTTAGGGTTTAGTGTAGTCACACAACATACATACACACACACACACATGTAACATGCATACATGTACATGTTTATTTAGTTTAAATATATATTCAAACACATAGATATTATATTCTCACTTGTAAAATTATTTTGATTACGGTAGGTGAAGTGGTGAGGTGAGGAGGAGCCTGATGTGGAGGTGAAGCAGGAGATTTGTCAGTAATAGCCTCCTGAGGATAATATTATATGATTATGTATTAGATTGTATGATTACATTGTGATTAAGTGAGTACATATAGTAAAAATATATATTATATACACATATAGATAATCATACACTTGAATTGTGTGCCTGCATGTACCTAGACGTTGTTGGTACTGTTCAGTGGTCCACAATTGCCTTATCACACGAGTATTTCTCTTGTAGTCTTTAGGCTTTGTTGTCACTGTTCATGATTCATCTGTGGATAATTAATTACAATGAATTATTAAAACGGCAGATCCTTTACTAATGTTAAATCTACATTCATCACATATCATGTGACGCTTTATTACACTATAAAAAGTATTGGATTATTTCAACCTTCAGTTGGTTACAGGAATTTCAATGCAATTTTATTTTCCTCAATTTTACCAGCTAGGTAATAATTATTTACATGTACTGGTTTCATTTCATCTTGATCTATATTGACTAGTATATAAAGTACATGTCATAATAAAGTATAGTAACAAATACAATGTATATAGCATAGTACTATACGTAGGTATAACCTGTGTTGTAGTATTATCATTCCTTATCAAAAGATGTTATTTGCTCATTCCAGAGAAATTAGTATGTACATGAATCTGTACTTATAATAATAAATAATATCTGCTATACCTAATAGTAATCACATACTATATGTTTGTATTAGACTATGTGATATGTATTTGTGGCTGCTTATTTTCTAAGCCATTGCAGCTGCATAATTTCTAAGCCATTGTGGCTGCTTATTTTCAAGGCCATGGTGGCTGATTGTTATTTTTCTCAGCTAGAGTGGCTGCTTCTCTAAGCCCTTTATAGCTGTGTTTTATGAATTTTATAAGCCAATGTGGCTGCTTGTTTGTTGTGTTTGTCTGTTAATCATTTGTGACCGTCTAAGTGAAAGCCAGGCTTTTGTGACAAAATTTCAAAATTGATTTTTTGTCTTACCTGAATAGAGCATTAAATTAGCTCTAGAATGATATATTATACATGCCAATCATGTAAATGATAAAGCTACAGTTACCGATTTAACCATGGCAGTCACAAATCAGAAAAACGCAATTAAATTAATTTTTTTAACCATTGATTACCAATTTATTTAGTAGTTGCTAGCGAAGCACAGAAAGGTCTCTAAGACTTGCTGAAGGTATCAGTAGAAAGGTAAGACATTTGTGAAGCTTTTTATGTAATAAAATAGTGATTACCCAAATAATTCAGAGCAGTCTACTTTCGATCATATCTCCAAATTATATTTTGTCACCAAAGACTGGTTTTCGCATAGATGGTCACATTTCTACGCCTTTTGCTAGCATGCTAGGCACATGAATTTTCATGTGAATGTAAAATGAAGGGTCTATTAGACTATATGATATGTACAAGTAAATGTAAAATAAGGGGTGTATTAGACTATGATGTGTGTATTAGACTATATGATATATACGTAAATATACACACACATGTACAACTGTATATGTATAGGAACTATACACACACACATGAACTACTGCATATGTATAGTCATATATATATACACACATGCGCTACTGTATATGAATAGGAACCTATTAGGGCATAAACAAATGTTGATTTTCTAAATCTGAATGTTTGGGTAGGCTGAACGAACGAACCTTTGGAAGGTTCGCTAATTAATTATTATTAATTCATTTTTAAGATGAAAATCACTCTATACAAACATCAAAATATCAAAAACATCAGAAATGGCAGTTCTTGTGCACAGTAATATGTACACTTTATCTATGAATGTGATGGGAGATTGTTGAGAAAAACTAGTGCATCCACACTATCACACTTCAAGCAACATCTTAAATTATTTACTCTTAATCCACTCTTTGAAAAGATACGCTCAGCAGGACAAGTTTGGGATAATTATACATGTACATCCACCAGACAAGTATTCCTAGATGGTATTTTGCTATCTTCATAGCTTTGGAGCTCATCAAAGAAGGAAGTAGTTTCCTGGTCCGGACAATCTTCAGGGCCCAACAGTCACATTCATCCATAGATGTTACAATCGAGGGTAGATTCTCCATTCTTTGTAGCAGTTCTGTTTTTACATCACCATGTAAATCATCATTAAGAAATTCTAGCTGTTTAAATCTTGGATCCAATGCAGATGCAAGAACTGAATGATTTAAATGACCATCTTCTCTTAATATCGGATACCACCTTGATTTTAAATTGACGAATTGTGTTACCATCAGTTTCAGAGACCTCTAAAAACTGTATAAGACCAAACAGAACAGGGATAACACAGGAGCAACAACATTAAATTAAGCACTTAGAAATGTTGTGGCAACCAGAAGTAGCAGTAGAACTTCTATTATTTCTCCGTAATACTTCTTATTGCTCAGGTTTCATATCAAGGTAACGGTATTTAGCAGAATATGAATGCACTGCTGATATAGGCCATCAGCTATGAAGCAAAGATTGCAACATAAATAATGTACTATTCCAGTGTGTGGCAACATTTTGCTGTAACCTTTTCACAGCAACCTGCATCTGCTCCTGTCTTTACTTCAAACATTCACTCGCTGTTATACTGTGTCAAAAGTGAACAATAATCTTACAAGCAACAGCAATCATTTAAAATTTTTGTATCCATGATCTTCCTCTAGCATCTGTGAAGCAAGCTCTTAATTAGCTCCTTGGTCATGAACAATAGCTACAACCTGTTCAACTTTGATATCGAAAGATGCTGTATTTTCCAACATTTTGCTGCTGATGTTAATTGCAGTGTGTTGCTTAGGGAAAGATTTACGTACACAGCACATATGACTCCAGCTTCCATTTGCAAAAAATGTAATGACAAGAAGCTATGATGTATGCTTTGTTTGTTCAACTGCTCCAAATATCAAAGGTGAGTGAAAGTGACGGCACTTCAGAAAGATTTTCTTTCAGTTAATTCTTTAGTTGAAGATGTCATTTTTTAACTAGACTTGATATATACAAAGCTGAAGATGGATGATAACTGGGTTCTACAAAAGCCAAGAGTTGACAAAAACCATCACACTCTATAAATCGCAAAGGTCTAATATCAAGAGCGGCCATATTATCTATTAATTCAGCAATTCTCTTTGCTTGGCCCTCTGAACATGCAGCAGCATGAGTAGAAGAGTGGATTAAACAATTAATATTATTTACACATGTACTACTGTATATGTATAGTCACATATAAACACACATGTACTACTCTATATGTATAGTCACATATACACACACATGTACTACTGTATATGTATAGTCACTTATACACACATGTACTACTCTATATTATAGTCTCATACACACACATGTACTACTGTATATGTATAGTCACATATAAACACACATGTACTACTGTATATGTATAGTCACATATACACACATGTACTACTGTATATGTATAGTCACATACACACACATGTACTAATGTATATGTATAGTCACATATACACACACATGTACTACTGTATATGTATAGTGTCATATAAACACACATGTACTGCTGTATATGTATAGTCACATATACACACACATGTGCTACTGTATAAGACATATACACACATGTACTGCTGAATATGTATAGTCACATACACACACATGTACTACTGTATATGTATAGTCACATATACGCACACATGTACTACTGTATACGTATAGTCACATATACACACATGTACTACTGTATATGTATAGTCACATATACACACACATGTACTACTGTATGTATAGTCACATATACACACATGTACTGCTGTATATGTATAGTCACATATACGCACACATGTACTACTGTATAAGACATATACACACATGTACTACTGAATATGTATAGTCACATACACACACATGTACTACTGTATATGTATAGTCACATATACGCACACATGTACTACTGTATACGTATAGTCACATATACACACATGTACTACTGTATATGTATAGTCACATATACACACACATGTACTACTGTATGTATAGTCACATATACACACATGTACTGCTGTATATGTATAGTCACATATACGCACACATGTACTACTGTATAAGACATATACACACATGTACTACTGAATATGTATAGTCACATACACACACATGTACTACTGTATATGTATAGTCACATATACGCACACATGTACTACTGTATAAGACATATACACACATGTACTGCTGTATATGTATAGTCACATATACGCACACATGTACTACTGTATAAGACATATACACACATGTACTACTGTATATGTATAGTCACATATAAACACACATGTACTACTGTATATGTATAGTCACATATACACACACATGTGCTACTGTATAAGACATATACACACATGTACTACTGAATATATATAGACACATATACACACATGTACTACTGTATATGTATAGTCACATATACACACATGTACTACTGTATATGTATAGTCACATATACACACATATGTGCTACTGTATAAGACATATACACACATGTACTACTGAATATGTATAGTCACATACACACACATGTACTACTGTATATGTACAGTCACATATATGCACACATGTACTACTGTATATGTATAGTCACATATACACACATGTACTACTGTATATGTATAGTCACATATACACACATGTACTATTGTACAATGTATACGTATAGTCACATATACACACATGTACTACTGTATATGTATAGTCACATATACACACACATGTACTACTGTATATGTATAGTCACATATAAACACACATGTACTACTGTAGATGTATAGTCACATATACACACACATGTACTACTGTATATGTATAGTCACATATACACACACATGTACTACTGTATGTATAGTCACATATACACACATGTACTGCTGTATATGTATAGTCACATATACGCACACATGTACTACTGTATAAGACATATACACACATGTACTACTGAATATGTATAGTCACATACACACACATGTACTACTGTATATGTATAGTCACATATACGCACACATGTACTACTGTATAAGACATATACACACATGTACTGCTGTATATGTATAGTCACATATACGCACACATGTACTACTGTATAAGACATATACACACATGTACTACTGTATATGTATAGTCACATATAAACACACATGTACTACTGTATATGTATAGTCACATATACACACACATGTGCTACTGTATAAGACATATACACACATGTACTACTGAATATATATAGACACATATACACACATGTACTACTGTATATGTATAGTCACATATACACACATGTACTACTGTATATGTATAGTCACATATACACACATATGTGCTACTGTATAAGACATATACACACATGTACTACTGAATATGTATAGTCACATACACACACATGTACTACTGTATATGTACAGTCACATATATGCACACATGTACTACTGTATATGTATAGTCACATATACACACATGTACTACTGTATATGTATAGTCACATATACACACATGTACTATTGTACAATGTATACGTATAGTCACATATACACACATGTACTACTGTATATGTATAGTCACATATACACACACATGTACTACTGTATATGTATAGTCACATATAAACACACATGTACTACTGTAGATGTATAGTCACATATACACACACATGTACTACTGTATATGTATAGTCACATATACACACACATGTACTACTGTATATGTATAGTCACATATACACACACATGTGCTACTGTATAAGACATATACACACATGTACTACTGAATATGTATAGACACATATACACACATGTACTACTGTATATGTATAGTCACATATACACACATATGTGCTACTGTATAAGACATATACACACATGTACTACTGAATATGTATAGTCACATACACACACATGTACTACTGTATATGTACAGTCACATATATGCACACATGTACTACTGTATATGTATAGTCACATATACACACATGTACTATTGTACAATGTATACGTATAGTCACATATACACACATGTACTACTGTATATGTATAGTCACATATACACACACATGTACTACTGTATATGTATAGTCACATATACACACATGTACTACTGTATATGTATAGTCACATACACACACATGTACTATTGTACAATGTATACGTATAGTCACATACACACACATGTACTACTGTATATGTACAGTCACATATATGCACACATGTACTACTGTATATGTATAGTCACATATACACACATGTACTATTGTACAATGTATACGTATAGTCACATATACACACATGTACTACTGTATATGTATAGTCACATATACACACACATGTACTACTGTATATGTATAGTCACATATACACACATGTACTACTGTATATGTATAGTCACATACACACACATGTACTACTGTATATGTATAGTCACATATACACACATGTACTACTCTATATGTATAGTCACATATACACACACATGTACTACTGTATATGTATAGTCACATATACACACATGTACTGCTGTATATGTATAGTCACATATACGTACACATGTACTACTGTATATGTATAGTCACATATACACACACATGTACTACTGTATATGTATAGTCACATATACACACACATGTACTACTGTATAAGACATATACACACATGTACTGTTGTATATGTATAGTCCCATATACACACACATGTGCTACTGTATAAGACATATACACACATGTACTACTGAATACGTATAGTCACATATACACACACATGTGCTACCGTATAAGACATATACACACATGTACTCCTGAATATGTTATGTATAGTCACATATACACACACATGTGCTACTGTATATGTATAGTCACATTTACATGTATAGTCACATATACACACGTGTACTACTGTACAATGTATATGTATAGTCACCTATACACACATGTATTACTGTATATGTATAGTCACATATACACACACATGTACTACTGTATATGTATAGTCACATATACACACACATGTACTACTGTATATGTATAGTCACATATACACACACATGTGCTACTGTATAAGACATATACACACATGTACTACTGAATATGTATAGACACATATACACACATGTACTACTGTATATGTATAGTCACATATACACACATGTACTACTGTATATGTATAGTCACATATACACACATATGTGCTACTGTATAAGACATATACACACATGTACTACTGAATATGTATAGTCACATACACACACATGTACTACTGTATATGTACAGTCACATATATGCACACATGTACTACTGTATATGTATAGTCACATATACACACATGTACTACTGTATATGTATAGTCACATATACACACATGTACTATTGTACAATGTATACGTATAGTCACATATACACACATGTACTACTGTATATGTATAGTCACATATACACACACATGTACTACTGTATATGTATAGTCACATATACACACATGTACTACTGTATATGTATAGTCACATACACACACATGTACTACTGTATACGTATAGTCACATATACACACATGTACTACTCTATATGTATAGTCACATATACACACACATGTACTACTGTATATGTATAGTCACATATACACACATGTACTGCTGTATATGTATAGTCACATATACGTACACATGTACTACTGTATATGTATAGTCACATATACACACACATGTACTACTGTATATGTATAGTCACATATACACACATGTAATACTGTATATGTATAGGTTATAGGTCGAGGGGAGGGATATTAGTTGTTTAAGAGCCCGAGCGAAGCGAGGGCACTAAAACAACTAATATCCTGACCTGAAGACCTATAACTGTCTTATACCTAATCTACAAAGCAGAAGAAACCCACAAAACAAGGATGTGGTTTTTCTTGGTGCCAAATTTATATTGCGCAATTTCTAATTTGCGTATGGAAAGAAAGTGACGGCTATGGCTGAAGCACTGAAACACTCGCCTTGGTGCTTTTCTACAACTAACGAAGCATAATTTTGATATTTATGGCTTTGTTGGAAGCTCTTCTGTGAAAATAAGTGAGTTAAAAGTCTGTGCTGTTTAAAATATGGAAGTTATGCAGGTGAGTAAAGTGAGAACGTTGTCTTCATACTCGCCTTGCTGTCTTTCTATACTACAGTACTATTAGTACGCCAAGAATGAAATTATGCTGCAGGTGTCAGAGCATTATAATAATAACATTCTGCTGGGCTTCAATAGTTGAAGTATTTTTTCTTTTGCTGTGTCGGTGATTCCATACTTTTTTGATGTTGTTATTTTTGTACCACAATATCACAACTAAACCCTCCTTTTTGCCTTGTTGTGGCTAGGTGAATAACAAAAAATTATATACCTCGTGTCGCGTGATCCCAGGTATCTAACTCGCGATTATCTACCTCCTAGTCGACATGTCATGTGATACCAGGTGTATTCGTCATTTAGACACCTCATCACATCAAAGGATGAATATTCATTTTAGGTATAAGTATAGTTACATACACACACCTGTACTACTGTATACGTATAGTCACATACTCACACATACACACACACGTGCTACCATATATGACATATACACATACAGTACATGTCAGATGCACTTAAGACAAAAACATTTTCACCATTTATGTCCATCATATCCAATGGCACCACAGGAAAATATACCAGAACTAAATAGTGATACCCTATCTGATAATATTGAAATGCCAAAGTCTTCTACTCAAAAGGAAGTAGATCACTTAAGTCAGTGTTCATTAGATAATATAGTTGGGAAAGTGACTTCCACAGCTCAAGAAACCCTTTTTAGAGTTGAAAGACATGTATCTTGTACTCTAGGTTCAATGCACATGTTCATTCATTTCAGGTATATACAAAAACACTTCATTTCAAACTATTTTTGTTTCCCAATCTAATTTATCTCATTATCACATACTTTATATTCATTGCCTTTCATCATTTCCATATATACAATTCATTCCTCTTAAGTATCATATAATGTAAAACATTTAGTCTTTATCAATGAATTGTTGTTGTTATTACTGGTTTTAAATAGTAATTATAGTATACCATAACTAATAAATGCATATTGTCATCATACAATAGTATACCATAACTAATAAATGCATATTATCATCATACAATAGTAATTATAGTATACCATAACTAATAAATGCATATTGTCATCATACAATAGTAATTATAGTAAACCATAACTAATAAATGCATATTGTCATCATACAATAGTAATTATAGTAAACCATAACTAATAAATGCATATTGTCATCATACAATAGTAATTATAGTAAACCATAACTAATAAATGCATATTGTCATCATACAATAGTAATTATAGTATACCATAACTAATAAATGCATATTGTCATCATACAATAGTAATTATAGTAAACCATAACTAATAAATGCATATTGTCATCATACAATAGTAATTATAGTAAACCATAACTAATAAATGCATATTGTCATCATACAATAGTAATTATAGTATACCATAACTAATAAATGCATATTATCGTCATACAATAGTAATTCCTACCATACTTTTAATAATTGATGATTGGATGCATTCAACAATGATTAAATTAATATTTAAAATAATTTGTAGCAAATGCTGTTTTCTCACCAATTGCAATAATCAATAACTAAAATACATTTCAGCTAAATGTTCCACTAAAAAATGTTTTTGTGTATTATTGGCTTTGTGGAAGCTGATGTAGCAAGAATCCTTGAAATGTTCCATTCATAAACAGAGTCACCACAGGTTAAAAAAAAGTTAGCTGTAAATGACGATATTTTATCATGTAGGTTGTTTTATATACAAAGCTGGAGTACTTCGGTTTTTTTTTAAAAGAAAGCTCAAAAGTCAACCAATCATTTTAAATACCGTTCCATTTGCATAACAATTCTGTAAATGATGTATCTCTGTATGAGTGATGGATATTTCGGTGACCAAACTAGTGAGGTTGCAACAAAAAACACAAATTTACACACTTCATTTGCTATATTCACTTGTAAAAGAACACTCAGTAAGAATTATCTTTTCCATAAGATTGAAAGTTGAGAAAATGACATGGTATTCTGGCTAATGATTTAACTAATTTTCAGTATAATAAACATACCACAAACATTTCCTAGTTCAACTAATAATGTATACTGTATAGGTTTTAAAAATTCACCCAAGTAGATTCTTTCACGCGAATGTTTGAAGGCGAATTTTAGAGGTAAATAGAGTATGTTGAACTGAAAATAATTATCTTCAATAAAATTGGAGGGCGGAGTTTACATTGCTGGAAAGTATTATTGTCGGAAATGCTGGAGATGTAGTGGCCTTTATGAATGATCTAGAATCAGCTGGTATATCGCTGAGAGAATTAAAAGTAGTGGTTATTTTTTCTGGTGACCAAATGGACGTTTTTCACATGAAGCAACTGGCTGAAAGCAGCTCACATGGTTACAGGCATTAACATAATCATCGATAATACTAAAACACAATTCCTTACCTGGCCACTCATTGTTCATTCTTTAACACAGCATGCATTGCAAAATTTATAATTAATAATATTGCAGTTATAGTGTAATTCATTTATTTGTATTAGTTGTATTAGCAAATTTGAGTACAGGCTCAAAATGAATGTACTTATCTGGAGCAAATGGGTTTCCTTATATCAATGAACCTACAATACCTGTGTACACCCATGTGTATAAACATGAAATAATATGATGTTGTGTTTAGATGGGTGATAAGGTGCATTCATGGAATACAGTTTTAAAACCATTAGAACAAATCATAAACACTATAATTATGTGATTGAGTCCCTCTAAAACTAATGATCACATTATCATTGTGTATTACATTTTCAAGTACAAACGCCACTAATGCAGTACTGTAGATATTTCAACCATTATAATTACACACGACAACTATTTTAATTATGATAATATAATTATTATAATTATTCATTATAAACATACAAATCAATCTGTTAATGTAAAGACCATTAATTTTATATATCTTCTTCCATTTTTTGTAACATGTGCCCAATTACAATATTAAATTTATAAATGGAACAAATTAGGAAGTTAATACTTCAGAAAGAATGTGTGCATATCACATATTAGTGTGTGTGGCACACTGTAGCAGACTACGCACCTATTGTGTGCTAAAGAAAATGTATGATACGCACACTACATTTTTTACAGTGTGTGTGTGCGTGTGTGTGTGTGTGTGTGTGTGTGTGTGTGTATGCGTGGGTGTGTAATTGAAAACAATGGACAAAATCATAACAACTTGTAACTGACAATTGATAGAGATACATGATATCTTGTTAAGATCAATAGATATAATTTGCAGGAATCAAAATAGTAAAAGAAACCAACTATCAAGACAGGAAGTTAATTATTGATTAAATGCTTCTACTCAATACGTAGACTAGTGATACATTGATAAGATATTGTATTGATATTATGATAAACTAATAATTACATTAGATATGTACTGATAACAGATATTTCTTATATCTACCTTCTGATTTCTGATGAGCTTTTCCTATTTAATTATGAGTATTATAATAGCGAATAATGCTAAATAACAAGGAATTACATAATTATTGTTACACATACATGTACATGTAACATATACATGTACATGTACTATAATATAGGATACATCTTTCACAAATAACTGATAATGATACAGTGAATCCTTAGTTATCCAAACACCTTCCCATATGTTAAAGTGTTCAGATAAGTAATTTGTTAGATATATGAAATTAATAATATTTTGTGAACAGTAAGAGAACCACACTGACACACAATATGATTACCATACCCTTCCACAAGAGAACCACACAGACACACAGTATGATTACCATACCCTTCCACAAGAAAACCACATAGACACACAATATGATTACCATACCCTTCCACAAGAAAACCACGTAGACACACAATATGATTACCATACCCTTCACAAGAAAACCACATAGACACACAATATGATTACCATACCCTTCACAAGAAAACCACACAGACACATAATATGATTACCATACCTTTCCACAAGAGAACCACACAGACACACAATATGATTACCATACCCTTCCACAAGAAAACCACACAGACACACAATATGATTACTATACCTTTCCACCTATGCTTCATGGTGAGGGTAATTAACATCCTCTAATACCAAGTTCACGATAAGTTCACTAGATATGCCAGACCCTCATCTCACATAGTACAGTGTCTGGGTACAAAACTATACATCATAACAGAGCTTCATCTGTACAGTGAGGATTAATAAAATGTAGCAATACCTTCAGTCACATATAAAGTAAGGAACATTAGAACAAAATTACACAACACTCTAAATATGGATCATGACAGACTAAATAAAAGTGTCATTTTTATGTAAATCCCTACTAAAACTTTACTACTACACATATAAATAGTCCATGTTCACCTACCCTGTACACATGTAAACACACACCAATACAGGATTATTGGGTAATGTCCATGTTCACCTATCCTGTATACTACTCTGTTTTTACCTACTAATTGATTAATTTTTGCCTATGTATTAGTGTTGTTTTAGTGTGACTATAGCAACCACTTTTAGTTATAGTATGTGTGATTTCTCAAACTTTTAGTTAGCTATAGTTTTCAATATTAGGCTTACCAAAGGGGTTTTAGTTCACTAATTAAAAGTGCCCATTATTGGTCGATTTTCATTTTAGTTAATTAGTTATGGCAAGCTGCAATCTTACCACAACAATCAGTTTTGACCGGATGTTTTGCAGCTGCATTATCACTAGCAATATTTGGTAGCTGATGTGAAACTATAGCTATACCAGAAAAACCTTTATTGCATCAAAGCATAAGAGTGGTATGATTTTTTTATACATTTGTATTATATAATAGAGTAATTTTATTGAGCCTTAATAACACGGTAGAGTTTTTTAATTATCAATATTAATAATAAAAAATTACTATTAATAAAAACTGAACGTTTCGACCCGAAGGTCTTCTTCAGCAGTATACACAAACAAAACCAAATAGCCTATTTATATACGGACAGATAACAAGTGATGACGTCATGACAGTACAAAGAGTGAGAACAATGATGGTACAGGAAATACAAAGGGTGGTATAGAAAAATAACAAGGTTTGACAATGATGGTACAAGAAAAGTAAACTATGACATGAAGGTTTAGATTAAGTCTGTGATGGTAGAATAGTGTCCCAAGACGGATTAATGTGTACTCAAGGGTCTGTATTGATGGTGTCGGAAGTACTTTTTATTAAAATAGCTTCTCTGATCTTTCTTCTTCTACAATTTTCTTCAATTGCTAAAACTTCACACTTGTCCCATAGAATACTGTGACCTGTAGAATGAACATGTACTGATATAGCATTGTTATGATCTCCGATCTTGATAGCTCTCTTGTGTTCACTCATCCTGATCTTGAAAGTCCTTCCGGTTTCACCTATGTAAGTTCCACCACATTCACAATGAATGGCATAAATGACCCCCGTCTTTTCAAAGGGTGGAATCGGTGTTTTGACTTGTGTCAACATATTCCCAAGTGTGCCTTTACTGGTAAAGGCAATTCTCACTGGTAGATGTTTACAAACTACATCAATATTCTCACTCAGTCCCGGAGTGTATGGCAACACAAGGGTCTTAATCTCTTCATTAGTTCCTTTTTCTCCATGATCTTGTTTGGGGCACGTGCCGGTCTTCTTCCTCAGTGCTGCCTGGACTTTGTGTCTTGGGTAGCCATTGTCCATAAAGATATTCTTTAACTTTTTTCTCTCATCACTCTCCATTTTATCATCTCCACAAATCTTCTCAGCCCTAGATCAAAGTGTTTTGATGATCCCCATTTTCACTCTGGGGTGATGGCTAGATCTATAGTTGAGATACCTGTTGGTGTTTGTAGGTTTCCGGTAGATGTCAGTTGTGAGTCTGTTATCTTTCCTCTTAACTAGTACATCTAGAAAGGGTAACTTACCACTTACCTCTTCCTCCATTGTGAAGTCTATTCTTGTGTGAAGTCCATTAAGATGTTCCAAGAACTCACCAAGGTGGTTTTCTCCATGTTGCCACACCACAAACGTATCATCGACATACCTTAGCCACAGTTTTGGTGGTAAATCACATGTGACTAAAGCTGTTCCTTCAAAGTCCTCCATAAAGATGTTAGCAACAACTGGAGACAACGGAGACCCCATGGCGGTACCATCTTTCTGCTCATAAAAAATTACATACCGAAGTGGAGTTCAAGTAGTACATTACAATGCATTGTAAGTAAATGCAGTAACACATCACGGAATGCAAACATTATTAAAACAGCAATGGCAACCACAGGGGAAGTAGAAACATTGCTTCAGTGTTCGTTAAAGGCTGGCAAAGAATATATAACACTTTGTACATCACACTACAAGGAACTACATCGCACTCTTAGAGCTGACATTTATGATAAGTGCAGCTCATGCAATATAACGTTAAAACATACAATTGACAAGATTAGGCACCCTCAAATGTTACAGCAATAAATAAGTATTATCTTGACAGAGGTATTGAAATGTCTTACAATGATGAGAGCAAATTATGCAACAAATGCTATACAATTCAGTTAGGCATTATTCACAATGTTGAGCCAGCAAGTGAAGATAGCATGCTCAGTACAGTACTGCAAAATGTCACTGAAAAAGCGCCTGTTGAAAAAGAATCAAACAGCATTGATCATGCATTACTAGAAGTAACGAGCTTAGTAGGACATTTTTTATTGAATTGAGTAGGAATATTATTACCAGAGGCTTATCAAGAATTTTTGAATGCTGCCCTGAGACATGCAGACAATACTACCGATATAGAAGAAATAAAGGCAATGCTACCAAAGAGATGTTTTTTGAACAGACTTTTGAATTTTTTCGGGGAGCACATAAAGTTCGACTGTAAAATTAGATCTATTGGCGTGCTAACATATCGCCAAGGAGCGGATCTACTTACAGTGTTCTCAAAAACACTACATGCATTTAGACGCAAAGGTCTATCACTATTTGATAAATGTATTAATATGAAGAATGTAGATGAGAAACCAGAAAATGAAATTGATTGAAGTAGACGATATACATGTAAGTATTCGTAATGTTTGTACAGTGATGAATACCAAAATCAGGCAACAGGCAGAGTATTATGCAGATGCAATGTACTGAACCACTAATATATGACTATAAATAACATGATAAGTAAAATTGATCCAGCATTGTTTAAAATGGTAGTCTTATTAACACAAAGACTGAGGGAGTATAGACAAGATGGCAATACCATCTTAGCCAACCTTACACAAAAACGAAAAACACAATGTTTATACTGTCTTTGTGTGTTAATCTTTGCCACTGATAGCAACTGCTCAGCTCCAATGCACATATTAGAAAATGCTATTTCAGGCAAACGGTGGTTCAAAAGAACTAATAAAGATAATGAATCGTGTTGGGGCAGTAGCATCAAATGACACTTTACAAAGACACATAGAAAGTGTCTCAGTATATCGGTTACAGAAAGGCCTAACACATGAGCTTAACCTTAATCCTTTGGCAATAGTATCTGTAGACAACTTAGACTTCTTACAGAGCTATGCATTTGTGTACTCAGGGGATGTTAGTAGAAGCTGGCATGGTACTACTATCCAAGTTGTACAACCAACTCCCTCATTTGTAATCATTGATACATTTCCAATTGGTTGGCTACCAGACATAGTTATCCTAGAAGGGATGTTTTTAATTAATACAATGCCTCTACAAATCTATTCAAAAATAAGTGAATATTAAACGGTACATAGTTTGGTACAGTAGGTCTGGTGCAATGGAGATTCACCTAGTATTTGATGATCCAAATAGAATAGAGGAGCACCCAAAGTCTATTGAGAGAAGCCGCAGAGATGATCATACCAGTGATAATCACAAACACCTGAAGTTTAGCGATGACATGAAAATACCTAAGAAATGGACAGAAATAGTTAACTGCAGGCAATGTAAAAGACAGCTGATAATTTATATGGGTGAATGTATACTTGTACATGTAATACAATTACTAAGGAAAGACCAGAAATTTTATGTGGCTGGTAGTGGAGAGGGAGTAGACAGAGATGAAGTGTGGTGTGTAAAAGATGATGGCATTGAATTAGAATTTAAAAGCAACGCGGAAGAAGCGGACACTCGTGTATGGTTGCATGCTTCTAAGTTTACTGGAAAGAAATTTTCTCACCTGATACAGATGTTTACCACATACCACATCAGCTGTCACAAATCTCCTCCCTCCATGTACTATCACTATGTACAGCTTTAGTGAACACAAGAGAGTGGCTGATACATGGTGGAGTCTGGGGTTGTACAGTGCACCCGATGGATATGAGTTTAAGTTAATAGTACATGCTAATGGTTACAGTACTGGTACAGGTACACATGTAAGTGTTAGTGTGAGGCTCAATTGAAGGTCAAAATGACGAGAGCTTGACATGGCCTTTAAATAGTGAGATTACTATTCAACTACTCAATTGGAGGGAGGATAAGGGACATGTGGAGAAGACTATCGACCATTACAATGCACTATTGGAAGATCGTATAAGAGTCACACAAGGAGACACAGCTCCTAGTGGAAGGGGTGAACCTGACTTCATATCACACAGTGATTTAGAATACAATGCTAATTATAACACTGAATATATTAATAGTGATAAATTGTGTTTTGTAATATCTAAAATTATTATACATTAATAATATAAACAATAGTTATATAATTATTAGTTACATGTAATACAAGTAGTTTACTATATATTTTAGATGAAAATACAGTATTTTCTATTATATTAGTTTGTTGTTATTTTACAGTACATTTACAACAAGTGTATATAGAGAAAAAACATCCCTATATTTGCTTTGTGATGACTATGTACTAAGCATTGCTGACGGCACTAGTGTCTCTACCTTTCTGTGTACTCAAAAGCAGGGGCCTGAAGAAGTAAGTGTAAGCCCGATTGCAGTCTAAGTACACAGATCTTTGATGAACTGACTGAAGTACTCCTTCAAGGTTCTAAATGATGACTTCCGCATATTTGAAACTTAACAACTTACTTGTTAAAGATTTTTGCATAATATTTATACTGTTTCTCTGCTATATACAACAGTTATTAGCAGTTTCTGAATCTTCCTGGCTTGTCTGTAGCTCGAAATGCCTCGAACGCGCGTTCTTTTATGCGCAACATCCATTAATCGACCGAGCCCCCCCGGAATGACGCAACTTCCTTAACTACGTATACAACGCATAGTTGCGCAAGTGACATATATATATATATATATACATTAAACTCCGTGGAATGCAATTATAGGGATGGCCCTACGGTAAAAAGTTATTAACATTATTTAATAATGGGAACTACAGTTTATGTAGGAATACATATTCTACACATGAATAAAATAGAATTCATGAAAAAAATGGAAGACTCGTAAGATACGAAACAATTTAAAGAAGAGCAGAAGCAAGATATAATTATTGAGAAGCAGTATCCTTCTCTGAGTGCTTTGTAGTGACTATAAATCATCATGCACTAGTGTCCCTTTATGCATACTAAGAAAAATATGGCCTGAACAATGCATAAATGAAGTCTATAGATCTTTGATGAAACTGAAGTAATCCTTTAATGTTCTAACCTTAGTCATTGCTGATGACTCTCTTGTGTCTGAAACTCAACAACTCATTTTAATTACTCGCTTTTCTTACTCGTTTAATATTCTTACATCATCTTCATACTGTTTCTCTGATATATACAACAGTTATTAGCATTAGATGCTATTTTACATTCTCCTACTAGTCTAAGGCTCAAGAGTGAGTTCTTTTACGTGCCATGCCTAGTAATTAGCTAGTCCCCATAATGACATAATATTGCAACTTCCTTAACTATGTTCACACATGTATGTGTACTCACAAACATTTAGCAAATTATTATAGTTCAAAACTGTTGGAAGCCATTTTCTATGAGTCATAAATAGACACTTGAAATGTGAATGCAATATAATTTAAAACTCAAACACTCAATCCAAACATTGTCTGAATATGTCTTATTAGTTTTGATGTATTCAACACCATTTTCTGGATTCTACTACTACAGTCAATTGACAATATTTTAAACTTCATTTACTTGTATATAATATCATATTAATTACATATGTAATGAATAATCAGTGACTGTTTACTGGTAGATTTTCTCAGACAACATAATATGTTTTTTTGTGTGTATTACACTATATGCACTTTAATGAGAGAATTAAAGTGAGTTAATGAGTGGGAGGAGGCTGCGCATGCGCACAGTGTACCAGTCAGTCCATGTGAGTCTGTATAGAGGTTGATTACTGTTGATTTGTCTTCCAACTTCCAAGTAACCTCTGTTGTTCACTATCTTGCCAGCGGTAGTGTGGTCTATTAGTGGTCACTCGTTATTCGTTCCTGGTCTCTCCATTGCAGTTCTGCAGTCATGTCCGATCAAGAAGGGACAGCGGTTTCAGACGCCCCTGTCCACACCCCACACCGGTACACTACACCTCTGAGAATGCCCTCTCCTCCCCTGATGAGAGGCCACCTTCCAGTGGAGTCTCCAACTCCCTTTCCACCTTTCTTCCCTCCTTACAGCTACTATCATCACTACCCACTCCCATACAACCCCTATCCGTACACCCCTCAGCCCCATTTTCAACAGACCCACCCCTCAGAAGAACAACTAGAGGCTGTGGTCCGCAGAGTGATCTCTGCGCAGAATGTGCCGTTGACAGTGACACCAACCCTGCCAACAACGACCTCTCCCGCAGCAACTACATCAGTTGCTCCTATTACTTCTCATCTCCCGAACCCAGGTAAGCATACACTCTATTAGTAGTAGTAGTTGCTCTCAGCCTACCCACGGCTACCAGTAGGTACGGGTTCCTCACTAGGTTTGAGATCATGGTGGTGTTAAAATGTAATACATAATTATAGAATTATAGTGCACTATACATAAAGTACATATTCTTATACATACTCTATATAATTTGAAGTAATCAGTATAGTAACTTAAATTGGTCGCACTAAGTCAATGCATACCCACCAATGTCCACCCAGCCACTGACAGGCAACCTTTGCAAATTTCTGCACCTAGTGAGGACCCCGTACAGCATTCATCACACCTTCAGTGTAGTTTATCACTGACTACCCTGTTGCCCCCCCTACCAGTGGCCTCCAATCAGTGACTGTCTTGTCTATCCCAGCCTATCAATGGCTATCTCAGCCTATCTGTGGCTGTCTCATCCATCTCAGCCTATCAGTGGCTAACTCAGCCTCTCAGTGGCTGTCTCATCTATCTCAGCCTATCAATGGCTGCCTGATCTATCTCAGCCTATCAGTGGCTATCTCATTTATCTCAGCCTATAAGTGGCTGTCTCATCACCTCAGCCCATTAGTGGCTGTCTCATTTATCTCAGCCTATCAGTGGCTGTCCCATCTATCTCAGCCTATATCAATGGCTGCCTCACCTATCTCAGCCTATCAGTGGCTGCCCTAGTATCTCAGTCCCAATATCAGTCTTATCAGTGGCGAGCTCATCTATCTCTCAGCCTATCAGTGGCTGCCACCCCTTTATTCTCGGGGGGTTCGGTAGGATGCTGTCTCATTAGGGGTAGAGGATTAGTCTACAGTTCTAAGACATTATGGGTCAAATGTTGTGGTTGTGGTGCGATGGTGGACCAACTGGTTGTATACTGCACCCCCCCCCCTTGTATTATTACTTTCTATCCACGGCTGTCCCCCTTTCCCCTCATCTATCTCGGGGGCTATCATAGTCTCCCAGCTCCTTGTTCGAGTGACTAAGAGTTCCTGAAGCTCTAATAAGGGTACTCACTCTTAAGCCTCAATGGCTGGTTCTCTCAGCCCTCTAGTGGCTGCTCCTCCCCCCCCCCCCCCCCTATTTCCTCTATCTTATATCTACAGTGCTCCACTGCTGTCATCTCTCCCCCCCGCAGGGCTCTCACTTGGTGCCATGCCACCATCTCAGGTGCTACATTCTCTGTCTCTGCCGACATTTTCGGCATCAACCATGCAGGCTCATAGCCTCCCTTTAACTACTCCTTCAGTCCTTCCTCCTCTCCCTCTCCCTCCTCCTCCTGTCAGTGGAGACTTCCTAATATCTGCCAACTTTCCACCTATCCCAGCTAAGCTGGTTCAGAAGATCAGAAGGTGGGAATTTGTGGAGCTTAACCAGCTCCTTCCAGATAATCTGGTGAGTTTCCCCAACCAAGACTTAGAATTGGGGGACCAGAAACTCCCCAGAGAGAGGAAGAAACTCCCTCCGATCGAGGACATTTCATCCTGGTGTTTGGCAATGTTGCTCTACACAGCAACCTGCCATGCCACATACCCCCACAAGACTGGAGACATGTTAGCTTACATGGCTAGTATTCTCCAAACCAGCTCCAACTATCCGGTGGAGGCCTGCCTGTCTTACGATAGAGTCTTTCGAGCCCAGGCCCATCTGAAGCCACAATTCAACTGGGCAGGAGACAATACCAGGCTGTGGAATGACAAATTCTCGGGCAGGGCAGCTCCTAAGTTGGGCAACTCCACAGCAACTGAGTTGTTAGATACTGTAAAATTCCAGTCATCTGTCAAACCTCCCCCAAAAGACGGGGAGCTCTGCATGGGGTTTAACCTGGGACGCTGTTCCATCTCGGCCTGTCCAAGACCTCACCTCTGCTACAGGTGCCATTACTCTCACCCGTTGCTGCAGTGCCCCAAGGCACGTTGTTTCCTGAAAGGGAAGTCATCAGGGGTATCAAACTCATCCCAGGCCACCAGAGGTCCAAGGGTGACCACCCACCAGTAAATGGATGCCACCCCAGTCACAAACAAGAATTCATCATGTTATTTTAATCATTTGTTGTATCAATATCCAACTCATTTATCATTTTATAATAATTATTGTAGATCACATGTCTACCGACTCCCTCTTGTCTCTAAAGGGGCGGATCAACCCGGGCCCTCACCCTCTCCCCCCGGGAGCAGACCTGATTACTTCACCTTTACAAGCGCAGGTGTGGCAGGTCTTATTACAGGACCACCCAGACCGCTCCCTTATAGACTTTGTCATATCAGGGATTCAGGAGGGGTTTCATATTGGTTTCAACTACCCCTCCAGTCTCTGTCATTCTGCTAAGCGCAATATGTTCTCATCAAGGGAACATCCTCCAGTAGTATCCCAATATATAGCCTCCGAGCGTCACATGAAACGGATGCACGGCCCCTTTTCATCATCATGTAATATTCACACAAGCCCCATTGGGGTCATCCCAAAGAAGCACAGAGAGGGAAAATGGCGCCTCATCGTTGATCTGTCTTCCCCAGAGGGTTCTAGTGTCAATGATGGCATAGACCCCTCCCTGTGCTCCATGTCCTACATCACTGTTCAGGACGCAATACATGAAATAACCAAGTTAGGAAAGGGAACCCTCTTAGCAAAACTTGACATAAAAGATGCCTATAGGATGGTTCCAGTCCACCTGGATGACTTTCTCCTAATTGGCCCCCCCAGGTCTAGCCATTGTATGAAGGCCCTAGATAAGACTCTGGCCACATGCAAGAGGCTTGGCATCCCAATAGCCTCGGAGAAGGTGGAGGGTCCCTCAACCCAACTCACCTTTCTGGGAGTGCAATTAGATACAATGTCCTGGGAAGTTCGGCTTCCTCACGACTTACTCGTAAGAATCTACTCCATGGTGAAACAATGGAAGGGACGCTCATCCTGCAAAGCGAAAGAACTGGAGTCCCTGCTTCGGTACCTTCAGGATGCAGCTAGAGTAGTTACCTCTGGTAAGACATTCACACGGAGAATTATTGACTTACTTCGACTTCCATCAGCCTCTGCCCCCTCCGGCCACATCCGTCTCAACCGTGGCTTTCGCTCAGACATTGAGTGGTGGTGTCAATTCCTTCCCTCATGGAATGGAGTGTCTCTGCTGCCTCCTACCCACTATGCCCCTCATGCCGTTGTTACATCTGGCAATCGGGGTTGTGGAGCATACTCATCCTGCGGTTGGTTCCAGTTCTGCTGGCCAGTTCACTGGTCAACAGTGGATATCGCAGCAAAAGAACTGTTACCTATTGTCATGGCACTAACAATCTGGGGAAAGCAATGGTCAGGGAGCTGCGTCCTCATCCGATGCGATAACCTAGCTGTGGTGCACATCCTCAGATCAGGTTATGCCAAACACGAGGATGCTATGCATCTTATGCGTTGTCTGTTCTTCATAACAGCATCCTTTTCACTCTCTATACTTTCTCAACACCTGCCCGGTTGCCATAACCAGGCAGCCGATGCTCTGTCTCGGGATCGTCTTCCACTCTTTCATTCCCTTGTTCCTCAGGCCCCCCTGTCCCGTCTCCAGTCCCCCTTACACTGGTGGAGCTACTGGTATCTCTGCGCCCAGATTGGACAGACAATTCATGAACAACTCGGTTTCTTTCTATTTTGCAAAGGGTTTAGCCCCTTCAACACATAAAGCATACACATCAGCTCAGAACCGTTACCTCCATTTTTGTTCTGCCAATAATCTTCAGCCGCTTCCCTTATCGGAAACATCTTTAAGTCAATTTGTCACAGGGCTGGCTAATAGTTCTCTAAAACACCAGACAATCAAATGCTACCTATCAGGCGTCAGGCACCTTCAGATCTCAGCAGGCCTTCCAGATTCCTTCACCCTGCCAATGCCCCATCTCAAGCTAGTGCTACGTGGTATTAAACGCCACCAATCTCAAATAGCCTCTACCACCAAGGCAAGACTCCCAATCACCCCTCATATTCTGCGATCTCTAAAGGAGTACTGGTCAGCAAATAATCAGGGTGATGATACGCTCATGATTTGGGCAGCATGCTGCCTCTGTTTCTTCGGCTTCCTTCGAGCAGGAGAGATCTGCACCCCATCAAATGCAAAATTCGACCCAGGTTGCCACCTTTCCCCAGCAGATATATCTATAGATGATCTGTCCCACCCAAGCATCCTGAGGATTTGCATTAAACAGTCAAAGACTGACCCATTCAGAAAAGGTGTTCATATTATTGTGGGTGCAACAGGTGACTGTTTATGCCCAGTTGCTGCAGTACTGCAATATCTTGCAATTAGAGGAAAGGAGCCAGGCCCCTTATTTCGGTTTTCCAATGGAAGTGCTCTCACCAGACAGAATTTTGTCTCTTCAGTTCGTAGAGCCTTATCAGGCATAGGTCTACAAACGTCTCTATACAGTGGTCATAGCTTCCGTATAGGAGCAGCACCACTGCAGCTGCTCAGGGTATCAGTGATGCCTTGATAAAGACAAAGGGCAGATGGGAGAGCATCGCTTATACCACCTATATTCAGACTCCCATTGATCAAATTGCAGCAGTCTCCAGACGTCTTCTATAATTAATTTAGTAATTGTTATATAATTAGTATTGCTCAGTATTGTTGTACTCCATATCCTGTGAGTGTGTTCTCACAAAAATGTCCTTATTGATTGTCATCAGCTATGGTTTTAAATTTCTCTACCTCTTCTTGGAGGATGGCCCCCTCAGGGGTCCAATCCATGGGCCTTTGTGGAGGTCACCCTAAACACTGACCTCCACACTTCCCTCCAAGCAGAGGTTGGGGCTCAGACTCAACCCTAGCTACGGGGAGGCTCACGTCTGGGCCAAATAAGTACAACTAAGTCTGCCCTCTTCACTTAGGGCATTAACAGAATATATAAGTCATTAACAGTTTAGTTATACCTGAGAAAATATCTAATAACAGTCACTTGATACACTCACTACCTTTGTGATGATGTATATACTGTTTTAAAAGTCAGATACATTCAAAAGTATGTTTATTCACCTCATCAAGATTATATAAACACATAATTTGGTACAACATTGAATATAGTTTAAAATGTAGACATATTCTGGCAATAATAATGTACAGAAAATGGTGTATGGAATGTACACATGATGTGACATAATGTTCATTACACAATATAATTATATAGTTATAATCTTAATAATACACTCATTAATTTATTCAAATATCTCTCCATTATAGATATTGTATAGTGTAAGGAATAATAACATATATATATATATATTATATTGAGAAAAACGTATCCATATAATTGCTTTGTGATTACTATGTATGAATCATTGCTGATGGCACTAGTGTCTCTACCTTTCTGTGTACTCAAAAACTGGGACCCAAGGAGGTAATGTAATTGCAGTCTAAGTACACAGATCTCTGATGAACTGACTTAAGTAGTCGCTCAAGGTTCTAAATGATGACTTCCTCATATCTAAAACTTCACAATTTATTGTTATATACTTGTTAAAAATTCTTGCAATATCTTTATAGTGTTTCTCTGCTATATACAAAAGTTATTAGCTGTTTTACATTCTTCTTGAATCTTCCTGCTGGTCTGCAGCTCAAGCGCGTACTCTTTCACGTACAAATTCAACGAAGCCCCAGGAATGATGCAACTTCCTTAACTACTTATACAATGAATACTCACGTAAATGATACAAACATAATTATAAATTAACTATACCACACAGAAAGCCATTACAGGGATAGCCCCTAAGACCCATAATAATTAATATCATAATGCCACTATAAATTATATATAATATAATTATTATAATGTAGAGTTTAATGTTGTAGTAGTTCAGTTATTATAATCATTATAATTATTATTATAGTAACTCGAGATTATATCATGTATTACTGAACAGAATAAAGCATTATGTAATCATCACTTACATCTTCCGACAATCTTCTTCATGAGTTGAAGTGCCCCTCTGCCACCAAATATGATATTCTACTCAAAAAAGTTCACGTTACTATGGATGACAGTCACAGCTCTCTTATCAATATTCCTTGTTCTGCTCCTTCTGGAAGGGTGAATCGAGCTTCATAAGATGGCACCTTCCCTTGGCAGAGAGGAGAAGATAAATACCAAAATAACAAGAACAGCAGGAGCATCCTTACGCCAAACGGTTACTGACGTCACAACTGCGAATTCTTATCTGCAGTATTAATAGGGTGGGGCTGGATAATTGCCACCCTACAATACAGTGTTTTAATTTTATGTTGCCATTGGCGTGCATTTATAAACAAGAAGTTTACCCTCTGATAATGCTCAATGATTTATTGAAGGCTTGCAACATCAAATCAACCTCAAAACTCAGTAGTGAGCTTTGGCTTATGGGAACATCAGCAGTGCAAGTTGAGGGAAAGGAATATACTGAACAAGTTCAGATGTTTACAATAGATTTGAGAGCGGTGAAATCGTGAATCTGATGAAATCAAAAGGCAGGCACGAGATGTAACAGAAAGATTGTTATAAATACTGCTCGGAAAGGGCAGACTGATCTCTGCATGTAGGAGCAGACCTCCTATCTGCAGAGATCAGTCTACCCTTCCCGATCATATCAGCATTGAAGAAACAGCTTAGGATATTCAAGAGAAGAATGTGGAGTTATATAAAGCATTGCCTTTTTGTTCAAAACGAATTATATATCTACCATTACTGATGCATCGTCCATCGTTTTTTATGAATGATAAAACAAAAGGTGATGGCAAGCAATACTCAACAATGATTCAAAAGTTGCCTTATATTATATTAGCAGAACAGATTCCACCTGCTAATATGTGTACTACTATCAAGGCAGTTCTCACTTTCTAACTTGGATATTAAATAATTGAAATTACCTGTTAATTTAAAAGTGCACTGTGCTATATGGGAATGGAAGATCTGAAAACAGTCACAATGGCACACAAATTAAAGCTAAAGAAGCTGGGAAGTATTGTTATTAAAACACTGCTGAAGCACGTCTTCTTTTGAAGAATTTGAAAATTTTATTAAAATAGAGAGGTAAGCAAATAGATTAGTTTTTATGATTTAGGAACTGACTGCAGTGTTTCCTTCAGATGATGTATTGTCATCTAAACTAAATCTTCTGTGTCTATAATGGATGAAACTCACAAATCTTATTTTTAGTTACTACGGTGTACTATATCATGGGAGGTCGTATTCCTTTAAAAACAATACACAATGATGATCTGCAATATCTTGAATCTAATTTGCTACTAACAGATTGGAAAAATATCTTATTTGGTTTATTTTCTGTCTTCATTGAATTATCTTCATGATAATACAATTCTCGACCATGACATAAAATCAGAATGTCAGTTTGGTGATGTATATATATAAATAATGATAGCAAATGATAAATTTTTTTCCAAATTTCAGGTGTTGCAGATCACTGTGTTACCAGTTATTATACACTAAATACTAAGAGGCTTCTTCAGCTGAATTATATTTCTTACTTCATTTTTGAATGATTTAATTATTATCAAGTTATTGTCTCTATAAACCACACTTGTTTAAATCTTGTAACATGTTACAAGTATTCATAGTTCTTTAATTTCAGTGTACCACATTGCTTGTAAAAGAGTGTTTGCAACTGCAATTGACAAATGAATGTGTTTTAAATTTAATTTACACACACTCATTTCGAGCACATTTGGGATTGCAGGCAGGGTTTGATTGCATGTACCATAACTTGGATAAACTAATATGGTATGATCAAAACCCGCTGGGATTGATTTTTGTGTGTGTGTGTGTGAGAACAAAATTTGCGGACTGAACAATATAAACTTTGATCCACAGAGCAGGACCATGCATAACTTTGACTTTTCCATGTGCATTGGATTTCTATTGCCCAGTATAGCCACATCATATATAGTGTATATAATTTATATAATATAATTATGCGTACAAAAAGCACTGAAATGGATCAATATGCACTTGGAGTCATGTATTAGTATAAAAACACAGTTGTTACATTGGAGTAATTATAATTACAATATTTTTTTCAAAATACCACACACATTATTTTTTCCTAGATTTCTTATACTAAATTAATAATTAAGAAAATTTAGGTTTGCATGATCAAAGTGCTTCTCAGATTACATTTCTGCTTATTGAATTATCTTTCAAATGCACTTGCATGTTAATTAAATATGTGCTACACATACATACGAAAGTTATTTAAATACATTATGAGGTAAAACATACAATACCATGGCCAAACACAATAAAAGCACAGCTTCCTTTTGCCTTGTTATAAGTATTTTGTAAAAGGATAGAATGCAATGATCCATTATTGTTTGATTGAATGCATGCACTCACCATGAAAGTTGAAATCAGCTTTATAATTTTAATACTCTTGATTACTGTTTGGGCATCTGGCATACTCTTAAAAACTTGAGCTTACTATTTATCATATGACTGGCATGGATTAAAGATGTAATATTCATCACTAACATATACTAGCTTTACTCTTGGTCACAATGGCAACTAGCTCCTTGTCCAGAGTAGTTCCATCGCCTTTGTTATAGTAGGTGGGGGGCTGGAAACTGGTCTTGGTTGAATGTCATTCTCACTCCATGTATTCAGTATATTATCAACACCAGAATTAATAATAAAATGAAAAAAAAGGACATCAACATTAAATTTTACTACTGGTGTTAAAGTTGTCAGTTCTTTATTGCAACTCTTAAACCATAGCTTGAAATAAGTGGGAGAGTATGATAATCTGAAATAGAGAGAGAGAGAGGGAGAATATGATAATTATTGTTGTTGGTATATATATACGAATGCGTAATGTGTAGTGTTTCATATCACATACAGAGGAGAGAAGATGTTTTCCACATTCATCATACTTAAAAGATGACACATTGTATGTACAATGTAATCTGAAATCTTAACATAACAGGGTGACTATTGTGTAGTAATTAATAATTAGTCTAAGACACAGGTAAATAGTAACAGGAAGTGAGTTAAATGTTTAAATTTTGAAAATTATATATACAAGTGGGTAAAAATGTGGGTGTTGCCCTTCAAACGTTTGCTTTGCTGTCTTCCTGCTGATAGGAAAGCATAAAGTTTACATAAACGGCTTTCTTAAGAATTCTTCTTTCCACTAAACTAATTTAAAATGTTGAGTCTTATAAAAGGCGAGTTATAGAGCAGAAAGGAGTTAGTTATTAAACTGACATTTAGCACACAGATTAGATTGCAAAAAAGCTAAGTTTAATTAGCATGTTAATACATTACATTTAGTGGGCTGTTAGATAAGGAGGTAATGCAATGTACTGAAGTTAGCAAAGTAAGGTGTGGTAAACAGTGTGGTTATGTAATTAATTAGGGGAGTGGTTTTTCTGTGCGCTTGGACTATTCTTCAAGGGAAAACACTGGTAATTACTCACAGTGATACATGCACGCACAGTTAGTAATGGACATTATATACAAGTACACATACATACACATACATGTAAGTACATCTGTATGTTGAAACATACATGTACAAACATGTAAATTTATGTATAAGTAAACCAGATATATTGAGTAAAAAAGTATCCCTATGATTGCTCCAACATTCATAAATAATGGCTGACTTTCCTACGCCTAAAACAGAACAGCCTATTATCCCAGATTATTTATTTCCTTCCATTTTAAAGAATCAAGTACAACTTTATGAATATACATTTGTATTTCAAACAGAACAGCTAGTTCTCGGGAATGACGTAACTTCCTTAACTACATATATTACAAGTCGTGTATGTGACAAGCATAAACATACATGTATATATAAAATAATTAAACCACATGGAAAGCAGTCATAGGGATGGCTCTGTTGGCCATACAAATACATATAAACACACATGTACTGCCACACACACACACACACACACACATGTACTACTGTATTTGCACACACATATGTATATATATATATATACAAAGTATAGTCACATACAGTATATATTTGTAATTAATCCTCGCCCATGTACATGTAGGTTGGAGTGGAGGGTTACTGTATTCATTTTGTGTGTTTGTCTGTTGGAAAAATTCCAGCGAACCTAGGAACATTGGCACTTTGAAAACACCACAGTAACAACAGGCTCTTGCTAAAACCTTTCTGTTTTAATGTTATGACAATTTTTGTAACTCATGGTCGCCACATAACAACTTTCAGATCGTAACAAAAGGGTTAACTGAAACACAGCTCATCTGGTTTGAAGCCTATCGCTGTCGAATCACAGCTTGAAATGAAGTACAATTGAAGTAGTGGCTGCTACAACTTTGAGCTGGCTCTAAGATTTCAGTGACTGTCGATTTCTAGCTCCACCCATTTATTTCATCTACGTGATTAAAGCTATTTCAAGTCTGGATTGTAACACTGCACTTGTAATCTATATAGTAGGACTTGTAGTGTAAATTGTAATGCACTGTGCATACACACACATGTACTACTGCATATGTATAGTGACATACACACACATGTACTACTGTATATGTATAGTCACACACACACACACACACACACACACACACACACATGGTTTGAGAGTGCTCCCCCAAGAATTTTTGCTCTGTGAAATTGCCTTTCGAGGGTCCAAAAGGCTTGTAGCAGAGATTTTATTGTGTTTTGAAATACATTTGGTCTTAAATCTAACAGGGGGTAACTCTAGTTAGGGAAGATCTCCACCCTTCACCCCCCCCCCCCCTGTATGAAACCCTACATGTACTACAGGAAAAGTTTACAAACATAGATACACAAGTATAAATTTATAAATAATGGATAGTGTAGATTTTGATAAATATACAAGGTTACAAACCTTTATTTGTGCTGTACATATTGGAATATGAGGGCATTTCTTCTATATTTTAATTTTGCTTTTCTAATAATGTTAATTAAGCTATAAGAAATAAAATAATATTGTTAAAAAATAAGTAATTAATAATTATAACTACAACAATGCTAGATGAAGAATCATACCATTGTTAGGAACATTAATAATAATGGAAGTTTGTTAAAATATTGGGTGGTCATTGTTTTGCTTTAATTAAACAGAGTCTCAATTTATAATACATGTATATAATGTAGACAATGTATATGGAGCAGTGTTTGAGCTACAATACAATCTGGGCATTTTAAGACGCCCTTAAACTCGCAAAAGACGCATTTTTTCAAGTGAAAGGCGTCCAATCAATAAAGGGTGTGGTCAGTTATGCATTAATAATGCAACAAAATTTAAGGGCGTTGCCACCACGTGTTTGTTATTGTGCTGCAACGTGGAAGTGTTCTGGTTTTTGAGCCTCTTGGCACTAGTGGAGGATCTTCAAATTCAGAAGACAGTGTAAGTTATACAATGGTAAAAAAAATGTGTTCCCAGAATTGTCTTGGTTAGATTGAAGACCAAGTGAACTTCAGAAGAAAGACTGTAGAAAATCATGTACATGTATGTAGGCTTGATCATGTTTGTGCTGTAAATTTGTAATTAAAAATGGTTAATAATTGACCACACCCACAATGAATATTTAATTAGGACACCCTTCAAAATATTTCTAGCTCAAACCCTGATATGGAGATACATATGGAGATCTACATATTGTGCCACAAGTATGAATGCATGTACATGTATATATAGTCTAGTATACATATTTAGTGTACATGTATACATTATATACTGAAGATGTACATGACATATGAACATGTACATGACATATGAACATGTACACGACATATGAACATGTACATGACACATGAAATACAGGATTAAATATTAATATATTACAGTACATATCAGATGCAACTTAAGAGGCACATTCGTGTCAAACACATGCGCATTACTGGCAAACGCTTTTGATAGGGGATACAAACACGTGCATTATATAAGTAGGTAGGCAGGCGAATACAAAATGCAATTTATTTAATTAACTCTTACATTTCACTAATAAAGACTAACTATTGAAAGGGTATGAGCTAAATTTGACATACTAGGAATAATTAGCTCAATTACTAATAGTGTACATTGTATGTTAATAGAAAGACATAATATCTCACAAGGAATTGAGGGTTGATAAAGCTATGATGAAATTTAACCAATTGCGTACATCGTTAAAATTTGTGGGAGAGACAATTAATGAGTCGTTTTGGGAGGCTCTATAACCATTGCATTTTATATAATTCTAGATTCTAGCTTAATTTGCTAAAAAGAATTTTTTTAGGAAGTCACATATGTTATCATTCAAAAAATACAGGAAGAAGAAGCCAACCAAAAGAGGAATAAAAGTCTGTGTTTGAGTTGATGCTATAAATGGTAGTCTTTAATGTTTATATTGTAAAAGAAGAGCCTATTGCAACACAATTAGGTACCTTAGTGGTATTGAAGTTACATGTATGTAACTACTACAGTCCAAGAGTTCATCATATATATTATTTATCTTCTCCTGATTTCATGAAGCTACAGGAGATGTTATATACCTGTAGGAATACCAGATGATATCACTAAAGCCCACGTTTGTAATAATATATTTGTACAAGTAATGTAGAATACTATTTAGATTTCCATTACTTACCTCAACAGGTGATCTAGAAAGATAGATTATCCAATAATGTAATAACCTCATCAAAATATCTGGGTACACAGGAGATTAATGTACGCTATGTTAACAAATGCACCATCTACAAAATCATGAATATACATATATCATGAAAAGAACCAGATGGAAATATAATAATGATTCACAACTGCTAAATATATTTGTATACAATCAATTTATTAGATGAGTGCATAAAGCAGACCAACTATATATGAGAGTATTACCTAAGGATCAGTGATATATCAGTATTTAGATATCAATACAGTAAAATGATACGATAAATCATTTCTGTTTGCATACTGAAATATTGAGTTAATTATATAATATTCATGCCAATACATGGCTAGATGAAATATTATTTAGTAGTGTTTGGTAGGCTTTTGTAGGTAGCAACTGAGTTAGTAAAGAGAGGTAAATGTCGTGCTACATTTATGTGCTGATGACTGATAAGTATTACTGTTGTTGTACAGTATGCTATAAAAAGCAGGTTTTTAGATAGATCTAGTATTGTAGTAGTCTGAATGAATTGTTTTAGGTACTGCTTGATACCTCCTAGAAGATGTTTTTTGGTGTGGAAGGCATGATTGGATAATATCTAGTTATTATGGTGACCGTTTTTAAAAAAAATATCATAACAATATCAAATTGTCAATCTCACATACCTCTACATGTACACATACATGTATTTAGCTAATACAAATAACTGTACATGTATATACATGTATTATTAACACAGAGTCTTATAGTATACAACTATTTTGAAGTAAGCTACATGTACAAGTTCCTTATTAGCTTCATCTTCTTTTAAGTTAATGGTGTCACAAAGCAAAAAGTCATGTCAGTTATACTGAAATGTAATGTGTATAGAAATGCATTATATAAATAATACAAATATATACCTGTACATGTACATGTAACACATCATTGACTCAAATTGTAACTGCACGTTTACTTGTATTGTGAGCTTTAGGGTCAATATATCCTTAAAGGACTGAGCTTGTTTCTCAAAATGTTTCCCATTTCCAACACTGGCGTCTTTGCTGCATATATTTTGGCCACCGTTCACTTACTGTATCTCAAACTGGGCTCCTTTTCTGACATGGAGTACTACTTCTACTACCTACTTACTGGGACTCAAAAATCCCAAACTGCTTGGCTAGTATTAATTCAAATGCAGTGCTCTCAATCTTTTGACTGCAACTGGGGCAAACAAAACAACCTCATTGTATGTTGGCACCAGCTACACCCACAATTTTGGGTTTTACAGCAAGAAAAATGTCTCCCGACCCACCAGATTGTGTGGGTGGGGTCAGTAAAACTCCAAATCGCGTGGGCGGCGAGGTGCTGCCTCTCTTTAAAATTCTCCCTGTACTCTCATTTTGATTAGAGTAGGTGATGCACTGCATGAATTCACAAGGGGAAGAATATCGTCAGAGAGTCCCCATTGGGTGCATGGTCCCCTAGAGAGACCATCAGCATTGTGATGCTTCAGACCTGGTCGGTATTCTATTTCAATATTATATATATTCAACAAGTTTTTCCAGCCATCTTGAACTTGCCCCTCTGGATTCTTAAAACTACGTAACCATTTCAAGGAGTGGTGATCAGTATGGGCAGTGAATGCTCGGAAATATTGTACAGCCCAAACAAGAGCAAGCATCTCTTTCCTTGTAGCATAGTAATGTCTCTCTTACTTTGTAAGAACTCGACTGGCAAATGCAATGACTCTTTCATTACCTTTTATCACTTGTGAGAGGACTGCGCCTAGGCCATTATCGCTGGCATTGGTGTCTAATATAAATCTAGTATTTATTTGATGTCGCACTAGTTGTGTTCTCCCTACGTCTGTGGTATCTGAAGAAATGACATCAGAAAATTTAAAAAGTAAATCTTGCATTTGAGATTTCTCTAACTTCAATTTTAGATTCTAGCTCTTTGATAATCAGTGACTTCTGAGCCTTTGCTTTCTCAGATCTAGATATTGGGCGGGTTTCTTGGATTCAAGATACAGACCGTGGTGATTCTATTTTTGGGAGAAGATATTGAGTGGGCCACGAATAGGCCATGTTGTTCCACAAACCGAGACTTGAACCTCTGAATCCCCATTGTGAAATCAGTTCGAGGGGTGAACTTGGCTGGTGGCCTTGCACTGACCCTGGTAGCCACTTTAAGATTCTCCAAACTTATTAACGCCATCCCACTTCTGACACTAGTATAACGTTCTCTGAGAAGTATTTATTATTACCGCCAAAAAATCAAAAGGTTGCAATTACTTATATACAAAACAGAACCATGACACGGCTCCATAAGAACAATAAATACAAGACATACACAGACAATAAATGTTTTTCAGGGCTGTTACACAAATAAAGTTTACATCTATGGCTTTCTGAAAAACTCTTCTTTCTAGCATTGTAAGCTAAAATGAGAGCTATAGAGCTGAAAGGAGTTAGTTATTAAAGACTCGACCCAAACATATATATTTTAAGAAGCCCAGTTTCATTATAGAGCTAAACAGGTTAAAATGTGTTAGACTAGATAAAGAAATATTATTACACTTATAAAAAAGGCAATGTAATGTAAGGGATCAGTAGGGTGTGATGAAGAGTGTGGTTATGTAATCAATTAGGGGTGTGGTTTTATGCACACTTAGAATTTTTATAGGGAAAACACTGATGTACATTGGATGAGTGGGGAGAGTTGGCTAGCCATCAAAGATTGTTAACTCACCATTCCCAGTTCTCAAGACTTAGCAATTCTGGCTGCTTATTTTCCAAGCCATTGTGGCTGCTTATTTTCTAAGCCGTTATGGGTGCTCATTTTTTACATTATGGTGGCTGATTGTTATTTTTCTAAGCCATTGTGGCTGATTGTTATTAAGTGGCTGCTCTATATAATATTTTCTAAGCCTTTGTGGCTGTATTTAATGAAGCCATTGTGGCTGCTTGTTTGTTTGTAGTGTGTGTTTGTCTATGCGTATTGCTAGCATGCTAGGAACACAAATTTTCCTGTATATTTTGTAGGGAAAACAGTGATGTACATGTACATGTAATTTAATCTTAATTGCCACATCTACTAAATTGAGAATAAATATATTTTGTATATGTACTAAATGTGTAGTTAATATTGTCATCACGTTACTAAATAATGAGGTTATAGTTGTTTCAGTTCCTTTACTTATTATAATATGTACTACCACAAGTTTACATTTTATTACTAACTATACGTAATAACCGTCGATTAAATTTTAAGAGAAGCTTAAATTATGTATAAAATTAATAGTCTATCACATATGTGTGTGGTCATTTAATAAAAAATATTTGACTATCATACACACATACATGTACATGTACAACATACCTCCTTCCTTTCTAATGCATCACGTTTGCTCTCTCCTGTCTCAATACACCCTACACAGAGGTCAACTATCGCTAACATCTAGAAGATGTAAATACACATGCACATGTACATGTATATTTTGTACAGAAATCAGTGCTAAAAATTGTTTTTGAAAATGTCAAGCTGAAACATGTACACAAAACAATATTTAACCAGCAAGTTGTGACTTTTGTTGGTAAAAATAAAGGAAATCAGGGAATTCAAAGATGTCGTCTACGTGCCAACACATCAGTGTAGTGGCCTGGACTTCTCAATGAAATCAACCACATTGTTAAGCAGTATTCTACCTGTGCCATAGACTACAAACCACGTAAGGAGTCAATGATTCCATCTCCATTACCTGTCTACCCATGGCAAAGAGTAGGATCAGATTTATTCAACTTCAAAAGGAGCCAACTACATATTAGCAGTTGATTATTTCTCTTTTGAATCTTGCTCGTTCAAAAATAATGTTCCTCCGAACTTTGAAGAAGGCATCAAGTTTCGCAATGATTGCATCATAGACCTTTCTCTCAACTTCAGTAATATTTGCTGATATTCAGATTGCTTCAGCTTCTTCTCCTAAACAGTAGAGTAGTTGTGCTGATCTGTTCAGATGCGTCATCGTTAACTAGTTCAGATGCTACACGAAACTGTTCGAAGTGTCTTTACAATCTCGTCCAATCATCTGGATTTCGGAAATTAAATAATTCTGGAGGTTGTAATTGTAACTGGGCCATAGCACACCTCTGCCACCATGTGGTATTATTGACTTAACACTGAAAAGATTCTCTTCTAAACAAAATCATTTATACTTACTGGTAGCTAAATATAGAATGTACTAAATATAGAATAGCCATCTATCTTAAATACAGTATAAGGGCTACAATAATTGTACAGACATGTACAATATACTACAACAATATGTCAAATACAACAACAATACTATACGCAATCATTACTGATAATTGAGTCATATTCCACAGATAAAAGCTGAGGATGATACAGCACAGGTAATATGCTATTTACATTGTATTACTATTAGTATGCTGTATAAATGATATATTATATGTATTACTATATGTACTGATAGTATAGTAATATAATATACTAACACTTGAATTATATTATAAATGATATATTAGGTGTATTACTGTATGTACTGATAGTATAGTAATATAATATACTAACACTTGAATTATAATTATAAATGATATATTATGTGTATTACTATATGTATTGATAGTATAGTAATATAATATACTAACACTTATAAATGAGATACTATAAATTGTAACTGAGATAACAAACTCACTGACCAAACTGTTTTGTGTGTAATATCATACAGTCTATAGTGTGATAAGCTAGGTATTCAAAAGATATTGAGTATTGATAACCTGATACTCCTGATATTCAGGTTTATCCTGACATATTAATAAGTATGATATCATAATTATTATACAGATAATACTACCACTCATTTCAAATAAGGAATATATTAATTGGAGGATCGATAACATGAAAAGTTCCGTTAGGTAACATGTGATTATATTCAAGGTATAAGAATATCGCAAATATGATGTATACCAAAGCAGTCTTCAATCTATCTTAAATTTTAGGGTTACATGGTAGGGGTTAAAATAGAACAGCAATCCATCCCTTATTTCCATATTTCTATTATGGATTATTTGACATAATTTTCAAATGAATTTATATTATTTTTGGTAATACTCATTATACTTATGCAATTAGTCATGCCATAAAATATTCTCAATTTTATTAATTAAGCTATTGTACAAATAATAATCAAGTGAGAGGTAGATTACAGACTTATACCATCTGTGGGAAATGAGGTTGAGGGCTGATGCCCAAGACATCATAGGCTGTAAAACTATGGAGATATCTCCATGGTGATTATCAAATTTCTCAATGGAATGCAATTAATTAATTAATGTTCACAAAAGGAAGTCTTTACAAGTGATGTAGGAAGAAGACAAACTGAAAACAAACACTTAGTATACTTGAATTATGTACTGTAACACTTGAAACTGGAGACAAGTATTCCCTTTATGTAAACTGTAAAGTAATTACCTCTTCTTATGAGCCACATAGTATTGCCCATGTACAATGGTATTATAATGATTATAATTATAATATACTATAATAAATTCTCATTATACGTTATAGTAATAATTTTCAGATATACAAGATATTTTTCTCAAGATATTCATCATCAACAATACACATTTGAAAGTAAGAAAAATGATTTTCATAATAAATATAATTATTATAACCCTATCATAATTATATATACAGCATCTGATATTGACCTAGAGACGGACTACAATCAACTTCAAGATAATATAATATTATAATGAATACTAAATGCTCACTGTACTGGCTTTAATCTTGTTATAATGTGTATAATGTATTATTCAATAATACTAAATCAATGATAGGAAATTTATCTATTGCAGTTTGTGTTATACTAATTTCAATATTACATTTCATATTTCTAATGATGATATAATTATAGTAAAAATGATGTTTATCTTTTCATGATGTTGAGTGTACACTTATGATTAGATAATAGTAGAGTGTGAAATACATAACTAGATTAGGTACGTAGTTTGGGTGTGTCATAGTATACTACACTTCCTATGATGGCTATTTCTAATATCACTGTTCATGAATCACTACCTACTGGTGGATATGAAGATCATCTCTTTCTTGATCTTCCTCCAGAATCACCTCATTGTCCAGTGTGTCTGTTAGTAGTTAGAGAACCACATGTATTATTGTGTTGTGGAACTAGTATTTGTCAGGTAAGTATTTTCAAGTACTCTCAATTATAGCAATCTGACCAATTCCTATATCACACCACTAATTTGGCATGCCACATGACAAAATATTATATACACAAAATGTAAAGTTTTTGTACAGTATATAATTATTATTTACATGAAACACATTTTTAGAGTATCTTCATATTATGTTATATTGTGGGTTAATATTTGATATTTGCAGGTGTGTATAGAACATACAAGAGCCAACAAACAGTCCTGTCCTTCTTGTAATATAAAGGAGTATACTAATATCTTCGATAGAAAACAACATTGTCTACTTTCCAAGTTGCAGATTCGTTGTAAAAATGTTGAGAAAGGGTGTGAATGGGTGGGAGAGCTGGATGATCAAGAGAAACACCTTACTAATGAGTGTCTATATGTACCAGAAATGGATAACTCCAAAGTAAAACATGGAGACGAGACAGGAATGGAAGAACAGGATACGATGACAGCAAAAGAAATCATTGTACTAAAGAAGGAAATTGAATTAATACAAGAGCAGCTTGAAGCACAAAAGAAGGAAATAGTCCTGACAGTCCCAAATGAACTGGTGATGTTACTAGAAGATGCTACAGAGGTAGAATGTGAAGAAGTATTACAATATCTGGAAACATTTGAGCAGACATACGAAGCTAAACAAAAAGAAATGCTAAATGAGTTCAAGGAAGGCAGTGAAGAAATGATGAAGGAGCTTAAAATGCTACGAGAAAGTGCAGAGAGGCTACAACAGCAGACGGAAGAAGAGAGCACAGAAATGAGGAAGTTAGATGAGAAAATAACCAGAGATCATGAGAAATTTCAACTACAACTACAAACCACCAGCTTACAAAATACTCACATGATCTTACAGTTGAAACAACAGTTATCACAAATGAAAGGTATTGTATATATGTATTTACTGATTTTTAAGTACACTCCTAGTTTTAATCACATAATTCAAACTAAGCTCAGATTATTTATAATTATTTATAACTAATATTTGAGTAGCTACATGACTTGATCAATAAAATCATGAGAGTTGTTAACCTCACTGATTATCAAAAAGTTGCCTTCATATTTTCATAAAAACAATGAAGATTGTTTTTGGTACATAACTTTCTTGGAAGGTATTAAATTATACATGTAATGTATACAAATATACATTCATTACATTGTAATTACCAATTTCTCATGACCTTTACCAGGATATAATTATATGTAAGTAAATTTTCTTAGCCATGCCCACTTTTACAAGATCACACTTAAGGCTTGTTCACAATATGCTTTGTGTCCATTGTGTTGTGCTAAAATTCTGAAAACTGATTGGTCAAACGCAATGCAGCTGACGCAAAATAGAATCAGATCCTATCTTGTGTTAGTTAGGTTGTGTCTGACGGTTTTAAAAGAAACGTGTCATCTTCAAAATATAAAGCACTGACACAACGCAAAGAAACACAAGGCCTTGAATCATATTGTGAACCAGGCTTTACTATACAGTAGTGTATGTACATAATTGTCTAACCCCTAGGTATGAGGATAGTGGTTTTACTAATAATTACAATTAATTAACTAGGAATACGTATGCACAGGACTGCCTCGCTCGCACTAAACTGTAGTCAATTAATATCCAGAAAGGTGTGGTTTTAGTCACACAATGGTATAATTATTTGTCTTTGACACTTATAATGGGAGGAAAGAAGAGAGAATTTAGTGATTTGTCATCTTGTGATCCTTGCGATAATGCTAACATACATGGGATGCTCTTGCTTCTTGTTCACTCTCATCTAGATCTCGCTGTTTCTGTTCTCTACCTCTTAATTTCTCCTCTGTCTTGGCCTCTTCTGTAGCTCCCCGTCTTTGCATCCTTTTTCTCAGTGTATCTAGGTGTCGAAGGCGTGCTGTAGGTTCCTCAATGGTAGGTTCCTCACTCGTCTCTACTTTAGAGCAGTACACCATCAACAGTATGCGCGCTCTATGTATTAACGTACCTGTGGTCGTATGTTTAATTATTGCATTCCTAAGCGTGACAGAACCACACATACAGTAGAAAACAAAAAAAAGTTCACGTTCTGTCTTCGTTCTACGACCGTAGTACGAAACGCTCCGTTCTGTAGTTAACTCGTACTGTTTTAGCTACGTAGCGTGTAAACGACGTTTCTACGATGGTAATTTTAGCTTATAAACTACGTTTCGACGGTACACTCTACGTCGGTTACTTTGACGTAATTGCGCATGCGTAGTTGTAAGAGTCTTAACTCTCACATTTTATAAGACTCAACATTCTAACTTACTTTGCTGGAAAGAAGAGTTGTTAAGTAAGCCATTGATGTTAAATTTATGCTTCGTTATCATCATGAAGAGAGTAAGACGACGCTTGAAAATTTAGTACTTGCACGGGCAACGCCCACCTCTATGCCCGCCTGCATAACTTCTGCATTTTAAATAGCAGTGACTTTTAACTGACTTAGTTAGACAGAAGACTATCTAAGAAAGCTGTAGATACCAAAAACATGCTTCGTTAGCTACAGGAAAGCAGCAAGGCGAGTGGATACGGTAAATAGGGTGTTGACCGTTCCGTATAAACGGATTTTCATCGTTGCGTTTTCTAACACTTACAGTTTCGTAACCCGGGGGCTTTTGAAAAAAGAATGAATTAATTTTAATAATAATTCCAACCACACCTACCATGGATGTAATATACTGATTGCGAGGTGTGGCTCAGCATCTCATTAAAATCAAAACCTTCGTTGCAAATGAATACAGGCAATTTGCAACTTTCTCCAACTTCTGGAGCAATCTAACACTCACCTCAACCTTGCTTACCAATTACTGCAAGCACAGCATCTACTCAAGTCTGCACACGAACGCTATTTGTCACTTATTCTCCCAACATCCCTTTCTCTCTCGCTAGAACCAGCTAGAAACCCAAGTCTATACATCACACAAACATCAACATAACGTTCTACTCTCCTTTCACTTTTTTTTTTTTTTTTTTTTTTTTTTTAAAGTATTCTAAGCTAACTTCAAAGTAACATCAAAGGGCGGACACTTGAATCAAAGCACCGCTAGACCACATCCAATGAAGCGTGGGTGTTTTGAACAATAGAATGCCGACATGCCGCCACCACATTGGTATACTCTTGTAATCTACAGTAATTTGGGGTGTGGTACATCCAAGACCCAGCCATTGCAGTGAAATTTAGCAATGTAATAAGTAGGTGTGGTACTTCCTATCTGACAGGATGTTGTAAAATTACAACACTAAAAAACTGAAAGTGCTAAAACGTGAACGCAATCTCAATGTAGCGTTTAGACGGCGTTTGTACAGCGTTAATCATTCCGTACAACGGTCGTAGTACGAAGACAGAACGTGAACTTTTTTTTGTTTTCTACTGTATATATATATATATATATATATATACAAACTAAGGTTGAGATTTCACTACACTACCGTATTAGTTGCCTCGCACTAAGGTGCTCGGCAATAAGGCTTCATATAATAAGTCATGAAATAATACAGTAGTGTATGTACATAATTGTATCTTATCCTTATATGAAGTAATGACTGTATTAGTATAATTATATTATCTTACATGTGATGAGATTACAATACATTCAGTTTGTCTCTTAATTACATGTAAATATCAATCATCTTATATATAGTATATATAATGAGGAGTATACTGTTACTAATCAATTCATAATTATATTATTATAACACATAATTATATTATGATGACTACATGTATGTGGATGAGAAAATCAGTCACTTTGGAAATAATAATTTGTCAAACACTTAATATATTTAAATGTTCATTATTCAGTTATTTTATACATGAAGATAATTAATTTATAATCATAAAGTGAATATCAAATATCATTTGATATTCCTGACTGAATAGTGAACATTTAACCCTTAGAGGACTGAGATTGTTTTTCAAAATTCTTCCCATTTCCAAACACTGGCGTCTCTGCTGCATATATTTTGGCGAACAAAATTACCCCAATGCATGTTGGCACCAGCTACACTCACACGATTTCAGATTTTACAGCAAGGGAAATGTAGCTACCCACCCAATTGCATAGGTGTGGTCTCTGTACTTTCAAATTGTGTGGGTGGTGAGAGGCTGAATCCCCTTCCAGCCTCCATTAACGGGGGGACACCCACCTTTAAAATTCCTCCTGTACTTGGTATTTAGGGCAAAGGTTGGCCAAACATCCCTCAACCTTTTAAGCTATTTACATGGGCTTATCCCTGACACACATTACAAACTTTTAGAGTGCTTTGTAATGCTAGGAATGCGAGTGATGTCCAGTATTGCCATCACCAATCCTATGACTACTCAGGACTGTCCTGTTCTATATCCAATGCACTAGAGGTAACCATGTGTCCGGTGGATCCTTTAAAGGAAGTACTGGGACAGTACAAGGGATATCCTTTGAACAATGTATTAGGATAACCATGTGTCTGGAGGATCCTTTAAAGGAAGTACTAGGACAGTACAAGGGATATCTTTTGAACAATGTATTAGGATAACCATGTGTCTGGAGGATCCTTTAAAGGAAAGTACTAGGACAGTACAAGGACATCCCTTCAACTTAGTATTATGATAACCATGTGTCCGGAGGATCCTTTAAAGGAAAGTACAAGGACAGTACAAGGACATCCCTTCAACTTAGTATTATGATAACCATGCGTCCGGAGGATCCTTTAAAGGAAGTACTAGGACAGTACAAGGGATATCCTTTGAACAATGTATTAGGATAACCATGTGTCTGGAGGATCCTTTAAAGGAAAGTACTAGGACAGTACAAGGACATCCCTTCAACTTAGTATTATGATAACCATGTGTCTGGAGGATCCTTTAAAGGAAGTACTAGGACAGTACAAGGGATACCCTTTGAACAATGTATTAGGATAACCATGTGTCCGGAGGATCCTTTAAAGGAAAGTACAAGGACAGTACAAGGACATCCCTTCAACTTAGTATTATGATAACCATGTGTCTGGAGGATCCTTTAAAGGAAGTACTAGGACAGTACAAGGGATATATTTACAAGGTATGTTAAATTACCATCACTTGGCTAATAAACAATGTTAAGTTCAAGAAATCCAAAAAAAAGCTGATATTTACTAATATTAAGATCTTTTAAAAAAACATCAATGTATAGGTATTGTGGTTGGCCAAACCAGAGATCGAAGTTACATGGGAAACAGCAGATTCTTTATCACCTGGTGTCATTGAAGAATTTGAGAAAGGCATTATGTCTGAGGTTGTAACACATACTGATCATCAGTATGGGCAGTACAAATGTGTTTTATTTGTTGGCAACAAGCCTCTTGAAGATGTAACTCCAAAAAAGGCCAAGATAGAGCGCCCAGTTATCTCAAAAAGTAATGGGTAAGTAATTTCCTAGTTGTTTTGCAATCACTAAACTGTAACAAATATTTCTCCATGCACATGGAACAAGAAACCTATAGGTATTATAATGGCACAGCAAAATGACTTCAAGCTCACAATTGCAGTATGTTATTCTTTTCAATACCATTCTGTCTAACATTTGTTGAAGACGGTGACTCAACAGCATTGTCTTGCAACACCGAAAAAGATTGGCATAGCCATCGGATGAACTTCAGGACTGCCGGTTTGCTTTAGTATTTGTAACTGTCCTATCACTGTTACAAATAATTATAGGTATCCTGGCTGGTATGAGACCATGTGGGGTTATTGTGCTTGCGGGAGAGCTTTTCATTGCAGAATCAAAGACACAGGTCTATGGATATCTACACAACTTCTTTGCCATGCATACTGAAGTTGCAAAACGCCTTGGTAAGCGCAAGTGAATTCATGCAGAAGTGTTAAACAACCCTTATGATCATTGTAGAGTTTATTTGTTACGATGATGCCTGCCACTTAAAAAGATTTGCTAACAACCCCAAAAGAGTTGATTTAACGGAACAAACGAAACAGCTGCCATCTGTGAAAATAGTTGTGGACAAAATGCACATGAGGGGGCATACTGATTCATGGTGTAAAGAAAACTGCGATCCACACAAATTTCCACAACTTGAGAAGGTAAAATTTTCTGATGATTGAAACGTCTAATGTATGTGTAAGGTACATTTCCTACTATGTTACAGGTTGATACTGAAGTTTGTGAACAGGTGTTCTCGTGGCTTTCGAGATATAAGCGCATCACACAGAAAATGAATCAGCACACATTTATGTTTTTTTTGTTGTATCTGTGTGATCTTCACAACATACATGAGGAAAGGAAACTCTCCAAGGCTGCTTTTATGTAGAACATATCCACTTTTATTGTTTATGATTATATAGTTACTACATGTACATGCAAAATGCTCCATAGGAATTACAGAAGATATCAACAGTTTGAACTAAGCAGATTCCATGGGCATATGCCTATAGTCCTATACATCTATTAGGGACTGAAGGATTGGATCAACAACTGGAACAGAGGACTAGGTTACATTTAACTCATGGGATCCTCCAGACAGTAATCCATCATGTGGAACTCTGTCCAGAGATTATTCTGTGACATAACCCATGGGATCCTCCAGACTGTATTCTATCATGTTCTGTGACATAACTCATGGGATCCTCCAGACAGTATTCCATCATGTGGAACTCTGTCCAGGGACTATTCTGCGATATAACTCATGGGATCCTCCGGACTGTATTCTATCATGTTCTGTGACATAACTCATGGGATCCTCCGGACAGTATTCCATCATGTGGAACTCTGTCCAGGGACTATTCTGTGATATGACTCATGGGATCCTCCGGACTGTATTCTATCATGTTCTGTGACATAACTCATGGGATCCTCCGGACAGTATTTTTGCATGCACAAAGGATAGTCAGGAGTACCTGAAACATGTTCTGTGACAAAACTTATGGGATCCTCCGGACAGCATTCCATCAATCCTTGCATGCACAAAGGATAGTCAGGAGTACCTGAGACAAATGCTGGCAATACTGGACATGAATGAGGAATGCACTCCAAACCACGTAGGGGTAAAATCTCCCATATACATGTATGTGAGTGACATCAGTGCTCTAAGGGTTAAAGTTATGTGTTTTAAAAGCAAAATTAATTTTATTTCTCAAGAGACTAATTTTCTTATTCATAGTCACATATAATTGATATTTTAATGATTACTATTTAACTCAAATGAGACTTATCTAATAACACAAGTACAGTTAATAATATTCATGATTTTAAATTTCAAAATAATCACATAACGTAGTTCAAGTATTATAACACATGAAATTATACTACACATAGATTAATAATTATAATTTTTATATTTCACAGGCCCTACAGTTCCTATGTGGTATTCTGCTCTAATTACAAAGTCATCTCCTTCTATTCCACCATTCATAGTAAATGTAACAAATTTTACTGACTACAAGAAACTTAATGCTAGGTATTATAGTGCACCATTCTATTCATCATATAATGGCTACAAGATGCAATTAGCTATTGTTGCAAATGGGCATGGTAAAGGTAAAGGCACACATGTTTCAGTGGGTGTATACCTCATGAAAGGAACAAACGATAATCAATTGAAATGGCCCTTTACAGGAGACATCTTGATTCATCTCCTTAATTGGAGAGAGGATAATGGACATGTGAAGAAGATTATATCATTCAATGATAATGCTCATTTAGATAGTCGTTCTAAAGTGATTGAAGGAGATAGGGCACCTGGTGGATTTGGCTTAGATTTCATCCCCCACAGTGAACTAGATTATAATCCTAGTAACAACACAGAATATATTAGCAGTGATACTCTATGTTTCCTAATTGGAAATGTTTCCATACCTACAGGTACTTATTATTATTTATCATGTATTAATACATTTAGTATAGAATATGTATGTATACACAGGAATAACAATACGTATATTAATTACGTCCATTCCATTTTTAATATTCCTTCTTTTGGGTATTAAGGTGGAAGTGAGAAACTATAAAATTAGTTGTCATATGTGACTGGTTGTTAAAACCAGTCTTATGATTTAGAACTAATACTTACCCCAAAATACTTAACTAGTCATCATGGATAGTACATTAGTCATGGTGTGTCACATGAATATCATATATTAAATATCATTAGGAAGTTAACCACAATGACACTGGATGAGTGAAGAAGTATATAAAAGGAAATCATTAATCTTGTTGAAATGCCAACCCTACTCTTCCTAGGCCCAAATGATTTGGTGAATCTATATACACACTATGGTTCAGTGATCATGCCCTGACTAACATACTGTCCCTAATGACTAGTAATTCTCTCATCGTCTCACATTTCTGTCATTTTCTATATACATTGTACATATAGGAAGCCCACTAAATGTGGTATCCATTTCCCTGGATACCAAATATTATGTAATGCGAGTGTTTAAAGGCCGTTAGATCAAATTATCATAATCTATAAGACTGTTTATCACAGAGCCATACAGCTATCAGATATGTTGGTAGAGGTGTATTGGTGCTCATTGGTTAACATGCTATGAGAAAATGGTAAATGGGGATTGATATAAGCTGAAGATAGATTTTGATATCCAATTATTTGAGGAAAAAACTAGTTATAGAGTGAGAGGGAAGTAATCCTCATGATAAACATGTTGTCACTATCATAAAAGATGTTATTATAATATTATACACATGTGTTTAACATGTATGTGCGGAATAAATCCTGATAAAGGATGTAGTATGTACTTAATTAAAAACATGTGATTAATAAGTAACAGTACTAACCATGCAACCAGTATATATGATATTAGTATTGATATCAGGACATTCAAACACAAAAGAGTTTTAAAGGTAAATAAACAGTCTGATTTGATACTTTTATATTGTACATGTACATGGATACTATTAAACACACAAAATAAGTTATATAACATACAAGAAGAGAGTGTTCATTATTGAGTATTGATTATTAGTATCAACAGTATATACTGTGTATCAGTGTATCACTATGAACAGAGACACTGAAAATATTGTGCAAACGTTTTATTTCATGAATATTATTATTCTTAAGGGGTGTGGTTAACATACGTGTACATACATCATAGGTAATAAAGTAAAGGGATTGGAAACCCATAGAAACCGGGCTACATGTACTTGTTATTTCGCACGTTGCAGGCCTCAGCAAGCCTATGTAAACACGGTGAAAAGGAAGAAGAAACTTACACTAAAAAGACTATTTCTACACACAGTTAGAGGGTAAGCAAAGAATTGCCAGTATTTGAAGGTGCGCACAGCTTCTCTCGTCCAATTTACTGAAAAGTCGTACTATAAACTTTATAGACTCCTGTTTTATTTACCCTGCAGTTATCAACAAATGTTTTCACTGTACCTATCACTCGACAACTAATAAACTACTAATAGTCAAAACATGTTATAGTACTATATATACATGGGTCATGAGATGAACCAAGTTTGGAACTTCCAGTATAAATAATAATCTCTCTACTCATCGAAATCTGCTCAAATGGTACCTAGATCGGCTGTACCTGTAATTCTCACAGGAATAGCCTAAATGGTGATTTAGACCCATTACATAATAACAGAATGATTGGATCATGAGACAAACCACAATTTAAACTTACAGCATTGAAACATTAGCTACTAACTTACCTTTATTTACTGGATTTCCTATACTTTATCCATCGATTTGCCATTTTCAATAAAGATTTCAAAATAATTTTCTAATTATGTGATAATTATAATACGGCCCCCAAGTAGCATATTTCACCTGCGAACGCGCATTTCCAATCCCTTTACTTTATTATCTATGCATACATGTAATATACATTATGTGTATGTAATTATAAACGAAACAATGTTTGATGAGATTTATAGTTATTAAGAATTAAGACACACCTTTCCTTGTTCATAATTATCATTTCCTTATATGGTAATTATACTATTATTATATATATATATACATGTAATATTATATTCTTGTGTCACCTACGCGAGTATGCGTTGTATATGTAGTTAAGGAAGTTACATCTTCCCGGGGGCTCGGTCAATTAATGGGCGTGGCGCGTAAAAGAACGCGTGATCAAGCTCTACAGATCCCAGCAGAAAGAAAACTGTGTAGCTTACGTAGAAACTGGAACAAATAGCTAGCTATCCTACCTGAAATATATTCTTTAAGTTCTACAAGGTTCTTTAAAAGGTAAACAAAATAGATAATCAAAATAATAACTATAGTATGCTGTTGTGTTTCAGGCATGATAAAGTCAGCCATGATTACTGAATGCTGGACATCACAAAGCATACTTTTATCTTCACTTAAATTTGTAAAGCAAACAGGGATGTTTTTTTCTCTATATACACTTGTTAGTTTCAAATGACAAGAAATTCAATTAAAGTCACCAGATATCTTTTGTTTGTTAATAGTGTGGGTAGTGGAGACAAGACTACATGTATCTCAAACCAAATATGGAGTGAGCACAAATGTGCTTGTACTTAAAACTGCTATAACCACATTTTTTGGAGTGCTTGAAAGTGCTCTTGATCATCTTTCTGGTAAAGTGCTTGTGCTTATGCTTAAGCACGTTTTATTAAAAGTGCTTATGAAGTACAATTAAGTGCTTGTTAAGTAGAAATGATTCAAAACAGTTTATAAATTACTTTTCAATATATACATGTACCAGGCTGATAGTTTTAAAATGTGTAATTATCATGACTTTATAGCATAGCTGGAAGGTGTTTTGGACTGAATGATGACAAATTAAAGACAGTACTTTTCAAAAAACAATGTTTATAAAATGTAACAATAATCTAATTCACTAAAAATTGCTTTTTTGGCGCTGTTTAATTAGAAATGTGCTTAAAATTATGCTTGAACCACTTTCAGGGTGCTTCAGTTTGTGCTCAAAGCACTTCCGCCTGTTCAACTATATGAGCAGTTTACAGCTTCAAGCACTTTACTGTATACTTCAGATTATGCTCAAGCACTTTCTAAAGTGCTTCGCCCTATGTCTGTCTCAAACTACTTGATATAACTTATACAACATATTACTACATATGAATATACTGAAATGAATAATTATTAATAATTATATAAATTTTGATAATAATACCATGTAGAGTTATTCTTATCTGTCTGAAGATATTATACATGTGTCATGTCTACTACATATACATGTACATGCGTATCATTAACTTACATGTACAATATCACCGCTTTATGAATTATAATTATAATTATTACTAGCATAATGAAAATTACAGACAATCATGTGACATGTCATGTGATACATAACCATCAATCTTAATGTGGCACTTCAGAGCACAAATTAAAAGCCTCATTTAGAAATGACGTTTCACTCTGTATTATGTAAACTCAAATTGTTAGTTCAGATATACATCTCTCCTATTGAGAAGATTAATGCAAGGTTCTAGCTAAAGAGTTGAAGAGAGGTGCTGCACCACTCTATGTAATGCCATTTCCCTTTGACATGATCACAGGAATGTAATTAAATCACAAATATCCTTTGATTTCTATGCCAGCACCACTATGTCAAAACACTGGATTAATGTACATAATAAAATTTTGTTCATGAATTATAATGTGATTGTGTTTTGAAACAAACACAATGATTATGTTTAAAAGCTTCATGTAAGCCTGCATGAAATAATTAGAGTATATGTGGTATTACACTATCTAGTATGTATTCTAGACAGGGGTAGGGTTCTATTATAGTATTGTACATGTAATCAGGAGCGCATGATGGAAAAAAGTAAGAGAGAAGGAGCGTGAAACTCCCACGCATTGAATGCCGTTAATTAGATATTTTTGTTGCATTCCCACACTAGCGGATATACTATTTTTAAACACCACATGAAACTGTTATGGCGTCGATAAAGAAGACCAAAGGAGTGTCAATACCGCCTGTTGTTACTCCTAGAGAGTCTCCTAGACTAGCTGCTCAAAACCTTTTAGAACAAGAGACGACTAAACAAGTTACTCCAGTGAGAGAAACACGTAAAAAAATTATTTTAACCAGAGGCGAGTCCAAAGCTTTGTTGGATGAGCTTCAATCTTTTATTAAATGTTCTGAGAAGTATAGATTGTTAGAAGCTACTTGCAGAGATTGAGTTTAATGTGATAAAGACGTACCTTCACTAGAAGCATCAACAATTGTTTGCAGGTCAAATTGCTAGTAATATTTTCAACAAAATCCTTTCGCGATTGACTGAATTGTAATTGAACTCCATTAAGCAGTCCATCGATTGCTTCTGTTGCTACATCCTTGTGGAAGCTCTTTCTAGATCTTGTAGCAAGTTTTTTCGATGTTTAATAACGACGAATCTATTCTTCTTGAAGCCATGCTGTATCACATGGTATCTAAAAATAGTATATCTGCTAGCGTGGGAATGCAACAGAAATACCTAATTAACAGTATTCAAGCGTGGGAGTTTCACGCTCCTTCTCTCTTACTTTTTCCATGTAATATAATACCATATATACTCTAATTATTACATGAAGCATGTACATGTATATGAGGCTTATCTACTTGAATACAACCAAATAGAGCTTACTATACAAAACATCTAAATAGTAAACATTTGATAAAAATTACATTTGATGAGTTCACAAACATAGTGTGGACATATCAACTATTCCTGGTGGTATTGTTTTCACCAGACCACTATTTGGGCCAATATATAATCATAATTATTTACAATATAATTATATTAATTAATATTTACAAAGACCATTGGGAAATACATGAGAAATCACTGCACATCAGCTGAAACATCAGTAGCTAATAGTAATGGAAGGTCACTGTCATAATATATGAGTAATCGATTAGATACCATGTGGTATTTACTTTTACGTCACACTCATGAAAGTCTAGGGGGGGCAGGAGCTCCCCTAGGGAGGGCGAATGCCCCCCCCCCCCCCCCCCTAAATGCAGCCCTGATTGTAGTAGACAAGCCCTAGCAGGAATCTCATCTGTTGCACATTCTAGGGTACTGGGGCATTACGAATAGCTTCAAGCTTTTTGTCTTAGGAATGCAATCCCTTCTCATCTATTACATAGCCTAAGTACTCTACATTATTAGTTAAACATCTGCACTTACTATGCTAGTGTTTCTCACAGTTCATTGATCAGGGAATCCCATTTCAAGCCAGCTCAGATTATAATCAAAATAGGACACATTGTTACATTGATGATATTTTGGTGTCTGGATCTACCCTTACTCAGTACCTAGAGAGCTTGGAGGAAGTTTTGAAGAGAATTGCTGATGAAGGAGTCATTGCAAAGAACTTTCTTGTCTTCTGAGATGCTATTGGAATCAAAATAAAGTTTACAATATCATGCAAGCACAGAAAACACTTTGTAAACATTATTTAAAATATAATTATATATTGGCCCAAAACTACATGGTCCAGTAAAATTAAACCAACCATACATGTACATGTATAAACCACAAATTGAATACAACTGCTGAAATTTTATTCACTGCCAGCTGTAAGTCATGTATACTGACACATGCAGCTACTGTTGGATCACTTACACCTAATCAGTCACATGTAGCAAGTAATATACAAACAAAGTGACACTTATATACATGTACATGTGACTTGTATCAACATTTACATGTATACACTACCTGTACAACATCAATACTAAACACCTATACATGTACATGTACAGTATATATACTGGTTTATCATACATGTACATGTGACTTGTATCAACACTTACATGTATACACTACCAGTACAACATCAATACTAAACACCTTTACATGTACATGTACAGTATATACACTTACATGTACTGGTTTATCATACATGTACATGTGACTTGTATCAACACTTACATGTATACACTACCAGTACAATATCAATACTAAACACCTTTACATGTACAGTATATACACTTACATGTACTGGTTTATCATACATGTACATGTGACTTGTATCAACACTTACATGTATACACTACCAGTACAACATCAATACTAAACACCTTTACATGTACAGTATATACACTTACATGTACTGGTTTATCATACATGTACATGTGACTTGTATCAACACTTACATGTATACACTACCAGTACAACATCAATACTAAACACCTTTACATGTACAGTATATACACTTACATGTACTGGTTTATCATACATGTATATATAAACATCATCTTTTTATGATATTGTATATCTTATCTATACAATCATAACTATGTTTATCATACTATGAAATATCACTAGTATACTAGTATACTGATTATATATCTAGTACATCCAGTGTGTACATGTAATAATATATAATTATAATATTTAACACTACCTGTACAATATCAATACTAAACACCAATACATGTACATGTATATCCAGTGTGTACATGTGTCTTTCTTTCTTTCTTTCTTTCTTTCTACATCTCTGATAACATCATGTATTACTATATATAATATTAAACACTACCTGTACAATATCAATACTAAACACCTATACATGTACATGTATATCCAGTGTGTACATGTATTACTATATATAATATTAAACACTACCTGTAAAATATCAATACTAAACACCTATACATGTACATGTATATCCAATCCAGTATGTACATGCACAAGTATTACTATATATGTACATGTACTATTAAACACTAGTTTACTTTAGACATAAGACTAATTTCATAAGGTACAAGTACATGTGTATTAGAAAAAAATAATATAAGTCTGCATGGACTATGAATGGGGATTGAACCGTGGACCTCTGGTATCTAGTCAGGCACTTTTACTATCTGAGCCACCAGATTCCTTGATGGCAGAAGACCATAGGATTGTACTAATTCCAAAGCTAACTTCAAAACCAGCTGTTTCTATCTTCTCAAATAACTAACTGGATTATAAGCTGATGAACAGTAGACTAACCAGCAGAACCAACGCTCACTTAGCATGTCTGTAACATCATTTATATTAATATCAACCTTTGATTATATCTACATGATCTCATCATGAAGAGGTCAATACAAATACATAATAAATGAGGATTAAAAATATGAATGATAAATACCAGCTTCTTTTAAATAGTTGAAAAAAAGCTATAGAGGTTATTTAAATGATGTGTATTCCTGTACAGATCACTGTATGACTTATTATTTCACATGATTAGGGCTTTATAAAGTATATTTCACTTCATACATAAACACAATTACATTGTATTTGTTATAGACTAATTATAATAATATCATTAAAAAAAATGGAGTAAATTAATAACATTACTCTCTTTTTATAACTACAATATACATGTAGATAATCAGGTTAGCATTCAGTGCCTCCAATTACATGGATTTTTCACTAATTATATGAAATTATACGTATAATAATATGGATCACAGAACATTACACTACAAGTACAGAAAGTGCATGTGCTTTGACTAAAAACATGGAGTGTCTTTCAGTAGCAGCTCAGATCTAGTAAAGCCTATAGTAGTGAGTCTACAGCTAGTAGTGTTACAGTTAGTGATACTAACGTCAGTGTACCTGCTAGAGAAAAAACTAAAATTTCAACTAAACCAACCAGTTGTTCTGGACCAGTTGTACTGAATAACTGAGTGTATATATATATGTTATTCATCATGTTTTTATTTTTGAAAATACATGTACGTAAAGTTTCATAACAATACTTAAGATTATAAACAGTAAGAGTAATTTCTGGTTGGAGGCACTGAGCTATGACAATGGGTCTTAATGTAATAACTTATTTAGCTAGTAGGCAAAACCAGAATAGGTAAAATGGAGTAAGCAAACCCTGAAGATACCTATCTAACATAAGTAGGCTTTCACAAAATTAAAGTACAAGTGTGTATAAGAGGATATTACATCATCCACTACAGGAATATATCTTGTATGTAGTATGATTAACAAGTTATGTTGAATGAACTACAAAATATTTAAGTGTAGTACTTGTATAACACTTAAATACAATGTTGTATATGGTATGACTATGGAATTGTGAGGTTATGCTCTACTATATAGTCACAATGTAGTCAGGTGTGTGACCTCATCTTTATGTACAAGGGAAGTACATATACATGTACATGTACATTGTACATTAGTTGTCTTGTTGCAAAACGTTTGATATAGGAAGTGACATACATGTATATGACATTTGCTGATAATATATATTTATTTATTGATATAATGATTGTGTGAAGATATACCTAATATATGAGATACTATTACAGTTTTGTAGATTGTAGAAATGTGTTTACTAGTGTACTAGCAGACTACTGAACCACACACTAATTATATATGCTTCAGACATACCCAAAGTGATATAAGTACACTTTATTAGTACATACATACAATATGTACTTTCCCTAACCCTTCATCTATGCAAGAGTCAGGTCATGTCACTGACTAAAAATACATTGTATGTACACACTTTAATAATCACAATTTAAGACTAAGACCTTAGGCTAACACTAATTTTCATGAAAACTGAATAAAAGTTTTGTGTATTTTGTATAGTGTGTTTGTATAGTACATGTATATATATATTATAACATTCAGTTGAATTACAGAACATATAGAAATGAAATCAATACATGTAATACATGTAGATTAAAAATTTAAAATATCAATTTATATCATGTTACTATGTTGTTACTGTATTTGCAGGTTTTTAAGTGTATGCGCTTATTGACAAAAGCGATAAGAAATATGCGTAAAGATTTTAGTATGTGCTTAACGTGCTTCAACGCTTCCACATTCTCAGTCACGCCCACATTAGTGCACATGATGTTTCTATATTAGAAAAGTGTCCTTGGTGCTTGTGAACAACATGTTTGCTTCCTTTATTACTTTTGTGTATCTTTGCTTTATGCGTTTTCCAATGCAGTACCGCCTTCATGTTTTAAAAAATATTTCTTATTCGTTTGGTAAAGATTATGTTCTTCATAGAACCCACAACACCAAGCTTAAACTCATGACTGTATTTCTTGGTCTTTGTTTTAACTATGCATCCATCTAAAGAAGACTGTAGACATTGAGCAATTCTATTCGCTCTTCACACTTCATTACACGATGATCAGCACATGCAGTCACTCCCACAAAATTAATTAATAATAATTATAATGCAAATTAATTATTAATTATTAATAATATGATGCATGCACTTAAATGTCAGCTAAAATACCAGTAACCAGTATGTGCTTATTTGCAAATATGTGCTACAAATCAAGCATGCGCTTAAAAACCTCCAAATATTGTTATACAAACTGTATTTATCAGTTTATAATTTATAACTTCCAGTATGCTGACAAAGATCTTAACTACGATAATAGAGTTATCACACATGTACATGTAGTAATGGCATGCAGGTTATAAGCACTTATGGAATGTACATATGTAGTCTATTTTACCCAATATGTTTCATATAATCTTGTGGACTCGGTCATATCACCACCATATTATATTTCAACAATAGGCCACACACCCATTCCATAACTATAATGTAAAACTGATGTGATAAAATGTGACTAATATAATAAGATACACTTACACATTTCGCATAGACTTCATTATCTCAATCCAGAGAGACACAAGCTGATATCAGTATTATTATAAATACTATTATAATACTTAGCTATATTATAAATACTGATAATAATATTATATAGTGTTACTTAGTTATTATTCTGATAATAGACTAGCTTTATAAAATTATATCTATTACAATTTGTATTATGTAAATTCAAATTATTCAGTTCAGATATGCATCTCTCCTATTGAGAGGATTAATATTCATAATACCAACATCAAGTTGTCATCGTATTAAAGTTTTGCTAATGGATTGTAATGTGACTATGTTTTAAAACCAACATAATGATTGTTTAAAAGCTTCATGTAAGCCAAGCATGTAATAATTGGAGTATATATGGTATTACACTATGTACATACACATTATGGTTCAGTGATCATGCCCTGACTAACATACTGTCCCTAATGACTAGTAATTCTCTCATCGTCTCACATTTCTGTCATTTTCTATATACATTGTACATATAGGAAGCCCACTAAATGTGGTATACATTTCCCTGGATATCAAATATTATGAAATGTGAGTGTTTAAAGGTCATTAGATCAAATTATCATAATGTATAAGACTGTTTATCACAGAAGCCATACAGCTATCAGATATGTTGGTAGAGGTGTATTGGTACTCATTGGTTAACATGCTATGAGAAAATGGTAAATGTGAATTGAAGATAGATTTTGATATCCAATTATTTGAGGAAAAAACTAGTTATATACTGAGAGGGAAATAATCCTCATGATAAACATGTTGTCACTATCAAAAAAGATGTTATTATAATATTATACACATGTGTTTAACATGTATGTGTGGATAAATCCTGATAAAGGATGTATGTACTTAATTAAAAACATGTGATTAATAAGTAACAGTACTAACCATGCAACCAGTATACCGTAGATCGGGAAATTTTCGTCCTGAAAAAATTTTCGCCGATCACCTTCAACGACGAAAATTAAACAAGCGAAATATTTTCTTCGACGAATAATTAGAGTAAGTTTATTCACACGTGTACGTACATGTCAGCGAGTAGTGTCCAGTGCTAACTACTGTTTGAGAAGATGGCTCTACTACGATATATGAAGCCTGTTGATTGTCTTCCACTTCCCAAGGGACCACTCACGTCTTCTATATCTGCCCAGGCGATAGTAGAGTCTTTGATTACCGCTACAGCATACATGTCTGTTGCATTACCATGCTCCCGTTGACACTCCAGCTTCTCAACTGCATCCCAAAGATCTCTGTATATGTGATACCCTCTGACACAGGACTCCTTCTGAAACGTCTCCATACTCTTTTGACAAGTAACTCTTCATGAAACGTGGGAAGAAACATTGAAATTCTTACGCATAATGTTTACGTACGTATGTAAAATTTCGCCCTACACTAATTTTCGTCGAATGATCATAGCAACGAAAATAAAACCACATGAAAATTTAACCGGCGAAAAATTTTACCAGCGAAAATTTCCCAATCAACGGTATATGATATTAGTATTGATATCAGGACATTCAAACACAAAAGAGTTTTAAAGGTAAATAAACAGTCTGATTTGATTCTTTTATATTGTACATGTACATGGATACTACGTATTAAACTATTAATATATATATCTTGTTATATCTCAATTAAGACTTTACAATAGTTTAGAAAATAATTATTAAAATACACAAATTATGTTCTTATCTGGTCAACATAATTATTACTGTAGAAATCAAACTATATAGTCCCTTTGTAGTAACATGATATTCTTACACATAATTATTATGAAAATTGAATAACTAGTACATCACCTTTTAGCTCATGAATTATTCTTGAGGGATGTGGGTAACATACATACATGTACATGTATTATGCATTTAGTAAAGCTATACCTTTTGAATGTGAAAATGTACATTCAAAGGTTAGTATATATGCACAAATATTACAACCTTTGTGCATATATTTACCCTGGTCCAATACAAGCACATTATATCCACCAACTTGTAGTACATGAAGACTTCTTATATCCCACAAAATGAAGGTTTCACAAATTGAAGAGTAAGTAAATACTGATTACATCATCCTGTACAGAAATTATCTTGTTTATAGTATGGTTAACAGGTTCTGTTCAATTGTGTTACAATAATATAGCAGTTGTGTTCCACTGTAATTATAGAAACAATGCCAGGAGCAAAGAAAAGATTCTTTGACTTTGTATACACATGAATAGACGTTTATATAGCTGTACATGTATAAACACATGTACATTGTGTACATGTATAATGTAACATGACATGTGTACATACATGTACATGTTTAATGTAAAAGTACATGTGTACATGTACATGTATAATGTAAAAGACATGTGTACATACATGATGTTATCTGAGATGAAACAAAGAAAGAAAGAAAGACACCACGCAATGGAAAAATGAAAAATGAGAGTTGCCTCAGTTGGGATTCGAACCCATGACACTCTGCACTCCGGACAGATGCTCTACCAACTGAGCTACCAAAGCAGCTCAGCTGGCAGTGTCCGAATCAAACATCTCATATGCCTGTATACATGTACATCTATAATGTAAAATGACATGTGTACATACATGTAGATGTTTAATGTAAAAGTACATGTGTACATGTACATGTATAATGTAAAAAGACATGTGTAGATACATGTACATGTATAATGTAAAATGACAAGTGTACATACATGTACAGGTTTAATGTAAAAGCACATGTGTACATGTACATGTATAATGTAAAAGGACATGCGTACATACACACACCAGACAACTCATAGCAGTCTGATTTGATTCTTTTATATTGTACATGTACATGGATACACACAAAATAGACGTTTATATAGCTGTACATATATAAACACATGTACAAGTACATGTACCTGTTCTCACTGGCGTATGAGATGTTTGATTCAGGCCCTGCCAGCTGAGCTGCCTTGGTAGCTCAGTTGGTAGAGCATCTGTCTGGAATACAGAGTGTCGTGGGTTCGAATCCCACCTGAGGCAACTCTCATTTTTTCATTTTTCCATTGCCTCAGGTGTCTTTCTTTCTTTCTTTCTTTCTTTCTTTCTTTCTTTCTACATCTCTGATAACATCATGAAACATAATTCATACATGTACATGTAATAATGTAAAAAAACATGTGTACATACATGTACATGTATAATGTAAAAGGACATGTGTACATACATGTACATGTACATGTATAATGTAAAAGGACATGTGTACATACACATGTACATGTACCTGTACAATGTAAAAAGACATGTGTACATACATGTACATGTACATGTATAATGTAAAAGGACATGTGTACATACATACATGTACATTGTACATGTATAGTGTTAAAGGACATGTGTACATAGTACATGTACATGTATAATGTAAAAGGACATGTGTACATACATGTACATGTATAATGTAAAAGGACACATGTACATACACACACCAGACAACTGATTTGATTCTTTTATATTGTACATGTACATGGATACACACAAAATAAGTACAAGAAAGTGTTCATTACTGAGTATTGAGTATTAGTATCAACATTATATACTGTGTATCAGTGTATCACTATGAACAGAGACACTGAAAAGATTGTGTAAATGTTTTAGCGCATGAATATTATTATTCTTGAGAGGTGTGGTTAACATACATGTACATACATGTACATCATAGATAATAAAGTAAAGGGATTGGAAACCCATGATGGGCATGGCTTATTATAGTACAATTTCTATTGTGTGCCTAGTGACCAGGCTACTTGTTATTTCGCATGTTGCAGGCCTCAGCAAGCCTATGTAAACACGATCAAAAGGAAGAAGAAGCTTACACTAAAAAGACTATTTCTGCACACAGTTGGAGGGTAAGCAAAGAATTGCCAGTATTTGAAGGTGCGCACAGCTTCTCTCGTCCAATAATATAAAAGATTTACTGAAAAGTCGTACTATAAACTTCATGCACTCCTGTTTTATTTACCTTGCAGTTGTCAACACATTTTTTCACTGTACCTGTTACTCAAAAACTAATAAATGTAACTACTAATAGTCATAACATGTCATAGTACTATATGTGGGTCATGAGACGAACCAAGTTTGGAACTTCCAGTACAAATAATAATCTCTCTACTCATCGAAATCTGCTCGAATGGTACATAGATCAGCTGTACCTGTAAGTTTCACAGCAATAACCTAAATGGTGATTTAGACCCATTACATAAAAGCAGAATGATTGGGTCATGAGACAAACCACGATTTAAACTTACAGCATTAAAACATTAGCTACTAAGTTACCTGGATTTCCTATACTTTATTCATCGATTTGCCATTTTCATAATTTTCTAATTATGTGTACAATAGATATAATACAGCCCCAAGTAGCATATTTCAACTGCGAAGGCCCGTTTCCAATCCCTTTACTTTATTATCTATGCATACATGTAATATACATTATGTGTATGTAATTATAAACAAAACAATGTTTGATGAGATTTATAGTTATTAAGACACACATTACCTTCAGTACATGTACAGATAGTCATGAGTGATGAACCTCAAAATATGTACAGTACATGTACACATCTAGTCATATGATATTTTGATGACATTACAACATACACATGTACATGTACATGTACTTGAATTTAAAGATATATACATGTATTAGGCTGATAGTTTTAAAAATGTGTAATTACCATGACTCTATAGCATAGCTGGAAGGTGTTTTGGACTGAATGATGCCAAATTAAAATCAGGACTTTTCAAAAAAACAATGTTTATAAAATGTAACAATAATCTAATTCAATAAAAACATCTTTTTTGTGTTGTTTATTTACAAATGTGCTTTAAAATATACTTGAAGCAATTTCAGGGTGCTTCACCTTGTGCTCAAAGCACTCCCACCTGTTCAACTACATGAGCAGTTCACAACTTCAAGCACTTAACTGTATACTTCAGATTATACTTGAGCACTTTCTGAAGTGCTTCACCCTACATGTATGTCTGTCTCAAACTACTTGATATAACTTATACAACATATTACTACATATGAATATACTGAAATGAATGATTATTAATAATTATATAAATTTTGATAATAATACCATGTAGAGTTATTCTTAGCTGTCTCAAGATATCATGTCAACTACATATACATGTACATGTGTATCATTAACTTACATGTACAATATCAACGCTTTGTGAATTATAATTATAATTATTACTAGTGTAATGAAAATTATATACAATCATGTGACATGTCATGTGATACATAAACATCAATTTTAATGTGGCGCTTCAGAGCACAAATTAAAAGTCTCGTTTAGAAATAACATTACACTCTGTATTATGTAAACTCAAATTGTTAGTTCAGATATACATCTCTCCTATTGAGAAGATTAATGCAAGGTTCTAGCTAAAGAGTTGAAGAGAGGTGTTGCACTACTCTATGCAATGTCATTTCCCTTTGACATGATCAAAGGAATGCAATTAAATATCCTTTGATTTTTGTGCCAGCACCACTATGTTGAAAACACTAAAATACTGGAGTATACTGAATTATTGAATACAACCAAATAGAGCTTACTATAGAAAACATCTAATAGTAAACATTTGATAAACATTACATTTGATCAGTTCACAAACATGGTGTGAATGTATCCACTATTCCTGTTGGTGTTGTTTTCATCAGACCACTGTTTGGGCCAATATATAATCATAATAAATATTTACAAAGACCATTGGGAAATACAGGGGGAAATCACTGCACATCAGTAGCTAATAGTAATGGGAAGTCAAAATATATGAGTAATCTATTAGATACTAATTTTGTTTTGTCTGTGTTTATAGCTTGGTCACAAGCAGATGTCTACTTCTACTTACTATAAAATAAAGTTTGCAAAAACATCATGTTAGCTCAGAAATCTCTTTGCAAACATTATTTAAAATAATTATAATTATATATTGACCCAAAACTACATGGTCCAGTAACCATACATGTACATGTACATATGCTAGTTATTAAACTATACATAAAAGTATAGTATATTAAACATATCTATTATATACAACACTCACATATTATAATTATACATTCCTGATCAGTTATATTGTGACCACTTCTTTTCATGATATACTATTCAAATATATTTACACATTACTAATAATAGTATAGTTACTATACCTCATGAAGATATTATAATTATGTAAATTAATTTTATGTATTAACTATTATATTTATTATCATAGGTACTGATATACCAATCTGGTATATCCCTCCTGAGACTCAGTCCCCACACCTCCTCCCTCCATGTGTAATAACAATGTACAACTACAATGAACACAAGAGAGTTGGTGACCAGTGGCTTAGTATACCTTTTTACTCCACAACAAATGGATATAAATTACAACTACGTGTTGACGCCAACGGGTTTGCTTCTGGAAAAGATACACACCTAAGTTTAGGTGTACATCTCATGAAGGGGGAGAACGACAAGTCTTTAAAGTGGCCATTGAATAGTGAAATTACAGTTGAACTACTCAACTGGAGGGAGGATAAGGGACATGTGGAGACGATTCTTGACCATTATAATCTACCAATAGAAGATCGTACGAGAGTATTAGATGGAGATACAGCACCAGCTTCACAGGTTACTGGTCAGTTCATCTCTCACATGGAGCTACCCTACAATGCTGATAACAACACAGAATATCTGCATAACGACACACTATGTTTCAGAGTGTCTAAAGTTATCATACATACAGGTAATAAAACATATTGTATATTATATAACATTACATACATGTATACATATAGACCCTTTGTAGTAACATGATATTATTACACACATTATTAAAATTACATAACTAGTACATCACATGTTTGATAATAATATTGAATTAGTGAAGTATTGATAATTGGATCAGTAATCATTATCACCTGTTATCTGTATCAATTATTATTATGTTATGTAACTGATATTATAATAAGTTTACTAATAATGTCACCTCTCATGATTACTATTTAGAACAGGTTCATCTACTCCTGTTTTCTCTACTCACATTTCATCTACTTGTAATTCATGTATTATCATTAATTTTAATATAATTATAATCATAATAATCTCACAAACTTTAATCCTCTCTAAACCTTGTGTATCAGTTGGGATACAGATACATGTCTCTAGATACTGTCTTGTACACATAATAACTCAACATGACTTATATATAATTTATAAATGGAAATTAATTAGTAGATGAAGTGTGATTATATGAAACAGGAGTACATGAATCAGGACAATATTATGATTACATGTAACATCAGGAAGAGATTTATAATATTATAATTAGTGATGTACAGATAATTGGATTGTAATTAGTGATAATTATAATTATAAGAGAAGAACATGAAATTTACAAGTAGATATTTACATATTTGACATGATTCATTGTTTTATATTTAATACACACACTTTATGTAATATAAATTGTATCAACACAAATTACACAAACCATTTTGTTTCTTACACATAATTGTTATATACATCATGTGATTAATTAAACACATACTCATTATCTATTATACTTGATATAGACTTGTTGTGTTCTGTCTACTCCTGTTTTGTCTACTTCTGGTCTGTACATTACCATTTCATTTATAATTAACAATGAACCCAAAAAGCTCATCTAATTCCTAACTACCAATGTGATTTAATTTTGTGTATTGTAAGCCACGTAGCGCCTCCACCTTGTTTGCTTAGTGTTTGCAGCTGTACGCTCCTTCCCCGCCTTCGGAGGGGTTCATGCGCTCCTGAGTATATACATGTATATGATTTAGTAAACTAATGTGTCTTTATAGACTTTATAATTATGTTACTAGTAAATATCACAAGTTACATGTACTTGTAGATAAGAGTATTAATATACTGACAATATACAACATCTGTTCATATGACATACGTACATGTATTATTACACAGTCTCATTCCCATACACTCATGTCATACAATGTACATGTACATGTAAAATCAAACCACTGTGTCTATAGTCCAGGCAATAAGACAGGAATGTTTGCAATTAAATCATTTCAGTTATAGTCCACCTCGACTAGCTATCAAGATGTATGTATGATTCCTTTATGAGCTTAGGTGTGATTATAAGTTTGATTGGAATGACCAAATTCAATTATCAATTCTAGAAAAATCATATATTTCAATTGATCCTGTTACCAGGACTATAGATATAGTGAATCATTACCACACAGTGATCAAGATAGGAGAAGATTATAATTATTACATGTACATATATCCCTAACACAAGACCACATACTATTGATTATAAAGTACACATGTGTATAGCAACACACAAAAGCTCATGAATAGGATTTCCATAATGAGATACATATCTCAGTGATGATTGTACTGAACTTAAGATAAATACATACACTTTGAAATTTGATTTGATAGAATTTAGCATGTTTTATTTTAACTAATAGATACATACAAAATGTATAAAACACATGTATACCACATGCACAGGTAGTCACTATAGACATAGTATATTATACATGATATCTAGTTCTGAATTATAATAGGAACATGTAACCTAAACTGGATACTAGGATAAGAAACATCACTTGTGTAATTACTATAATTTGTGTGGGAGTCATTCCCTTTCATGAGCTTCTGGTATGAAATACATAATATAGACATGTATAAATTATTATTATCTACATGTATACATAGTCCTAGTTATATATCTGCAAACAGGAGTGATATACCTCCTACAAAATCAATTATGTTGCTATGACAACATAGTATATCTTATGCTATGTCAATATTGTTGTGGATATAAATGTTGGTATTCACAATTATTTTTATTACATGTATAATATAATATTCATCATGACTATTAAGATTCATTAGATATCTACTCATAACTCATTCAGACATTATGAGTTATGAAATCTGTCTGTTAAATGAACCTGGATAGACACATTAATAGTCTGTGTAGCAGGAAAATAACATCACTTGTTACCTTACAAATGTATTAGTCTCATTAACATGGTAGGCTACTGGCAATTTGTGCAGCAAAGTCATGACAAGAATTGTTAGATTCAGTATTTAAAAAACAAGGCTTCATCTTTATAGAGCTATATCTTCTCACCATTGCTTTTATTGCTGTAGCAGTACTACTTAATTTATATTTTAGAAGCACGTAATTTAGTATGACATCATCATCCATAGTACATGTATATATTATATGAACCATACCTACAATTTCCTCTGATATGAGCAACCATTTTGATCCAGGTACCAGGTAGTATTTCCCTGAAGTATGCTCCTTATAAAATCAGGAGACAGATATCTATAGAGATAACAAATGATAATTACATCATAATAATATTCATAGTCATGTTTATACATTGTCTTGTAGTTTACAGTTAGCTAATGAATAATGTGATAACTTCATATATAATAGTTTTATACTATAGTATATTACAAGACATGTAGTGATTTAATAATAAGAATACTGCTTATGATTATGATCATCACATTATGTAATTATTATAATCATTAATATAATTTAATAGGTTTAGTTTTGATTATAATATGTTACTATACTAATATGAATGATTTATCATTACATGTGTATAATTACATTTATATTCAGTGAAATGTACTCTTCACTATTCACTGAACTGATTCAAATATATTTATACTACACTCAGTGTTTATTAATATACACAACTATCAGTTGTAGGATGGATCACATGTTTTGTGTTAATAATCTCATTCAATACAACCACACTATGATGAACATTTGTATTTGAACACAACCAACCTTTGTCCTTCTATCATAATGGTATTAATATTCTATATGACTATGTACTAGGACTGAAATGAATATCCATTCTATCTGAATATTCATTTAATTACTATATATCTGAATGGATTTTTAATGTTAGGATATTCATTATATATCTGCATGAACTAGTCAAATCAATAATTATAATAAAATGATGATAGATGATGATTGTGTTCATATTTCTTATCTTGTATAGTACTGAACAGATAATATAAACACTAAGTCTGTTAGTTAGTAGTTACTTAAATCAATATAATGAGGTAATACATTACTTTACATTATAAATATGAATATCCAGACACTAAAAATATCAAAAGTATGATTCATTCATGATATAACACTAGATGATATAAAATATAATAATATATTTATATCATCTTGTGATATATACATCATAATTATCTAGTTCCTAGTATAAAGAACATGAAATATCATAATGTGATATATTATAGTTTAGTACTCATCACATTATAATAACATGTTTACATTATTATATTAGTGATAATACTTGATATTATATTAATATAGAAACACTACATGAGTCTTGTAAACATGTAATATAACTTGTAAATATATCCACTATAGTATAAACAACATGTACTATTGACATAATCAAATTCCAATCATTTCACATCTTTGTTGATATTGAAAAGCCTACTAGTATAGGAGTCAATACCTGTTAGATTACTATCAAATTATTAATAATTTATTTATTATTTATTATATTACAGGTCACGATGTACCTAGTTGGTATATTCCTACACCTGTAACTGAGTTCCCTTATCTCTTCCCTCCATGTACTATCACTATATATAACTTTAGTGAGCACAAGAGAGTAGGTGATCAATGGATGAGCAACCCATTCTATACTTGGCCTGATGGATATAAGCTTAAGTTAGGTTTAAATGCCAATGGTTACAGTTATGGTAAAGGTACACATGTAAGCGTTACTGCATACCTCATGAAAGGTGAATATGATGAGAGCTTGACATGGCTTTTCAATAGTGAGATTACTATTCAACTACTCAATTGGAGGGAGGATAAGGGACATGTGGAGAAGACTATTGACCATTACAATGCATCATTAAAATGTCGTACAAGAGTCACACAAGGAGACATAGCTCCTGGTGGATGGGGTAAACCTGACTTCATATCACACAGTGATTTAGAATACAATGCTAATTATAACACTGAATATATTAATAGTGATAAATTGTGTTTTGTAATATCTAAAATTATTATACATTAATAATATAAACAATAGTTATATAATTATTAGTTACATGTAATACAAGTAGTTTACTATATATTTTAGATGATAATACAGTATTTTATTTTATATTAGTTTGTTGTTATGGTACATGTATATTAGTACATTTAATATTTTAATAAAAAGTTATTAACATTATTTAATAATGGGAACTACAGTTTATGTAGGAACACATATTCCACACATGAAATTCATGAAATAAATGGAGGACTCAGGAGATATACAACAATTTAAAGAAAAGCAGAAACAAGAAGGTATTGAGGAAAGATATCCCTATGATTGCTTTGCAGTGACTAAATCAATCATGCACTAGTGTCCCTTTAGGCCTTTATGCATACTATGAAATATATGGCCTGAACAATGCATAATTGAAGTCTACAGATCTTTGATAAAACTGAAGTACTCCTTCAATGCTCTAACCTTATTCATTGCTGATGACTCTCTCATGTCTGAAACTCAACAACTCATTATAATTATTTGCTTTTCTTACTTGTTTAATATTCTTACATCATCTTTATACTGTTTCTCTGATATATACAATAGCTATTAGTATTAGATGCTCTTTTACATTCTCCTGCTAGTCTGAGGCTCAAGAGTGAGTTCTTCTACAGGCCATGCCTAGTAATTAGCTAGTCCCCATAATGATATAATATTGCAACTTCCTTAACTATGTTCACAATATGCATGTGTAGTCACAAACATTTAGCAAATGATTATAGTTCAAAACAAATGGAAGCCATCTGTATGAGTCATAAATAGACATTTCAAATGTGAATTAAACTCAAACACTCTAACATGGTCTGAATATGTCTTATTAGTTTTGTTGTATTCAACATCATTTTCTAGATTCTATATACTACTACAGTCAATTGACAATATTTTAAACTTCATTTACTAGTATATAATATCATATTTCATATATATAATTACATATGTAATGAATAATCAGTGACTGTATACTGGTAGATTTTCTCAGACAAGATAATATGTTTTTTGTGTGTATTACACTATCAGAATATATAAGTCATTAACAGTTTAGTTATACATGAGAAATTATCTAATAACAGTGCAGAACCCTCGCTAGCTTTTGCTAAAACAGCATGGCTTTAGAACAACTTTGCCTAAGTAACATATTGCAACAGCCCGAAACACACCATTCGTATCAACACTAAGAAGTCAATAGTACATCATGAATATGCAAAATGTGGGGATAGCATGGCCATTAGATCTCTTGAAAACTAGCGAATTTCTGGACAAAACTTCCCAAATAGCTGTATAAACACTCATTAGGACGATAGACAAAGCCCAAGAAACAAAGCTTCAAAGATACAAAAAACAATGTACAGAAAATGGTGTATGAAATGTACACATGATGTGACATAATGTTCATTACAAAATATAATTATATAGTTATAATTTCAATAATACACTCATTAACTTATTCAAACATCTCTCTATTATAGATATTGTATAGTGTGAGGAATAATAACATATAATGATCAATAACTCAACAATAATAATAAACAGTCCTGAAGCAAAACAAATACACACATTATTCTTGCCTCTACTATAAATTTGCACAACATGGCAAGCACACCCTTTTGGCGTCATCAGCATACAAATCAGATTCCTTGTACCTGATCTGATCATCGTCTGGCTCACTACCACACTGATTTTCAATCCACGCTTCAAAAACACAAAAAGCCCATAATTGTGATTTGTCAGCGTTTTTACAGCCAGGTTTGTTCTTACACTCCTCTAGCTCGATCTCTGATAGCCTAGCAAATCTGTCCTTCTGTTCATTGGTCTTGCCTTTTCTTTTCAAGAAAAGTGAAAGACCCCTTTTTCTTAATCGGTGGAGGGGAATAATCTTTATCTTGCCATTGACGATTCAACAAGATATTCCTTTCTGCCTGTTGACCTCTGCATGCACGTGTAGGAAGTGGCTGTCTAAACTACATATGCGCATGTGCGAACACACGTGCACAATGGCGACACGCAATATACTCAAAATATATATAATATATACTATGAATTTTCGGTGTATATGCTAAATATACAACCTGTCAGTTCAGAAGTTTTGAAAAAATATCACCCTCGGGTGATATTTTTCAAACTTCCTCACTGACTGGTTGTATATTTAGCATATACACCTCAAATTCATTATATATATTATACATATATATTGAGAAAAACGTATCCCTATAATTGCTTTGTGATTACTATGTATGAATCAATGCTGATGGCACTAGTGTCTCTACCTTTCTATGTACTCAACAACTGGGACCCAAGGAAGTAATGTAATTGCAGTCTACGTACACAGATCTCTGATGAACTGACTTAAGTAGTCGTTCAAGGTTCTAAATGATGACTTCCTCATATCTGAAACTAAACAATTTATTGTTATATACTTGTTAAAATTTCTTGCAATATCTTTATACTGTTTCTCTGCTATATACAACAGTTACTAGCTATTTTACATTCTTCCTGAATCTTCCTGCTGGTCTGCAGCTCAAGCGCGTACTCTTTCATGTACAAATTGAACGAAGCCCCAGGAATGATGCAACTTCCTTAACTACTTATACAATGAATACTCACGTAAATGATACAAACATAATTATAAATTAATTATACCACACAGAAAGCAATTACAGGGATAGCCCCTAAGACCCATAATAATTAATATCATAATGGCCACCACATATATAATATAATAATTATATATAATGTAGAGTTTGATGTTGTAGTAGTTCAGTTATTATAATCGTTATAATTATTATTTTAGTAACTTGAGATTATATCATGTATTACTGAACAAAATAAAGCATTATGTAATCATCACTTACATCTTCCGACAATCTTCTTCATGAGTTGAAGTGCCCCTCTGCCACCAAATATGATATTCTACTCAAAAAAGTTCACGTTACTATGGATGATAGTCACAGCTCTCTTATCAATATTCCTTGTTCTGCTCCTTCTGGAAGGGTGAATCGAGCTGCATAAGATGGTACCTTCCCTTGGCAGAGAGAAGAAGACAAAATAACAAGAACAGCGGGAGCATCCTTACGCAAAACGTGTTACTGACGTCACAACTGCGAATTCTGATATCTATATCTGCAGTATTAATAGGGTGGGGCTGGATAATTGCCACCCTACACTAGCCACAACATTAATTTTATGTTGCCATTGGCGTGCATTTATAAACAAGAAGTTTACCCTCTGATAATGCTCAATGATTATTGAAGGCTTGCAACATCAAATCAACCTCAAAACTCAGTAGTGAGCTTTGGCTTAGGGGAACACCAAGTGAAAGCAGTGCAAGGTGAGGGAAAGGAATATACTGAACAAGTTCAGAAGTTAACAATAGATTTGAGAGCGGTGAAATCGGGAATGTGATGAAATAAAAAGGCAAGCACGAGATATAACAGAAAGATTGTTAAAAGGGAGCTAAATACTGCTCAGAAAGGGCAGACTGATCTCTGCATGTAGGAGCAGACCTTCTATCTGCAGAGATCAGTCTACCCTTTCCGATCATATTAGCATTGAAGAAACAGCTGAGGATATTCAAGAGAAGAATGTAGAGTTATATAAAGCATTGCTTTTTTGTTCAAAAAGAATTATCTACCATTACTGATGCATCGTCTATCCTTTTTTAAGCAATAAAACAAAAGGTGATGGCAAGCAATACTCGACAATGATTCGAAAGTTGCATTATATTATATTAGCAGAACAGATTCCACCTGCTAATATATGTACTACTATCAAGGCAGTTCTCAAATGTTTCCTTCCTAAATTGGATATTGAACAATTGAAATTACCTATTAATTTAAAAGTGCACTGTGCTATATGGGAATGGAAGATCTGAAAACAGTCACAATGGCACACAAATTAAAGCTAAAGAAGCTGGGAAGTAATATAAACAAAACACTACTGAAGCACGTCTTCTTTTGAAGAATTTGAAATTTTATTAAAATATAGAGGTAAGCAAATAGATTAGTTTTTTTGAAGGTAAGGATCATAGAAATAGACCATATAAGTAAAGATAATTTGCAGCCTCTAACACACAAATTATCAAAAACCAATGACCATACATACACTGGATGATGCTTTATCTAGGGCTACAGACACGGTAGGCAGTGTTGTATAATATTATCTGTGTATATTACTGCCAACCAAAATGTCTGCCAGCATTGATTTGTTTGTTGAGCCAAAAACAAATTAAGGATTCAATGTCCAATATCACTGGTGCCTACATTTTTTACTACATTTGCCTACTATGTGTCTTTGTACCCTCAACAATCAACTCCTTAAACTCATTCAACTCATACATCTTTATTATTTTTTTCATTTAATATTTTTAGTTATACTATATCATGGGAGGTCATATTCCTTTAAGAACAATACACAATGATGATCTGCAATATCTTGAATCTAATTTGCTACTAACAGATTAGAAAAATATCTTATTTGGTTTATTTTCTGTTTTCATTGAATTATCTTCATGATAATACAATTCTCGACCATGACATAAAATCAGAATGTCAGTTTGGTGATGTAAATAATGATAGCAAATGATAATTTTTTTCCAAATTTCAGGTATTGCAGATCACTGTGTTGCCAGTACTTATACACTAACTACTAAGAGGCTTTCTTCAGCTGAATTGTATATCTTACTTCATTTTTGCATGATTTAATTATTATCAAGTTATTGTCTCTATAAACCACACTTGTTTAAATCTTGTAACATGTTACAAGTATTCATAGTTCTTTAATTTCAGTGTACCACATTGCTTGTAAAAGAGTGTTTGCAACTGCAATTGACAAATGAATGTGAATTTATACACGCACTCATTTCGATCACAGTTGGGGTTGCAGGCAGGGTTTGATTGCATGTACCATAACTTGGATAAACTAATATGGTATGATCAAAACTTGCTGGGATTGAATTTTTTGTGTGTGTGTGTGTGTGTAAGAACAAAACTTGCAGACTGAACAATATAAACTTTGATCCACATTATTTTTTCCTAGATTTCTTATACTAAATTACTAATTAAGAAAATTTAGGTCTGCATGATCAAAGTGCTTCTCAGATTAAATTTCTGCTTATTGAATTGTCTTTCAAATGCACTTGCATGTTAATTAAATATGTACTACACATACATACAAAGGTTATTTAAATACATTATGTGGTAAAACATACAATACCAAAAACAATAAAAGCACACCTTCCTTTTGCATTGTTATAAGTATTTTGTAAAAGGATAGAATGCTATGATCCATTATTACTTGATTGAATACATGCACTCACCGTGAAAGTTGACATTAGCTTTATAATTTTAATACTCTTGATTACCGTTTGGGCATCTCGCATACTCTTAAAAACTTGAGTTTACAATTTATCATATGACTGGCATGGATTAAAGATGTGATATTCATCACTAACATATACTAGCTTTACTCTCGGTCACAATGGCAACTACCTCCTTGTCCAGAGTAGTTCCATCGCCTTTGTTATATTAGGTGGGGGGCTGGAAACTGGTCTTGGTTGAATGTCATTCTCACTCCATGTATGCAGTATATTATCAACACCAGAATTAATAATAAAATGAAAAAAAGGACATCAACATTAAATTTTACAACTGGTGTTAAAGTTGTCAGTTCTTTATTGCAACTCTTAAACCATAGCTTGAAATAAGTGGGAAGTATGATAATCTGAAATAGAGAGAGAGAGGGAGAGTATAATAATTATTGTGGTTGGTATATATATACGTGTGTGTTAATACATGTGTGAGGATGCGTAATGTGTAGTGTTTCATATCACATACAGAGGAGAGAAGATGTTTTCCACATTCACCATACGTTAAAAGATGACACATATTGTATGTACAATGTAATCTGAAATCTTAACATAACAGGGTGACTATTGTGTAGTAATTAATAATTAATCTAAGACACAGGTAAATACTAGCAGGAAGTGGGTGTGGTAATAACATGCCTTCAATTAATTAATAATTATTGCTCCATACCATGTAAGCGTGCATTTTGACTGACTACTGGACTTTCAAACACTCGCCTAGGTTCTTTCTTGCAACTAACAAAGATTGTTTTTGGTATCTATGGCTTTCTTAGTAGGTCTTCTGTCTAACTAAGTGAGTTAAATGTTTAAATTTTGAAAATTATATATACAAGTGGGTAAAAATGTGGGTGTTGCCCTTCAAACGTTTGCTTTGCTGTCTTCCTGCTGATAGAAAGCATAAAGTTTACATAAATGGCTTTCTTAAGAATTCTTCTTTCCAGTAAACTAATTTAAAATGTTGAGTCTTATAAAAGGTGAGTTATAGAGCTGAAAGGAGTTAGTTGTTAAACTGACATTCAGCACACAGATTTAGATTGCAAAAAAGCTAAGTTTAATTAGCATGTTAATACATTAGATTTAGTGGGCTGTTAGATAAGGAGGTAATGCAATGTACTGAAGTTAGCAAAGTAAGGTGTGGTAAACAGTGTGGTTATGTAATTAATTAGGGGAGTGGTTTTTCTGTGCGCTTGGACTATTCTTCAAGGGAAAACACTGGTAATTACTCACAGTGATACATACACGCACAGTTAGTAATGGACATTATATACATGACATATGAACATGTACATGACATATGAACATGTACATGACATATGAACATGTACATGACATGTGAACATGTACATGACATATGAACATGTACATGACATATGAACATGTACATGACATATGAATATGTACATGTACATGATATGATAAAAGAATGTTCATAAAGTGTACATGTACATAATGAGTGTACAGTACACTTGTAAATGTACATGTATATAAAGTGTAAATATTGAGTGTACAGTACACTTGTAAATGTACATGTACATAAAGTGTACATAATGAGTGTACAGTACACTTGTAAATGTACATGTATATAAAGTGTACATATTGAGTGTAGAGTACCCTTGTAAATGTACTTGTACATAAAGTGTACATAATGAGTGTACAGTACACTTGTAAATGTACTTGTACATATTGAGTGTACAGTACACATGTAAATGTACTTGTACATAAAGCGTACATTATGAGTGTACAGTACACATGTAAATGTACTTGTACATAAAGTGTACATAATGAGTGTACAGTACACTTGTAAATGTACTTGTACATAAAGTGTACATAATGAGTGTACAGTACACTTGTAAATGTACATGTACATAAAGTGTACATAATGAGTGTACAGTACATTTGTAAATGTACATGTACATAAAGTGTACATAATGAGTGTACAGTACACTTGTAAATGTACTTGTACATAAAGCGTACATATTGAGTGTACAGTACACTTGTAAATGTACTTGTACATAAAGTGTACATAATGAGTGTACAGTACACTTGTAAATGTACATGTATATGTACATAAAGTCTACATGTATAATTATTACATATGGGTATTGAGTTTACAAGCAATGTATACCGAACATCACTGTTCTGCCCACATTGGTCAGCACTGGTCGGGAAAAACCCCAAATTAACCACCTCTTAAATAAATTAACCACCTCTCAAGTATAGGCTACCGAGACAGAATTAAGATAAACAGCACTAAATCCAATGTAGAATCCAACCACCACTCTAAATATCCTGGGCAGAGCACAAGAACATGTACATGTAATTCTATATAGGGTTAGAGGTAGTAGGATTAAATATACTACAGTACATATCAGATGCAACTTAAGTGGCACATTCGTGTCAAACACATGTGCATTACTGGCAAACGCTTTTGATAGGGGATACAAACATATGCATTATATGAGTAGGTAGGCAGGCAGGCGAATACAAAATACAATTTATTTAATTAACTCTTACATTTCACTAATAAAGACTAACTATTGAAAGAGTATGAGCTGAATTTGACATACTAGAAATAATTAGCTCAATTACTAATAGTGTACATGGTATGTTAATAACAAGATATAATGTCTCATAAGGAATTGAGGGTTGATAAAGCTATGATGAAATTTAACCAATTGCTTACATCGTTAAAATTTGTGGGAGAGACAATTAATGAGTCGTTTGGGGGTGCTCTATAACCATTGCATTTTATATAATTGAAGTTATTTTGCTAAAAAGAAGAATTTTTTAGGAAGTCACATATGTAAAACGCAAAATTTAAGGTCATCATTAAAAAAAAAATACATGAAAAAGAAGCCAATCAAAAGAGGTATAAAAGTCTGTGTTTGAGTTGATGGTATAAATGGTAGTCTTTGATGTTTATATTGTAAAAGAAGATCCCATTGCAACACAATTAGCTACCTTAGTGGTATTGAAGTTACGAGCCCATTGCAACACAATTAGGTACCTTAGTGGTATTGAAGTTACGAGCCCATGGCAACACAATTAGGTACCTTAGTGGTATTGAAGTTACGAGCCCATTGCAACACAATTAGGTACCTTAGTGGTATTGAAGTTACGAGCCCATTGCAACACAATTAGGTACCTTAGTGGTATTGAAGTTACGAACCCATTGCAACACAATTAGGTACCTTAGTGGTATTGAAGTTGCGAGCCCATGGCAACACAATTAGGTACCTTAGTGGTATTGAAGTTACATGTAACTACTACAGTCCAAGAGTTCATCATAATTATATATTATTTATCTTCTCCTGATTTCATGAAGCTACAGATGTTATATACCTGTAGGAATACCAGATATTATCACTAAAGCACATGTTTGTAATAATATATTTGTACAAGTAATGTAGAATACTATTTAGATTTCCATTACTTACCTCAACAGGTGATCTGGAGATCAATAATGTAATAACCTCATCAAAATATCTGGATACACAGGAGATTAATGTATGATGTTATGTTAACAAATGCACCATCTACAAAATCATGAATATACATATATCATGAATAGAACCAGATGGAAATATAATAATGATTCACAACAGCTAAGTATATTTGTATACAATCTATTTATCAGATGAGTGCATAAAGCAGACCAACTACATATGATAGTACTACCTAAGGATCAGTGATATATCAGTATTTAGATGTTAATACAGTAAAATGATACGACAAATCATTTCTGTTTGCATACTGAAATATTGAGTTAATTGTGGGCTTTAGGGTAAATATGTCTAAATGTAAGTATTTAATTAAGTTAACCCTTAGAGGACTGAGCTTGTTTCTCAAAATGTTTACCATTTCCAACACTGTCATTTCTGCTGCATATATTTTGGCCACCGTTCACTTTCGAGGATCCAAAACTTGGCTCTTTTTCTGACATGGAGTACTACATGTGTTCTTCTACCAACTTGCTTACTGGGACTCGAAAGTCTCCAAGCGCTTCATAGGACTAATTCAAATGCAGTGTTCTCCCTCTTTTGACTGTAACTGGGGCAAACAAAACGACTCAATTGTACATGTATGTTGGCACCGTACTTGATATTTTGGCCAAAGGGCAGCCAAAAAAACCATCAACTCTTTTAGCCATTTTCATGGGCTTATGCGTGACAACAATTACAAACATTTCGAGTGGTTTGTAATGCTAGGAACACACTTCGAACCCCATAGGGGTCAAATGTCACATATATGTGACATACATTGTATATATGTCTTCCATACATGTATGTCATCCATATGTTAAATGTCTTCCTGCCGATTACAAAGTTTACATCTATGGATTTCTGAAAAACTCTTCTTTCCACCATTGTAAGCTAAAATGAGAGCTATAGAGCTGAAAGGAGTTAGTTATTAAACACTCTACTCAAATATATATATTTTAAGAAGCTCAGTTTAATTATAGAGCTAAACAGTTAAAATGTGTTAGACTAGGACTTGTTAGATAAGGAGATATTATTACACTTAAATGAGGATATGTAATATACGGAATCAGTAGGGTGTGATGAAGAGTGTGGTTATGTAATTAATTAGGGGTGTGGTTTTATGCACACTTAGACTTTTTATAGGGAAAAGACTGATGTACATCGGATGAGTGGGGAGAGTTGGCTAGCCATCAAAAATTGTTAACCCACCATTCCTGGTTCTAAACAATGGGGGTTCAGTGTTACCTTTTTACTTGAAATTGTTTTTAGCAATTGTGGCTGCTTATTTTCTAAGCCATTATGGCTGCTTATTTCCTAAGTTATGGTGGCTGATTGTAGCCATTGTGGCTGATTGTTATTGTTATTTCAAAGTGGCTGCTCCATATAATATTTTCTAAGCCTTTGCGGCTGTGCTTAATGAAGCCATTGTGGCTGCTTGTTTGTTTGTTGTGTGTGTTTGTCTATATATCATGCTAGGAACACAAATTTTCCTGTACATTTCCTAGGGAAAACACTGATTGACATGTACATTTGATCTTAATTGCCACACCTACTAAATTGAGAATACATATATTTTGTATATGTACTAAATGTGTAGTTAATATAGTCATCATGTTACTAAATAATGAGGTTATAGTAGTTTCAGTTCCTTTACTTAGTCTAATTATTATAATATGTACTACCACAGTGTTACATTTTATTACTAACTATACATAATAACCATCAATTAAATATTAAGAGAAGCTTAACAAATTATGTATAAATATATAGTCTATCACATATGGGTGTGGTCATTTATTAATTAAAATTTGACTATCACATGTACATGTACAACATACCTCCTTCCTTTCTACTGCATCACGTTTGCTCTCTCCTGTCTCAATACACCCTACACAGAGGTCAAGTATCTCTAACATCTAGAAGATGTAAATACACATGTACATGTACGTATATTATGTACAGAAATCAGTGCTCAAAATAGTTTTTGAAAATGTCAAGCTGAAACATGTACACAAAACAATATTTTACGAGCAAGTTGTGGCTTTTGACAGTAAAAATAAAATGGCCATTTACTAGACATTATATACATATACAAGTGTATATAGAGAAAAAACATCCCTATATTTGCTTTGTGATGACTATGTATTAAGCATTGCTGATGGCACTAGTGTCTCTACCGTTCTGTGTACTCGAAAGAAGTAAGTGTAAGCCTGATTGCAGTCTAAATACACAGATCTTTGATGAACTGACTGAAGTACAAGGTTGTAAATGATGACTTCCTCGTGTCTGAAACTCAACAACTTATCATACTTACTTGTTAAAGATTCTTGCATAATATTTATACTGTTTCTCTGCTATATACAACCGTTATTAGCAGTTTTACATCCTTTCTGAAGCTTCCTGGCTGGTCTGTAGCTCAAACGCGCATTCTTTTACGCGCCACGCCCATTAATTGACCGAGCCCCTGGGAATGACGCAACTTCCTTAACTACGTATACAACGCATAGTCGCGCAAGTGACACAAACATATATATATATATAAGATTCAACCCCGTGGAAAGCAATTATAGGGATGGCCCTACGGGCCATAACAAGTATGTACATATACAAGTATTATAATATAGTATTATATACATGTATATAAATGTATATACATGCACCAGTGTTCTGCTCACATTGGTCGGCACTAGTCAGGAATATCTACCACTCTGCATGAATTAACCACCATTCAGATGAATTAACCACCTCACGGATACATACACATATACAATGTAGACTATTGAGATAGTAATATATGTGACCGAATTTGCGTAATCAGGCTTACGGGATAAAATTTCAAAATTTATTTTTGTTATTACCTGAATGGAGTATTCAATTAGCTCCAGAATGAGATATACATGTAATACATCCCAATCACGCACAAGACAAAGCTACAGTGGGGGATTAAACCGTTGTAGTCACAAATCCTTCATTTTGAAAAAAGCAATTAAACCAATTATTTAATCATTAAACGTAATGACTAACAACTTTTTTAGGAGGAGTGGCTAGCAAAGCACAGAGATGTCTCCAAACTTCTTTGAAGGTATGAGTGAATAGGTAAGATGTTAATGAAGCTTTTTATGTAGTAAAGCAATGATCGCCCAAGTAATCCATAACAGTCTATTTTTACTCGTGTCTCAAAATTAATAATTATCCCATAGGCCAGATTTTCGCAAATTCGGTCTCATATGTACAAACAATATAGACCGCACTAACGCAGTATATTCACTATCGCAATAGTATCACAGATAAATATTGTTTGGTGTTAAGTGAGTGTTTTGTACTTATTTCATTAATTTATGTACTCTTGTACTGTAATGTCACATGTTTCATTTAACACTTCTATAATTATTTTTCTGGATCATTCCTTAGCACATGTAGGACCACATGTTATGTTCTAGAACATTCTAGACATTAGTTTTCTATAAATACTTTGTACAATTTAGTTTTTTTTCAGTGTGTCTGTGTGTATATTAATATCAACTTGGTTGTTATTCTTTTAATGATCTATTTTGGTAAATCTGAGTTAAGTCCTAACATTTTTGGTCCGCCGAACCGGATATAACAAGATCATTCGCACTCTCATTGGCTTGTTCTCAGATAGTCTCTCGCATTTGGTTTTACTCACTGTTACAGCCCTCTATTTTGCCTGCTTCCACTTGAACTTTGCTGACATGGATGGTGAAGCTTTACGCCGCGAAGTCTCCAAACTGAGGAAAAGAAGAGGAGTAGTACGAGCCTCAATTACTCGAATGGATAGCCGTATTAAAGAGTTGGAGGACGTCGCTGAGCAACCTGGAACCCCAGGTCACGCGCGGCAGTTAGCCATAAAACTTGAAACTTTGGATTCCGAATTGAAGAACTACCACTTCCAGCTAATCGATCTTCTGGATGATGAGGATGAAGATTCCCTAGAAAAAGAACAAGAGATATTGGACAAACATGACGACATTGTCGCCGAGTTGAACATGCGTATTGAACGTTTGTATTCTAAGGCCACACCCGCTGTGACTGACGACCACAGACTACTCTCTCGTAAGTTATCTTATTTGGAAGAAAGCACTTTCAATCTTCATAATACGGTAACTTCCCTACCTGAAGATGTTGATGATATATCTCTTTTGCAACAATATCAAGAGCAAGTAGCTGACTACAAAAGCTGAACTGAATGGCAGATTACTAATGCTGGACGATGAAGAAGAAGTCCGTAGTTTATTCACCTCTCACTCAAAACTTGAAAAAATGCTATTCGAATGCTCTCATGTGATCCGAAAGTTAATCAACTCATGCAGTCTAAGAACCAAATCTACCCCTACACCTGTTGTAGATAGTACTTGTACTGGAGTTAAGCTCCCCAAATTGGAAGTCCCTACTTTTGATGGCAACTTACTGAACTGGAAACAATTTTGGGGACAATTTTGTGCTTCAGTACATGACCGCACCAACTTGTCTGATGCTGAAAAGTTGGTCTATCTTCAAAATGCTCTGAAGGATGGATCAGCTAAAAATGCCATTGAAGGTCTTTCTCGTTCTGGTGAACATTATACAGAAGCCATAGACTATCTCAAATCTCGTTATGATCGTCCTCGATTAATTCATCAGACCCATGTCAAGATGATAATCGAAACCCCACCTCTTCGTGAGGGTAATGGTAAGGAGCTGCGTCGTCTGCACGACACCGTGCAGCAACACATTCGTGCTCTAAGGTCGATGGATTATGAACCTTCCGCTCCATTTATCACCTCTCTACTTGAGTTAAAACTGGACACTACCACCATGTTTGAATGGCAACGCCATACTCAATCTCAGGTCAACGTACCTCCTTTTCAGGACCTTTTAGATTTTATTGACAGTCGTGCTCAAGCATCTGAGTCATCCATACCCTTAAAGAAATTTTCCAAATGGGAAACCTCTAATTTGAAGAGGTCATTTCCCACATCCAAACCAGTCACTTCATTTACTGCTAGCCATGAATCAGCAAGTCAATGTGTTCTCTGCAAGCCAGTGAAGCACCCCTTGTATGCCTGCCCCAAATTCAAGTCGCTGTCCCATGAAGGAAAACTATCCACTGTCAAGATACATAACATTTGTGTTAATTGTCTAATGAAAGGTCACTTTGCAGTCAACTGCAGGTCACTTTACAGGTGTAGGAAGTGTCAAAAACCACATCACACACTACTACACACAGAGGCCCAGCCAAGATCGGAACCATCTACACCCTCATTTACACAGGAGGTCTCTTCCAATCAAGTGTCGTCGAATGCTGCTGTGAAGTTGAAATCCAATTCACTATTGATGACTTGTCGCATCTCAGTCGCTGCACCTGATGGGTCTTCGACACAAGCACGAGCTCTATTGGACAATGGTTCATCAGCCTCATTTATCTCAGAGCATCTAGTTCAATCCCTGTGTCTTCCCTGTGCAAGGCAATCTGTAAACATCTCTGGAATTGGAGGTCACACTCCCATTTATCCAACTAAGTCAATTGCCAATTTCAAGATCACACCAATCTCATCCACAAAGGGGTCTATGAATATAACAGCAATAGTTGTCCCCAAGGTGACTTGTGATCTTCCAATACATCCCGTCCCCTTCAACTCAAAGTGGAATCACCTTAGAGACTTGGCTTTAGCAGATCCTGAATTTGGTACACCTGGTCGTATAGATGTCCTGCTAGGCATCGATATTTTTGTTGAAGCATTGCGTCATGGCCGGCGGAAGGGTCCTCCTGGATCACCTATTGCTCTGGAAACAATGTTTGGTTGGGTACTTTGTGGAAATGCAGAATCTGACATCCTTCAATCCTCAGTTGCGACACATCATGCACTGGTTGAATCAGGAGACGACATTCTCCGAAAATTTTGGGAAATTGAAGAATCTTCCACCAAGATCTCCAATCTATCAATGGAAGAACGAACGGTTTTACGCCACTTTGAATCAAACCATTTTCGTAATAAAGTAGGAAGGTTTGTTGTCCCCTTACCAAAGAGATCTGATGCCAAAACCCTTGGCGAATCTCGTTCACAAGCCGTTCGAAGGTTCCTCTCACTTGAGCGTTCTCTGAATGTTAAGGGACAATTTATAGAATTTGAAGCTGTAATGAAAGAGTATACGGACTTACAACATGCAGAAATCGTTCCTGTGAATGACCTAGAGAAACCTCAACACATGGTATTTTACCTTCCTATGCATGCTGTTTATAAGCAGTCTAGCTCCACTACCAAAGTGCGTGCTGTATTTGACGCTTCAGCCAAATCATCCTCTGGTGTGTCACTTAATGACACCTTACTTGTTGGACCAACTGTTCATCCACCATTAGTTGATGTGTTACTTCGTTTCAGATTGCATCGTGTCGCTCTCACTGCAGATGTTAGTAAAATGTATCGAGCCGTTGAATTGACTAATGATGACAAGGATCTACATCGTTTTGTATGGAGATCCAATCCCAGTGAACCCCTAAAGGATTATCGAATGACGAGACTCACATTTGGCATTTCTGCATCGTCGTTTGCTGCCAATATGGCTATTAAGCAGAATGCTATCAACCTAGCCTACGAATATCCACAAGCATCAGAAATGGTTGAAGAATCCTTTTATGTTGATGATTGTCTTACAGGAGCTGACAACAATGAAGATGCAATCAAGTTACATCACCAATTGCAAGCTCTCCTCTCCCGTGGTGGTTTTCATTTGCGAAAATGGAATTCCAGTGAATTAGCAGTCTTAAAGAGAATTGATCCTGGTGTTAGAGACTCCTATGAAGTCCTTACAATTTCTGGCTCTAAAGAATATGCTAAGACTTTGGGTTTTGAATGGAATACTACTTTTGACCATTTTCGTCTCACAGTGAATAATTTGTCTACACCTGAAACCATCACAAAGCGTGTTCTTGTATCAGATATTGCCAAGATATTTGATGTCCTGGGTTGGTTTTCTCCTACTGTGATTAAGATGAAAATGCTGTTACAACGATTGTGGGAATTAAATATAGATTGGGATGAATCAGTACCAACGTTCATTAAAGAGACTTGGTTACAATGGATATCTGAATTGCCATCTCTCAAAGGTTGTCATGTGCCTCGTTACTACTTCCCCAAAGATGTCACCATCACTTCTTTACAGCTACATGGATTTTGTGACGCATCCGAAAATGCATATGCTGGTGTCGTGTACCTACGTGGAGAAGATTCAGAAGGGAGAATTCATATTTCCATAGTAACAGCTAAAACCAGGGTGTCACCCATTAAACGTCTTACAATTCCACGCCTTGAATTGTGTGGTGCTTATCTGTTAACTCAATTGCTTCATCATGTCAAAGAAGTATACAGAATGCCGTTATCTAATGTATTTGCTTGGACTGACAGCACAATTGTGCTCAATTGGCTCACTGGCACATCAAGGCGTTTCAAGACTTATGTGGGTAATCGAGTATCGTATATTGTAGATTGCATTCCTCCTAACCATTGGAGACATGTTAATAGTACAGAAAACCCAGCTGATTGCGCCTCTAGAGGATTATTCCCATCTGAATTAGTGAGTAATGAACTCTGGTGGAAGGGTCCAAAATGGTTGTACTTGGAAACCTCCAGATGGCCAGGACGAGAAGAAATCCCTCGTGTTGAAGTGAGTGAAGAAGAAAGGGAGATTAGTCTGCTAACTACTTGTGAATTGGTGTTGCCTGTCATACCAGTGGATCGTTATTCTACCTTTCCTCAGCTTCAACGTGTCACTGCATAAATTTATCGTTTCATCAACAACTGTCGTGGTGGAACAAACTCTACTACAAATCATCCATATTTAACTGTTGCTGAACTTTCTCATGCTGAGAATTATTGGTTGTCTTACTCTCAATTGGAATCTTTTCCCAATGACATTGCATTGCTCAAATCAAATTGTAAATTGCCAAGCAACAGTAAATTGATATCGTTGAATCCCTTTATTGATTCCTCACGTATTATGCGTGTTGGAGGTCGTCTAGGTAATTCTAAATTACCATACACAAGATTACATCCAATTGTTCTTCATGCAAAGCATACCATAACGAAACTAATCCTCAGATCAGAACATATTAGTCTGCTTCATGCTGGACCTACCCTTATGATATCCTCAATTTGCCTTCGTTTCCATATTATCAATCTTCGAAAGGCTGTTCGCTCGATTACTCGTCAATGTGTCATTTGTAGACGCCATGCTGGTGAGACTCTCACTCAATTACAAGGGCAACTACCTTCAGAACGTGTAACTCCAGGCACTGTTTTTGAAACCGTTGGAGTGGACTATGCGGGTCCAGTTTACATTAAGCATGGCTATGTCAGGAAACCCACTGTTGTTAAAGCTTATATATGCGTTTTTGTCTCGTTAACAGTTAAGGCAGTTCACCTGGAATTGGTCTCTGATCTCACTAGTGAAGCATTCATAGCTGCATTACGTCGTTTTGTTGCCCGTAGAGGTTATCCTAGCCTCATTTGGAGTGATCATGGGACAAACTTTGTTGGAGCTAATCATGAACTAAAGAAACTATTTGAATTCCTGAAAACTGAAATTGCTCAACGCAAAATTTCTGAATTTTGTGCATCAAGAAGTATAGAGTGGAAATTTATCCCTGAACGTGCTCCACATTTCGGTGGATTGTGGGAAGCGCCAGTAAAAAGTATGAAAACCCATTTGAGACGTGTAATCACACCTGATGTAAAGTTGACTTTTGAGGAAATGACCACAGTCATAGTTCAAATTGAAGCTTGTTTGAATAGTCGTCCATTAATCCCTGTGAATTTTGTTAATGATTGTGTGACAGATATACTCACTCCAGGACATTTTCTGGTTGGCCAATCACTAACCACACTTCCCGATAACCCATCCTCTAGTATTTCATTGACCTTGAAACATCGTTGGCATTTGTGCCAAAATCTCACTCATCATTTTTGGAGACGTTGGTCCACTGACTATCTCACAACACTCAACAAGTTCTACAAATGGTCTCATCCAACTAGAAACGTATCTGTCGGTGATATTGTGATATTGCGTGACGAAGCTACATTTCCAACTAAGTGGCCAATAGCTAAAGTCGTGGAAATTCATCGTGGTAATGACAATTTAGTACGAGTTGTTACGCTGAAGACTGCCAAGGGAATTTACAAGAGACCAATCCATAAGATTGTACTACTGATTCCTACTAACTCTAAAGAACTGTAGACATTATGGTATTTGTACCATCCTTTACTCTATGACCTCCGGTCATGGCCGGCGGTATGTTTGGTGTTAAGTGAGTGTTTTGTACTTATTTCATTAATTTATGTACTCTTGTACTGTAATGTCACATGTTTCATTTAACACTTCTATAATTATTTTTCTGGATCATTCCTTAGCACATGTAGGACCACATGTTATGTTCTAGAACATTCTAGACATTAGTTTTCTATAAATACTTTGTACAATTTAGTTTTTTTTCAGTGTGTCTGTGTGTATATTAATATCAACTTGGTTGTTATTCTTTTGATGATCTATTTTGGTAAATCTGAGTTAAGTCCTAACAGTCGCCTTGGACTCTTCCTGGTGATAACGAAGCATAAGTTTGACATCATTGGCTTTGTTAACAATTCTTCTGTCCAGCAAAGTAAGTTAGAATCTTCTGTCTGATAAAATACGAGTGTTATGGAGGTTACAAGAATTAGATGTTAAACACTCGGCCCCTACGTATTTTTTAGGAAAAACAGAAACGCCCATTTTATTAACACGAACGATCAGCATCGCTTTTTAAAACGATTGCAACTGTAATCTGCAACAAATGGAGCCGTAAAATGATCGTTCTACTATTACGAAACGTTAACTTTTTTAATGTCCTCTACTGTATGTATGTACAACATACATATGTAGAAACATACAGACATAGATATACATTCATACATACATACATACATACATGTACATGCACACATAGTACTAAAGGAGGCCAACAGTATTACTAACTGCAATATCCGTGTTTTCAAGTACATGTATAACAGCCTGGTTATGTACAGCACAAGTTATCCACACCCACAATTTATTATGTAATAGTTATTAACTATTTTAATCTTTATTGTTATTCAAAAATTTATTATTTTGGTGAATTAAAAAAGGGCTGAATGTCCTGTCCTGCCTTGCTGCTCTGGGGAGAACACTGCACGTCACATGTACATCCACATATAAAATATACATACATGTACGAAATACCCTCAAACATTTTCCTACATGTAGATCAATGTCAAATACATGTATCATCAGACACCCGTTCCTCTATAATACATGTACATGTAAATGTATATCCTAAAGATTGTACATGTACATGTACATCAAAATGTTTCTATGTGTACAGTACAAGTCAAAAAAGTTAATGTTTTGTATTTGTAGTAAGCACATTCTACGCTCTGTAGTATGCTAAATCTTTGTTAAAACTCAGTTTAAACAGTAATTTATTGTCAACACCAAGAAACCTGAAGTTTCACAATTGTAAAACTGAACTTGAGGAGTTGTCTACATACTCACCAGTCCTTATGCTAACTTTGAAGCAAAATTCAAGCCTTTCCTAACATCTATGACGGCAGGAGAATCTGATACAACTCGACCGTCTTTAGTAGTCAGGCCCATCTTTGTCAAGACAATTGTTTGGCTATTTCCACAACTTTGTTTAGATCTGAATTCTTTTGAGAGATTCTAAGAGTAAAATGTTGGCCATTTAGTTTGTTAACCACACCCACATTTCAGCAGTGATTATATTAATTGAACCTTTAAATGTAAATAAATCGTTTTAACACAATGATAATAATACAGTACAATCAGATTCATACTACAGTCGTACTACATGTACAAATACAAAACGTAAACCTTTTTTTCGACTTGTACTGTAGATGCCACATATAGCATACATGTACTTGTACATCAGAAATGTTTCTACATGTACATGTAGATGCCACATGCACCTGTACAACATGCATCACCAGATCCCTATAATAGTAGTAAACAGTGCATGATTCTAAGATCAACACAACACCCAATAGTGTCTGTAGTAAACAGTACATGATTCTAAGATCAACACAACCCCCAATAGTGTCTGTAGTAAACAGTGCATGATTCTAAGATCAACACAACACCCATAGTGTCTGTAGTAAACAGTGCATGATTCTAAGATCAACACAACACACAATAGTGTCTGTAGTAAACAGTGCATGATTCTAAGATCAACACAACCCCCAATAGTGTCTGTAGTAAACAGTACATGATTCTAAGATCAACACAACACACAATAGTGTCTGTAGTAAACAGTGCATGATTCTAAGATCAACACAACACCCAATAGTGTCTGTAGTAAACAGTACATGATTCTAAGATCAACACAACACACAATAGTGTCTGTAGTAAACAGTGCATGATTCTAAGATCAACACAACCCCCAATAGTGTGTGTAGTAAACAGTGCATGATTCTAAGATCAACACAACACCCAATAGTGCCTGTAGTAAACAGTGCATGATTCTAAGATCAACACAACTCCCAATAAAAACTGTATACTAAGTCAAAAATGATGAGGTAAAACAGTTAACTAACAGATCAGTTAGTGTAGTCAGGACATGAAACAAGCGTCTTCAAGATATCCAAAGGATTGTGATTATCCTGATCAATATTACATTCCTTCATGTGATACAGTACTTCCTCATTATAGCTAGCTTGGAGTACATTGTACTGTACTGTACTGTACTGTACACTACTGCAGTGTAGAGTAGAGTAGAGTAGAGTACAGTAAAGTAAAGTACATTCTGGACTATGATACTCCATGTATCAAGTAGTCAAAGTGATAATACTCACAGTTTGTACATTGCACTACACAATCCTACACTTCAGTACATGTACATGTTTGTTAATTGTTTCCATGCCTATTGCTAGCATGCTGTTTTTGCTCATGAATTTTGTACTATGATGTACTATACTCAAAATACAGTTCGACTTCATACTTTGTAGAATACATACTGTACAGTACTGTACTGTACTGTTAATGTACATGTACATATATAGGTGACAACTAAATAATAGTGTTGCATATCACTGTCAAAAATATCACAACACAATATACATGTAGAATAGAGTTTTGATAACTTTTGAAGCTTGGGCCAAATTGGCTCAAAAATGGTTAGTGTGTGTGCCATTAAGGGAATACATCTTGAGCCAATTACTTTAAAGTTAATGCTGTTACTGACAGTATAATCAAAATTAACTGTGCCACTGGGCCAAAGAATGAACTGTGCAGTGCCAAATAAGAAGCACTGTGAGCCAATGGTGTGCCATATGAGCTTATCAAAAACACTGATATAGTATCATGATATTTGAAATAATAATTGAAATGCTTATATAAAAACATTACATGACTTATTTGGCAAAATAAATCAATCAAAGTTATGCACACTACCCAGGGTTTCATTTGGGGGGGGGGGGGGCATTCGTTCCCCCTTGAGAATTTGGTTACCCAAAAATATTTTAATGTTAATAGTTAGCTGAATACAACTATTTTTGGTTTAGATTCCAAAAATAGTATCTCAAACAGTTACATCATCGTGGTCTGAAAATGCACCAGAAACACAGGGTCATTAATACTTGAGTACAGTAATTTTCACCTAAATAATGCAACATTTTTAAACAGTTGTAACTTTACTTTTACAGCTCTATTGAGGAAGAGACAACATAGAGTGGATAGAATGGTTTTCACTCTACACGAACATATATATTATGAAATGCTTTGTCTGTTGTTTTAATGTAAAATATAGACATTTTTACGCATATGCGAGCAAGAAATTCAGCAAAAGGCGGGTACTTTCCTCTCTACGTTTGGGCTTGTAACTTGTAACATGTAATGCTATATCAGTGTCCTGTTTGGGGTTCAATTTGTGGAAGGATTCGACAATTATCTTCAAAGTTATAGTCAAAAATATGTATTTTTGAGGTCCAAGCAGCTTTTGTTTTGCGTCATAACGTTGCGTGTTTACCATTGTTATTTCCACAAACTGAACTCATTGCTAACAACATCATTATCTATGCATTCAATATCTAACATACCTTGAATAATGGCCAGAAAGTATCCGCCTCAGCACACTTACTCGATCTCAGTGCTTTTTACATAGCCATTGCGGCCACGCCCAGTTAATGAGATAATTATCTTTGATTAGAATTCCACAATGCGTAAATTATAATAGGTGGCCAGGTAAGATCCATGTATATTATAGTGTTGTTATTATAGTAGTAGTATCATAGTAGTAGTAATTCTTTTGAAGTGCATTACTATTGTAATCATTCTACTTACCTTTTTACATCAGTAATTATTATGTGAGTATACATATATTTATAGGTGTAAATTAGTGAAACTCACACCTAAACTTGACTCAAGCATTAACTACCCTGTGAATGACCTCAGAGAGTCTAACACCAAAATAATCCCTGGGGGAGCATGCCCCCAGACCCCCCTAGGCAGTTGGTGTGAACACCAACCCTATACATCGCCCCCCAAAAGTTCTCAACATTCAACTTTTGCTCCCCCTTCACAATTTTTCTAAATGAAAGCCTGCTACCTAGCTACATGTATAATTGCTTTTAGTTATAAAATTAGACAAATGGGAAAAACCATGTTTACTAATAAAACAGTCTATTCCAGTGTATTGACACACCAAAAAAATACTGTATCACGATATTGAATGTAAATTTAGATATTTCACTATATCAATACATATTGCACATACCTAAATACAATACATTAATACTTTATGTAATACATACTGTACTATACAGTACAATACATTACTACTTTATGCAATACATACTGTACTATACAGTGCAATACATTACTACTTTATGTAATACATACTGTACTATACAGTGCAATACATTACTACTTTATGTAATACATACTGTACTATACAGTGCAATACATTACTACTTTATGTAATACATACTGTACTATACAGTACAATACATTACTACTTTATGCAATACATACTGTACTATACAGTGCAATACATTACTACTTTATGTAATACATACTGTACTATACAGTGCAATACATTACTACTTTATGTAATACATACTGTACTATACAGTCCAATACATTACTACTTTATGTAATACATAGTGTACTATACAGTCCAATACATTACTACTTTATGTAATACATAGTGTACTATACAGTACAATACATTACTACTTTATGTAATACATACTGTACTATACAGTCCAATACATTACTACTTTATGTAATACATAGTGTACTATACACATTACTACTTTATGTAATACATACTGTACTATACACTGCAATACATTACTACTTTATGTAATACATACTGTACTATATAGTCCAATACATTACTACTTTATGTAATACATAGTGTACTATACACATTACTACTTTATGTAATACATACTGTACTATACACTGCAATACATTACTACTTTATGCAATACATACTGTACTATACAGTGCAATACATTACTACTTTATGTAATACATACTGTACTATACAGTACAATACATTACTACTTTATGTAATACATAGTGTACTATACACATTACTACTTTATGTAATACATACTGTACTATACACTGCAATACATTACTACTTTATGTAATACATACTGTACTATATAGTCCAATACATTACTACTTTATGTAATACATAGTGTACTATACACATTACTACTTTATGTAATACATACTGTACTATACACTGCAATACATTACTACTTTATGCAATACATACTGTACTATACAGTGCAATACATTACTACTTTATGTAATACATACTGTACTATACAGTACAATACATTACTACTTTATGCAATACATACTGTACTATACAGTGCAATACATTACTACTTTATGTAATACATACTGTACTATACAGTACAATACATTACTACTTTATGCAATACATACTGTACTATACAGTGCAATACATTACTACTTTATGCAATACATACTGTACTATACAGTGCAATACATTACTACTTTATGTAATACATACTGTACTAGTCTGAATAGTCGAACACTCTTGGGTTGGACATTCAGAAGATCAGTATAATGTCAACTGATACACCAGCCCAACAAAATGAAATGTCTTGCATGAACAATAGAGAACACAGAATGTCAGTTTGAAGAAGTCATTTGGACAGATGAAGCTTCTATTCAAATAGAGTCTCAAAGGAGATTTTGTCATGGGAAAAGGGGAGAGCAGCCAAGTACTAAACGTCATCCTAAGCATCCAGTCAAAGTCCATGTGTGGACATTAGTTGTAGAGGAGCTACCAATAATATTTGTATTTTTACAGGCATACTAGAAGCTGATGGATTTTGTCAGATTTTAAATGATTTCTCGATACTGTTTGTGAGAGAAGTGTATCCCGATCACCACAGACTGATGATGGACATCACACATCAATAAAGGGTAAAGCTTTCTTAGCTAAATCAATGAACCCGTGGATGAGAACAGATTATATTATTATTATAAGTACATGTACATGTGTAATCAGACAATTTGTCCAAACAAATGGAATTTAGTCCAGACAGAGCCAAAATGTCTGGAAAATGTTATTTCAAGCACTATACACATGTACAGCTGTATGTTGTACTTAATTACAAGTACATTGTATAGCAAAAAATTAATAATACAGTATATGTCAATAAAATGTCACCATACAGTAACAGTAATTACCCTCGCCGCGAAGCGTAGGCGGAAGGGTACAGTAATCATATTGTGTGTCTGTGTGTGTGTGTTCGCAAAATTTTGCAAAAACTACGAACACTGGTGGCTCGAACTAGATACAGGAAGACTTCAAATTATACAAGGATCAAAAGTAACAACAGGCTTTTGGTGAAACCCTTCCGTTTTAAAGTTATCACAATTTTTATACCTCACAGTTACTGTTTCCAGACTCGAGAAGACTCTTGGGAACAACTGGACACATTAAAACATAAATACTCCTGTATCATGACTATCGCTAGTAAAGCACTACATAAAAGCAAACAAAACTTGGGTAGTGGTTGGTACAACATCGAGCACTGGCTCCAAGAATTCTCCATTACTTTCAGGCTCCGCCTATTTAAAATTTTTAAGTCATGTGCTGTGCACGTGACTCCAACTTCAGCGGTTTTGAGGACCTGTCTTAGTGCTCTAGGCTCTCTTTATAGCACATTTCACAAGACTAATTGAAGATCTTTCTTTCTTTTTTGAGAGACTAAAATGTAAGACTTATAGTATAGACAAGGAAGAGACTGGTATAATCATACTAAAATCTTTCAGTTATAAAGTAATAAGTACTGACATGTTAGTTTATATAATTATATAACTATTATTGTATTATTATAGAAACTAACATGCCAGTGCAATTTTATTACTTTATGTTTTATATAAACCATCTGAAGTAAATGTTATTATTATATAACCCTACAAATCAGTGAGCAATGATATATATATAATTATATAATTATATAAATAATTATAATCTTTTGACATAATTATTTAAAAAAAAAAAGATTATAGACTTTGCCACGAAGGCAAGGGTCCCGTCCCGACGGCGCTCGTTACCTTAGTTGTACTGTCAGTATAATGTGAACAGTAATTACTGTATCATTACTGTAGTGTTCAATTGACATGTACACCAATTATGTCAAAACTACTGTATAACTACTGTACTGTATGGTGAATTATTATTGACATAATTATTATACTGTATAATGCATAATGAATGGAGATTAATTTTTCATGTACAGGTGTACTACAGGTACATGTACATGTACAAACAAATCCTCAGAAATGCAGATTAATTAAGTGATTAAACATAATTGGTTTTGTGTATCAAAGGGAATACAGGCTTCATACAAATGACAAATGTTATTCTGAGTGGAGGGAGGTGTACTGTAAACCTGTAATGTACTGTAGAGGGTTTTAGGGGTATCGATCCTCTCTTGTGAAATTTTATAAATGATTCTGTCATTCTTGGATTCAATCATCTTATGAAACTAAAGTAAAAATTATTGAAATGAGTAATTTACTTAATTATAGTAGCTGTCAGTTAGTGTTGTTTATAACCAAACCACTTTTAGTAAGGCATTTTGACTTTTAATTAACTAAACTATAACTAAATTACAAGTCTATTGCAATAACTATAACTATAACTAAAAGTTATAGAAATTGTTCAACTACAAGTGGACATTATTGCCATACTAAATTAAACAACACTAGTGTCAGTACAGTCTCACCAGTGTGATGCTGAATTCATAAGTATATCAATTACTACTATTGTACTGTGATGAGTAATTACTGTACTGTATGGTGATTTTTTATTGACATGTACATGTACCACTAAAGTTCTACAAGGTCCTTTGAAAGGTCAGGAGAGTAGATAATCAAAATAATAACTATAATAAGCTGATGTGTTTTAGGCATGATAAAGTCAGCCATGATTACTGAATGCTGGACACCACAAAGCAGTCATAGGGATACTTTTGTCTTCACTTAAATTTGTAAAGCAATCATAGGGATGTTTTTTTTCTTTATATACACTTGTTCAGACTGCACAAGTACAATCTGAAGATATGTGCAACTTTGGCTGAATATGCCTGTAACTACATGTACATGTATATCTACTTTGGCGAGAATGTATAGCACATGAACAATAGAATAATTAACATTACACCATGTGTGAACAGTTGTAAACTAGATAAATACAACTATATACATGTATTTCACACAGACAATATTGGATTGGATCTGCATATAGGCAATTTGAATTGTGAAATATAGCCATATAGGGAAATTACTGTATAGGTGCAACACTAATAATAAATTTATTTTAAGGTATGCTCAAATCCAACCAGTATCATTTTCCAGTAAACAGTATTGATAGCAGGAATTGAAATACAGTTGAATTAATAACTACATTATTATACATGTACATGGTGGCTGATTGTCAAGCCAGAGTGGCTTCTTCAATATTTTATAAGCCATTGTGGCTACTTGTTTGTTTGTTAATTTTTTCTACACCTATTGCTAGCATGCTAGGCACATGAATCTGCATGTACACAGTGTGTATATGTATGGTCAGAAATAATATATTTATATATTCTTGTGTCTTGTAAGTGTTGAATACAATCCTAAGGATGTCGCAAGTAAATGGGAGTAGTACATGTACATGTATATGTACATGTACATAAACGAATGTGTGTGAGAGCTACAACACACTGGCAGACCAGTAGGATGATTCTGAATGAAATCAAATGAAATCAGCATGTGGAAACTACATTAATAGCTGTTGTAGCTGTGCGTGTTTGAGACTGAGCAGACCACCAGAATGAAATCAGCATGTGGAAACTACATTAATAGCTGTTGTAGCTGTGCGTGTTTGAGACTGAGCAGACCAGCAGAATGAAATCAGCATGTGGAAACTACATTAATAGCTGCTGTAGATGTGCGTGTTTGAGACTGAGCAGACCAGCAGAATGAAACATTTTTATGACTATACTTCAAGTATTGATGCTATTATATGTGAACACATGCAGACATGACACAAGTCAAGGAGAGAGAAATTATGCCAAAAATGTACTTAAACATAATTATAAATTATTAATTTGATAAACAATGTATGCATGTGTTCCACATTTTTATACTGTGAAGAGACATAAAAGGTCAGCACACTCTATCCTTACATTACCATTATTATCATACATTGTAATAGAGACAGAAACTTAATAATATGGGGCATTCTAGAGATATAGGAGACTACAAAGCTTAACTATAAGAGCCTAGTGATAAAAGGGTCACAATACCTATGACTGTCACTAACTAATACAGTGTACAGTCAAGAAATCAGTATACATTCTATAAAGCAATGATACATGCTCACTACTCTTCAGTATACATTCTATAAAGCAATGATACATGCTCACTATTCTTCAGTATACATTCTATAAAGCAATGATACATGCTCACTACTCTTCATGACTGTCACTAACTAATCACTAGTATAATGTACAGTCAAGAAATATTTTACTCACTTGTTGTGACTTTGTCCTTAATACGTGATTAGGATGTACGATATTTCATTCTAGAGCTAATTTAATCTCTACACAGGTAAAAATAAATACATGCATCATTTTTGAAATTCAAACCACAAGCCTGTTATATATATATATATATATATATCAGTCATTCCCCATCCCCCTTGCTATAGATTGTCCCACCTTGAAATTTGTTTGCCAATAAGCACACTGTGATAACCTTGTATGGTGCCCACTCAAAATCCACGTTTCATTCACCCTCCTTTAACAAATTTTGTAAATGAAACCCTGTATAAATTATATATATATATATATATATAGTGTGGTGGGGTAATTCCGGACGCTTTTTGCAATACGTTAGTTGTAAAGAAACGAAACGTTATAAATACCTAGTTTAGACAATTACATACATGTAAGAGATACCTATGAAATCAGCAATGTCCACTCTTTGTAATGGTGTGAATAATAACTGTGTTTGAAGGAAGGCTTGAGGACAAGAGGCGTTTAAACAACTACCGCCACAAAGGGGTAATTCCGGACGAAGTAGTGTAATTCCGGACATTAGTATACGGAGGCAATTACGGCAGACTACGGTTAGTGCACGGGACCACGTGTTAAATCAAGGAAGAAAAGAAAGGATTCTTTTGTATTTTTACTACTGGAAAGGTACGATATGAATCTTTATTATATTATTAAATGTTATTTTTGTTGCTTTTTTAACTATAATTGAATATTAAAACGTTGTAATCAGCTATTTATATTGAATATTTTGTATTTAAATTATTATTCTTCTTTACATAGATTACATATATAGTCAATTTCAGCCACTTCCTCCTCAACTAAATCTCCTAAACCAACACAAGAGCAGTGGAACCATCCACCACACAGTGAACAGGCCAGCCATAGCTCTGTTTCCTCTGTGTGATCCTCCCACACGCCTGTACAGATTCCACAGATTTCAGCACTCTCCTCTGATACCTTCCTTTTTTTACTTCTTGTACTTTTCCTACCTCCTTTTTCTGTAAGTTTTCTTTTCTTGTTTTCTTCCATTTTTCTCTTTTCTTCACACTTCTGTATTCTAATTCGTTTCCTTTCTTCTTTTTCTAGTTCTTTTCTCTTCTTTTCATCTTCATACTCTTTCTGTTTCTGTATGGCGTCTTCTTCTGTTAAACTCTCTCCAAGAGATGCAAGGCATCTATTTCTACCTTTGTTTGATCTATTTGGTGTTTTAGATCTGAAGAAATCAAGGAAGAAGTCTCGGAGTTCGTTGGATTTGTTATGAGATGACTGTGTACTAGGGGTGGTAAGGGGTGTAACAGGTTTGGAAGGAGTAGGGATGGTGGGTGACGTAGCCAGTGTGGAAGGATTAGGGATGTTGGGTAGTGCATGGCCAATTATGGGTGTCACTGATGTGGGTGTGACTGGTGGGGAAGGAGTAGAGATGGTGGGTAGTGTAGAGCCAATTACAGGTGTTACTGATATGGAATGGCTGATTGATGTGATCGGTGTGGAAGGAGTAGAGATGGTGGGTAGTGTAGAGCCAATTACAGGTGTTACTGATATGGAATTGCTGATTGATGTGATCGGTGTGGAAGGAGTAGAGATGGTGGGTAGTGTAGAGCCAATTACAGGTGTTACTGATATGGAATGGCTGATTGATGTGATCGGTGTGGAAGGAGTAGGGACAGTGGGTGATAAGGAAGAATCTCCGATATTTATACAGTGTGCACTTTCATCTTGCACATTAGTCCCTAAAATTTCAACTATGGATTCTCCTTCACAATTCAAAGGATCTACATTGTTAGAAGAATTTGGTAGATAGTCTGTAACTTGGTAAGAACTGGATGGAGCTAATGAGGTATTAGAGATGGCATTCCTATTTAATGGTACAATGCCAGCTTTTTTAAAAGCATTAATACCATATTCGGGTTTGTATGATTTCCAAGCCTGTCCAATGAGAGCTGGAAAATCCCTCTTGGTAACATATCGTCTTTCAGACAAGAAAAAAGTATGTGCTGATCTATCGTATGTCTGTTTAAGGGGTTTAAAAATTCCCAAATCCAGAGGTTGTAGTAGGTGACTAGTGTGTGATGGCATTTTAGCTATTTCTATATGATTGTTTTTAGCCAGTTGCCTTACTTCATATTTAATATGTGATTCGTGGCCATCTAAAATCAATAAGACTGGCCTCTCTTCTGGTAAAGAAGGTATGAACAGATTCCTAAACCAATCAATAAAGTTATTTTCACACATCCATCCTTTAGTGGAAACGCCATATCTTGCACCTATAGGGCCCCCCTGCATGTAATCAAACATTAATCTTTGCCCTGTGTACAAAATGTAAGGTGGGAGGAGTTTTCCCGTTGCTGATATGCAGCCTTGTACGGTAATATTTTCTTTACCAGTACCTCCTATTATATATTGTGGAGATTTAGCACCTTTTTTTGCCAGTACTCTTCGGGGTCGTCCACTCAGACAAAAACTCGTTTCATCTGAATTAAAAATTCTTTCAGGGTGGTTTGTCAGTCCCAACCTGTTAATCAGTGGTTCCAAGACACTGAACCATTGATCAATTACTTGTGGTGTAGCTGCTTTTGCTCGCGATATCTGTAAAGCCTGAGGCTTTCTTAGAGAGAGCTCAGGGTGCCTTCTGAGAAATCCCCTCCACCACTCAATTTTAGGAACCCCACTTGGAAATACATCTATTTTATTCCATTTACAATAATCACCAACCACCCCTAGAACTTCTTTTTTTCCAATACCATATCCCCAATCCCCAAAAATCAGACATGTTTCCACTATCTCCCTTTCCTCTTCATTAGACAATCTACAGGGCCGTCCGGCACCGTGTTTTGTGACCTTTTCCCTAAATCTGTCATTTAGTGTGGATGTTGGGATGTTGTACATTTTTGCAGCTCTATATTGAGACATCTGTCCACTATTTATTGCTTTGATGGCTGAATCGATGTCTTCTTCAGTCCATTTCTTCTCTCTTTTCTTTTTATAGGTTCTAGGCATCTGTGCATTTAATTATGTGTATATTATTTCACTGTTATTTTAATATATTCATGTATAAAAAAACTCACCTTTAGTGAACACTGTTATAATAATTATGAGAATTCCTGTGGTAAGTTATTGTTTGAATATTTTTGCAGCTGCCGTTTTGATTGTATGTGCGGGAATATCGCCGTTATTTTTATATCATTGGGTAGCCCAAGACCCGTTCTGTACATTGGACTGGGTCCTGAACCTGTTATATAAACTGTTTAATACTTGTGGCTTTTTATCTACAAGCGTTAATATGGGGTAATTTCGGTATAGTGTATTACGTGTAGCGAAATATACACGTCCGAAATTACCCCTTGTCCGGATTTACCCCACCTCACTATATATATATATATATATATATATATATATATATATAATATATATATATATATATATTTATATATACTCTAAAATGATGCATTACAATGTACATTATGAACTGAACAGTAAATCTTACCTCGAAGACAGTCCATTATATTTATAATTTCCCTCATACACACTTTGGTTCAACAGTATATATATCTCGGTCATATAATATCTTCTCAGTCGCATCCACCACGTTGTGGAAATTGACTACTTGTCCAGTTGGCAGTTGTCCTCAGCTGCAACACTACTTCAAACTTGTTCAAACACGTGCTCACATGCAAACTGATCTGAATCTCTGATTCTGATTGGGATTAGCACTAAAACATCAAACTGGACTGGGTGTGTCATGTTATTTCAGTGATCAAGTGATCAAGAGACTGTCGCCTATAGATTATATGCAAACTTTGCAAAGCAGTATGAAAAACGTAAGCTGATACAAGATATCATAGACTATAGTGTTAGGGAAGCTAAGTAGTATCAGTAGAAACACTAATTTGGGAACGAACGACAGATCTTGAGCAGACACAAAAAAAAGAGAATACAAAAGAGTGTTGGAACGATTACAAGAAAGACAACAGTAGTGTCCACTATAAGTCATCAGATATCATGATAGAATGACTGACATGAACAGTAGAAGAAAACATAATGAACTAATCTATTAACTGGATATTTCAATTGAAACAGAAGATATCAGGTAGTAAAAGTAATATCTATGATATAATTAGTTTGGTGTGGCGTGTCCATTCACTTGTATAGTAATGGACTGGTAATATTGATATAATAAAGTTGTTCCACTGTAGCTATAGTTGCAGTGGTTAATTATTGTATGTCAATAATGTAAACAGTGATGACTAAATCTATTAATATCATTATGTACGTGTGATGATGAGAGTGTTTTGTTATATGTTATAACTTCTGCCATAGTTGTAGATAGAAACCAGGACTACAAGGAATTAAAAGATTAGCTAATGGAGATCATAGATCTACCTCCTTTTTGTCTGGTAATACGTTATAATGTTTTTGATTTTCTTTTGCAATAGCAAATGTTGATGGAAATAGTTTCATGTCTACCTGGATTATTTGACTTTCCACTAGTCATAGGTCAGATATGTCATTGTAGTTTATAGCTATATCAAAAGACCATTGAAGTGAGATTACAATGACAAGTTGCACATACTAATTTAGTGTGACCACGCCCAAGCCTGTAATTATAATTACTGCATTCCCAAAGAGCAACTTCAGTACAACAGTGTTTCTAGACCATCTGTCTTTCTGTGAGGGTCTGGCGATACATGTACATACTATATACAACCATCACTAAATTATTATTACATAACAATGTTTACACAATGCTTGTGTTAATTGTATCATTAGATGTGATTGAAGAGTACACAATAGATACAGTTCAGTTAATATGAAGTCTTGTTCAAGAGATGAAGCCAAATATCAGGTTAATATTATCATCTTTTACTTTGTGATGTAAATGTTTTGATCCCATCTAGAATCTAGAGAAGAGATAGTTGATCTTGATTTAGAAGAATAACAATGTTATATACTATTATTATTACACATAGATGTGGATTGAGTCTTGACAAGATACAGGTAAAACTCACAAGGCTCACTAAAATAGCTTCAATATTTGAGAAGTTTCTCAGACAGTTAGTTTCACAGGTACGTGTATTCATAAAACAATGAATATATTTCAACCTGACATCCATGTTAAGCCCCATGTAAGTTTGGTCTATTTCGCAAAGCCAAGGAGTAGCTAGACCACACTTACATGGAGTTCAACACATTTAGACTCCTTGCCCACACTCTGATTTGTGTAAGTACTATCTTAATGACTTCTAAACATAAAATTTATTAAATTTTATTCACAGTGAAGTTTATATAATGAAACCTTTCTGTTGAAGTGTAATAGTCTATGAAGAATAGACTAATCTGTTTCCCATGCAATGGAGTCTAAAATCATTAAATGAAACTGGATGATTTCGAGGTAATATATTATAGTGTTTGGGACTTAAGATTAGTTTATGATTTATAATTATCATTATAATGTAGTCATATTAAAACAGTCTATTTAGTCAGGTCATAAATTAACATTATTTTAACCCTCATCTGGTTACATCAGTTTCAATACAATATTACACATTGGGATTGTTTGTACTAGTACTTCCACATATATACATGTATGTAAAACTTATGACCAGTTATTGTTAACAAAACTTGCTGTATCTCTTGGACCACTCGTCGTTTTGTCTCAAAACAAAGATTGGTATGTTCATTGAAGATTCTAGTTTAGCCCACTTTTCACTAATATACAATGTAGAGTATACCATATAGTATCCATGGAGCAACAATTTTAAATTTGAACACTTCAGCTAATAGGAAGCAATACATTTCTACTGGTAATCACATTGTGACATCATGTGCAATTATTCATTATTGCATTCCATAGTTCCTACATGCAACTGGACTATTCTGCTAACTTCTGTGGAATACAACATGTTATTTGTTATTATAAATACAAATTCATGTATATACTAATTACTCTGAAATGAGTAAGTAACATCTGCTGTTTTCACAGATGGAATGATAATAATACACCATAGGTTGTATCTATAATACTATACTATATATATTGTATTAATATTATTTTTGTTACTATGCTTTATCATGACATATATATGTACTAGTCAATATAGATCAAGATGAAATGAAACCAGTACATGTAGATATTACCTACAATTCAACATTGAGGATAATAAAATTACATTGAAACTCCTGTAACCAACTGAAGTGTTTAAAATTACCCATTACATTATACAGTATACACATCAGTTTAGTATTCATAATTTGTATTTTTGTAATATAAAGTGTTATGTTATTAGTTAGTCTAATTTGTGTTCTTACATATGGCTGATGGCCATATATGTGGGATATGACCCCTATGCAGTTGGGAGTGTGTTCCTAGCATTACAAAGCACTCCAGATATTTGCAATTGGTGTTAGGAATAAGCTCATGAAAATGGCTAATAATGTTGATGGTTTCTATTGTATGATAAGCTAGGTATTCAAAAGAGATTGAGTATTGATCACCTGATACTCCTGATATTCAGGTTTATCCTGACATATTAATAAGTATGATATTATGATTATCACTACCACTCATTACAGTTATGGGATATATAAATTGAAGGATCGATAAAATGACTAGTAAACATGTGATTATATTCAAGGTATGATAATATTACATATATGATGTATATTATAATAAATAATTTATATAAGTATAGGCATGGGCGGATACAGGATTTATTGTATGGTGGGGTTGATCTCGGCATGCATCGCGCGCCGTGCAAAATTTTAGCTAATTAATTATTCATAAAGGGCGTGGTAAACTAATTAATAAAAGAAAAAGGTCCTCTAACACCGATTTCTGGAAGATGCGCCTCGGATGTTGTTAAATGAAAGCCTTCAAAATCTCTTCTACTGGAATTCTCTCCTGGTAATGCATAGCTATCACAGCCATGTCTGAAAAGTGTTCTTCTGTGAGTGAGGATCGTGTGTAAGTCTTTCAAATGTTTTGGGGGGGTTGCAACTCCACAAACCCCCCTAAATCCGCCCTTGATAGGATATCTCACACCAGAGGTAGATTATAGACTTATACCATCTGTGGGAAATGTGGTGAGGGCTGAAGCACAAGACATAATTTCCCACATCAATCTGTAGTGGGAGATATCTCCATGGTGATTATAAAATTTGTCAATGGAATGCAATTAAGGTTCACAAAAGGAAGTCTTTACAAGTGATGTAGGGAGGAGACAAACTGAAAACAAACACTGAATTATCTACTGTAACACTTGAAACTGGAGGCAAGTATTCCCTTTATGTAAAGTAATTAACTCTTCTTAGTAGCCCCATGGTATTGCCCATGTACCATGGTATTATAATACATTATAATTATAATGTACTATAATAAATTCTCATTATACTTTATAGTAATTGGTTTTATAATTTTCAGATATACAAGATATTTCTCAAGATATTCATCATCAACAATACACATTTGAAAGTAAGAAAAATGATTTTCATAATAAATATAATTATTATAACCCTATCATAATTATATATACAGCATCTGATATTGACCTAGAGATGGACTACAATCAACTTCAAGATAATATAATATTATAATGAATACTAAATGCTCACTGTACTGGCTTTAATCTTGTTATAGTGTGTATAATGTATTATTCAATAATACTAAATCAATGATAGGAAATTTATCTATTGCAGTTTGTGTTATACTAATTTCAATATTACATTTCATATTTCTAATGATGATATAATTATAGTAAAGATGATGTTTATCTTTTCATGATGTTGAGTGTACACTTATGATTAGATAATAGTAGAGTGTGAAATACATAGGTAGTTTGGGTGTGTCATAGTATACTACACTTCCTATGATGGCTATTTCTAATATCACTGTTCATGAATCACTACCTACTGGTGGATATGAAGATCAACTATTTCTTGATCTTCCTCCAGAAACACCTCATTGTCCAGTGTGTCTGTTAGTAGTTAGAGAACCACATGTGTTAGTGTGTTGTGGAACTCCTATTTGTCAGGTAACGCATTATTATGAGGAATTCTAACCAGTGAACTAATCCAATATGATAATTATTATTGTACAGAATTATAATTTAAATACTAGACATACATGTACCTTATGCTTATTTTAACATTAAATATATAGTGCTGTTTGTTTCTGCTATTGATTTTATCAGGGCTGTGAGCTCCAGACTGTGTATGCAAAAAAAAACAGTCTTACTTGATTTCCAATTTTTTTTCTAAGTGGGGATATCATTTTATTAGCAAAGCTAATAAAACTTTCAACTCCCTAAAATAACTTCTTAGTTACAAAATTTTGTTAAATTCTGGCACTAGTCGACTGAGAAACGAGCAGTTGAACGTAAAAACTTGAAATTCAAATAAGATTTTCACTTGCACAGTAGTACACATGTATATAGAATACTCAGTAAAACATGAAAATAGTCATAATCTCTATAATTATGAACAAATCATAATCAATAATATTAATTATTATTATAATCATTGATATTTTCAGGTGTGTATAGAACATACTAGAGCTAATAAACAGTCCTGTCCCTCTTGTAGCACAAAAGAGTATGCTAACATATTTAATAGAAAACAACATGGTGAACTATTGAAATTGAGACTTCGTTGTACAAACAACGAGAAAGGGTGTGAATGGGTGGGAGAGCTGGGTGATCAAGAGAGACACCTTACTAATGAGTGTCTATATGTGGAGGAGACAACTAGTGAAACCAATATAATACAAGAGGAAATCGATATGCTACAAGAGAAGGTTGAAGCAAGCAGAAAAGAAATAGACCAGACAGTTCCGGATGAGCTGATGATGTTACTAGAGGATGTTACAGAGGAAGAGTGTGAAGAGATATTAGAAGAAGTTTATGAGAAATATGGAAGAGAAATGGAAAATGAGTTCATGGAAGGCAAGGAAGAAATGATGAGGAAGTTTAAAATGGTACGCGAAAGGGCAGATAAGCTACACCAGCTGATGGAAGAAGAGCTCAGAGAACTGAGAAAGCTAGATGAGAAAATAACCAGAGATCATGAAGAACTACTAGCACAAATACAAGCCAATGATTTACACAATTCTCGTAGAATACTACAGTTGAAACAACAGTTATCACAAATGAAAGGTATTGTATTTACTGACATTTTAACCATACTCAATGTTAAAGTGCATAATTCAAAACCAGCACATATTCTCTAAACCTGTCAGTAACAATGAATGTCTTATCTGCAGCTATGCAAGTTATAGAATCTGATTATTTTACAATTATAGTCGTGAACTGGGAGTGGCAATATATGTGTAGTCAATAATTAATAAATATATGGTAGACCTTTTTAACACTTGTAAATATCATTTCTCATCAATCATCACATGTGATACAGGAGGTACATGTATAATGTTTATAATCAATGAAATGACAATATGTATATTAGTACAGCATAGATGTATTACCAAAAGCATATGAACAGTGAAACTATATTAGTACACCATCTATGCTGTACTAATATAATTATTGTCAGAAGCTTAAGAACAGTGAAACAGCAAAGCAGCGTCCAATACTGGGAACACAGATTGTCTAATTTTATTTATAAAAACTTCCATATAAGGAGTTTTATGTGGATAGTATTATACAAACGAGTATACACTGAAGTGGTTATGAGTAGGTAAAACATCCTCCCAAAATACATACTAGCACAATAATGATATCACAGGCACTTAACTGTGCAAGCAAACAAATAATTAGAGAGTCTGCAGATTAGTGTGTTGAACACCTGCTTAACCAGGACTATGAGATCCTTAGGATAGACTTGTGTGTTGATTTTAACAAGTGGTGGGAATTAGTAATTAAATACTTCACAGGAAAGACCTCCCACTGCTTAGTATTAAAATATGTATACCGAATATAAAGATATTACACACATGTGCATGCATTCAGTAAAAGGCCATCCTTGAATCCCAACAAATGTCCTTTAGGAATATGTAATACATTCAAGTGATAATATTATTGTGATAGTATGATTTATAATGCTACAATTAAACATCCATAATGGTAATGAAGAATTTCACAACTAATTTCAATCATTACAATGTCCATTCTAAATGATTAATAACTCCTTTAAATGTAAGTGTGTATAATGAATTATTATCATTTCATTCGCTGAATTAATTAATTTTTATAGGAATTGTAGTTCCCATTTGGTATCCTCCTCCTCCTAAAACTACAAAGTCTATTTCACCATTTATAATAAACATTGTTAACTTTTCTGAACACAAAAAACTTAACAATACATACTATAGTCCACCTTTCTATACCAGAATAGGTGGCTATAAGTTAGAGTTAAGAGTGGATGCAAATGGGGATGGTGATGGTAAAGCCTCACATGTTTCCATGTTTGTGTGTCTGATGAAGGGAGAAAATGATCAATACCTACAATGGCCATTCAAAGGTGATATCACTATACGACTACTCAACTGGAAGGAGGATAAACAACATGTGGAGAAGATCATTCAATTCAACGAGAGTATTGACATTGAGTGTAGATCAAGAGTTATTGAAGGAGAAAGAGCACCGGGGTGGGGTCTTGATTTAATATCTCACGATAACCTACACCTTGACCAGGAAAATAACCGTGCGTATTTACGCAACGATACTTTGTGTATTGAAATACACAAAATCACTTTACCAACAGGTAATATAATTGTGTTACATTACACTCAGTGTAGTATATACTGTTTTATAACTTGTTATATCCAAATCGAGACTTAACAATTGTGTAGAAAATAATTAATACAATATATGAATTATGTTGTTATCTTAGTAAACTGGTCAACATAATTATCACTGCAGTAATCAAAGTATACACATTTAGTAAAGCTATACTCTTTGAATGTGAAAATGTACATTCAAAGGTCAGTACCTATGCACAAAGATTACAACCTTTGTGCATATTTACCCTGGTCCAATACAAGCACATTATATCCACCAACCTGTAGTACATGAAGACTTCTTATGTCCCACAAAATGAAGGTTTCGCAAATTGAAATATAAGTAAATACTGATTACATCATCCTGTACAGAAGTACATCTTGTTTCTAGTATGGTTAACAAGTTCTGTTCAATTGTGTTACAATAATATAGCTTTCAATAGTATAGTTGTGTTCCACTGTAATTATAGCCAGGAGCAAAGAAAAGATTCTTTGTCTTTGTATACACATCAACAGACGTTTATATACACACATGTAGCTGTACATGTATAAACACATGTACAAGTACATGTACATGAAACATAATTCATACATGTACATGTATAATGTAAAAGGAAATGTGTACATACACACACCAGACAACTCATAATCTTGTGGATACACTCCTGTGTCTAACAAGTAATATAGAAACAAAGTGACACTTACATGTATGTACATGTACATTTTACACGTGTTTAACTGGAATAAATCCTGATAAAGGATGTATGTACTTAATAAAAACAAGAAAAAAGTATCCCTATGATTGCTTTTGGTGTCCAGCATTCAGTAATCATGGCTGACTTTATCATGCCTGTAACACATCAGCCTATTACAGTTATTATTTTGATTATCTACTTTGTTTACCTTTTAAAGAAGGTAGAATAGTTACCTAGTAGTTCCAGTTTCTAATTCTATGTAAGCTACAAGCAGCTTTTATTCTGCTGAGTTTGAGCGCGAGTTCTAGTACTGGTCACGCCAATTAATTGACCGAGCCCCGCCGGGAATTACGCAACTTCATACACACTATGGTTCAGTGATCATGCCCTGACTAACATACATGTACTGCCCCTAATGACCAGTAATTCTCTCATTGTCTCACATTACTGTCATTTTCTATATACACTGTACATATAGGAAGCCCACTAAATGTGGTATCCATTTCCCTGGATATCAAATATTATGAAATGCGAGTGTTTAAAGGTCATTTGATCAAATTATCATAACCTATAAGACTGTTTATCACAGAGCCATACAGCTATCAGATATGTTGGTAGAGGTGTATTGGGGCTCATTGGTTAACATGCTATGAGAAAATGGTAAATGTGGATTGATATAAGCTGAAGATAGATTTTGATATCCAATTATTAGAGAAAAAAACTAGTTATAGAGTGAGAGTGAAATAATCCTCATGATAAACATGTTGTCACTATCAAAAAAGATGTTATTATAATATTATTATACACATGTGTTTAACATGTATGTGTGGATAAATCATGATAAAGGATGTAGTATGTACTTACTTAAAAACATGTGATCAATCAGTACATGATGTTATCAGAGATGTAGAAAGAAAGAAAGAAAGAAAGAAAGAAAGAAAGAAAGACAGACACCTGAGGCAATGGAAAAATGAAAAATGAGAGTTGCCTCAGGTGGGATTTGAACCCACGACACTCTGTATTCCAGACAGATGCTCTACCAACTGAGCTACCAAGGCAGCTCAGCTGGCAGGGTCCGAATCAAACATCTCATACGCCAGTGAGAACAGGCTAACATAATACTAGGCAGTATGTAACAGTACTAACCATGCAACCAGTATATATGATATTAGTATTGATATCAGGACATTCAAACACAAAAGAGTTTTAAAGAGTCTGATTTGATTCTTTTATATTGTACATGTACATGGATACTATTAAACACACAAAATAAGTTATATAACATACAAGAGAGTGTTCATTACTGAGTATTGATTATTAGTATCAACATTATAATACTGTGTATCAGTGTATCACTATGAACAGAGACACTGAAAAGATTGTGTAAAATATTTTAGCTCATGAATATTATTATTCCTGAGGGGTGTGGTTAACATAATGTACATATATACATCATAGATAATAAAGTAAAACGATTGGAAATGCGTGATGGGTGTGGGTTATTATAGTACAATTTCTGATGCATGCCTACAAACCAGGCTACTTGTTATTTTGCATGTTGCAGGCCTCATTTGTTAACACGGTAAAAAGGAAGAAGCAGCTTATACTAAAAAGACTATTTCTACACACAATTGGAGGGTAAGCAAAGAATTAGCAGTATTTGAAGGTGCACACAGCTTCTCTCATCCAATAATATCAAAATATAGTATAGTCCTGAATGATTGGCTACATCAATATTCTGCATTGTTCTTTATTTCACCAATCAAAAGTTTTATTACAATACCAAACATTTTGATGGCTATTCAGTCATCTTCATCAGTAGTACAAAAATGTATATAGACTATTCAACTATTTATAGTACACTAAAAGTCATACATTTTACAGAAACCATACAAAAATGGGGCCCAAATGCTGGCTAGCAATTGTCAGGCTTGTGTACAGTCTACTCCATAGAAGACATGGTTCGTGTACACATGTACTTCAGAGGTGCACTGATGTTGCTTGCATTATAGCAGTGCTAGTGGCTCCGTCATGTAGGCATGGTCTCGATAAACTTTGGTAAGCATCAGGTAGTGGTCCTCTCTCTCTGTTCAGAGTATTCAGAAGATGGTTGATGTCCCAAGACTCGACCAAGCATCGGGATTGTGTGAAGGGATGTTGATCTAAGATGGAGATGGCTTCCCAATCTACGTATGTGATGGTCCTCAGTCAGGACATGTTCAACTAAGGCGCTGGTGTCTGTATTGAAGGTTGAAACTGCCTTAAGATGTTCCTTAATTCTTTGTCGTAATGTTCTTCCTGTCTGTCTCACATATGCTCTCTCACAATCTGCACAGGGAATCCTGTAAACAACCCCCGGGGGTTGTTTACAGGATTCCCTGACAAACCACGATTTAGACTTACAGCATTGAAACATTAGCTACTAACTTACCTTTATTTACTGGATTTCCTATACTTTATCCATCGATTCACCATTTGCATTAACATTTCAAAATAGTTTTCTAATTATGTGTATAATAGATATAATACAGCCCCAAGTAGCATATTTCACCTGCGAAGGCCTGTTTCCAATCCCTTCACTTTATTATCTATGCATACATGTAATATACATTATGTGTATGTAATTATAAACAAAACAATGTTTGATGAGATTTATAGTTATTAAGACACACCTTTCCTTGTTCATAATTGTATGAGATATCATTTCCTTATATGGTATATCATTATCATTATACTATTACACATACATGTACATATATCTCTCATTGAGACAAGCCTGAGTCCCAATAAAGAATAGTGCATGTATATAGTCATTAGTGATGAACCTCAACATATGTACAGTACATGTACACATCTAGTCATATGATATTTTGATGACATTACAACATGTACTTGAATTTAAATTTGAATGATGTGCAACCATTGATCATCCTTCTGGTAAAGTGCTTGTGCTTATGCTTAAGCACTTTTTATTAAAAGTGCTTATGAAGTACAATTAAGTGCTTGTTAAGCAGAAATGATTCAAAACTGTTTTATAAATTACTTTTAAATATAATTATATACATATATCAGGCTGATACTGTAAATTGGGAATATTTCCTCTCTAAAATATTTCGAATTTTTATTTTTCGTACGTTTAAATTTTTGTACATGCGTACGTTATTATTTCTGAATACCGTTTATTTCGGAATACCCGTTTATTTTCAATTTCGTAAGCATACTGTTATACGAAAATTTTTATAAAATGTGTAATTATCATGACTTTTTAGCATAGCTGGAAGGTATTTTGGACTGAATGATGCCAAATTAAAAATAGGACTTTTCAAAATACAATGTTTATAAAATGTAATTCACTAAAAAAAATTTGTTTCGTTGTTTAATTAGAAATTTCTTTTTGGGCACTGTTTAATTAGAAATGTGCTTAAAATTATGCTTGAAGCAATTTCAGGGTGCTTCACCTTGTGCTCAAAGCACTCCCACCTGTTCAACTACATGAGCAGTTCACAGCTTCAAGCACTTTACTGTATACTTCAGATTATGCTTGAGCACTTTCTAAAGTGCTTCACCCTATGTCTGTCTCAAACTACTTGATATAACTTATACAACATATTACTACATATGAATATACTGAAATGAATAATTATTAATAATTATATAAATTTTGATAATAATACCATGTAGAGTTATTCTTAGCTGTCTGAAGTTGCTTCGGCAAGAGCCGACCTACAGTGGTGGAGGTGCTTCCTACAGGATTGGAATGGCACATCACTGCTCCCACTGCCATCTCCTTCAGTCCATGTATATTCAGACGCATCTGGATCATGGGGTTGTGGGGCCCTGGTCCAGGGGATGGGGTGGTTCCAACTGCAGTGGCCCCCAGAGTGGAGCACAATCGACATTTCTGCCAAGGAGCTGGTGCCAGTGGTGCTGTCAGCTGCTCTGTGGGGCCACACTTGGCAGGGCTTGCACGTCCGTTTTCATTCAGACAATATGGCAGTGGTAGACATTTTGAGAAGGAGCTCTGGCAGGGACCCATAAGTACTGCACCTCATGAGGTGCTTCTTTTTTTTACTTGGCCCATTTTAACTTTCAGCACTCGACGGAACATGTACCGGGCGTTCTCAATACTGCAGCAGACGCAATTTCCCGCAATAACTTACCTCATTTGTCCTCTCTTCTCCCACAGACCCCACAGACCAGGATCCCACAGTCACTGGTGGACCTGTTGGTGAAACAGACACCCAATTAGGGCTCTCGGGCCTGGATAGGGCTATTTCAGTGTTCTTTGCTCGAGGCATCTCCTCAGCCACCATCACGGCATATAGGTCAGGTCAACGGCGCTACCTAATTTCTGCACTCAGTTCAACCTCCAACCCATTCCCTTGCAGGAAGGGACCCTATGTCGGTTTGTGGCATACTTGGCGTGTAGTTCCCTATCTTACCAATCTATTCGGCTATATTTGAGTGCAATCCGGTTTCTGCAAATTTCCTATGGCTTTCCTGATCCTTCTTTGTCGTCAGTCCCCCAATTGGAATATGTCCTCAAGGGTATAAGGAGAGGCTTACCTGCCCATTCCAGACCGAAGCGCCTTCCCATCACCCCATATATCCTACGCATCATTCACAGAGTGTGGTCACAGGATCCCGTGGACCACGACAAGGTGATGTTATGGGCAGCGTGTTGTCTGGCCTTTTTCGGGTTCCTGAGATGTGGAGAGTTCACTTGCCCATGTTTGGGAGCTTATTCTCCTACCATGCTGTCTCCCACTGATATCCGGGTGGACTCGCATGTGAACCCCCAATGTTTGGAAGTACATCTCCGACAGAGCAAAACGGATCCTTTTGGGGCTGGGGTCACCTTGTACCTGGGCAGAACTGGGGAAGTGCTGTGTCCAGTGACTTCAGTGTTGGCATACCTGGCCATTCGCCAAGCAACCCCTGGCCCGCTGTTTATATTTAGGGACGGCACACCACTGTCCCGCACTCACTTTGTCGCAGCAGTCCGGCAGATGCTGCAGGTCGCAGGGTTGACACCTCTTTGTACACTGGCCACAGCTTCAGGATCGGGGCAGCTACAACGGCTGCAGGAGTTGGCTTGAGTGACTCCCTCATTAAGACACTAGGCAGGTGGAAATCAGCAGCCTATGCCACATACATTAGAACCTCGAGAGAGTGCCTCATGTCCATTCCATCAGTGCTCGCCGGGTGGCAGCGGTGAGTATGCACACATAAATGTCTCATGATTGGCTCACGACCAAATAAAGTCCCCTGGTCCCGGACACAATTATAATAAGAATACTAACCTTTGTGTTCAGAAATGTCCTATGTTTATGTTTATGTTTGATGTACACAATTTAAAACATTTCAATTTGTTTTTCCTATGGTATTAGTTTACTTGCAAGTTGAGCTGTAAGTCTACCTCACATACTAGTTGTTGGGTAGAGTGGGTCTCATAGGTACACAAATTAGTACAGGTATATCTATGGGTGTATGTCCTGATTGGGGAGTGTAGTGCATGAATGCACTACTGGAGGATGTCGGGTGCCGACATACACTCCCCTATCTAAATGTAGGTGTGGGCTAGCTGGGTATGCCATTATTGGACATGGCTAGGGGGGTGTGACTGAGTAAGGTCATGCTACCTCTGAGTTTAGCAGCATGGTACCCTCATCATTTACATTACACTCTGTATTATGTAAACTCAAATTGTTAGTTCAGATATACATCTCTCCTATTGAGAAGATTAATGCAAGGTTTTAGCTAAAGAGTTGAAGAGAGGTGTTGCACTACTCTATGCAATGTCATTTCCCTTTGACATGATCAAAGGAATGCAATTAAATATCCTTTGATTTTCGTGCCAGCACCACTATGTTGAAAACACTAAAATACTGGAGTATACTGAATTATTGAATACAACCAAATAGAGCTTACTATAGAAAACATCTAATAGTAAACATTTGATAAAAATTACATTTGATCAGTTCACAAACATGGTGTGAATGTATCCACTATTCCTGTTGGTGTTGTTTTCATCAGACCACTGTTTGCGCGAATATATAATCAAAAAAAATATTTACAAAGACCATTGGGAAATACAGGGGGAAATCACTGCACATCAGTAGCTAATAGTAATGGGAAGTCAAAATATATGAGTAATCTATTAGATACTAATTTTGTTTTGTCTGTGTTTATAGCTTGGTCACAAGCAGATGTCTACTTCTACTTACTATAAAATAAAGTTTGCAAAAACATCATGTTAGCTCAGAAATCTCTTTGCAAACATTATTTAAAATAATTATAATTATACATTGACCCAAAACTACATGGTCCAGTAACCATACATGTACATGTACATGTATAAACCACAAATTGAATACACCTTATTCACTGCCAGCTGTAAGTCATGTATACTGACACATGCAGCTAATGTTGGATCACTTGTACCTAATCAGTCACATGTAGCAAGTAATATACAAACAAAGTGACACTTATATACATGTACATGTGACTTGTATCAACACTTACATGTATACACTACCAGTACAACATCAATACTAAACACCCATACATGTACATGTATATCCAGTGTGTACATGTATTACTATATATAATATTAAACCCTACCTGTACAATATCAATACTAAACACCTTTACATGTACATGTATATCCAGTGTGTACATGTATTACTATATATAATATTAAACACTACCTGTACAATATCAATACAAAACACCTATACATGTACATGTATATCCAATCCAGTATGTACATGCACAAGTATTACTATATATGTACATGTACTATTAAACACTAGTTTACTTTAGACATAAGGCTAATATCATAAGGTATATGTACATGTGTATTAGAAAAAATAATAAAATAAAATAAGTCTGCATGGACTATGAATGGGAATTGAACCATGGACCTTCTGGTATCTAGTCAGGCACTTTTACGCCACCAGATACCTTGATGGCAGAAGAGCATAGCATTGTACTAATTCCAAAACTAGTTTCAAAACCAGCTGTTTCTATCTTCTCAAATATCTAACTGGACTATAAGCTGATGAACAGTAGACTAACCAGCAGAACCAACCCTCGCTTAGAATGTCTGTAACATCATTTATATTAATATCAATCTTTGATTATATCTACATGATCTCATCATGAAGAGGTCAATACAAATACAATACATGTACATAATAAATGAGGATTAAAAATATGAATGATAAATACCAGCTTCTTTTAAATAGTTGAGAGGTTATTTAAATGATGTCACAATATTTCATACTCTGGGATTTACCAGATATTCTTCATGAAATGAGTGGTAAAAGAAAGCTTGATTCTATTGTATTATGTGAAAACAGAATAGTTGTAATCATATATACCTAGTATGTTATTCAACTACACTTAGGAACTACCAGACTAAAGGGTTTTATCAACATTATATTACCAGTAGTAGAACACAACAAGTGCATGTAATGGATACTGTTATTATTGTTTTGTATAGTAGTTTACCACTCAAAATATCAGACTCACAGTGTGACACAGTTTACTTTTTATGTATTATCATGTAAATGATGTAATCAAATAACCTCTAATAGGATATATTATTCAATTACATGTACTTTATATAATACATGTATATATAGTCACTTCATTATCATATGTAATATAATTACATTAGTGGTTAATGTGTTATTGATAAACAGTACATGACTCTTGTAAATTAGAACTTGTAAGTTTATTTAGTACAATGTAAATAACATAGACTATACTCAGGATAGACCTATCCACATTATGATACCCTGTTATGTTACATGTACATGTATGTTACAATTACACATTTCATTTGATCCTATTATATCCTGGTATGACACGAGTTAATAATAATTATTATTATCATTATACTTTAATAAAAAGATATGGTATGATGAGGTGTGTGTAAGTGTTAGTTCATAATAGTTAATGATTGTTATACTGTAAAAAATGTTGTCTCAACTGTTCAATATACCTATTACTAGTTATAATATGAACAACAATGAATGGACAGGAAAATAATAACAGCAGCTGTGATAATAATATGTAACCATTTACTAGATCATGTGATCCAGTAATAATAAGTAATATATTATACCAGTATTATACTCAATACTTTACATATCCTAAAGTTATATCATCATAATGTACATAGGTCTAATTATCAATTAGATATGACATATTTAATAATCATCACCATTATAATTTTGTATAAAACACACATGTAGTAGCTTTATTTGGTAAATATGTACATGTAATTAGTTACTAATATGTAAATACAAGTAACATGTTTCCATAGTAACCATGTATTTATGATAACAATGTATAATTTACTCCTACTATCATAACATACTCTATCTGATAATAGTGAACATTTAATATATTATGTACTCCTAAACACTTGATGGGTTGATATGAATGAATATTTTGTGATATTTGATGATTAATTTCATTTCATTTTTCAGAAACAACGGGATGACAATTTAAACAAATTTGTGTATTTATAAATTAACTAGTACAGTGTGTAATACAGATGTCAAACACTCCTACATATCATTGAACAGTTTATTCATACATGGGCTACTGTTATATATAGGTACTAACCTCCTTCCATTATGATTAGCTTAGTCATCTACTAGGACATCAGTATCCTATCACCTCTCATGATTACTATTTAGAACAGGTTCATCTACTCCTGTTTTGTCTACTCACATTTCATCTACTTGTAATTCATGTATTATCATTAATTTTAATATAATTATAATCATAATAATCTCACAAACTTTAATCCTCTCTAAACCTTCTGTATCAGCTGGGATACAGATACATGTCTCTAGATACTGTCTTGTACACATAATAACTCAACCAGACTCATATATAATTTATAAATGGAAATTAATTAGTAGATGAAATGTGATTAGGTGAAACAGGAGTACATGAATCAGGACAATATTATGATTACATGTAACATCAGGAAGAGATTTATAATATTATAATTAGTGATGTACAGATAATTGGATTGTAATTAGTGATAATTATAATTATAAGAGAAGAACATGAAATTTACAAGTTGATATTTACATATTTGACATGATTCATTGTTTTATATTTAATACACACACTTTATGTAATATAAATTGTATCCACACAAATTACACAAACCATTTTGTTTCTTACACATAGTTGTTATATACATCATGTGATTAATTAAACACATACTCATTATCTATTATACTTGATATTGACTTGTTGTGTTCTATCTACTCCTGTTTTGTCTACTTCTGGTCTGTACATTACCATTTCATTTATAATTAACAATGAACCCAAAAAGCTTATCTAATTCCTAACTACCAATGTGATTTAATTTTGTGTATTGTCAGCCACGTAGCGCCTCCACCTTGCTTGCTTAGTGTTTGCAGTTGTACGCTCCTTCCCCACCTTCGGAGGGGTTCATGCGCTCCTGAGTATATACATGTATATGATTTAGTAAACTAATGTGTCTTTATAGACTTTATAATTATGTTACTAGTAAATATCACAAGTTACATGTACTTGTAGATAAGAGTTCTAATATACTGACAATACACAACATCTGTTCATATGACATACGTACATGTATTATTACACAGTCTCATTCCCATACACTCATGTCATACAATGTACATGTACATGTAAAATCAAACCACTGTGTCTGTAGTCCAGGCAATAAGACAGGAATGTTTGCAATTAAATCATTTCAGTTATAGTCCACCTCGACTAGCTATCAAGATGTATGTATGATTCCTTTATGAGCTTAGGTGTGATTATAAGTTTGATTGGAATGACCAAATTCAATTATCAATTCTAGAAAAATCATATATTTCAATTGATCCTGTTACCAGGACTATAGATATAGTGAATCATTACCACACAGTGATCAAGATAGGAGAAGATTATAATTATTACATATGCATGTACATATATCCCTAACACAAGATATAACTAACCACATACTATTGATTATAAAGTACACGTGTATAGTAACACACAAAAGCTCATGAATAGGATTTCCATAATGAGATACATATCTCAGTGATGATTGTACTGAACTTAAGATAAATACATACACACTTTAAAATTTGATTTGATAGAATTTAGCATGTTTTATTTTAACTAATAGATACATACAAAATGTATAAAACACATGTATACCACATGCACAGGTAGTTACTATAGACATAGTATATTATACATGATATCTAGTTATGAATTATAATAGGAACATGTAACCTAAACTGGATACTAGGATAAGAAACATCACTTGTGTAATTACTATAATTTGTGTGGGAGTCATTCCCTTTCATGAGCTTCTGGTATGAAATACATAATAATTATAGACATGTATAAATTATTATTATCTACATGTATACATAGTCCTAGTTATATATCTGCAAACAGGAGTGATATACCTCCTACAAAATCAATTATGTTGCTATGACAACATAGTATATCTTATCCTATGTCAATATTGTTGTGGATATAAATGTTGGCATTCACAATTATTTTTATTACATGTATAATATATTCATCATGACTATTAAGATTCATTAGATATCTACTCACTACTCATTCAGACATTATGAGTTATGAAATCTGTTATAACTGACTGTTAAATGAACCTGGATAGACACATTAATAGTCTGTGTAGCAGGAAAATAACATCATCTGTTACCTTACAAATGTATTAGTCTCATTAACATGGTAGGCTACTGACAATTTGTGCAGCAAAGTCATGACAAGAATTGTTAGATTCAGTATTTAAAAAACAAGGCTTCATCTTTCAGGAGCTATATCTTCTCACCATTGCTTTTATTGCTGTAGCAGTACTACTTAATTTATATTTTAGAAGCACGTAATTTAGTATGACATCATCATCCATAGTACATGTATATATTATATGAACCATACCTACAATTTCCTCTGATATGAGCAACCATTTTGATCCAGGTACCAGGTAGTATTTCCCTGAAGTATGTTCCTTATAAAATCAGGAGACAGATATCTATAGAGATAACAAATGATAATTACATCATAATTATATTCATAGTCATGTTTATACATTGTCTTGTAGTTTACAGTTAGCTAATGAATAATGTGATAACTTCATATATAATAGTTTTATACTATAGTATATTACAAGACATGTAGTGATTTAATAATAAGAATACTGGTTATGATTATGATCATCACATTATGTAATTATTATAATCATTAATATAATTTAATAGGTTTAGTTTTGATTATAATATGTTACATACTAATATGAATGATTTATCATTACATGTGTATAATTACATTTATATTCAGTGAAATGTACTCTTCACTATTCACTGAACTGATTCAAATATATTTATACTACACTCAGTGTTTATTAATATACACAACTATCAGTTGTAGGATGGATCACATGTTTTGTGTTAATAATCTCATTCAATACAACCACACTATGATGAACATTTGTATTTGAACACAACCAACCTTTGTCCTTCTATCATAATGATATTAATATTCTATATGACTATGTACTAGGACTGGAATGAATATCCATTCTATCTGAATATTCATTTAATTACTATATATCTGAATGGATTTTTAATGTTAGGATATTCATTTTATATCTGCACATAAACTGAACTAGTCAGATCAATAATTATAATAAAATGATGATAGATGATGATTGTGTTCATATTTCTTATCTTGTATAGTACTGAACAGATAATATAAACACTAAGTCTGTTAGTTAGTAGTTACTTAAATCAATATAATGAGGTAATACATTACTTTACATTATAAATATGAATATCCAGACACTAAAAATATCTAAAGTATGATTCATTCATGATATAACACTAGATGATATAAAATATAATAATATATTTATATCATCTTGTGATATATACATCATAATTATCTAGTTCCTAGTATAAAGAACATGAAATATCATAATGTGATATACAGTGTATTATAGTTTAGTACTCATCACATTATAATAACATGTTTACATTATTATATTAGTGATAATACTTGATATTATATTAATATAGAAACACTACATGAGTCTTGTAAACATGTAATATAACTTGTAAATATATTCACTACAGTATAAACAACATGTACTAGTGACATAATCATCACTGTCTGTTACTGGAAATGAAATACATGTACATGTACTTATAATTAGAATTATTATAATTAATTATTATTATTTATTAGGTCCCGAAGTACCAAGTTGGTATATTACTCCAGGAACTGAATCTCCCTATCTCCTCCCTCCATGTACACTATCCATGCATAACTTCTCTGAGCATAAAAGAGTTAGTGATCAATGGTCGAGTACTCCATTCTATACTGGACCTGATGGATACAAGCTACAGTTAAGAGTAGATGCTAATGGTAATGCTAGTGGTAAAGGTACACATGTTTCTGTGTATGTGTACCTCATGATGGGTGAAAATGATGATATATTAACATGGCCCTTCAAGTGTGATATCACCATTCGATTACTTAATTGGAGGGAGAATAAGGGACATGTGGAGGAGACTATTCCCTTCAATGATAATACTGATATAAGGTGTCGTAAGAGAGTAATGGAAGGAGGCACAGCTTCTAGTGGGTGGGGTTATAATGTCATATCACACAGTGATTTATATTATAATATTACTAATAACACTGAATATATTAATAATGATGTATTGTGTTTTGTAGTATCTAAAGCTATTGTGTATTCCTAATAAACACTATTATATTTAATAGTTACTCAATAATCTATAATGTTATAATTATATTATATTTTAGAGTTGTTTCTTATAATTATATAAAGTGATTGTACATCTAATAAAAACACTATCTATAATTATTATTATGATTTTATTAGTTATTCATTGTACTATTTTATAGTTGTTTGATTAAAATATAATATTAACAATAATTAATAACATGAATTATAATGAGTCACATGATCATAATTATGAATGAGTATATCTACACAATATTAACTAGGGAAGTCATGTAGTGGACACAATTAGTTATAAGTAGTCACATAATATCTAATTCACATGATGTATTGTAATGAGACTACATAATACTATTAAACACAGTACATGTACATATAGTAGTGGTGGGTGATACCAATAATTTTCACTTTGATACAAAACTGAGTAGTTTGGGAATCAGTATCAATGGTATAATATTGATACTTGATAATGCACATGTACATAATGAATGTGGTTAGATAAATATCTAATTTTATACAAATTCATTTAAATATGTGGAAGCACTGTGAAACATTATGTGAGTTTATGCATATGCAGTAGCAAAACAGGACATGTAATATGGTATCGTAAATGACCAATACAGAAGAAAGAGTATCGATAATGTTGGAAAACTATAAGTACCGTAGATATCGAGTATTTTAGTATCAATCTGCCCACACCTAACATATAGAACTCAATGAAAATTGTTTCTAATAATTGTAATTATTAATTTAGATACATAATTTCAATACCTTACTAACAATAGGACTGTATAGTGGAATATTTTCAATATAGCAAAATTTAGTGATTGTCTGTGACAAAGTGTGTATTTTGTATTTGTAGTTTATAGACATGACTATTAACATGTAATCATGTGACTAAATATCAAGGATATTATATTTTGTGGTATGGATCAAAATCCATAAAAAGCACAATCCTAAAAGATTTCTCAAGTAATTCATTTCCTATTGTATAGCTCAAAAGTAATATCTCAATTTCGATCACATGCAACTAGCTGAAAAACTACATTGTATACATGTACTGTACCTGTGCCATTATTTCTTCATCATCTTCTAGTTCAGGTTACACATGTATGTCTGATTCCATAGAAGAACACACCCATTCATAAACTCTCTTCTTGCCATAGCACATACCTTGTTGTCTCCTGAAGCATAAATTTTACATTTGAAGTTTAAATGTTAATATTTCCCATTAAACTCATCTGTAATAAATACCTTTATCCCAGATATCACTTTAGCTTTAATTAGCATAACATAACATAACATACATGTACATGTAGATATTATAATATTATATGGTTGCTAAGACCCTTTCATGTTAGTTACCTGATTGATATATGGTTGCTAAGGACTTATCATGTTAATTATTGACAGTGACAAGAAATGTAGATAGATCATTACACTGGATGGTTGCAGGTGACTATTCATCTTGGAATATATTGATATAGTTACCTAGTTATGTAGTGTCTAACATATGGTTGCTAGGGACTTTCCATATTGGGTACCTAGTGTCTGATATATGGTTGCTAGGGACTTTTCATATTAGGTACCTAGTGTCTGATATATGGTTGCTAGGGACTTTTCATATTAGGTACCTAGTGTCTGATATATGGCTGGTAGTGACGTTTCATGTTAGGCACCTAGTATCGAATATATGGTTACTACGGACTTTTCATATTAGGTACCTAGTGTCTGATATATGGTTGCTAGGGACTTTTCATATTAGGTACCTAGTGTCTGATATATGGCTGGTAGTGACGTTTCATGTTAGGCACCTAGTGTCGAATATATGGTTACTACAGACTTTTCATATTAGGTACCTAGTGTCTCATATATGGTTGCTAGGGACTTTTCATGTTAGGTACCTAATGTCGAATATATGGTTACTACAGACTTTTCATATTAGGTACCTAGTGTCTGATACATGGTTGCTAGGGACTTTTCATGTTAGGTACCTAATGTCGAATACATGTATATGGTTACTAGGGACTTTTCATATTAGATACCTAGTGTCTGATATATGGTTATTAGGGACTTTTAATTCATACTTGTAATTTATGGCTGACACCTTTCCTATACAAAGTAGACATATAACATGTCTAAACATTTGATATCAGTAAAGTAATTACATTTGGTATTTAAACTAGCATGAAAACTCCCTAGCAACCATATACCAATCATTACATATGGGAATTAACATGATTACACCCTAGCAACCATATAATATGTTTATGTGAGAATAACAATATAAATATGATCCTTTGCTGCTAATTAAAGCTAAAGTAATACCTGGGATTATGGTAAACAAATTTATCATTTTGTGTCTATGAAAGTTTATATCAGGTTTTGTATGAATCATATACTCCTCTATTATCAATCTGTTTAATGACAGTTATTCATTTACATGTAATTATATTATATCATACATGGTTTAGACATTGCAATTATATGTACATGTACATGTACATACATGTATTAGGCCTTGGCAGATTATGCCAGCATAATTTTGAGCATAATAGGACACAAAAGCATTAAGCATAATGCCAGGAAAATAGGCCAGATTATCAGCATAATTAATTTTCGTTATAAAATTTCAATTCGCTGGTAAAACAGTCTTAGGGTTTGTGGTATTGGCTACTCCTGCCTTGTGCTTCTTGTTAGTAGTCACAGGCTTTTCAATTTTTCTATTTCTGGACACCTGTGACCTCAACGGGAGCCTTAATTTATCAAGTATACAAAGTTCTCTCTCTTGGTGTTCCCCAGGATAGTGTAAAAGTTGAATTTCATCACCAGAAGATTGACTTGAAGCCATCAGAATGTACACGTGGCCAAGTAGGGGCGGCCAAAGGTGTGATTATTAATGATATTCATGAGCATAGTTATAAGCATAATACAATTTGGGCAGAGCATGATAGAACATTTTACTGGAATTGGAGCATACCATAATAGAGCATTTTTGGAGCATAATCCACCAAGGCCTAACATGTATTCATTTAAAAGCTGAACGTATGTACAAATCTCATGCCATTTGAAATCTACAAACCTTTGTAAGAGTAATGGAGTCCCTGAGAGTGTTGTACTTTCTTTTATCACATTCCACTACTTTAGGAGAAGAATCTTGCAAATACTAACACTTGAAAAGAAGAATAAAATGAATGGATGAATAAATGAATGAATAAATAGATGAATGAATAGAGGAATTAATGAATATATGAAAGAATGGTTGAATATATAAATGAAAATAAGGGAGGATGGATGTACAGATCAATAGGCGAATGGATGGATGGACAGGTTATATAATTGAAAGGATGGATGGATGGACATGCTCAGTAACACATAAGCAGTGGCCACATGTTGAGAATTGTGCATGCTCAGTGTCACATGCTCAGTGGCTAAGTATATTGGTAGTATTGAGTACTGTATGCTCTTTATCACATGGTTAGTAGTCATATGTTAGGTAGTATAAAGTACTAGAGAACTGTATATACTCAGTAATGCATGATCAGTGACCACATGTTACACACATGGTTAGTGGCCACATGTTACTGAGTATCAAGTACTGAAGCAGTGCTATTTAATAATGTATAATTATATTATTCAAGTAATTTGGTATCATATCACTCATCACTATAACCTGTCTTAATTACTTTAATACCATATCAATAGTCTATCATATATAGTATGCTAGACTATAGATATGGTAGATAATAAATGATAATAATTTTAGTACTCACAATAGTCTTGTTCACAGAACAGACTTTTCGCATTTAGTTGTAAATTGAAGCTTTAACAGCAAGAATTTCCAGGAAATCTTTTTCTGACAATAACAGCGGGAATTTGTTTGCATTACATCATAGCTCTAAATTAGCTCCACCTAGTATCTAAATATCTAAAGAGGTGGGGCTGGAAATAAGCAGACAAACTGAGGCTAATATCACACCAAGAGAGTGCCCATATTTCCAGTACTATATATAAATACCACAATGATTTAATTATAATATTTAATAAAATCATGAAAACTGATAAATTGCTTGTTATGATCTTTTGTTAGTTCTTATTGCGTCCATTCTGATAACTTGATTTTCATCTGTAGTTGTTTAAAACTTGTAAAGAAAAAAGTATCATAGTCTGAAAGGAAAGAGAAAAAGAGATATGGAGATAGATAGATAGATAGATAGAGAGAGACAGAGACAGACAGAGAGAGAGAGAGACAGGGAGAGATTATGTGGCCAGTGTAAGTCAGATTGCGATTAATACTTCAAACAAGTATTGTACAACATAGCTTTGTATAGTTGTAACCTGGATGAGTAGAGGAAACTGTACCTAAATACAGGAGGGCAAGAACTCACTACTTTTGAGTTGAAGGTAGCAACCTGATCACACATCAGTATTGATAGAGAGGTTACAATAACAACTATTGACCATGATGCAGTTTCATTAATTAAGCCTTTGGACGAATGCCATAGCAGGCACTATACAACCTCTCCAATGTGATCTATTAAGGCATCATAATAATATCTGAAACTAATCACTGTATTACAAGTTCTTTCCTTTTCATAGTATAGGAGGGGCTGCACTCACCAGACTACCTTCTCACTAAACCTGTCTGATTTTATAGTAAGTGACGATTAATTTGATAACCTGAAACAATATCTTATCAGGAGCTTACGAGTGACGTGAAGGAGCGTGAAACTGCAGTAACCATCTGTTGTCGAACGACACTTTCAGCAAATCTCCAAATATGGTCAAAAGTCCGGGTGTTAGTCTGATGTAGATTTGTCATTTAGTAGAGATGAAATTGCAATAAAAAGAACTAATGCACAGATTTCTGGGATGAAATAGTGTAAACAGGACCGGCAAACTGATTGTAAGCTCAAAACACAAGTTCTACAAGCCAAGAAGAAACTCAAGAAGATAGCTTGAATACGAGATGGTTTCAAATCCTGCTCCAGGTAACACACTAATCATCATGTGCTTATTTCATTAGAGATATTGCTTTTGTCATTGTCTATTAATAGTCATTTTGTACATGCACCCTGTAGACTCAACACAGTACTTTGAAACTTTTGTTACGAAGTACGCACACATGTACTATACATACAACTATACACACGCATACATGTATACATGTAACACACATGTACTATACATACAGCCACACACACATAACACACATAACACACATGTACTATACACACATGTGTATAGTCACACATGTATTATACATGTAGTCACACACACATGTACGATACATATATGTGTATAGTCACACATGTGCTATACATACAGCCACACACACATAACACACATGTACTATACACACATGTGTATAGTCACATGTATTATACATATAGTCACACACACATGTACGATACATATATGTGTATAGTCACACATGTACTATACATATAGCCACACACACATAACAAACATGTACATGTATTATATATGTATCTTGTACTATACATATAGCCACACACACATAACAAACATGTATGTATCTTGTACTATACACATAGCCACACACACATAACAAACATGTACATGTACTATATATGTATCTTGTACTATACATATAGCCACACACACATAACAAACATGTACATGTACTATATATGTATCTTGTACTATACATATAGCCACACACACATAACAAACATGTACATGTACTATATATGTATCTTGTACTATACATATAGCCACACACACATAACAAACATGTACACGTACTATATATGTATCTTGTACTATACACATAGCCACACACACATAACAAACATGTACATGTACTATATATGTATCTTGTACTATACATATAGCCATCATAACAAACATGTACATGTACTATATATGTATCTTGTACTATACATATAGCCACACACACATAACACACATGTACATGTACATGTACTATATACATGTATGTATGTATCTTGTACTATACATATAGCCACACACACATAACACACATGTACATGTACTATATATGTATCTTGTACTATACACATTAGCCACACACACATAACAAACATGTACATGTACTATATATGTATCTTGTACTATACATATAGCCACACACACATAACTATATATACTGTACATGTATCTAGTCACACTTGTACTATATGTATATATTTTCAAACACTCATAACACACATATACTATATATATATATATAATACAGTGTCAGACACACTTATACACTATATAATACATGTATGTATTTTACAGTCACACACATACAAACACATATTTGTACTGTATGTAAAGTCACACAACATACATGTATGTGCACTGTTAGTGTACATATAGTTATACACATATACACATGCACATATGAATGTAGTCACACAACATACATGTACATGTATATGTACACAAATGTACTTTTAGTGTACAAATAGTTATACACAGTGTAAGATCTAGGGGGCGACTTGGGCGCTAAAAGTCACTTTTCCATCAGGAAAGTCGCTCTTTAAAACAAGGAAAGCGCCCTTTTTTTCACATCTTGATTATTAATTATTCATCTTCAATATTTCAAAATTACTATGTGCTACATGTACATGTATATTCTCTATTTAAATGAGATTCGGTAGTAGCTTAAAACGTAGCAAAAATGTCGATCTTGAACTATTTATCACCAAAATAAGTTCTAATTTTAGGAAGCAGTCACTGGTGGAACCCAACGTGAGGGTGATGATGATATTGTTGAGAATAGTAACGAGAGTAGCAAGGAAGACTCTTATTCAAGCAACTTAGCACCTACCAGGAAAGGCAAGATTTGATTCTTTTCTGGGTGTTATGTACTGTAGTTTTGCAGAGATTGCTCCTCACCAAATGTGTATGTAACTGGTACAATGAGCTAGTATTAGTGTATTCCTTTTTTCATGATAAATATTGTTTAAATCATACGTACATGTATATGCAATGTTTATTCACTTCTGAGACCTGACAAAGAGGTCTCCCTATAATAAATTTCTAGATCTAACACTGGTTATACACATATACACATGCACATATGTACTATACATATAGTCACACAACATACATATACACACATACATGTAACATGCATACATGTTTATTTACCTTAAATATATATTCAAACACATAGATATTATATTCTCACTTGTAAAAATTATTTTGATTACGGAAGGTGGTGTGGTGTGGTGAAGTGAGGAGGAGCCTGATGTGGAGGTGAAGCAGGAGATAGGTCAATAATAGCCTCCTGAGGATAATATTATGTGATTATGTATTAGTGTGTATGATTACATTGTGATTAAGTGAGTACATATAGTATACATATATAATATACACATATAGATAATCATACACTTGAATTGTGTACCTACATGTACCTAGATGTTGTTGGTGCTGTTCAGCGGTCCACAATTGCCTTATCAAACAAGTATTTCTCTTGTAGTCTTTAGGCTTTGTTGTCACTGTTCATGATACATCTCTGGATAATTAATTACAATGAATTAATAAAACGGGAGATCCTTTACTAATGTTAAATCTACATTCTTAACATATCATGTGACCCTTTATTTACTGTAAAAATTTTATTTTCCTCAGTTTTACCAGCTGGGTAATAATTATTTACAAGTACAGGTTTCATTTCATCTTGATGATATATGAATTTGTACTTATAATAATAAATAACATCTGCCGTACCTAATGGTAATCACATGCTATACGTTTGTATTATAGACTATATGATATGTATTTGTGGCTGCTTATTTTCTAAGCAATTGCAGCTGCATAATTCTAAGCCATTGTGGCTGCTTATTTTCAAGGCCATGGTGGCTGATTGTTATTTTTCTAAGCTAGAGTGGCTGCTTCTCTAAGCTCTTTATAGCTGTGTTTTATGAATTTTATAAGCCAATGTGGCTGCTTGTTTGTTGTGTTTGTTTGTTAATCGTTTCTACGCCTTTTGCTAGCATGCTAGGCACATGAATTTTCATGTAAATGCAAAATGAGGTTATATGATATGTATATGCAAATGTAAAATAAGGGGTGTATTGACTATGAGGTGTGTATTAGACTATAAGGTATGTACATGTAAATGTAAAATAAGGACTATGATGTGTGTATTAGACTATATGATATACACATGTAATGTAAATTGAGGGTTGTATTAGATTATATGTACATGTACCAGGCTTGGGACCAATTATGATTGTAATCGTAATCGATTGTAATCGATTACACTTTTGGGGTAATCGTAATCGTAATCATGCTCTGTAATCATATGTAATCGTCTGTAATCATTGAAGATTATTGATAATTTCACAAGCAGCTGGGCTCTTTTATTGAGTGAGTTGAGCGACTTTTTTCCATTGCTGAAAAAATCTTTAGACCTAAAGGGTGCCTTCTCTGTGATGAACTTTTTGAAAAGTTGATGTTCATTAGATGTAATAGTTATTGTTCATAAATCATAAGATATAATAGTTAAAATCTAATAGTTATTGTTCATTTCCTGTTTCCAAGAAAAAAGAATGTATGTAATCATGGTTTTGTAATTGTAATCGTAATCAGTCTCAATAATCACGGTGTAATCGTAATCATGTCTTTGTAATCGGCCCCAACCCTGACATGTACTACTATATAATGTATAGTCTATACACGCACATGTACATGTACTACTATAATATAGTAGTACATGTGTGTATGTATATGTTCCTATTCATACATGTATATAGTAGTACATGCATATGTATTGTACATGCGTGTGTAAGGACTATACATATACAGTAGCACTTGTGTGTGTATGTGATTAGACATATATAGTAATACATGTGTGTGTATGTGTGTATATTTTCCTATACATATAACTGATAATAACACTAGGTAGATTAACTATCGTATCACTATTTTGACAATGTAGGGAATGTCACATACACACGCACATGTACTACTGTATATGTATAGTCACATATACACACACACACATGTATTACTATATATGCATAGTCACATATACAATGTATACACAATCATGTACTACTGTATATGTATAGTCACATACATGTATATGCACACACACATGCTAGAGTATACATACATTTACGTATACACACAAATGCTACTGTATATGAATAGGAATATATACACACACATGCTACTGTATGACACATACACACACATGTACTACTGTATACATGTATGTATAGTCACATATACACACATGTACTACTGTATATGTATAGTCACATATACACACATGTACTACTGCATGTATAGTCACATATACTCACATGTACTACTGTATATGTATAGTCACATACACACACACATACTACTGTATATGAATAGGAACATATTAGGGCATAAACAAATGTTGGATTTTCTAAATCCGAATGTTTGGGTAAGCTGAACGAACGAACCTTTGGAAGGTTCGCTAATTAATTATTATTAATCCAGACAAGTGGTTCGCTAATTAATTATTATTAATCCAGACAAGTGGATCGGTATCCCTAGATGTTATTTTGCTAGCTTCATAACCTTGGAGCTCATCAAAGAAGGAAGTAGTTTCCTGGTCAGGATCATCTTCAGGGCCCAACAATATATCCAGTGCTGTTTCTTTAGGTTTTAAAATCAAGGGTAGATTCTCCATTCTTTGTAGCAGTTCTGTTTTTACATCACCATGTAAATCATCATTAAGAAATTCTAGCTGCTTAAATCTTGGATCCAGTGCAGATGCAAGAACTAAATGATTTAAGTGACCATCTTTTCTTTATATCGGATACCACCTTGATTTTAAATTGACGAATTACGCTACCATCAATTTCAGAGAGCTCTAAAGACTGTATAAGACCAAACAGAACAGGGATAACACAGGAGTAAGACACATTAAATTCAGCACTCAAAAACGTTGTGGCAACCTAAAGTGGCAGTAGATCTTCTATTAGTTTCTCAGTTAATTCCTATTGCTCAGGTTTCATATTAAGGTAACGGTATTTAGCAGAATATGAAAGCAATGCTGATATAGGCCATCGGATATGAAGCAAAAATTGCAACATAAATAATGTACTATTTCAGCGTATGCTCAACAGCAATCATTCCTTCAATGTGAGATATCTATCACACACCAGACTTTAGACTCAACTGGAGACAATGACCAGCACATTTAAGATTTTTCCATCCATGATCTTCCTCTAGCATCTGTGAAGCTAGCTTATAATTAGCTCCCTGGTCATGAACAGTAGCTACAACCTGTTCATCTTTGATATCGAAGATGCTGTAATTCCCAACATTTCTTTGCTGATGTTAATTGCAGTGTGTTGCACAGGAAAGCCTTATGTACACACCACATACAACTCCAGCTTCCATTTGGAAGAAATGTAATGAGAAGAAGCTGTGATGTATGCTTCATTTGCTTGACTGCTCCAAATATCAGAGGTGAGTGAAAGTGACTGCACTTCAGAAAGTTTTCTTTCAGTTTATTCTTTAGTTGAAGATGTCATTTTTTTAACTAGACTCGATATATACAGTACAGCTCAAAAAAAACTTGCTGAAACTACTTCTTGTTTACCTCTACCTCAATGAAGTTCATCACAGTGCAGTGAACTTCGTTGAAGCACACTGAACACTGAAATTACACTGCTACTAGTACCTGAAAGTACTCTAATTAGGCCAAAACTGTATGGTATCTGTTTAGGCCTAATTAGAGTACCCGAGGGCCTAATTGCAAACTCACAACAAAGTTACATGTATCATGCAGAGAAGAATTCTACAACTGCAACAATGCTGTGAGGATGGTTTATAAACCCAACTAAAGACCACATGTCCATCCTCCTTAATGGAGGTACTTGAACATACATGTACCATTTTTAGCTTCTCATAATTGTGCTGTCAGTTTGTCTAGCACCTTCTTGCTGAAAATGTTTCAGCAATTAGTGGCTGAACTGCAATTTTTGGCTAACTGCTGACAACAACACTAAACTAACAAGCCATTTTGGGGTAACAATGAAAGGCATGTATTGCCAGTACAGTACTATAAGCCATGTAATCCAGTACACAATGTACACATTGTCAGTACATCACTATAAGGCATGAATTGCCAGGACAATACTATAAGCCATGTAATCCAGTACACAATGCATACAATGTCAGTACACTACTATAAGGCATGTATTGCCAGTACATTACTATAAGCCATGTAATCCAGTACACAATGCACACAATGTCAGTATATTACTATAAGGCATGTATTGCCAGTACAGTACTATAAGCCATGTAATCCAGTACACAATGCACACAATGTCAGTATATTACTATAAGGCATGTATTGCCAGTACAGTACTATAAGCCATGTAATCCAGTACACAATGCACACAATGTCAGTACATTACTATAAGGCATGTATTGCCAGTACAGTACTATAAGCTACTGTACGTAATCCAGTACACAATGCACACAATGTCAGTACATTACTATAAGGCATGTATTGCCAGTACAGTACTATAAGCTACTGTACGTAATCCAGTACACAATGCACACAATGTCAGTACATTACTATAAGGCAATCATTGCCTATAAATCACTATGTGGAATGCATTGCCAATATAATTATTACTATATATAATTATAAGGCACTCATGCATGGCATGTGAATCAATAAATGATATTCACTGCCTAAACAGATGTACACAGATGTGCATTAGGTATAAAGGAATGGCAATAGTGCTGTATAGGGGATGTTTTATAGCCTCTCTTCTCAGGTATATACATGTAGATAGCTATGTATCATACATGCTTGATTGAAGAGTCATGAATTGCTTCGGTTATGTAATTATGTCAGCAAACCAGCCACCACCATTGGTACATGTTGCCCGGTTTTGATAATTTTAGGCCATTCCTAGTTTATTACTGACAATTCAACCATTGTGATATTACCTATACACACTAATCAGGTAATTCCTTTGAACGTGTGTTTCATAAAAAATAATATTAACACAGTTTGATATCATATAGTAGTTACTTACAAGTACTATAATTATTAAAATATAATTAATAACCGGTTGATTATTTTATTACAGGAATTGTAGTTCCCATTTGGTATCCACCTCCTCCTAAAACTACAATGTCATCTCATGCTATTCCACCATTTATAATAAACATGACCAATTTTACTGAACACAAGAAAATCAACAATATTTGGTATAGTACACCATTCTATACTGGAAGAGGTGGATACAAAGTGCAGATAAGAGTTGATGCCAATGGTGTCTGTAAGGGAAAAGGTACACACGTTTCAGTTCGTCTGTTTTTAATGAAAGGTGCGTATGATGTACAACTGAAATGGCCATTCAAAGGTGAGATCACCATTCAACTTATGAACTGGAAGGAGGATAAAGGCCATGTGGAGGATATTTTTCCCTTCGATAATTACACATCACTAACCTCATCTCAGCTTGTTAGTGAAGGGGAAAGAGCACCAACAGGATGGGGATATCACACCTTCATCTCTCATGCTGACCTGGATTATAATTCTGTGAAAAAAAAACGGCCTTTCTTCGTAATGATGTACTATGTTTTAAAGTGGCTAAAATTGTTTTGCCAACAGGTAATTGTAAATAGCACAATATTAATTATAAACTTATACATGCATATGATAATTTTGATAATCAGAGAGTACAGTAGTACTCTCTATGTAGGAATGGCCCTACAAAACAATTGAAGCTGAAACGCAAGTCATGAGCTGAAGTATGTATATGAGGCTTATAAGGTATTCGGCCATTTTGTAAAGGAATCCACTAAAATTTAGAAGTATAGTGAATTATCTAATTGAATACATGTACATCCAAATACAGCTTACTATAGATAAATAGTAAACAATAGATAACAAGATATATAGAGAAAAAAGTATCCCTATGACTGCTTTGTGGTGTCCAGCATTCAGTAATCATGATAACTTTATCAAGCCTGAAACACATCAGCCTATTATAGTTATTATTTTGATTATCTACTCTGTTTACCTTTTAAAGAACCTTGTAGAACTTTAAGAATATATAGAATAGCTAGCTATTAGTTCCAGTTTCTACGTAAGCTACACAGCTTTCTTTCTGCTGAGCTTGAGTGCGCGTATTTATACGTGCCACGCCCATAATTGACCGAGCCCCCGGGAATAACATAACTCTTAAAGACGTTTACAACACATACGTAAGTGACACAAACATATATAGTTACAGAATACGCACAAGTACAAGGTCTATTACTGAAATGTAATCCCTAGCAACGAGTGCGGCACGCCCAAGTGCGCGGGATTATATTTCAGTAAAATAGACTGCTTTCGCATTCTATAACTGATTTATAGCCACCCACTTCACTTCAAACATGACACCGCCTTCCTACTTCTCGGCAACTAACGAAGGATATGTTGATATGTATGGCGTTTTTACAAGTTCTTCTATACATTCAAACAAGTTAGATGCCTTACTGTTAAAAATACGGAAGTTATGAAGCTTAGCCAGAGTGTGGGCGTTGCCCTGGACATTTCATACACTCGCCTTGGTGTTCTGCTGCAGCTAATGAAGCATGAATTTCACATCTGTAGCTTTCTTAACACTTCAACTCACCATTAAAAGAAATTAGAATCTTGAATCTTGTAAAATGGAAAAGTTATCGAGCTAAGAGCAGTTGTTTCTGTAACGCCTCGTCCACACAATTTTCTAATTTACTCATGTGCGATACTATTACGTTGGTTACAGCATCTGCGAAACTAGAAAGTTATAAACCGGTCTATAACCTCCAGTATGCGAAATATAACACATAACAACAGCATGGTAACAGGCTGAATATATATAATTTATATATATATATATATAGTTCGAACCTGTGGGAAAGCAATGGATGGCCATAAGAATTACATTTGATAGGTTCAGAAACATAGTATGAGTATATCCACTATTCCTATTGGTATGAAGAAACTACAAGTCTAGAGTACTACAACAGTAACAAGAATTACAATTAACTAAATCATGCAAACTCAGAAATCTCTTTGTCAACCAACATAATGATTATCTTCAATAGTTAAAGTTAGCATTTTCATTAATTAAGAAAGTTAACATATGTCAAAACGTCCTTGTAAGCCTACATGAAATAATTAAAGTATATATGGTACTACACTATCTAGTATATAGTCTAGACATGGGTAGGGTTTATATTATAGTATTGTACATGTGGTATAATACCATATATACTCTAATGATTTAGTTTACACACATGAAGCACCTATTCAGCCATTTTGTAAAGGAAGCTATTGAAATTTGATATCTAATAAATTATCTACTCGAATACAACCAAATAGAGCTTACTTTAGAAAACATCTAAATTTTTATAGCGATAAAAAAAAAAATCGGTTCACAAACATATCCACCATTCCATTTGGGCCAATATTATATAATTATATATATTAAATATTTCCAATATAATTAATTTACAAAGAGATTTCTGAACCTGCACATAATAGTTATCTAAAACAGATATGTAATATGTTACTGTTATAGTACTGTAGACTTGTGACACACATGCACATTTGCATATAGCTATAATTCTTCAACTACTGTATACCACAAATTGCTGAAATTTTATTCAGTAATGTACACCCATGTCATCTACTTATAATTTCATCATAAAAGTGGATATGGTCAGCCTAAATTATCCTGGTCCACGCACACTTTTCATAGCTTTTACCTAATTTCCACATGTACATGTACAAGTACATACAGCTGTAAATGTATAAACACATGCACATGCATGTACACGAAACATAATACATACATGTACATAAAAAAACATGTGTACATACATGTACTTATATATTGAAAAAGGACATGTGTACATACACACACCAGACAACTCATAATCTTGTTGATACACTCCTATGTCTAACAAGTAATACAGAAACAAAGTAACACTTAATATGTACATGTACATGTGACTTGTATCAACACTTACATGTATACTGGTTTAAGATGAGTGCTCAATATTGGGTATAGGGTTAAACATGTACATGTACTAATATGAAAGATGAGTACTCAATATTGGGTATAGGGTTATACATGTACATGTACTAATATGAAAGATGAGTACTCAATATTGGGTAATGGTTATACATGTACGTGTACTAATACGAGTACTCAATATTGGGTATAGGGTTATACATGTACATGAACATGTACTAATATATAAGATGAGTACTCAATATTGGGTATAGGGTTATACATGTACATGTACTAATACGAAAAATGAGTACTCAATATTGCGTATAGGGTTATACATGTACATGTACTAATATGAAAGATGAGTACTCAATATTGGGTAAGGGTTATACATGTACATGTACTAATATGAGTACTCAATATTGGGTATAGGGTTATACATGTACATGAACATGTACTAATATATAAGATGAGTACTCAATATTGGGTATATGGTTATACATGTACATGTACTAATATGAAAGATGAGTACTCAATATTTGGGTATATGGTTATACATGTACATGTACTAATATGAAAGATGAGTACTCAATATTGGGTACAGGGTTATACATGTACATGTACTAATATGAAAGATGAGTACTCAATATTGGGTAAGGGTTATACATGTACATGTACTAATACGAGTACTCAATATTGGGTATAGGGTTATACATGTACATGAACATGTACTAATATATAAGATGAGTACTCAATATTGGGTATAGGGTTATACATGTACATGTACTAATACGAAAGATGAGTACTCAATATTGTGTATAGGGTTATACATGTACATGTACTAATATGAAAGATGAGTACTCAATATTGGGTATAGGGTTATACATATACATGTACTAATATGAAAGATGAATACTCAATATTGGGTATGGATTATATATGTACATGTACATGTACTAATATATAAGATGAGTACTCAATATTTGGGTATATGGTTATACATGTACATGTACTAATATGAAAGATGAGTACTCAATATTGGGTATATGGTTATACATGTACATGTACTAATATATAAGATGAGTACTCAATATTGGGTATAGGGTTATACATGTACATGTACATACAGGTGGTAATACTGTTGGTAGTAGGGTTTGGGAAACAAATGAAATCACATATGTGACCTTTATACATGTACATGAATTAATTTTAATGAATATTAAATGACCAAATGATATCTTGCTAAGCTAAATATTTTCCCTGCAATACTAAACCGCATAATTACATACATTTTACTACATGACCTGACATTTCATATAATTATTATTATTTAGCTCACAAACAAACAGATAAATTCTGACCTAATATATCAGCTTCCATTTTAGAGATCTAGGCATTGAAATATAACTCCATCTTCTGATTCTGATCCTGTTCTTGGAAAACTTGGATCATGACAGAAGAACTTCTTGAATAGATATATTCTTTTTAGTATATACTGTAAATTGTACATAATTATATACATGTATGGAAACAAAAGTCAAAGTCTAGATTACATTATACATGTATGCAGTCATACATGTATATGATTTCATAAAATAGGGAACCTCAAATTTCTGTCTACAAGAAAATGTTTCTCCACCTGGTAAGCAAGTAAGTGATTATACAGACTCAATTACAAGGATCTCAAATAGTACATTTCAAAGGATTTCTTGTGGAGAGATATCTTCAGACTATCTACAAGAATATAGTATGGACAACTACATCCCCCATACTAAAGCAGTTCACTATGAATCAATGTACAATTTTACTATAGATGAATGGGTATGATAAATGCATGTGAGTGATAATGAAACATTGAATAGAGAGGTATGGATTAGTACATAATCAAATTCCTTACTTTCTAACAGCTGGACTTATTATAATTCTTTCTAGTATTCTCATTAGAATTTTAGTAATTGGTGGTGCAAGTATAAATTTTAAACATCCAGTTTAGTGTGCCAAAATTAGTTCAAGTGGCTTCTTGTAGTAGTAGCTATAATGCATAGACAGTGTAATAATGTATTTACAATAGTGTAAAAGATTTGTGTAGAGTCAATGTGGTGCAGGTTGAATTCCAGAGCTTAATTGGTGGTACAAACTGTGTAAATGGTGGTGCATCATCATCACCTAATAGCCTAGTGAGAACCATGCTTCTTTCCTTCTTTGTCTAATTTTTCTCAAAATTACTATTGAGATATCTGTATTATGAGAATACATAATTATATCAAAATTTCAATATTCAACTTCATAGCACACCAGTGTTTTTGATAATCTTATATGGCGCACCATGAACCCAAAAAGCTTCTTATTTGGTACTGGACAGTTCTCGCTTTGGGCCAGTGGTGCAGTTAATTATGATTATATTGTCACTAACACCATTAACTCTTTGTTCAAGATGTCATTCCAATGGTGCACACACTAACCATTTTTGAGCCAATTTGGCCCATGCTTCAAAACGTATTTAAAACTCTATAGTCAACCCTCGCAAACCACAACATTTATTTGCCTCCTAATATGGTATAATCATAGGACATCAATTCATTGTAGTTAGGTGTTCTGGGAAGCACTCAGCATATATAATCAGGCATGAACTAATCAATGTATCTACGCAAAAGGTCAGGACATGCCATTGTGTCAATGCAAGGGTCAGGACATGCCATTATGTCTATGCAAGGGTCAGGACATGCCATTGTGTCTATGCAAGGGTCAGGACATGCCATCATCTATGAGCAAGGGTCAGGCCATATCTGACATACACTCATCATAGATACAATATAATACATGTATGTATTGTCTGTTGAGAATATTAGTTTATATGATACCTGTCTATTGATCTAACTAATTAACCACTAATGACCTACACTATACATTTATTACTTGTGTACATGTATTTATGTATATAATACACGCATAAATTAAGTGAAGTGAGGTAACAATCAGTGTAATTACACATAATTATGTAATAATAAATCATGTGAATTTTTTTTTTTCATTTCTTACTAGCTTAGGACAAGTACTGGTCTTTTCAATGATGAACATTATTCCTGTATTATGTTCAAGCGGTCTAGTCATCATTATGAAATACATCCACAGAGGTCAATCCAAGGGGGTTTCTAATTTGTAGGGTTCGAACGAACCTCTCTCTAGCAATGAATTTGAAATATAAGTATAACCACACTACACCCTATATAATCAGATGAATAATAATAATTAATATTGATCATTAATTATTTTTATGGCCCACATGGCCATTCCTGATTGATTACTATATAATTTATATTTATATTCTTGTTTCACATACACACAGTATATGCACTCAAGGAAGTTGTGTCAGAGCAGGTGGCTCCCCATTTAATGGTGGTGGCTATAGTATGTGCAGTAGAGCTGTATAGACCAGCAGGGAATGCTGTACATAGAAACTGAAACTAATAGCTGTTATAACTGAAATATATCCCTTAAGTTCTATAAGAATTAACCTTTAAAAACTAAGAAAAGTAGATATTAGTTACTACATTGTAGTTGATAACTCTATAATTATAATTATAACACAGCAGGTGAAACCTCAGCTGTAATGCAATATCTTAACATATAATAAGGGACATACCAGCTAGTATTAGGTCTTACATAATTATACTTTATATATATAACTTGAAAATGTGTCACTTGTTATACTCACATGAAAATCTTCAGATAGCACAATGTCCACCACGTGACTAGCTCCACCCTGTACTGTGCTAGCTAGCTATATAGCTGTACCAAGTTTCTAGGTGGGGCTACAGTTTACAGCATTTGTAACAAAAAGTTCCTCTTATTTATAATAAATATTCTTGACTGTATAAACAATCATAAAAACTAAACAATTATTATGTGCAAATGTATAATAATTATAATATCTAATAATAATAATATGATATATAAAATTATAATTATATTGACTGATTATTAACAGTATACACATCAAGTTACAATTCTATAGGAAGTGATACATGTATGTATCAATTCATAGCTTGGTATTTCTCAACTTCTTAAATTTTGTTGATATAGAAGTGCCAATGGAGTATATAACTTCCACACATAACAGATGTGTGTGTATGTTAATCTGTATATGTGTATGTGTGTGTGTGTGTGTGTTTGAGAAAGAGAGAGAGATGAGAGAGATTTTAATTGTTTGTATGCTATATTTTTGCAGTACAGCACAATCAAATCCAGTGGTTTAACTAGTAGGTTTGATTGATGGATATTGTATTTGAAGGAGAATAATGAAGTACATGCGCTTGGTGTTCTTTCACTACACCTAAGGTAAGCTTAGTAATGTGAATAACATATGGAAAATAGAGCACTAGATGTGGTACTAACTGTGCTCTATATGGAAGATATAGGACTGTCAGTGCGTTTGATGTTAAGCATCATAACATCATAATAATAATTATTATTATCCCTTTATTATAATTAGGTAGTAGGTGGTGTGGTGTGGGGAGGAGGAGACTGATGAGGAGGTGGAGCAGGACTACTTCAGTAATAATAAATGAGGGTATGTAAGCGTATATTATGCCATAGATTACTTTTTTAGTTTGGGGATGCTAAATAGGGGTGGATGTAGTGATTAAGTGTGACAGTGTTGCTAAAATAATGTTGATAATAATTATGTTGCTCCATGTAGGGGGTCTAGGGCTATGCTACTAGGGGCATGAAAATTCCCTAAAATGAGGTAATATGATGCAATCTAGCTAGGAGTAAATTTACACTTTGTTGCATGATTTAATGAAACTCCAGGTTTTTTCATGTGCGTAAAAATTTCATCAAAAAATATAATAGGATCACAGAGTTATATAATATAATTCATAACATTACATTAGGGTAATTTAAAACAAACTTCCATACAATGATTCTCTTGATCAGTTCTTGGAAGTTTCACTTTAGAGAACACAAATAATTCCAGTGATAATAATTACATTTCACATAATTATTTTTGCATCTTCCATAACCCCCAAGTACCCCCTTGTCTATGGCCTTGTATATGATTAACTGTGTGTGAATATACATATATATATAATTAGAAAATGAACACATATTACATAGTGAATACATACACATATACATTGTCATACACTTCCAGAGTTGGACAGCAATTGGCCATTTTCCAGACATTTTGCCTCTTTGTCCAGACAAAATTACACTTTACTGGACAAATAGTCTCATTATTTATACAGAAAAGTATAATTATTATTCAAGAGCAGTAATGGTCTAGTGGGTTACTTATATATCTCATAAGCCATAAATGGGTATAGAGATGGATTTATGGACAAAATTCATAATTTGCTGGTCAAACATTAATATTGTTTTGTTCAGATATTTCTACTGGACAATTTCAAAATTTATTTCCAGTACTGCACTTCTATGTACATGTACAAGAGACATTTCAAATAGTTCATAATTATAATAAATATTATAATATTGTGATATAGAAATGATTATGAAATTGACTTACTTACACAATATGTAGTTGAGGACTAAACATTACAGGATAGAATGTCCTTGATTTGTCCTTAGCATTATAATGACTTGTATGATATTATGAGGTACATGTAAGTACTAAATTATTATGATGTATACAGTCACATATACACAGTTACACACACACGTGCTCCTGTATATGAATAGTCATGTATACACACATGTACTACTGTATATGTATAGTCACATATACACACATGCACTACTGGCCTACTGCATATGTATAGTCACACACACATGTACTACTGTATATTCACATATACACATACATGTACTACGTATAGTCAAATATACACACGTGCTACTCTATGTATAGTTACATACACATACACATGTACTACTGTATATGACATATACATACATGTACTACTGTATATGTATAGTCACATATACACACATACATGTACTACTGTATATGAATAGTCACATATACACACACATGTACTACTGTATATGAATAGTCACATATACATGTACACACACATGTACTACTGTATATGAATAGTCACATGTACACACACATGTAGTACTGTATATGTATAGTCACATATACACACACATGTACTACTGTATATGTATAGTCACATACACACACATGTACTACTGTATATGTATGCGTCACATACACACATATACATGTAGTCACACACATGTACATGTACACACATGCACTACATGTACACCAGGGTTGGGGTCAATTACTATACTAACAAATTAATTATCATTACAATTACCATTAGAGTTACATATGTTAAATTACCATTACCATTACAATTACCATTAGAGTTACATGTTAAATTACCATTACCATTACAATTACTATTAGAGTTACATATGTTAAATTACCATTACCTTTACAATTACCATTAGAGTTACATATGTTAAATTACCATTACCATTACAATTACCATTAGAGTTACATATGTTAAATTACCATTACAATTACCATCAGAGTTACATATGTTAAATTACCATTACCATTACAATTACCATTAGAGTTACATATGTTAAATTACCATTACCATTACAATTACCATTAGAGTTACATATATTAAATTACCATTACAATTACAATTACCATTAGAGTTACATATGTTAAATTACCATTACCATTACAATTACCATTAGAGTTACATATGTTAAATTACCATTACCATTACAATTACCATTAGAGTTACATATGTTAAATTACCATTACCATTACAATTACCACTAGAGTTACACATGTTAAATTACTATTACCATTACAATTACCATTAGAGTTACATATATTAAATTACCATTACCATTACAATTACTATTAGAGTTTCATATGTTAAATTACCATTACCATTACAATTACCATTAGAGTTACATATGTTAAATTACCATTACCATTACAATTACCATTAGAGTTACATATGTTAAATTACCATTACAATTACCATTGGAGTTATATATGTTAAATTACCATACAATTACAATTACTCAAAAAGGCTAATTAATTAACTACAATTACAATTATCATTACCCCAATCCTGATGTACACATAGTTACATATACACACATACATGTAAACACAACGTACTGTTGGACACACATACATGTACATGTACACATGTGTGTTAGAGCTGTAACAATATATATATATTGATTTATCGATATATTGCAATATCTATTGCTGCAATACTTAGCAATATACGTTTTTATAATTATCGATATATTGCTAAACAATAATTATTGTAATAATTACACAACTGCACATGCGCAGTAATTGACCTCGACCTCTCACCACATGATTGTTTAGCTGTCAACATGGTGGTTGTGATTGCTTCTCCTCCTTGTTCAAGCCCTGAGAGATTGCGTTACATGAAGTAAGGAGGTATGATGCTGAAGATGCTGAGACATGAAAGAACCGTTGAAGTAATGGTGGAAAGTAAGAGAGCAACAATATAAGTATTTGTCTCAGCTTGTGAAAAGAACACTCTGTATCACTGCATCAAGTGTGGCCAGTGAAAGGCTGTTCAGCTTGGCTGGAAATCTTGTTAATCAAGAGAGATCTTCCGAGAATGTGGATTATCTTTTATTTTTGTATGAAAGCTCAAGCTACTAAGTTTAGTCTACTCTTTTGTTTTGGAATACAAGATGTAAAAGCAACACATTAACTTGAAATGAAATACAATTGTTAAAAGAGTCAATGAATTTTAATGTATTACAAAATTGAAAGTACATAATAATAATTATTGCAATAACCCAATATATTGCAATATACAATATGTAGTATGAGCATATTGTTGCAGCTCTAATGTGTGTGTATACATTGTACATTTAGTACACATGAAATAATTAGAGTATATATGGTACTATACAATGTACCATATATACTCTAATTTGAAAGGGGGTTGGGGTGGTAAATAAAGAGGTGTATCTTATTACACACACTATCTGTATACATGTACAATTTATGTTTTAGACTGAAATATCTCCTGAAAGTACACATTTGAGTTGATAATAGTTTACATACATGTAGATATAAGTACATGTACATGTATATAAGATGATACTACTGGATACTGAAGATACATGGATGATTATATATCCTTTTATTTCATACATGATTATAATTATTATATTAATTTTTGATAGTGTATTATATTCAATGTTGTCATTTAAATAGTTGATCATCCAAATTGGGTGTTGTAAATATATATGACCCAATTATTATAAAGGGACACTTTCCCACTAAATACATTTCATCAAATTCCCAACATTTTGTACTGGTTTCATATATGATTTTTTGTTTAAGGAGGGGAAAATCGATCATGTAAGTTACAAACCTTTATTTGTGTATTACATATCAGATGAGGCCATGTCTTATAATGTTAATTAAGCTATAAGGAATAAAATAATAGTTGTTAAAAAAGGGTAATTATAACTACAACAATAATAGATGAAGCATTATATACCATTGTTAGGAACATTCATAATAATGGAAGTTTGTTAAAATATTGGGTGGTTATTGTTTAATTGTTTTTAACAAAGTCTAAATTTATAATTATATAATGTATACAATGTATATATATGGAGATACATATGAAGATCTACATATTATTGTGCCACAAGTATGAATGCATGTACATGTATATATAGTCTACAGGTATACATATTCAGTGTACATGTATACATTATAATTATACTGAACATGTACATGAAATATGAACATGTACATGACATATGAACATGTACATGACATACATGTACATGTATCAACATGTACATGACATATGAACATGTACATGATTTGATACATGTATAGTGAAATCCTTCTTATCTGGGCCATGTGAGACTAAGACAGTCTAAGAGGTGGCCACAACTTTGAAACTGCCCGTAACTTTGCAAGCAACCAAACCCACGTACATGTACATGTGTATCTCTTACATGTAATTACAGAATGTGATTGAAATGCTGAAAATTGGTCCACTTTTTACATGAATAACAACATTATAATTTGAATACATGTATATTATTCATCATGAAGGGTTACATATCGTACATTATGTTGAATCTTTAGCTGTTTTTCCAGGGAAACAAATTTCATAAGAACTCTCCATTCTCTCTCTGGAATGGTAGCTTAGAACAAATACAGTGTGACTCACGAGGTTGTGTGAGTACTGTCATGCCTCTGATATCGGTAAATAAATTTTTTTTTTCATTAGCTACATGGTGGAAGGAGGTACCCATAAGTACAGGTGTCATGATAAAAGTGGTTCCACTGTACATGTACATGTACATAAAGCCTACTTAATGAGTGTACAGTACACTTGTAAATACATAAAGCCTACTGAGTGTACAGTACACTTGTAAATGTACATGTACATAAAGTGTACATAATGAGTGTACAGTACACTTGTAAATGTACATGTACATAAAGTGTACATAATGAATGTACAGTACACTTGTAAATGTACATGTACATAAAGTGTACATAATGAGTGTACAGTACCCTTGTAAATGTACATGTACATAAAGTGTACATAATGAGTGTACAGTACACTTGTAAATGTACTTGTACATAAAGTGTACATAATGAGTGTACAGTACACTTGTAAATGTACTTGTACATAAAGTGTACATAATGAGTGTACAGTAAACTTGTAAATGTACATGTACACAAAGTGTACATAATGAGTGTATATACACGTATATTATTAATTTAGTATACAAGTATACATTAATGTACATGTATACTGAACATGTACATGTGATTCTATATAGGGTTAGAGGTAGTAGGATTAAATCCGATCAAATGATATATTACCTAACCCACCTCTTCCTCTTTCACACAAATGTTTGATCTCAGGTATACATTATATGTAGCTTAATTATTATCACACTTATAAAGTAGTTTATCATGTAGCAAAGAAATGAGTACTAAAGAAGAGGAATATCTAGTAGCCAAATTTATACCTACATGTACATGTACCCAAAAGTCTATTGCTACAGTAGACAGCAAGAAAAAATTCACGTTTTCTCTTTGTACTATGATTGCTGTACGAACCAGTATATGCTAAATCTTTCATTGAAACATTTTCGTTGATTAACATTTTTGTTGCTTACAACTGCCAAAGAGAATAATGAAATTTTGTACTCGACAAACATTACCCACTATACGGTACAATAAAATAATATTTGAATTGACTATTAAATTAGAAACATTCACATAGTTATACTACACTATAGTAAACATAGACAAGTTCCCTCAAACATATCTTTAGTAGACATAAACAGAATAGACAAACCATAACCACCACAAGAATAGGTACAAAAAATACAAATGTCACATGAACAGGTAATTAAGGACTTAGTGTCACATGAACAGGTAATATCAAGGACTTTGTGTCACATGAAAAAGTAATATCAAGGACTTAGTGTCACATGAACAGGTAATATCAAGGACTTTGTGTCACACGAACAGGTAATATCAAGGACTTGTGTCACAGTAAAGCATATCACTATAATTATATACACCTCATCATGATCATTATATCTAAATTATGTGGTAATTCTAATTATAACAAACTCACACTTCTCACTTGGTCTGTATTTCAAATCATCTTTTGATTCTGATTAACAGATCACAACCTAATTCACGAGACATACACCTGCAATATCTGCCTGGTTCTCTTCTCTCCCTCTATCCATGCTTCCATGAGAACCTGGGGATGAGGTAAAGAAAAAAAAAACAGAAAAAAAACAAAACAAAAGCATAATGTTTAAAATGTATGTACATGTAGATTACTCATGGACTATTAATATAATGTATAGGTCAAAGGTAATGAATTGTATTCATGTATATATTACACATGGGGACATGCACTTAGGTACAAGAACAAAGTGTTTAGTGAAATGACTTAATTAAAATTAAACTTTTAGAAGGGCTTAGTACTTGATCTGCAATACTATATAGGAATACTTCACTTTAACCAGTAGACCACACCCAGTAAACAAATGTCCTTTACTTAGTAGACTATACCCACTAATAATACACATACAAGCCTTGGGTAATGAGGGATGACGCCTCCTAGCCTAAAGGGTCCACTTTGGAAATTGTGGTCTTTCCGGTCGATTCGTGGGACTTACCACCTGCGGATTCTGACGGCACTTTATGTTAGGGGGTTATAATAGAACTTCGGTTTCCCACAACTGATAGGACTACGGTCCCATATATACACACTTGTGTATATAAGTTGTGGTTAGTCATTCCCATCAAATAGTCCCAGTTGGATGGGCACTATTTTTTTTAAGGAGGCAGCATGGCTTAGTGGTTGGAGCTTGAGCCTCCTGATCTAAGGGTCTGTGGTTCGAGTCCAGCTGCGGTCGTGTTGTTTCCTGAAAGGAGAGTGTCTGTCTTTCTGTGGACTTCGTCGGCAAGTTAACACCGTTAGGAGGGTTATTCCTAAATAAACTCCTCTATATAACACTATATACTAACACTCCTTTACTTAGTAGACCACACCCACTGATAATACACAATTACACATACATGTAGCTATATATATATACATGTAGATACTCAAATACATAGTCACATGCACTTAGGTATACAGTGTATCTAAAACATGCAATTGAATACTGAAACATAATGGAAAGGTATTTACGCTAATAATTATGAGTGTTATTTTCTTATTAATAATTAATTAAGTATAGAGACATGGTAACTGAATTTTCACACAGTGTAAGTAAAAGCTAGAAACGATGGAAGGAAGAGAAAGCCCAAGGAACTTTTACTGACTACCAGTTTTGTACTCTTTCTAGCAATAGTCTAATTTACAACTTATATACACCTGTGTGTGTGTGTGTGTGTGTGTGTGTGTGTGTTAACTAATTTGTATTCACGTGTGTTTGTGTCTATACTAGTGTTGAAACAAATACTGAAATATTCAGATTTATGTTCGTTCATTATTTTAGTATTCGGTTATTCGTTTAATGATTGTACATGCATAGAAACAAAACAACCATAATTACTATGAAAATTAAATGTCAGTGAAGAGTTGCTTGTTTTGTGTTACTGGTTTCTAGGCTTCTAGATAAGAGAACTAACAATAAAACACAGAGGTGGCTACTATAAAATATATTGTAACTACATACTAGGGATGGGCAATATTTTCATTATCATGGTAATTGTGATAAAAATTTCCTGTGATAATCTATCGTCCAAAAATTGCCATGTAGTGGTCACAAAAATAATGATTATTGTGCCATAACTTCAGTACTATCACATCTAAATCAGTTTTTCAACACTGTTTACTCAACAAATAAAAGGTATCAATTTGATTGTTGAATGAAATCTACCTGTACATACATGTACATAAAGTAGCCAATAGTCGCATTAATCGTGATACTTGCACAGACAACAATCGTTGACTCATATTTTCATAATCACCCATCCCTACTACTTACACAAACTAGTGAGCTAATACTTAAGGAACAATTGAAACAATTTATGATCAGTTAGCAAACGAATATTCGTAAGGCAAATGTTGGAATACCAAAAAGCAGTATTCATTTCAGCACTAGTATGTATGTGTCCTAACCTAATATACATTATAGTACCACTCACATATTTATATATATATATATATATATATATATATATATTCATGTATCAGTAACTGTATATAACTTTATAATCCATCCTCTTACACATTCATCACAGCATGATAAAGTTCTTTTCGTTTCATGAAACTGACACAGGCCAGAGAGCTAAATAGTAAATTAATAGTGGTGATTATGATCATTCTTTCAAAGCTAGCTCACTCTTCTTCACTATCTGGGAACATTCCCGGAACAAGACTACTAACCAGGTGCTATAGACACGTACACGTACTCACAGATTGATTGGGATCGAGACCGAAACATCAAACTATTAGACTGCGACTGGGTACTGTGTTCAATTCTGGAACGAGACTGTGCTAGATTCGATTGTAGGGATATTTTAGATATGCAAAAGGCAAATCAAAGAGGTCAGTAGACTGGGAGAGGAGAATTAATTGACATAGGAGATCACTCAGATTAAAGAAGCGTGAGTAATCTTTGAAATAGTTGTATTGAAACAGAAGGTATCAGGTAATGTATATGACAGAGCTTGTTTGATAATTTAATAATAACTAAAATTAATGTTCATTATTTCTACAATTATGCGTAGAAGTAGTAACTGATCTTCATGATTATTAAGTTCATTTTGACTCGGAGCTGAATATGACACAAGATAATTCAAACTCTATGTTTTATTCATGCTCACTATGAAACTGTTTTGTATGGGTAGATAATGAGAGTTGCATCCAGGAAGGTCCATCATCTATGAGGCTTCTTAAATATCAAATTTTCTATACAAATAGTGAATTACTGAGTAATTAAATGGAAACATTTAATATGTAGTGAAAGTTATTTTCATCTAATAGTAAGTTTTTGCAAATGCTATCACTAATAGTGAAATATAAGAATTTTATTATAAATTGTAATACTGTTGTTGTAGTTTGACAGTAATAACCACTTTTAGTTATAGTATGCTTAGTTTCTCAAACCTTTAGTACTAAGGCTTATTGAAAGTTAGTTAACTATATACTGTAAACATACTCACTTGGTTACATAGTTTCAATACAATATTAATAATATACTCCTAACATTATATAATAATTTCTTTTCTTGGTAGGTAATGCTTACAAGTAGTAATCTATTTGTTTTAATATATGTGGTACATCCCATAATAAAAAGAAGAAAATGTACTTCAAACACAAATCCCTTGTGCTAACATCATAATATCTGTGGAATACAACAGATTCTATTTGTTATTATAAGCAAGTAACATCTGCTGCTTTCACAGATGTTAGTGATGATAACTCCCTATGCCTATAATACTATGCTATTATTGTGTACTATTCTTTATTATTACATGTACTATATACTAAAACTAGTATTACCTAGGAGGAAAAACAAATCAGCACTGAGGAAAATAGAAACCCCAATAACCAACTGAAGATCAAATGAATGCACTAAAGTGCAGAACCCTCGCTAGCTACTGCTAAACAGCATGGCTTTAGAACAACTTTGCCTAAGTAACATATTGCAACAGCCCGAAACACACCATTCGTATCAACACTAAGAAGTCAGTAGTACATCATGAATATGCAAATTATGGGGATAGCATGGCCGTCAGATCTCTTCAGAACTAGCGAATTTCTGGACAAAACTTCACAAATAGCTGTATAAACACTCGTTAGGAAAATAGACAAAGCTCAAAAAACAAAGCTTCAAAGAGACAAAAGTTAGTGGTTCAGTTTTTTCTGCTGACATCAGCAAAAACGAAAAAATTTCAAGATGGCAATAGATCGACGAGAATTTACACGGCTGTTTCTCTGCAACAAGAGAGTTCAGAACAAATCCTTTAAATGTCAGCATTATGGATATATAGCGTCTTCACACATGTGTCAACAAATTAGTATCATCAGGTATTTGCAAAGATTACGTGGTAACACACAGACAGACAGACACACACACACACACAAACCAACTACTATAACCCTCCGCCTACGCGCTCGGGTTAATAACCTATTACTTTTTATGGCCCGTAGGGCCATTCCTATGATTGCTTTCCACGGGGTTGAATTTATATAATTATATTATATATAATTTATATAATTATAATATTTTCTTGTGTCCACTTGCGCGAGTATGCGTTGTAGGCCTATATGTAGTTAAGGAAGTTGCGTCATTCCTGGGGGGGGCTCGGTCAATTAATGGGTGTGGCACGTAAAGCAACGTGCGCTCGAGCTCTACAGACCAGCGGAAAGAAAGCTAACTTAGCTAAGTAGCTTACATAGAAACTGGAACTAATAGCTAGCTATTCTGCCTGAAATATATTCCTAAAGTTCTACAAGGTCCTTTGAAAGGTCAGGAGAGTAGATAATCAAAATAAGAACTATAATAAGCTGTTGTCTTTCATGCTTGATAAAGTCAGCCATGATTACTGAATGCTGCACACCACAAAGCAATCATAGGGATACTTTTATCTTCACTTAAATTTGTAAAGCAATCATAGGGATGTTTTTTTTCTCTATATACACTTGTTACAATGAAACAAAATTGTCCACTACTGTCCAATTTTAGTTATGCGGTATAATTTAGTTATACAAATGTACATGTGTAGTTTAGTTTAAAAACAACACTAATAATTAGTAAAAGTTTTGACACGAATCAACTCTGTGTGAGATACTCTTCTACTACAACAGTACGTGTACATACTACTTTTATTGCCATGGCAACTATGATTATTATTACATAACAATGTTTACATAATGTTTATGTTACATGATTAAAGCATACACAGTGCTATATTGTACATAAGCTGTATGAAAACTCTTGCATACTTTACTGTATGGTTAAATGCACTCTGATACTTTATGCTACGCAGTATACGCCTTCATGTATAGGCTATGGAAAATATATTACTAGCTGGTAGAACACAAGCATATACCTCAAGCAATGGTCCATTTTATACACAGAAACAAGGAGCATTTTATAAAAATTGAGTTTATCTTTTGAGCATCTTTCAATTCACCAACATATCACGAAGACTGATATGTGTCATTTCACCCCTACGTGGTTTGGAGTGTGTTCCTAGCATTACGAAGCTCTCCAAAGGCATAAGCCCATGAAAATAGCTAAATAAGTTGATGGTTTTTCGGCCGCCCTTTGGCCTAAATAACGACTATGGGGGGAATTTTAAAGGGGGTGTCCCACCGTTAATGGGGGTACATTGGGGGCTGTGCTCAAAATATATGCAATAGAGTCGCCAGTGTTGAAAATGAGAAGAATTTTGAAAAACAAGCTCAGTCCTCTAAGGGTTAAAGCACCTGCTTACTCTCGTCCCTTCTCCATCAGTAGGCTATTTAAAACCACAAATGATAATAAATTATTGTATTTTAGTAGTGAACAAATTGTAGTTGTTTATACAGAACTGAACTGACTCAACTGAGCACAACTGAAACTAAGGAAGGTTCTAGAATAGAATCAATTAAACATGTGGGATTATAAGAAGCCTAGAAATTAAATATAATTAATAGTAAATGAACTACTGACAAGTGTAAACTGAGATTACTAATTTACTATGGTATTCAGAGGTGTGAAATATTATACCAGTCATCTTATACTATCAGTTACTATTAGGTTTATATACTATAGTAATATAACTTGAATTATATTATAAATGATATATAATGTGCATTACTACATGTACTGATAGTATAGTAATATAATATACTAACACTTGAATTATATTATAAATGATATATTATGTATATTACTGTATGTAATGATAGAAGGGTTTTGTACCTTTAAAAAACAGTCTGGCAAGAACCCTATATTATTTAATACATTGTGATTATATTTTACAATAAATCATTATAATTGGTTTTATTGTTTAGAAATGACGGAGATTCTTCAAGATGTTGTGAACTACAATCAACTTCAAGACAAAATAATACTTAATGCTTAAGTCTTGTTATAGAGTGTATACATGTGTGTTTGTTCAATAATACTAAATTGATGAAAGTTTGTGTTCAATGTTACATTTTATATTTCTAATGATGATATAATTATAGTAAAGATGATGTTTATCTTTTCATGATGTTGAGTGTACACTTATGATTAGATAATAGTAGAGTGTGAAATACATAACTAGATTAGGTAGTTTGGGTGTGTCATAGTACTACACTTCCTATGATGGCTATTTCTAATATCACTGTTCATGAATCACTACCTTACTGGTGGATATAAAGATCAACTATTTTTTGATCACTAAATAAACCAGCATTTTGCACTGTTTTTGATCAGCAAACTTTATAACTGGCAAGTAAAAAAAAAATGCACACTGACCTAATTTAGCATTTAATTTTAAAAACTTGAGTATAATAATGCAAAGCTCAAACAGATAGTACTAGCTTCTATGAGTCATAGCAGACATATTGCATTGGTTCACAGAGTAGGTGAATACAGCCATTACCAAGAAAAAAAAAGAGAGCCATATGAAAGTGGAGGGACTTAGCAAAAAAGCTAAGTAATTGGATCACACTGATGTGTTTGGATGATGCCACTAGGTCATATGGTAATGTAAGTCACAGGGCTGAACGATAAGAACAGCTAAAAATGTATGCTATGTATATATAACCATTGCATTGTGTAATCGAAAATTTGGAATTTACCGCCAATACTTATGTAACATTTTCGCGCATGTGCAATTTGCGTAGGGGTGTCAAGTAAGATATATCGTAAGTCTTTTCTTCCAGGAGATCTCATTAGCGTTACATTAATTCATAAAGAAACTCCATTGTTGTTATCACTCATGTAGTACTAGTTATAATATATAATTATACTAGTTTGTCATAGCAATTTAAAAGAGGGATTAGTGGTTTCATGTTTACTTGATTATTCTCTGTGTGGGTATTGGCACTGTAGTTGTAGACTATCATTTATTATGCAATATATATAGTTTTACTATAATATTTATTATATATAATAATTATGCAAAACTATTGCTTAGGCTTAAATAATCACTCTGATCTTAGATGTTTTTACTATTCTTTCTCATATACAGGGACTCTTATTGGACTCTATGCCTTGTTAAGAACGTTAAAAGATCTCCGAATTCTTAGCATATTAACATATACATAAGGAGTTCTCTTAGCCTGCTCAGTCCATTCTCAATATTATCATCATATATTTCATATGTATACATAAGGAGTTATCTTAGCCAACTCAGTCCCTTCTCCAGGTAGTCAAACACTTTTGAATTCTTCTTCTACCTTTCTTTTGTCTTTTTGCCACTCAAGTTATAAAATTTCATAATTGTGATGTTTTTTTTTTCATTTGCTATAGTGAGATTTCTAATAGATTGCCTCACAAAGTTCCTTCAGGTAATTATATACAAAAGGTTTATTGATCATCCATATAATTTTGACATAATAATTATTATTATATATATGCTTGCTTCATTATTACAGTTATATAATAAGTAGAATTTTTAATCTTTTGATTGGAAGGTTCCTTTGTGTGTGCATTAAATTTATGCTTACGTGATTTTAATGTTTATTACTCATCACGACAAAACAGTAATAAACTGATATCTTACTATAATATATCTGCGGTGATGCAAAAACATTTTATCAATTCAGCAATTGAATGAATTGCAATACTATATATATTTCCCTGCAGTCCAATATGAAATTGTGTATTCAGGCTACTTGTGAATGCTGTTAATAGAGTATTGGCAGTTCTTATGTAAATTAATAGTAGGAATGCATAAATTGCGATTACTATGGAATATATAATGAGTCATGTTGTGTATACTATCAGTTTAACTGTGAATAACAACATTCTAATACCAAAATAGCTTGGCTTAGATTTGACAAGACACATAGTACAAACACAATTTATAGTTGGATTATAACCTTCGCTTCATGTCTCAAAACAAATTTTAAGTCATACAATTCACATGAAATGGTTTTGCTGCCACACACTGCTGCCTTCAATAGATAGTCCATGTTTGTTCTCATGTATGAAGAACAGTATTACTAAGTTTCAGTTGAATCTAGATCTACTATTTTTGATGAATAAAGCAGAGACAACAGACAAATTGAGAGGGTTAAATTATGTGAATAAGATACTATGATAATTATTACATCTGATCATGCAGTAGGTAACAGTTGAAACACAAACCCATTTTACAGTGATGCTTTCACTGTAAGGAACCAGTTTAGACAAATATGTATATAATGGAATGAGAAAATATCAACCGGCAAGTTCTATGCTTCAAAATTTTTATTGTGGTTGCTTATTTTAGTGAGCTAGTGATTTGTCCCTAAAATAAACAGTATGTCAATATAACAACTCTTTTTTGAGGAGTGCAGATAAAATTTAGGCGATTCACACCCTGACATTTGGTTGCATAAGTTTCAATGCAATTTTTATTAGCTAAGATCTTTCCTGAGAGGATATTGATACTGATTGTGGTTAAGTGATGTTTAAAAGTATTAGTGGTTTCAATATTTACTATAGTAAATAATAGTACATGCCATGCATAATAAAGCATGGAAACAATAGTAAGTTCCATAGTAATTAGTTACAACTACACCTAGTTTAAATATCTGTTGTGTGGAACAAATACAACTTTTATTATGGCCCGTAGGGCCATCCCTATGATTGCTTTCTCACAGGTTTGAACTATATATTATTATAATTATTGGGGCGAAGCCCCACACTAGTCGAGAATCTTGCTTGCTTGCGTACGTACGTCTTTTTCTCCCACGGGGACCACTTGACCCCAGGCGGGGTGAAATAGCTTAAGGCGCTTTAACCCAATTAATAGGCGTGTACTACTTTGCCCCCACAATGTCATCTAGTATGTAATTATGTTTGTGTCACTTGCGCGATTATGCGTTGTATACGTAGTTAACATCATTCCCGGGGGCTCGGTCAATTAATGGGCGTGGCGCGTAAAAGAAAGCGCTCAAGCTCTACAGAAAGCTGTGTAGCTTATGTAGAAACTGGAACTAATAGCTACCTATTCTACTTGAAATATATTTCTAAAGTTCTACAATGTTCTTAAGGTAAACAGAGTAGATAATCAAAATAATAACTATAATAGCCTGATGTGTTCAGGCATCACACCACAAAGCAGTCATAGGGAAACTTTTTTCTCTATATACACTTGTTTTTAACAGCAAATAGCAAATAACTGGACAAAACTTTACAAATAGCTGAATAAACACTCGTTATGACAATAGACAAAGCCCACCAAACAAAGCTGTTTCCTGCAAAAACGATAAGATTTCAAGATGGCGACCGATCTCTGCAACAAGATGAGTTCAGAACAAATCGTTTTTAAATCTTACCTGTCACTATACCAGCATTCTGCATATATGCTCAGTATGCAGTAAGACCTTGCAGTTGTGGAGATCAAGCGGTGGCACACACACACACAAACACTACTATAACCCTCCACCTACGTGCTCCTGTTAATTACTGTCACTTGTGCGAGTATGCGTTGTATCATTATTCTGGGGGGCTCAATTAATTCATGGGCCTGGCATGCAAAAGAGCCCTCGCTCGCTCGCTCAACAAACAGAGAAACAGGAAGAATGTAAACTGTCGTATAGCTACGACAGAGAAAAAGTGACTGCAGTTAGATTTACTTCTTCAGGCCCCACTGAGATTTCGAGTACACAGAAAGGTAGAGGCACTAGCACTCAGCATTCAATCATACATAGTCAATTATGGGGATACGTTTTTTCAATATATCTTAAATTGGATATCGTAATGAGAAAGAGAGAGGATCATAATTAATCAACTTTGTCATCAAAGAGTTTCCTTCTCTAACATTCGATCATTATGCTGCAAGGTTTGAAAACTTTAGGCGATGCATCAGAATTATGTACTAGAATGGTCTTAATCCTGTTAAATTTACCTAACTTTGGTTGAAATATATTCAATCGATGTTTTCTGTTCTACTATACAGTGAAACCTCTCTATTGAGGACACCCCTGTATTAAGGAAACTTACAAATATCTCAAACTGTGCGTTATAATATAAATTGACCCCTGAAATGAGGACACCCCTGTAGTCAGAACACTTATATTTGTCCCAACGCTGTCTGCAATAAAGGTGTTCCATTGTAACGCTTTCAATTTAAATCAAGTAGTGATTAATATCACATTTTCTTATCCCAATAATTTGCATGTATGGTATAAAGCACAGACTTTACAGTAGTAAGTTGCAGTAGCATGGGATGTGTGTGAATAGTGGGGTTTTTAAGTGTTGTGTTTTTTTATAACTTGAATGTGTATAGCTGCTATTGCGAGGTAAAAAAAAAACCAGTATGTGTTAGTTCACAGCAGAGTTGCTGTAATTTTTCAGTTTATCTTCGATGAAACATTTGGCAAAGTAAACCTGCTCAACTTTCTCTATAAACTAATGTGCATCTCCACAAAACAATTATCCTGCAATTGTAATGCATTTTTGCTTAGGATTTTTTTTTCATTATTTGTAGATGCATGTCTGAATATGTCATCGACAAAGCCAACTGATACAAATGCAGCTCGAACAGCTCTTCGTATCAATTTCAGCCAAATCATTGAATCTAGCATAGATCCTTTTGGCCTAGCAAGAAAGCTTTTTACAGCTAAATTACTTCCTGAAGATATCTGTTTCAAAGCTATGGATGAAAACACAGGCATGACTTCAGAAAGACGAATGAGTCTAATCCTGACCTCTCTGCATAAAGCTGTGAAAATTAATGTGACAGTATTTGATACGTTTTTGGTTATCCTCAGGGAAGTAGGAGGTGAATTTGTTGGTGAGAGTCTTGCTGGATCGCTCATTAAAGACTACGAAGGTATAATACTACTTGATACCATAGTGACCAGTAATATAATTTCCATGCAGTAACTGTATATATGTGCCAACTCTGACATTGCTTTTCTACTTAAGTAAATGTACATCCAGCAACAAAGTGTGTATTTTGTGACCCTAATTGAATGTCTGTGAGCAGAGTTTGGATCATGCATACATTTCACAAAACATTTGAAAGAAACATTAATGTCTATAAAAGACAGTAACTATCACCATTTAATACAAGTACACTTAATAATATTTTAAACCAAAACTGGTGAAAGTATGAAAATTACAATCAATTATAGGAAGCATTTCTTTTTTATAATAGCCATGGCAATAAATTGTCATATGTTATATGTATCCCATGTTCATGTACATCGTGCACATATGCAAAACACACTATAGATAGCTGCATCAAAAATTTTTCCTTCTCTTTTGTCACAGAATATAAATCCAGTGTTATTCTAAAGAAACATCAAGCTGACATTGTACAAGTATTACCAGTACAATCACCTGAGCTGTTAGAGATTTTGTGTGCTGAAGAAATTATAACTGCAGAGACAAAGAGTGAAGTAAAAGATAAAGGATCTGAAGCATTAGTACAGGCTATTGTACAGTCAGTAGAAGAAAATCCGGACAAACTACACTCAGTAGTGAAGTTTCTTCTATTGAGAGAAGAATCAGTAACTCTAGGAAAGAGAATCAAAAAACAAATAGGTAATCAAGTGAATATATAGTAGCCTACTGTTATAATGATTATATTACTTGTTGATATATAAATTTCCTGAAGAATAAAACAAACCTGCAATACAGTTTCTTTTACGTTCAACAAAACATAATAATGGAGAAATAAATGATCTGCATTATCATTTTAATTGGGCAGACGTTCGTGTTTCAGAAATCCAATAACTAACTGATTTTCTTACTTTTTCCTTTTCTTACATAACTATTACATTTTTTGACAATACATTGTTTGCTGTTTTCCTCCTGATTCATTGTATTATAAGTTGTACAGTACCTGATGCATCAAATCTGTACTTCGAATACTATGCTTATACAAGCTTTGTTTGTTAATTGTGTCTTGTGTCTGACCTCTATTGATGTAGCTAGTGTATATAATTCTCTCACATGATCATAATGTATCAGCACATTCATCATATTCAAAATTTTGTTGCCTAATAAGTATCATAAATATTTAATGTCTGTAATACTTATCAATCCTTGTTGTTTACTCCATTGATGGTATTTTTAATTATTTCTATGTACCTATCAGCAGATGTTAACTGTGATGAGGCAAACATTGTCCAAGACATCCATGACACAGAAAATAAACAAGTAAAAAAAGATGTTGTAGTGGTTGCTTCAAAAGGTGGGTTAATTTTATTGTCATTTTTTTCTGAAATTAACACGGTAATAATTATGACATTCTGCATGTGCATACTATATTATAAAAGTAACAACTTATGGTATGACTACTTGCTTTATGTCTTATTACTAATCCTGTTTCACACTAGTACCATACATATGCATTTAAGTGTTGCATATATTGAGACAGAACTACATGCAGTGAAAATCATGTCATTTGTGTTTGGTGCGAAAAAGAATTTACTTCGATTGGTGTTTCAATTTTGATAACAACTCATTGGATGTTTGTGTCTTTTTTCAGATGTAAATGTTCAATATTCAATATTTCAGTATCAGTGGAAGTGACCGACGCTTTAGTTTTATCATTTAGTTGTGGTCAAGATGTGATTTGTGTAAATTTACCTCTGAAATGATGGCCTCCGAAATTCAGTTCACGTTAGAAGATTTGCTGTAATATCATTAGTCACACTCATTGTGCACTGAGACTGTTATATATCCTTATTGAGACAGCTACTTTAGTTATAAGTTGATTCATTGCAAGTTGAAAGATATGTAAATTTTAAAATAATTACGTTATGACACAAAATCTCTTATAAAAACAGTAACTGAATTTTGAAAATGGTAGGTCTGACTTGTGGCACTATATAGGTGGTACATAGTAGTGTTGTTTTAGTTTACTACTGTGCTATAATTAAATCCTTTTCGGATACTTTTATTTAGTCATTTAGTCTAGTGTTATTATTTATAACTACAACTAAACTCCCATAGAACTTGGCATACTACAACAAGAAATTAAAGTGGTTATTTTGTCATACTGGAACAACATTAGTGCAAACAATGTATGCTTGTATCAGGTATAAGGAAATGTCTGATTCTGATGGCAATATGACAATCCAATTCATGAGTTATTATCATTAAAATGTTTCAAGTGCTGAATATACTTCTCATCACATAAAAGTAGAAACATTTGCACTAAGCAACAACGAAATAACACAGAAATAAATAAGCATGTCATCATTTGTAAGTATGCATTGATAATCTATAAATAATAATTACTTTTCATCATTGTTATATCTTTTTCTCCAGAGATACAAAGAAAGAGACCACCACTAAATCCAGCTGAGGGAGAGGTCTCCCCAAAGAAACAAAGAACCATAGAACCAAGTAAGCATAATATGTACGCAAGGGTAATCAAATTTTCTTTGTTCTCCATGCAGAGATTCAAAGGAAGAGAGTATCGGCAGAGTCACCTGATGGGGAGACCCCTCCAAAAAGAAAAAGAGGTATAAAATTATTATATGTATATAGACATTGTGAATGATAAACCCATTAAACAATATCTAGTATGTTGATCTTTTCAAAGTAACTGAGAAAATGTTTCTTTAGAGTGATTTTCTTAAAATTACTTTATTTGACAAATGTTTGGTTTGCATAACCAGAAAATGTCACCGACAATTATAAGAAATATACATTGCCATTGAAAATGTGTGATATAGTTGGTATTGTTGGAGTATGACTATACTGTTAGTTATACATATACTTGTGTTATAAAATTAGGTTTAATGTAGTAAACACTTCTGCTCACTATGGCATTCATTTCATTCAGACTTTGCATCAGATGTGTATTTCAATGAGATGAAAGTTGACATCCCTGTCACTGATACAGAACATGCCAAAAAAGATGTTCTGATTGCTTCTGCAGTGGGTAAGGAATTTTTCTTTTTTTTGGTCAAGCCATTATCTTGGCTCAGTTTGTCTCACAAAGACTAAGACAATGATTCAAATTAATTTTACTCATTCTCAGACATGACTGATTGTTGGCTATTATAATTAATGCTTACATCACCAACATAACTAATTGCAACAGGGTGTGTACATCTCGGCATGCATATTTACAACATTCATGCTTCACTACAAAATTTGGCCTGATCTGTTCATGTATATATATTAAATCCTGCCATTTAAACTTATAACAGTAGCAGCAGTTGAGTAAAACTTTGACATTCATCACACTGACAACAAACAAGTTAAAAAAGGATTTAAACCAAATAGAGTATCAGTATGAATAATTCCCATTGGTTGTAGGACTCTAATGAAGTACTAAAATAGTCACATAATCGTAATTAACTAGGTGAATACATGTAATACTGAAATTTGTTAACTACAATGTCTATTCACTCATTTTCCTGTCTCACATCAGTAGTGTTAAGTGCTTTTCTTATAATTACAGTGTTACACTTTTGTATGTTTATCTCATCTTTAGTTTCCAATTCTCTGTGATGTAGATTCTACTCTCCCAGCATTCAGTTCAGTTATGAAAATTAAAATTCCTGTAACTGAAGAAGCTACATTTGACACAATGTTTCTAAAATTTGGCATTACAGTTAAAAATCTCAAAGGATTCATATTACGTGATGATCCTCCACTAGATGATATAAAGTCAATTCTTGGGTTATCTTATCGTGCATTGAAACCCAGGTTAACACAATGTACGTCTACCTACCAAGTGCTAGAAATTATTGAAGAAAAGTGTTCTTTACTTAATCTTTCTTGCATGAAAGCAATTGCTGAACACTTTAAAATCCAAGAGGCACAAGAATGTATAAAAAAATACGAGGATGACTTATCTGACTTCTGTGACACAATTCGTCTTACTTTTTGTATGGGTAAACGCTTACTTCAACACTCTTCTTCGTTATCACATATGCCTCTCAAATGTGAAACAGTGAAATTTATTTTAGAGTGGGAGACTGATGATTACACACTCAGTGACATAAAGCGACTTCTTTCTAAAGCATTTGGAGAATTAGCAAATGAAGTGATTGTAGTTGACATAAAAACAGGAAATTCCATCACTCTTACCTGTTGTTCACCTCACACTATCACTAGCCTACTAGTCCTGATTGCGCAACGAAATCTTTCCATCTTGACTGAAGCTGGTGTTATTGGCTTGTCCATTGGATATTGTGTAGTCCTAGAATACACAGCAAAGAAGGTATGTATCAACCATTTTTTAATTGTTTATTGATTGAATATCCCAATTACCATTTTGAGCCTCAATGATAATATAATTGTAAATATAAATAATTATAGTTAAAATAATTATAATTATAAATATTAAGCTACTCAAGTAAGTGTCATTTTTATGAGGCCACAATGGTAGCATAAACATGACAATGGCATATGCATTCATTCATTGACCATGCAGTAGTATTTTAAACTGAATCGAAATCACATTGATTAATAAAGCATGTAGGCTTATATATTAAGTATAATAATTATTATTATGTTTATCATTCACATTCATATAGACATCAACTGAAGAAGAAACCACAATAGATATAGAACATGCAGCAACAGAGAATAAAGACATACTATATACACTTGATTTTCAACAAAAAGACAAAGGTATAAAATCTGTGTTTGACTGGTTATAAATTTATAATTCACTTGATTAATAATGATTACTTTTACATAATTATTGATGTAGTATCAGATAGCCATGAAGAAAGCAATGCTTCTAGTAGTAGTCTAAGATCTTATGAACCAACTGTGATGCAGAAAGAAGATGTGATCACTACCTTTGGAGGTATTATGTGCAACTATTTTAATACTTGTTATAAAAATATATTGTTGATTTCAGATGATAGTAAAAAAGCCAAAGAATTCAACAATCAACTCACTGAACAACTAAAAAGTAAGTTTCATTGTTTCATTGTTTCATTTCACACTTACTCAATTAATGTTTCATAACAGTTTTCAAAGAAGAAATCAACAAACTAACAGCAGACAAAAAGCTGCTGGAGAAAAGTTTGGAAATTGAGAAGAAAATTTCAAAACCAAAGTCTTTACAAATTCAATCAGGTTATTATGACAAAATGTTGCATTTTAATAGCGGAGACATAGTAAAATGGTAAATCCAACATTGTTAAACCACATGGGCATTCCCAAGCTTAAAACATTGTATAAACCCTTGCTGCTTTCACAGAGACAAAGATTATTTTGGGATTTTCTTGAGAGATTTTCTCTCCAGCAAAGGAAATTATGAACCTGCCAAAAATGACATGCAAAGCATGCTATTTCATCAGTCATTTTCAATGCTAAAATGTGATTATGATGTTCTGCTTACAATAAATTCCATAAATCAAAGCTCATTAATTTTCATGGCCTGTAGGGTCATACTTATGATTGCTTTCTCACATGTTCAAACTATATATAAATATACAAATATATATTTATTTATATATTAACCCTTTTAGCGCGACCGTCATTATATAATGACTGCGTATGACTTCCTGAATACGCGGTGGTCATTATATAATGACCAGGTGTAAAAATATTATTAATGTAGCAGTCTTTTCTTGTGGTTACTGTGTAAACTATTTCTTGTGGTTGTTTTTAATGTATTTACTCATAATGGAAAATTCAATATCAATGATGTCATAGATATTATGATGGACAGTGATGGAGACAGTGATGACAACTTTGATGGTAATATAGATGATGATATTGAAAAGAGTGGTATAAACGATCATTTGCATTTAAAGGATCCCAGGAGTGGAATCTTCTACCTAGGGAGTTGAGAGAGACTCCATCCACCTCGGTGTTTAAAAATCTCTTAAGGAAATGGATAGTAGACTTGTCTTGACTTTATGTTTTATTTTTATGTATAATATATCTTTCCTCATTATACTATTTGTTTATGTCTTGCTGTTTTTGTTTTGTCTTATTTTTTTTTGTAGAAACACGCCCAGCGCGTTAAAAGGGTTAATATATATTATATAATTATTATAATTTGCTTATGTCACATACATGAAAATTGTGTTAAGGGGCATGGCACATAAAGGAATTCACGCTCGAACTAGGAAAGAATGTAAAACTGTAACTAAATGGACTAAATAAAATGCTAATAGCTGTTTAATACATAAATACAAAAAGTCATTGAGTGTCAGACATGAGGAAGTCATCATGATAATAAATTTCGCATGTGTAGCTGAGAGTTTAAAAACAATGGAATCTGTCACTGAAACCTATCACTGAAACCACTATACAGCTGAAAGGTAGTCTTTTTCATTCACACCTGGTTATTCCAATACATTTGGCAGATAAAACTTAACAGAAAATAGAAATTAAATAAATTGCTTTACACTATGGTGCTTGAATAATTATTATTGCCATAATCTGTAATTAATTTGGTCATAATAGTAATTAAACCATTTCCCACATGACAGAAATTTGGTCTTTCCTTTGCATGTCTATTGTTACCTTTTTTTGTACTAAAATAATAGTCTTGGGAATGGAATGTACTTAATACAATTTATTTATGAATATAATAATATTTTAATGTTTAAATACATAATCACGGAAACCTCTAAATAATGGAAGTAATTATATAAAAATAGAAATTCCTGCTCATGTGTAAGAATAATTATAACTAGAAAATACAAATGTTGTGCTCAATCTGATGTATTTTACTACTGAAATTTATTCACCAAATTTACATAAAATATTAGATGATGATGGAGGAAGTGGTAGCTCTAAGAGTGGCTTTATACAAGAAAAGGGGACAGACAAGATTGGTAATATTGGAGGTAAGCTATTGGTTATAATAATCAAAACACTTTAAAGAATTTGTAAACTGAATAATAATTATTATTTATTTTACTTGTATAGCTAAAAGATCAAAACCAGTTGAACCTCTTATCAAACTCACTGAAGAGCTGAAAGGTATTAATTTCATATTTGAATTACATACTAACTCATAGTGTTTAATTACAGTTTATAAGGATCAAATCAACAAAATAACAGCAGAAAAAATCCAGCTAAGTAAAACTTTGGATGTTGAGAAGAAGATGTCCAAAATGAAAACAATACAAATTGAATCTGGTGACACTTATGTGTTTAATATACTCATTATAATTATAGAATATCAGTTTTTAGTGTTTTAAATATTTTACTAAACGTGCTCAATAATTTTTGGGTGGTATATATAATATTATAAAGTTGTGGAAAATGTCAAAATGAATTCTACTGTATATTGTATTATCCATTAATTGTGCTACAGTATATTACTTTAAGTCATATACATGATGGACTGCATACTGCAAAAACAATTCATTTGAACTAGCACAATATTTTTTACAAGCACTATTTTTTGTATGAAAAGTTGGTTTTGTACTCTTTAGAGTTTGTAAAACTGTGAGATTTTAGAGATGTTAGAGATTTTACTACGACAAGCAAATTGACCTTATTAATCATAAAGACATTGAATCTCACAGTTTACGTTGTAAGTAGTTATTTGTAATTGGAGATTAAATAATGTATTCTCCACTTACAGAAAACTACATATCATTAAGAAGGATTAAATTTATCAAAGTTTTTACTTTCATTGAATACAGGAAATCAGAAGTTAGAAGCACTGAAGAACCGAATATCACAAGTGAATGTGACAAATGTAACTGATGCAGGTATAATTATAGTGAAGAAATATTAGTTATGTGCATTAAAATCAGATTTCACAAAAAGCTAACAGTATACATACTAAACATTTCATGATTAGAGAAAACTGTCACTAATTTCCTAATGTTCATTGTATAATTATACTTATAAGTATACATGCATTGCATGATTTTATGAAGCATAATAATAAAATATTATTGTTATAGAACATTTACTTTTTATGTTATAGATTATATGACAATTGCACATCCACCGTGTATAATAGCAATGAATAACTTCTCCCAACACAAAACCAATGATGATTCCTGGTTCAGCCCTCCTTTTTATACAGCACCCAATGGATACAAAGCACAATTAAAAATTGATGCTGTTGGTCATAGTAGTGCTAAAGGTACACATATATCTGCCTCTGTGTATCTTATGAAAAGTCAGAATGACGACAAGTTGAAATGGCCTTTCGAAGGCTTCATTAACTTGCAGCTTCTCAACTCCAAGGAGGATCGAAATCATGTCGAAAGAATCTTCAGTCACAATATGGCTCCATCCTTTTGTTTAGACCGAGTGTCTATTGGAGACAGAGCAGCTGGAGGGATGTACTATCAACAATTCATTGCTCACAGTAATCTACACCACAACATTGATAGGAGCACACATTATCTTTGTGACGATACACTGTATTTTAAAGTTTCTAAAGTTACTATGTTAACAGGTAATATATTATAAAACACAGTTTGTGAACCATTATAACAAGTTCAATTTAGATAAAGTACTTATAATTATGTCAGAGGTTTATATTCTAGGACACTCCACAACTATTTAATGTTATTGTTACATTAGTATCTGACCTCTCTCCCCTCTAGACTGACTAATCAATCATTGAACTATTTATCAATGTAATTATTGGACTACTATAATTAGTTGTTGGTGTCTAAGGATAATTCGAAAATGAATAGCATAAACTATATAATTATAGAAAATGTCCATTAAACTTGGTTTGCTTAAATTGTAGCTAAAACAACAATTCATTATTATTTTCCCATGTACCACTCCAGGTGTAGATATAAAACAACATTTACTATTTTTGTTGCTGATTTGACAAGTAGATAGTTAAGTTGTATATGATTATTGTAACACTCACATATATTTCCTCTCTCTATTTGTCGTCATGTTCAGTAACAAAATGCAGTAGAGTATTGTAGATGCAGTATTTATGATAGTGGAAAATATACAACACATAATTAGACTGATATAGATCTGTGTTATAGGTGCACAATAATTATAAATATGAACAATTTACAAGTTATGGTTTCATAATTATTATACACTGCTATTTATAATTTGGTAGCACATAGCAATGATATTTAAAATTGAGCAAAAACAAGACTTCTGATTAATCATTAATGAATATTTACTTCTCACATGAATACCTGATAGTGATCCATAAGTGTATTATAAAGTGTAAAGAGATGTTCTTCTACCACACAATGTTTGAAAGTCCACTTCTGAAGAATTTAGTGTCAAATGAAACTCCTTATCTTCCTCATGATTTAGACTTCATAAATTTCAGAGAATAGGCAATATACAGTACTTTCCTGGATAACAAAATTTGTGTGAAGTGAAAGATACTATTGTATTCTCAAATATTCAACAGGATAACAATTACAACTGATATAAGAATAATTATCATTCTATCAATATGCATGACGTCCTTGAGATATACACTGTTGTACTGAATATATGATTCATATTAAATGTACATAATGATTATCAGTTTATAATTATTTTCTATATTTAAATATACAGGTGAAACTGTTGACACACCAAGCTGGTATAATTCTCCTATCAGTGAATCCTCTCAACTCATTGCTCCATGTCTACTAACCATGTCCAATTTCCATGAATACAAAAGCATTAGTAGCAGATGGTGGAGCCCTGCATTTTACACATCAAAACGCGGATATCGCTTACAATTAGTTGTTGATCCTGATGGATCTGATAGTGGTAAAGGTACACACATATCTGCAGGTGTGTTCCTAACAGAAGGAGAGGATGATCTCAGCTTAGATTGGCCTTTGAAAATTGATGTTACGATTAAACTTCTCAACTGGAGAGAGGATAACAGACATGTGGAGACGATTGTTCCCTTCAACGATAGTACGCCATTTGACTGTCGAAATAAAATTACTGAAGATGCCATAGCACCAAATGGTATGTTTGAACATCAGCTTATCCCCCATGCAGATCTACAATACAACAGCGACAAAAACACCGAATATCTTCATCAAGATAGTCTATGTTTCCAGGTCTCACTACCAGCAGGTAATTTAATACAAAAATTAAAAATTATTACTCATGTCATCTCATTTTCATACTTCATTATTTGAATATTAAAATAAAACTCAACAGAACCAACAGTTACTACATTTCTCACGCTCTATATCTACTTATCAATTTTGGGGACACTTGCTTTGTGTATGTTGTTAAAGAAGTTGCAGGGGGTCAGCCTGCTGATGAAAAGTTAATAAGCGTGGTGCATGAAATAACGCTACTGATACTAGTGCCTTAAAGGTTGTAGTCTTTTCCATGGGCGGGTGCTACTCCAATCAGTTTCTAGTGTTGCCAGCTTCTTGCTGCATACAATCTGGTTGAAATCTGTATCTTTTGGAAGCCACACCCACCCGGGGGTATAGTTATTGGGCCTAAATGTTTTCACTGATTGGAGTCGCATCCGCCCACTCCCTAGTAGCACCTTAATCAGTTTCAGAATAGAATATTATATAATATGACTCTAACCTGGTGTAATAGCAACCTTCATATCTTCTAATGATCTTTATACTTGTCTGCAAGAGTGGGAGTGTTGGAAAAATGTCCATTTTTGCAATCGTAGTAAGTACAAAACCAAGAAAGCCACGCCCACCAATCATGGCGTGCGCGCACCAAGTACAATGCATTTTGAGAAAACAAATAGAGCCGTTTTCTGCAAATTCATTTTACTTTTATAGTTACAAGAGGCTGAAGAAAGCTGAATTCTGTAGCTTTTCACCGAAACCATAAAATTTACCTTTCTAGACACTATCAAATTCCGATCTTTCTCAGAGAGCAACTACAGTTACCCTGCCAGGGTTACCCGGCTACCGCCCCCTCCACCACGTTTAGAAACTATCAGTGAAAACATTTAGGCCCAATAATTATACCCCCGGGCAAAAGATACAGAATTGAACCAGATTGTATGCAGCAAGAAGCTGGCAAAACTAGTAACCGATTGGAGTTTCATCTACCCCTCCCCCTAGTACAACCTTAATTAAGCAATGAGTGATAGCTACTGCAAAGCGATCATAGTAGTACTTTATCTCAATCATTGTAATTACATTGTTCATATAGATATTATACTCATAATAATTATTGTCATAAATGTACAAAAAAATGATGATCATTTATACTAGTGATTCACTGATACAAAGATTGGTAATCAGTCATTATTGGACTTTACTTCTAGTATCAGTATTTGAAATATGTAACTGATATTGTAATAACACAAATAAAATAAATGCACTAAAGTGCAGAACCCTCGCTAGCTATTGCTAAAACAGCATGACTTTAGAACAACTTTGCCTAAGTAACATATTGCAACAGCCCAAAACATATGAACACTAAGTCAGTACAAATTATGGGGATAGCATGGCCATCAGATCTCGAGAACTAGCGAATTTCTGGACAAAACTTCACAAATAGCTGTATAAACACTCGTTAGGACGATAGACAAAGCCCAAGAAACAAAGCTTCAAAGATACAAAAGTTAGTGTTTCAGTGTTTTCTGCTGACATCAGCAAAAACGATGAAATTTCAAGATGGCGACAGATCGATGAGAATTTACACGGCTGTTTCTCTGCAACAAGTCAAGGTCAGAACAAATCGCACTTATTTCTTACCTGCCACTATACCAGTATTCTGCCGATATGCTCAGAATGCAGTAAGACCTTGCAGTTGTGGAGATCAAGCGGTAACACACAGACACACAGACACAGAGACACACACGCGCGCGCGCACAGACACACACAAAAGAAGACTACTGTAACCCTCCGCCTACGCGGGCTCGGGTTAATTAATAATTATGATGAAACCTCATAAAAAGGGATGACCACAATCAATTTTGAATGAAATGCAAAACTGAGCTATTGTAATAACATTGTGTGATTTACTGAATTCAGTCTCAATCCAGTTTAGTAGCTGCATTTACTGTGAATTCACTGTAATAATTAACAGTCATGCAGTGTCGTTGATTTACTATAAGAATAATAATCAGTGATTGTATGATTATTATAATTATTATAATACCTGTACTTATTATAATATGCAAAGTATGCTGCCATGTCAATTATAATTACTAAAGGAAAATGGTATTTATGATCAATGATCATAATGACGAAAGGAAAATAGTATTTATGTAGCTAATAACAAAACAATGATGTATCATAATATAGAAGATTATTGACAGTGATGTAATTATAGAGGTGTGCATTAGTTGGTATTGGCAATCATCAATGTTTGTAGTATCATGATTAACTTGATCAATTATATCAGTGATTATCAAACTGCATGAAATCTGAACTTCGAAATGAGTGCAGTTTACTATAATATAATATTTGTTTAATTGTAGTAAATGACTAGTTCAGGATGCAATTATATCACAACAGTGACACAACATTGACATTCCACTTTTGTGAACAATGATAATCATCACTGGTAAATAAATCCAACTGGAGTTCTGAGTACTATATAAGCTACTGGAACCTAATCTAAATTTGCCTATATAGCAATAATTATACTCTACATAATTATGATTAGATTATAATCACAGCACACCACTGTTTAATAAATTCACCTCTGCTATGTGACTACTGGAGCCAAGTTGGGAACCCGTATAGATAACGCCTTCTACATTACTTTGAAGAATGTCAGCTGCATCTTAAGCTTTCAAATGCTAATAGAAAATTTTGATAGTTGCAATAATAATTATTATATTCAACTGATTTAGAAATACTATCACAATAACATGACCAACCACATTGTTGTTAGCAAAAGCCTCCACAACAAAGCTCTATAGAGGAGATGTGCATGCTTATCTAATTGAGATTTCTATATTCCATGTCTTGTTTTCAAATATTATACTTCTGGCTCAAATCACTGTTGGTAATTGGTGTGTATTAAATAATTTTATATCCACATTTAAACTGTTTCTTTTATGAGCTTTTTATATTTGTGCAAAAAAAACAACAAAAAAAAATAGACAGCCTATGATGTACAGTGATCAATTCATTATGATGATGTATTAGAAATTTACATTAATATCTTTTAATGTACTACTATAATGAATTCTTGTTAGTCATAATAATTGTACATCTGGAAGTACTTCTCTTTTTTGATCTCTTTTTCATCTAATATAATGAGATTGGAGCCAGTAAATTCATACACATACAATACATGATAAATATGAAGGATAATATCAGCTGTAGTGTTAATATATTTATCCACTTTGATTATCAGTAGCTTTGGATTCACAATCAGGAAATACTACAAGTACATTTTAAGTACTAATTATTCTCATGTATATTTATATAGTACTGTGTAACATCATGTACTACTGCATACATTTATAAATTCCTTCCTCAATTCTTTAATATGTTACTTATTGATCAGATGTGAAATACAATTAATTAAAATGTTGACAGATTTTTAGCTTGTGCTGTTAACCCTGGGATTGTTTTTCAAAATTCTTCCCAACAAACACTGGTATCTCTGTTACAGATATCTTGGCCACCGTTCACTTTCTGTACTCTAAATTTGGCTCTTTTCCGACATGGAGTACTACTTTTACCAACTTGCTTAACGGGACTCGAAAGCCCTACGCGCTTGTAGGACTAATTCAAATGCATTGTTCTCCCTCTTTTGCTGTAGCTGCAATAAAACAACCCCACTGCACATTGGCACCAGTTACACGCACGATATCAGGTTTTATAACAAGAGAAATGTCTCAGCTATCCACCACATTGCGTGGGCAGGGTTACTGAATCTCAACATTGCACAGGCCCTCTTTAAAATTCCCATTGTAGTCTAATATTTGGGCAAAGGGCAGCCAAAAATAATCAACTTTTTCTCCCATTTTCATTGGCTTATCACTGACACTAATTGGAAACATTTGGAGTGCTTCATAATGCTAGGAATGCACTACAAACTGCGTAGGGTTCAAATGTCACAAATATGTCATATATATGTGACATATGACCCTAGAGGATGATGCATCAGACCACTAAGCGTTAATTATTCTAGAGACTGTATTATTATAATGATACATATTCATGGTAGCAACCAGACATGTGGTCAGCTATAGACTGATGCATGACTAAAAGACAGCTGCTTATAAATACTGTGCCTAACAGCTGTAGCAACTGAAATGTTATATAACTATAGTAGGAAGAATGGAGAAATAGATTTGTTAGGTTTCAGAGCTATGAATGTCAACAGTCTGACAGGTCATAAAGCAATCATACACTGCAAAAGACTAATTTAATGGTTAGTACAGTTGCAAGGATTTAACCATTGGTTGGTTGTTAGGAATACATACATCTTATACCACAGATACTTTGTAATTATAGTTGAATCACTATAATTTTAGGGTGTTGTCTACTCATATTTCATGTCAAAGATTTAGTACAATTTATACTAAAGTACATGTAATTGTATCTGTCTCTCAAAAGGTTTTGTAAACCCGCAAACACATAATACAATTTATACATTCCAATACTTGGTGCACATTATGTTATAGAAACATACATGCGTGTACCCAAGGCCACTATATCTTCTATGATAATTGACAAACTAAATCGAAACTCATGATATTCCAATTGCAACTGTACTAACCTGGTTATTTTAATGATTTATTTTTTGCAGTGTAAGAATACCTTTTTTTCATGTACATGTATATAGTATTGTATATTATGTATTCAGTATGAAGGGTATATATATATATAATTATTGCTTCAATGATGAACACTCTTTCAATAAACAAGATGAAAATATTAATACTTTACTTAGTACATGTATACCTCCATATTAATACTTTACTTAGTACATGCACAAGTACTAGTCTTATACTTAAATCTTGAAGTACATGTACATGTATACCTCCATATTAATACTTTACTTAGTACATGTACAAGTACTAGTCTTATAGTTAAATCTTGAAGTACATGTACATGTATACCTCCATATTAATACTTTACTTAGTACATGCACAAGTACTAGTCTTACACTTAAATCTTGAAGTACATGTACATGTATACCTCCATATTAATACTTTACTTAGTACATGTACAAGTACTAGTCTTACACTTAAATCTTGAAGTACATGTACATGTATATCTCCATATTAATACTTTACTTAGTACATGTACAAGTACTAGTCTTATACTTAATTCTTGAAGTACATGTACATGTATACCTCCATATTAATACTTTACTTAGTACATGTATACCTCCATATTAATACTTTACTTAGTACATGTACAAGTACTAGTCTTATACTTAAATCTTACAGTACATGTACATGTATACCTCCATATTAACGAATCACTTATATACATTACATTTTTGTGTACATGTTATTAAAGAGACACCACCTCCTAATCAAATCAATGTAGCACATAATTATACTATAAATAGCATGTAGTATACTTATAAGTTCATCAGATATCATCTACTTATGGGATTATTGTCACTCACCTACATAGATAACAATCTATCAGTAATAGCAGCTAGGTTAAAATACAGAATAGTGTTGGAAATCAAACAATAATTGTTAATATATATAATATTATTGAGATGTCATATGATCAACTGAAACTAATGCAGTTGAGAATAATCTTCATTTTATATCTACAGGTCCTACATGTATAGTACCAGATTGGTATCCTCCCATGATTACAAAGTCATCATATTCCCTTCCACCATTAATAATCAACATGATGAATTTCTCAACACACAAGAAATCTAACGAGATCTGGTATAGTCCCCCTTTCTATACCAGTACTGATGGATACAAGTTACAAATGAAGGTTTATGCAAACAGAATAGGGAAAGGAAAAGGAACATATGTTTCCTTGTTTGTGTGTCTGATGAAAGGAGAACACGATCAATACCTACAATGGCCATTCAAAGGTGAAATTTCTATTCAAATGCTGAACTGGAGGGAAGATAATCAACACAAGGAGATGATTATACCACTCGATGATAGGGCTGACATTGAATGTCGATCGAAAGTAATCAAAGGAGAAATAGGAGAAGGATTGGGTTATCATGAGTTCATACGTATTGCTGATCTTGAGTATGATCCTAAGAAAAATTGTGCATATCTACAGGAGGACACTCTATGTATTAAAATACCCAAAATCACCTTACTAACAGGTAATATGATTGTGTTGTGTATTCCTGTACAGATCACTGTATGACTTATTATTTCACATGATTAGGGCTTTATAAAGTATATTTCACTTCATACATAAACACAATTACATTGTATTTGTTATAGACTAATTATAATACTATCGTAAACAAAAATGGAGTAAATTAATAACATTACTCTCTTTTTATAACTACAATATACATGTAGATAATCAGGTTAGCATTCAGTGCCTCCAATTACATGGATTTTTCACTAATTATATGAAATTATACGTATAATAATATGGATCACAGAACATTACACTACAAGTACAGAAAGTGCATGTGCTTTGACTAAAAACATGGAGTGTCTTTCAGCAGTAGCTCAGATCTAGTAAAACCTATAGTAGTGAGTCTACAGCTAGTAGTGTTACAGTTAGTGATACTAATGTCAGTGTACCTGCTAGAGAAAAAACTAAAATTTCAACTAAACCAACCAGTTGTTCTGGACCAGTTGTACTGAATAACTGAGTGTATATATATATGTTATTCATCATGTTTTTATTTTTGAAAATACATGTACGTAAAGTTTCATAACAATACTTAAGATTATAAACACTAAGAGTAATTTCTAGTTGGAGGCACTGAGCTATGACAATGGCTCTTAATGTAATAACTTATTTAGCTAGTAGGCAAAACCTGAATAGGTAAAAATGGAGTAAGCAAACCCTGAAGATACCTATCTAACATAAGTAGGCTTTCACAAAATTAAAGTACAAGTGTGTATAAGAGGATATTACATCAAAGGAATATATCTTGTATGTAGTATGATTAACAAGTTCTGTTGAATGAACTACAAAATATTTAAGTGTAGTACTTGTATAACACTAATGATATAACAATGATATTAAATACAATGTTGTATATGGTATGACTATGGAATTGTGAGGTTATGCTCTACTATATAGTCACAATGTAGTCAGGTCATCTTTATGTACAAGGGAAGTACGTTTGATCATAGGAAGTGACATACATGTTTATGACATACATGTATATGACATTTGCTGATAATATATATTATTGATATAATGATTGTGTGAAGATATACCTAATATATGAGATACTATTACAGTTTTGTAGATTGTAGAAATGTGTTTACTAGTGTACTAACAGACTACTGAACCACACACTAATTATATATGCTTCAGACATACCCAAAGTGATATAAGTACACTTTATTAGTACATACATACAATATGTACTTTCCCTAACCCTTCATCTATGCAAGAGTCAGGTCATGTCACTGACTAAAAATACATTGTATGTACACACTTTAATAATCACAATTTAAGACTAAGACCTTAGGCTAACACTAATTTTCATGAAAACTGAATAAAAGTTTTGTGTATTTTGTATAGTGTGTTTGTATAGTACATGTATATATATATTATAACATTCAGTTGAATTACAGAACATATAGAAATGAAATCAATACATGTAATACATGTAGATTAAAAATTTAAAATATCAATTTATATCGTGTTACTATGTTGTTACTGTATTTGCAGGTTTTTAAGTGTATGCGCTTATTGACAAAAGCGATAAGAAATATGTGTAAAGATTTTAGTATGTGCTTAACGTGCTTCAACGCTTCCACATTCTCACTCACGCCCACATTAGTGCACATGATGTTTATATATTAGAAAAGTGTCCTTGGTGCTTGTGAACAACATGTTTGCTTCCTTTATTACTTTTGTGTATCTTTGCTTTATGCGTTTTCCAATGCAGTACCGCCTTCGTATTTTAAAATATATTTCTTATTCGTTTGGTAAAGATCATGTTCTTCATAGAACCCACTACACCAAGCTTAAACTCATGACTGTAGTTCTTGGTCTTTGTTTTAACTATGCATCCATCTAAAGAAGACTGTAGACATTGAGCAATTCTATTCGCTCTTCACACTTCACTACACGATGATCAGCACGCGATCACTCCCACAAAATTAATTAATAATAATTATAATGCAAATTAATTATTAATTATTAATAATATGATGCATGCGCTTAAATGTCAGCTAAAATACCAGTAACCAGTATGTGCTTATTTGCAAATATGTGCTACAAACCAAGCATGTGCTTAAAAACCTCCAAATATTGTTATACAAACTGTATTTATCAGTTTATAATTTATAACTTCCAGTTACCTCACAAAGTTCTTAACTATGATAATAGAGTTATCACACATGTAGTAATGGCATGCAGGTTATAAGCACTTATGGAATGTACATATGTAGTCAGTTTTACCCAATATGTTTCATATCATCTTGTGGACTCGGTCATATCACCACCATGTTATATTTCAACAATAGGCCACACACAAATTCCATAACTATAATGTAAAACTGATGTGATAAAATGTGACTAATATAATAAGATACACTTACACATTTCGCATAGACTTCATTATCTCAATCCAGAGAGACACAAGCTGATATCAGTATTATTATAAATACTATTATAATACTTAGCTATATTATAAATACTGATAATAATATTATATAGTGTTACTTAGTTATTATTCTGATAATGGACTAGCTTTATAAAATTACATCTATTACAATTTGTATTATGTAAATTCAAACTATTCAGTTCAGATATGCATCTCTCCTATTGAGAGGATTAATATTCATAATACCAACATCAAGTTGTCATCGTATTGAAGTTTTGCCAATGGATTGTAATGTGACTATGAATTATTGAATACAACCAAATAGAGCTTACTATAGAAAACATCTAATAGTAAACATTTGATAAAAATTACATTTGATCAGTTCACAAACATGGTGTGAATGTATCCACTATTCCTGTTGGTGTTGTTTTCATCAGACCACTGTTTGGGCCAATATATAATCATAATAAATATTTACAAAGACCATTGGGAAATACAGGGGGAAATCACTGCACATCAGTAGCTAATAGTAATGGGAAGTCAAAATATATGAGTAATCTATTAGATACTAATTTTGTTTTGTCTGTGTTTATAGCTTGGTCACAAGCAGATGTCTACTTCTACTTACTATAAAATAAAGTTTGCAAAAACATCATGTTAGCTCAGAAATCTCTTTGCAAACATTATTTAAAATAATTATAATTATATATTGACCCAAACCGACATGGTCCAGTAAATTAAACCAACGATACATGTACATGTATAAACCACAAATTGAATACAACTGCTGAAACTTTATTCACTGCCAGCTGTAAGTCATGTATACTGACACATGCAGCTACTGTTGGATCACTTGCACCTAATCAGTCACATGTAGCAAGTAATATACAAACAAAGTGACACTTATATACATGTACATGTGACTTGTATCAACACTTACATGTATACACTACCAGTACAACATCAATACTAAACACCCATACATGTACATGTATATCCAGTGTGTACATGTATTACTATATATAATATTAAACACTACTTGTACAATATCAATACTAAACACCTTTACATGTACATGTATATCCAGTGTGTACATGTATTACTATATATAATATTAAACACTACCTGTACAATATCAATACTAAACACCTATACATGTACATGTATATCCAATCCAGTATGTACATGCACAAGTATTACTATATATGTACATGTACTATTAAACACTAGTTTACTTTAGACATAAGGCTAATATCATAAGGTACATGTACATGTGTATTAGAAAAAATAATAAAATAAAATAAGTCTGCATGGACTATGAATGGGGATTGAACCATGGACCTTCTGGTATCTAGTCAGGCACTTTTACGCCACCAGATACCTTGATGGCAGAAGAGCATAGCATTGTACTAATTCCAAAACTAGTTTCAAAACCAGCTGTTTCTATCTTCTCAAATATCTAACTGGACTATAAGCTGATGAACAGTAGACTAACCAGCAGAACCAACCCTCGCTTAGAATGTCTGTAACATCATTTATATTAATATCAATCTTTGATTATATCTACATGATCTCATCATGAAGAGGTCAATACAAATACAATACATGTACATAATAAATGAGGATTAAAAATATGAATGATAAATACCAGCTTCTTTTAAATAGTTGAGAGGTTATTTAAATGATGTCACAATATTTCATACTCTGGGATTTACCAGATATTCTTCATGAAATGAGTGGTAAAAGAAAGCTTGATTCTATTGTATTATGTGGAAACAAAATAGTTGTAATCATATATACCTAGTATGTTATTCAACTACACTTAGGAACTACCAGACTAAAGGGTTTTATCAACATTATATTACCAGTAGTAGAACACAACAAGTACATGTAATGGATACTGTTATTATTGTTTTGTATAGTAGTTTACCACTCAAAATATCAGACTCACAGTGTGACACAGTTTACTTTTTATGTATTATCATGTAAATGATGTAATCAAATAACCTCTAATAGGATATATTATTCAATTACATGTACTTTATATAATACATGTATATATAGTCACTTCATTATCATAATTATGTAATATAATTACATTAGTGGTTAATGTGTTATTGATAAACAGTACATGACTCTTGTAAATTAGAACTTGTAAGTTTATTTAGTACAATGCAAATAACATTGAATATATTATCTATACTCATATAAACCTATCCACATTATGATACCCTGTTATGTTACATGTACATGTATGTTACAATTACACATTTCATTTGATCCTATTATATCCTGGTATGACACGAGTTAATAATTATTATTATCATTATACTTTAATAAAAAGATATGGTATGATGAGGTGTGTGTAAGTGTTAGTTCATAATAGTTAATGATTGTTATACTGTAAAAAATGTTGTCTCAACTGTTCAATATACCTATTACTAGTTATAATATGAACAACAATGAATGGACAGGAAAATAATAACAGCAGCTGTGATAATAATATGTAACCATTTACTAGATCATGTGATCCAGTAATAATAAGTAATATATTATACCAGTATTATACTCAATACTTTTCATATCCTAAAGTTATATCATCATAATGTACATACGTAGGTCTAATTATCAACTTTCATGCGCACCATGTGTAATGATTGATTATTGATTAAACCACACCTAAACACACCCACTTGGCACATTTTTCAATAGTGACCATTTATATCATAAATATATTATGTACTCCTAAACACTTGTTGGGTTGACATGTATGAATGTATTGTGATATTTGATGATCACTTTACAGACACAATGGGTTGACAATTAAAACATATTTTGAGAATTATGAAAACCCTTGTGTGTATATAACATAACTAGTACAGTGTGTAATACAGATGTCAAACACTCCTGCATATCATTGAACAGTTTATTCTTACATGGGCTACTGTTATATATAGGTACTAACCTCCTCCGTATGTATGATAGTATGACCTCCCCCTGTCAGGATATATACATGAAACATGAACCTGATTATACATGTTACACTGTGAAAATGTAATTGAATACTAAAGTACAAATACATGATGTATGTGAAACAATTAATAACACCTGATATTAATAACAACACATTTTAAATCCCAATTATACACCCATTATCAAAGGGACACAAATACATGTATCATGTTTCATAATCACTTGTAGTGAGTGACACATGATAAATGTTGACAAAAAGATGACATTCGACAATTAACAGGTCTATTTACAAGATAAGGAGTGAATCCATAAACCATTCCATAACTACTGGAAAGGAATAACATTTCCACTTCATTTCCATGCTACATGTACAAAACAGTTATAGTATACCTCCACATGTACACATGGAATATATATTATCACTGTGATGATACAACAGTGACCACACTCTCAATAAAAATATATTCCGTGTGGCACTTGTAGGTACATGTATTATATAACTATTACACACAACACTCATATGTGACTTATGGATATGAAAATCAGTTATTTGTCAAATAATAATTTGGTCAAATGCTTACATTTAAATGTTCATTACTAGTCATTTTGATAACTAAATTTGGAATTAGGTAGAGCAATAGTTGTTATTTACTAAACTAAAATATGTGAGTATTGTTTAATTATAATTATACATGACATGTAGAATATTATAATTATATATATTATAAACAACACCACATACTATATAACATTATTATAATAATTATTATAACATGTAGTATTGTACATATCTATTATAACCAACATCACATACTATATATAACATTATTATAACAAGTGTATAATTATAGAGAAAAAAAACATCCCTATGATTGCTTTACAAATTTATAAAAGTATCCCTATGACTGCTTTGTTGTGTCCAGCATTCAGTAATCATGGCTGACTTTATCAAGCATGAAAGATAACAGCGTATTATAGTTATTATTTTGATTATCTACTCTCCTGACCTTTCAAAGGACCTTGTAGGGGTATATTTCAGACAGAATAGCTAGCTAGTAGTTCCAGTTTCTACGTAAGCTACTTAGCTAAGGGAGCTTTCTTTCTGCTGGTCTCGAATGCGCGTTCTTTTACCACCACACCCATTAATTGACCTAGCCCACAGGAATGACGCAACTTCTTACTGGTCATAATTCTCGCCAAATCAATAGCACAGGAGTCAATAGGACCTGTTGGTAAAGTAAGATAATACATGTACATGTACATATACAATGTACATGTAGCAGAGTTTCATTTAGAACGGGGTATTCAATAGCAATAGGACCTGTTAAGATAATAATACATGTACATGTACAATAGGGTTTCATTAGAAGGGGGGTATTCAATAGCACAGGAGTCAATAGGACCTGTTAAGATAATAATACATGTACATGTACAATAGGGTTTCATTAGAAGGGGCGTATTCAATAGCACAGGAGTCAATAGGACCTGTTGGTAAAGTAAGATAATACATGTACACGTACATACATGTATACAATGTACATGTACATGTAGCAGAGTTTCATTTGGAAGGGGGTATTCAATATAACAAGAGTCAATAGGACCTGTTAAGATATTAATTCATGAACATGTACAATAGGGTTTCATTAGAAGGGGGGTATTCAATAGCACAGGAGTCAATAGGACCTGTTAAGATAATAATACATGTACATGTACAATAGGGTTTCATTAGAAGGGGGGTATTCAATAGCACAAGAGTCAATAGGACCTGTTAAGATATTAATACATGTACATGTACAATAGGGTTTCATTAGAAGGGGCGTATTCAATAGCACAGGAGTCAATAGGACCTGTTAAGATAATAATACATGTACATGTACAATAGGGTTTCATTAGAAGGGGGGTATTCAATAGCACAGGAGTCAATAGGACGTGTTAAGATAATAATACATGTACATGTACAATAGGGTTTCATTAGAAGGGGGGTATTCAATAGTACAGGAGTCAATAAGACCTGTTAAGATAATAATACATGTACATGTACAATAGGGTTTCATTAGAAGGGGCGTATTCAATAGCACAAGAGTCAATAGGACCTGTTAAGATAATAATACATGTACATGTACAATAGGGTTTCATTAGAAGCGGGGTATTCAATAGCACAAGAGTCAATAGGACCTGTTAAGATATTAATACATGTACATGTACAATAGGGTTTCATTAGAAGGGGCGTATTCAATAGCACAGGAGTCAATAGGACCTGTTAAGATAATAATACATGTACATGTACAATAGGGTTTCATTAGAAGGGGGGTATTCAATAGCACAGGAGTCAATAGGACGTGTTAAGATAATAATACATGTACATGTACAATAGGGTTTCATTAGAAGGGGGGTATTCAATAGTACAGGAGTCAATAAGACCTGTTAAGATAATAATACATGTACATGTACAATAGGGTTTCATTAGAAGGGGCGTATTCAATAGCACAAGAGTCAATAGGACCTGTTAAGATAATAATACATGTACATGTACAATAGGGTTTCATTAGAAGCGGGGTATTCAATAGCACAAGAGTCAATAGGACCTGTTAAGATATTAATACATGTACATGTACAATAGGGTTTCATTAGAAGGGGCGTATTCAATAGCACAGGAGTCAATAGGACCTGTTAAGATAATAATACATGTACATGTACAATAGGGTTTCATTAGAAGGGGGGTATTCAATAGCACAGGAGTCAATAGGACGTGTTAAGATAATAATACATGTACATGTACAATAGGGTTTCATTAGAAGGGGGGTATTCAATAGTACAGGAGTCAATAAGACCTGTTAAGATAATAATACACGTACATGTACAATAGGGTTTCATTAGAAGGGGCGTATTCAATAGCACAAGAGTCAATAGGACCTGTTAAGATAATAATACATGTACATGTACAATAGGGTTTCATTAGAAGGGGGGTATTCAATAGTACAGGAGTCAATAAGACCTGTTAAGATAATAATACACGTACATGTACAATAGGGTTTCATTAGAAGGGGCGTATTCAATAGCACAAGAGTCAATAGGACCTGTTAAGATAATAATACATGTACATGTACAATAGGGTTTCATTAGAAGCGGGGTATTCAATAGCACAAGAGTCAATAGGACCTGTTAAGATATTAATACATGTACATGTACAATAGGGTTTCATTAGAAGGGGCGTATTCAATAGCACAGGAGTCAATAGGACCTGTTAAGATAATAATACATGTACATGTACAATAGGGTTTCATTAGAAGGGGGGTATTCAATAGCACAGGAGTCAATAGGACCTGTTAAGATAATAATACATGTACATGTACATGTACAATAGGGTTTCATTAGAAGGGGCATATTCAACAGCACATATAATGTTGTATAAAACACAGATGTAGTAGCTTTATTGGTAAATATGTACATGTGATTAGCTACTAAAATGTAAATACAAGTAACATGTTTCCATAGTAAACATGTGTTTATGATAACAATGTATTATCTTTTGTTTATGCTATCATAAATCTATCTGACAATATAGATGACATACATGTACCTATACACATGAGATGACACTCTATTAGAAATACATGTATACGGTTCCTATGGAAACTTGCTACATGTGCAGTGAATAGAAAATTGAGTACATTGTATAATAATTGTTAAATTTGTATACACACTTCAACTGTTGAACTTTTTACTTTTCTTGTGAATTAATTCCAAATTATGATATATGTCATAATAACAATTATAGACTTGTACTTCATGTAAATAAACACATGAAATAATATTAGATGTTATTATGATACTATACTACGATAGTATGATATAAACCCTACCCCTGTCAGGATATATACATGAAACATGAACCTGATTATACATGTTACACTGTGTACATGTAATTGAATACTAAAGTACAAATACATGATGTATGTGACACAATTAATAACACCTGATATTAATAACAACACATTTTAAATCCCAATTAATATACACCCATTATCAAAGGGACACAAATACATGTATCATGTTTCATAATCACTTGTAGTGAGTGACACATGATAAATGTTGACAGAATGATGACATTCTACAATTAACAGGTCTATTCTTTACAAAATAAGGAATGAATCCATAAACCATTACAAAACTTCAGGAAAGGAATAACATTTCCACTTCATTTCCATGCTACATGTACAAAACAGATATAGCATACGTACACATGTACACATGTAATATATTGATACTGTGATGACACCATACCATCAATAACAATATATTACATGTGGAGATCAGAGGTACATGTATGATATAACAATTACATACAATATCCACATACTATAATTGTAATTAACTAGTATATTAATAATTATTGTTATGCTAGTTATGAAACTATACATAAAAGTATAGTATATTAAACATATCTATTATATACAACACTCACATAATTATTATAATTACACATTCCTGATCAGTTATATTGTGACCACTTCTTTTCATGATATACTATTCAAATATATTTACACATTACTAATAATAGTATAGTTACTATACCTCATGAAGATATTATAATTCTGTAAATTAATTTATTGTATTAACTATTATATTTATTATCATAGGTACTGATATACCAACCTGGTGTATCCCTCCTGAGACTCAGTCCCCACACCTCCTCCCTCCATGTACACTAACAATGTACAACTACAATGAACACAAGAGAGTTGGTGACCAGTGGCTTAGTATACCTTTTTACTCCACAACAAATGGATATAAATTACAACTACGTGTTCACGCTAATGGTGCTCTTGCTGGTAAAGGTACACACCTAAGTGTAGGTATATGTCTCATGAAGGGGGAGTATGATGAGTCTTTGAACTGGCCATTGAATAGTGAGATTACTATTCAATTGCTAAACTGGAGGGAGGATAAGGCACATGTGGAAACGATCGTTGAACACTACAATGCAACAATAGCATATCGTACAAGAGTAATAGATGAAGGTACAGCACCAGGTTCACGGCTTGAACCTCAAGTCATTCCTCACAAGGATTTAGAGTATAATGCTGATAACAACACAGAATACCTTCATAACGACACACTATGTTTCAGAGTGTCTAAAGTTATCATACATACAGGTAATAAAACATATTGTATATTATATAACATTACATACATGTATACATATAGACCCTTTGTAGTAACATGATATTATTACACACATTATTAAAATTACATAACTAGTACATCACATGTTTGATAATAATATTGAATTAGTGAAGTATTGATAATTGGATCAGTAATCATTATCAGCTGTTATCTATATCAATTATTATTATGTTATGTAACTGATATTATAATAAGTTTACTAATAATGTCACCTCTCATGATTACTATTTAGAACAGGTTCATCTACTCCTGTTTTGTCCACTCACATTTCATCTACTTGTAATTCATGTATTATCATTAATTTTAATATAATTATAATCATAATAATCTCACAAACTTTAATCCTCTCTAAACCTTGTGTATCAGCTGGTATACAGATACATCTCTCTAGATACTGTCTTGTACACATAATAACTCAACCAGACTCATATATAATTTATAAATGGAAATTAATTAGTAGATGAAATGTGATTAGGTGAAACAGGAGTACATGAATCAGGACAATATTATGATTACATGTAACATCAGGAAGAGATTTATAATATTATAATTAGTGATGTACAGATAATTGGATTGTAATTAGTGATAATTATAATTATAAGAGAAGAACATGAAATTTACAAGTTGATATTTACATATTTGACATGATTCATTGTTTTATATTTAATACACACACTTTATGTAATATAAATTGTATCAACACAAATTACACAAACCATTTTGTTTCTTACACATAATTGTTATATACATCATGTGATTAATTAAACACATACTCATTATCTATTATACTTGATATTGACTTGTTGTGTTCTATCTACTCCTGTTTTGTCTACTTCTGGTCTGTACATTACCATTTCATTTATAATTAACAATGAACCCAAAAAGCTTATCTAATTCCTAACTACCAATGTGATTTAATTTTGTGTATTGTCAGCCATGTAGCGCCTCCACCTTGTTTGCTTAGTGTTTGCAGTTGTACGCTCCTTCCCCACCTTCGGAGGGGTTCATGCGCTCCTGAGTATATACATGTATATGATTTAGTAAACTAATGTGTCTTTATAGACTTTATAATTATGTTACTAGTAAATATCACAAGTTACATGTACTTGTAGATAAGAGTTCTAATATACTGACAATATACAACATCTGTTCATATGACATACGTACATGTATTATTACACAGTCTCATTCCCATACACTCATGTCATACAATGTACATGTACATGTAAAATCAAACCACTGTGTCTATAGTCCAGGCAATAAGACAGGAATGTTTGCAATTAAATCATTTCAGTTATAGTCCACCTCGACTAGCTATCAAGATGTATGTATGATTCCTTTATGAGCTTAGGTGTGATTATAAGTTTGATTGGAATGACCAAATTCAATTATCAATTCTAGAAAAATCATATATTTCAATTGATCCTGTTACCAGGACTATAGATATAGTGAATCATTACCACACAGTGATCAAGATAGGAGAAGATCATAATTATTACATGTACATATATCCCTAACACAAGATATAACTAACCACATACTATTGATTATAAAGTACACATGTGCATAGTAACACACAGAAGCTCATCAACAGGATTTCCATACAAATATAATGAGACACAGATGATTGTACTGAACTTAAGATAAATACATACACACTTTAAAATTTGATTTGATAGAATTTAGCATGTCTTATTTTAACTAATAGATACATACAAAATGTATAAAACACATGTATACCACATGCACAGGTAGTTACTAATAGACATAGTATATTATACATGATATCTAGTTCTGAATTATAATAGGAACATGTAACCTAAACTGGATACTAGGATAAGAAACATCACTTGTGTAATTACTATAATTTGTGTGGGAGTCATTCCCTTTCATGAGCTTCTGGTATGAAATACATAATAATTTATAGACATGTATAAATTATTATTATCTACATGTATACATAGTCCTAGTTACATATCAGCAAACAGGAGTGATATACCTCCTACAAAATCAATTATGTTGCTATGACAACATAGTATATCTCATCCTATGTCAATATTGTTGTGGATATAAATGTTGGCATTCACAATTATTTTTATTACATGTATAATATATTCATCATGACTATTAAGATTCATTAGATATCTACTCACTACTCATTCAGACATTATGAGTTATGAAATCTGTTATAACTGACTGTTAAATGAACCTGGATAGACACATTAATAGTCTGTGTAGCAGGAAAATAACATCACCTGTTACCTTACAAATGTATTAGTCTCATTAACAAGAATTGTTAGATTCAGTATTTGAAAGACTAGGCTTCATCTTTCAGGAGCTATATCTTCTCACCATTGCTTTTATTGCTGTAGCAGTACTACTTAATTTATATTTTAGAAGCACGTAATTTAGTATGACATCATCATCCATAGTACATGTATATATTATATGAACCATACCTACAATTTCCTCTGATATGAGCAACCATTTTGATCCAGGTACCAGGTAGTATTTCCCTGAAGTATGTTCCTTATAAAATCAGGAGACAGATATCTATAGAGATAACAAATGATAATTACATCATAATTATATTCATAGTCATGTTTATACATTGTCTTGTAGTTTACAGTTAGCTAATGAATAATGTGATAACTTCATATATAATAGTTTTATACTATAGTATATTACAAGACATGTAGTGATTTAATAATAAGAATACTGGTTATGATTATGATCATCACATTATGTAATTATTATAATCATTAATATAATTTAATAGGTTTAGTTTTGATTATAATATGTTACTATACTAATATGAATGATTTATCATTACATGTGTATAATTACATTTATATTCAGTGAAATGTACTCTTCACTATTCACTGAACTCATTGAAATATATTTATACTACACTCAGTGTTTATTAATATACACAACTATCAGTTGTAGGATGGATCACATGTTTTGTGTTAATAATCTCATTCAATACAACCACACTATGATGAACATTTGTATTTGAACACAACCAACCTTTGCCCTTCTATCATAATGATATTAATATTCTATATGACTATGTACTAGGACTGGAATGAATATCCATTCTATCTGAATATTCATTTAATTACTATATACCTGAATGGATTTTTAATGTTAGGATATTCATTATATATCTGCACATAAACTGAACTAGTCAAATCAATAATTATAATAAAATAATGATAGATGCTGATTGTGTTCATATTTCTTATCTTGTATAGTACTGAACAGATAATATAAACACTAAGTCTGTTAGTTAGTAGTTACTTAAATCAATATAATGAGGTAATACATTACTTTACATTATAAATATGAATATCCAGACACTGATTCATTCATGATATAACACTAGATGATATAAAATATAATAATATATTTATATCATCTTGTGATAATTATATACATCATAATTATCTAGTTCCTAGTATAAAGAACATGAAATATCATAATGTGATATATTATAGTTTAGTACTCATCACATTATAATAACATGTTTACATTATTATATTAGTGATAATACTTGATATTATATTAATATAGAAACACTACATGAGTCTTGTAAACATGTAATATAACTTGTAAATATATTCAGTACTGTATAAACAACATGTACTAGTGACATAATCAAATTCCAATCATTTCACATCTTTGTTGATATTGAAAAGCCTACTAGCATAGGAGTCAATACCTGTTAGATTTACTATCAAATTATTAATAATTTATTTATTATTTATTATATTGCAGGTCAAGATGTACCTAGTTGGTATATTCCTACACCTGTAACTGAGTTCCCTTATCTCCTCCCTCTCACTATGTACAACTTTAGTGAGCACAAGAGAGTAGATGATCAGTGGTATAGTCAACCATTCTATACTGGACCCAGTGGATACAAACTAGAGTTACGAGTTTATCCTAATGGTTACGGTACTAGTACAGGTACACATGTAGGTGTGGGTGTGGTGCTCATGAAAGGTGAATATGACGAGAGCTTAAAATGGCCTTTCAATAGTGAGATTACTATTCAACTACTCAATTGGAAGGAGGATAAGGGACATGTGGAGAAGACTATTGACCATTACAATGCACCATTAGAATATCGTACAAGAGTCACACAAGGAGACACAGCTCCTAGTGGATTGGGTAAACGTGACTTCATATCACACAGTGATTTAGAATACAATGCTAATTATAACACTGAATATATTAATAGTGATAAATTGTGTTTTGTAATATCTAAAATTATTATACATTAATAATATAAACAATAGTTATATAATTATTAGTTACATGTAATACAAGTAGTTTACTATATATTTTAGATGATAATACAGTATTTTATATTATATTAGTTTGTTGTTATGGTACATGTATATTAGTACATTTAATATTTTAATAAAAAGTTATTAACATTATTTAATAATGGGAACTACAGTTTATGTAGGAACACATATTCCACACATGACTAAAATAGAATTCATGAAATAAATGGAGGACTCATGAGATATGCAACATTTTAAAGAAAAGAAGATATAATTATTGAGAAAAAGTATCCCTACGATTGCTTTGCAGTGACTATAAATCAATCATGCATGCACTAGTGTCCCTTTATGCATACTATGAAAACTATGGCCTGAACAATGCATAATTGAAGTCTACAGATCTTTGATGAAACTGAAGTACTCCTTCAATACTCTAATCTTAGACATTGCTGATGACTCTCTCATGTCTGAAACTCAACAACTCATTATAATTACTTGCTTTTCTTACTCGTTTAATATTCTTACATGATTTTTATACTGTTTCTCTGATATATACAATAGGTATTAGTATTAGGTGCTATTTTACATTCTCCTGCTAGTCTGAGGCTCAAGAGTGAGTTCTTTCACATGCCATGCCTAGTAATTAGCTAGTCCCCATAATGATGTAATGTTGCAACTTCCTTAACTATGTTCACATATGTATGTGTAGTCACAAACATTTAACAAATTATTACAGTTCAAAACTGTTGGAAGCCATCTCTATGAGTCATAAATAGACATTTAAAATGTGAATGCAATATAATTTTAAACTCAAACACTCATTGTCTGAATATGTCTTATTAGTTTTGATGTATTCAACACCATTTTCTGGATTCTACTACTACAGTCAATTGACAATATTTTAAACTTCATTTACTGAAATATAATATCATATTTCATATATATAATTATATATGTAATGAATAATCAGTGACTGTTTACTGGTAGATTTTCTCAGACAAGATAATATTTTTTTGTGTGTATTACACTATCAGAATATATAAGTTGCTTTGATATTAACATTAACAGTTTAGTTATACCTGAGAAAATATCTATTAACAGTCACTTGACACACTCACTACCTTTATGATGATGTATATCCTGTTTTAAAAGTCAGATGTATTCAATAAGTATGTTTATTCATCTCATCCAGATTATATAAACACATAATTTGGTACAACATTGATTAAAATATAGACATATTATCATTCTCTTTTACTTACAGATGATGTATATTCTCTATTTCACTTACATGCAGCACTGTCTGCCATCCTACAAGAAGTAGTGTCAGTCACTGTGTCAACCATTCAGTATTCCAGTGGTTATCATAGTATACAATATTATTATACAATGGCTTTAATATTAATAATTATTATAATTATAAGAATGTATTTGGTCACAAATTTTATCACTATATATGCCAATGCAACAAGCATTTCAGCTTCCATGTGCCGAGTAAACGAATGCGCATGCGTAATTAAATTCCACTTAGGAAAATGGCGTCCAATTCGAGATCAAATCTTTGTAGTCGTTGAGACTGTCTTCTTTCATCTGTAGATATCATCTCGATACTTGTAGACCAGAATTTTACTATAAATGTGACTGGAATGGTGCTAGAATCATTGTGATATTTCAACAAACAAAAAAATGATTTGTCTGAAAATAATAATAATAATATGATGAAGATTTTGCCGGTTCTCTACCTTAACGACAATGTTTGGCCATCTAGAAGGTGTTGGTAGTCATAAAAACACTAGATATGAATAGGTATGTGTGTATTTGTATATATTACCAGAGATTTCAGCTCATCACTTGCAATTGAAATGTGTGGGCGTCCATTTTTTTGGTGCCATCCCTACATAGAGAGTACTATCGTACTCTCTGATACTCATTATATATCCAAACATCTCTCTATTATAGATATTGTATAGTGTAAAGAATAATAACAAGATATATTGATATCCCTATAATTGCTTTGTGATTACTAAGTATGAATCATTGCTGATGGCACTAGTGTCTCTACCTTTCTGTGTACTAAAAAACTAGGACCCAAAGAAGTAAGTGTAATTGCAGTCTTAAGCACACAGATCTCTGTTTCTCTGCTATATACAACAATTATTAGCAGTTTTACATTCTTCCTGAATCCTCCTGCTGGTCTGTCGCTCAAGCACATACTCTTTCACATACCAATTGAACGAGGTCCCAGGAATGATGTAACTTCCTTAACTACTTATACAGTGAATACTCACGTAAATGATACGAACATAAATGTAAATTAATTATACGACGCAGGAAGCAATTACAGGAATAGCCCTAAGACCCATAATAATTAATATCATAATGTCACTATAATTATGTAGAGTTTAATGTTGTAGTAGTTCAGTTATATAATTATTATAATTATTATTATACTAACTTGAGATTATATTATGTATTACTGAACAAAAAAGCATTATGTAATCATGACTTACTTCTTCAGACAATCTTCTTCCCAAGTTGAAGTCCCAGCTCACCTCTGCCACCAAATACTGATGATATTCTACTCAAAATGGTTCACGTTACTATATTATCTGGATGACAGTCATAGCTCTCTTATCGATATTACTTGTTCTGCACCTCCTGGAAGGGTAATTCTAGCTTCATAAGATGGCACCTCCACTGGGGTAGAGAGGACAGGAGAAAGAACCAAAGTAACAAGAACAGCAGGAACATGCTTGCGATCCTTACATCAAACGTATACTGACGTCACACCCGCCTTAGGTCGAATTCTTCTAGTTCTAGTTCTGCAGTAATAATAGGGTGGGGCTGGATAATTGCCACCATACACTAGGCAACAGTGTTGCTGCAGCAATGTTGTCCAGTGTATGTTTAAATGTTGCCTATTGCAGGCAAACAGCAACGTGTTGCCAGAAAATAGAGCAAGTCCCTATTTCTTGTTGCCAGAAAGATCAAGGGAATAAAGACCACCATACATTAGGCAACATTTCAGTAACACTATAGCTGTTGTGTCATGTTGCTGGCAACAATGTTGCCTATTGTATGGTGGCCTTAAGGTATACGTTGATTAAGCGAATGTTTGGAGTTTGAAACATGTACTACAATCACTACATCAGTTGCAGACCCAAATTTAGGATTTATAATTTTTATCATTTCTGCCAACTAAATCAAATTCAAAGGAAATTGATCACTGAAGATTTATGACATCAATCACTAAAATTTTAAATGCATGATTGAGTTACTGGAGAGATTCTAAATGCAACACAAAAACGTTAGCACAGCTTCAACTCCTTTTTCAACAGATAAGTGCAGGAAAGTGGTTTCTGCTCGTGCTTTTGACCACATGAGAAGTTTGGAGAAAGCATGCTATTATGCTGAAGTTTTGTGTTATGTCCAATGGTAGTAGACATATACTTTGCTGCCTGGGTGGGCAATCTTTTTGTTGTATACGCCATTTTGAATGACTTCCAGTGAGCTGTTTGTTATATGATTTTCTACTCTTCTTTCCTGTTACATTCTTCCTTGGTTACTAAGTTTGATCTTGTTTTGGTAGTTTAATGGCAAAGAAATGGCATCAGGTATACATGCAACACAGTTGTATTGTTCCCCTACTTTTTTGCATCATTTCAACCTGTACAGGTAACACAAATCGTACATATGATGACCTACTTGAAGTGTCAGAGGATTGTTCACACTATGAATGTGTGCCAAATTACAGCATGCTTATCCTCATGTGATTATTAGGATGTCAGAAGCAGTGGTATAACACGGTAAAATGTATTGCTGCACCAACAAGGCCATCTGTAAGAGGTGAAAGTAAGCTTTGAGGCTCACCCCTCGTATTTTACTGAAGTAAAGAATGGATTCCTCGAATTAGAAACGCTGGAGGTAAGTATGTCATTAAACATGCTCATCAACAAAAATGGCCATTAGAAAATTTTATGTTGCCATTGACGTGCATTTATAAACAAGAAGTTTCCGCTCTGATAATGCTCACTGAATTATTGAAAGGCTTGCAACATCAATTCTCAGTGGTGAGCTTTGGCTTAGGGGAACATCAAGTGAAAGCAATGCAAGTTGAAGGAAAAGAATGTACTGAACAAGTTCAGAAGTTGACAATACATTTGAGAGCAGTGAAATTGCGGGTAATGTGATGAAATGAAAAAGCAAGCACGAGATCTCGAAAAAGGTGGACTGATCTCTGCAGGTAGGAGGTCTACCTGCAGAGATCAGTTTAGCTTTTCAGTTATCTAATATAGATCAGTTATCTAAAGCATTGCCTTTTTGTTCAAAAAGAAATATCTACCATTACAGCTGCATCGTCCATCATTTGACATTTTTGATGAATGATTTAGCAATAAAACAAAAGGTGGTGGTAAGCAATACTTGACAACGACTCGAAAGTTGCATTATATTTTATTAGCAGAACAGATTCCACTTGCTAAAATATGTAGTACTATCAAGGCAGTTCTGAAATGTTTCCTTCCTGCTAACTTGGATGATAAAGATCTGAAAACAGCAACCATGGCACAATATAAACGAAACACTACTGAAGCACATCTTCTTTGGAAGAATTTGAAGATTTTATATCAGTTAAAATAGAGAGGAAAGATGGATAAGCAAACAGATTGGTTGTGTTTTTGAAGGACAGGATGACAGAAAGAGACCATATCTTTAGAGAAAGTTTGCAGCCTCTAACACACAAATCATCAAAAATCAATCACCATACATACACTGGATGATGCTTTATCTATGGCTACAGACATGGTAAGCAATGGTGTTACTGCCAACTAAAATGTCTGCCTGCATTGATTTGTTTGTTGAGTCAGAGACAAATTATGAAAGAGAGGATTCCATATCCAAAATCACTGTGGTGCCTACATTTTTACTACATTTGCCTATATACTGTTCGACTACTCCATCTAATTTTCCTTCACTCTAACTTCTTTGTACCTTCAGCAATCAACTCCTTAAACTCATTCGACTCAGTCATACATCTTATCTGAGTTGTATAATTTTGGTGATAATAATAATAATAATTAGTCACGAAAATAGAATATTTAGCAACTAGTTATGTAATAGCTGTGAGATAGACATTACTCCTTCTTTAACTTTTAAATTTCGGGCTGGAAACTAAAATATGAAATTTGAATAAGAGAATATTTTGTAAATTTATATTTTGAGTGTTTGAAACATAGATTTCAATTGTTACTAAAGTGTTTCAAGGAAGAGAGGTATCAGAAAATATACTTTGAGAATTTACCTTCATCAGTAAAATTATTACTACTGATGTTCTCTCGTGAACTCCTTCTTCGAAAGAGTGTTAGTTATCCCTTCACTATTATCAGGAGACCATTTAGCTATGTGTTTCTGAGTTGTGTCATCTGGCTGATATCTCTCTATCACTGCATCATCATGACACTGATGGTTATAGTCTTTGAAAATATTTTCCCAGATAGTTGATTAACAGCACCCACACTCTGAAATCTGTAGGGATAACACAATCCCCACACTAAAAAACTATTATAAGGATAAGGTATCCCTTTTCATAATCTGGAACAAATGCATCATTTCAATAATAATTATAGTAACAATTTAATACAGAGATGATTTAATTTGGAAAGCGTTGTAGCTAGATAATTAATTTTTTCCAAATTCTAAGTATTGCATCCTATGGATTACTGTGTTACCCGTACTTATACACTAACTACTAGGAGACTTTCTTCAGCTGAATTACTTCATTTTTGCATGATTTAATTATTATCAAGTTATTGTCTTTTTTAACTAAATCTTGTAACATGTTATAAGTATTCATAGTTTCTTAACAGCACCCACACACTGAAATCTGTAGGGATAACACAATCCCCACACTAAAAAACTCTTAGAAGGATTAGGTATATATAATAGTAACATTTTAAGATGATTTAAATTGTTTCTGCAAAGTGTTGTAAGTAGTGGTTATATGCCATCACATTTAGATGTATGTATAAAGTGTTTCCCTATGATAAGGAACTGACTGCAGTGTTTCCTTAAGATGATGTATTGTCATCTAAACTATTTTACTTGAATCTTCCCTGCCTATAATGGATGGAATTACAGATCATGAAACTCATCTACTATATGGGATGTCATATTCCTTTTAAAAAATCACAACACAATGATCCTCAAGGTCTTGAATCTAATTTGCTACTAAAGATTCATTGAAGTATCTTCATGATAATACAATTCTCCACAATGACAGTTTGGTAATGTATATAATTATACACTTGGGCACGCATTAAATAATGATAGTAAATGTCCAAATTCCAGGTATTGCGGATCTTATGCACTTAGAGGCCTTCTTAATCTGAAATATAAATTGCATGATTTTACTGTCTTTATAACTACACTTGTTTAAATCTTGCAACATCTTATAGGTCTTTAATTTCAGTGTATAACATTACTTGTAGAAGAGTGTTTGCAAACTGCAATTGACATATGAATGTGTTTTAAATTTAATTTACATGCACACTCATTTTGAATACATACAATTGGTGTTGCAAGCAGGATTTCATTGTACCATAACTTGGATCAACTTATGGTATGACAGCTATGTCACAATCTTGTGGTGTGAACCACACATGGGTGCTATAATTTCATCCTACATAAGTGTAAGGTTGTATTTTTGATCTTGGACTGTCGTTTTTTTTTGTGCATTTAGTTTTTTTGTGTATGTGTGTAAACACAACAGGATTGGGAGTTTCCACTTTGGTCCATAGAGCAGGACTATAAGTTCAACATTTTGATGTGATTGTGTGTTCTAAGTTCAGAGCTGTATGTTCATCCATGTGTATTGGATTTTTACTAATAATTATTGGCCAGTATATATATAGCCACAGCCTATATAGTGTATATAATTTATATATATAGTATGATCAAAGTGCTTCTCAAGTTTCTGCTTATTGTCTTTCAAATGCACTTGCATGTTAATGAAACATGTACTACATACACACACAAAACGTTATAAATGGATTATTCAACTATAGGTGGTCTTCTTAAGTAATAATTACTGCATACATATAGCTCTTGATTGGATAGCTCCATGTATACAAACATGGTGGGGCTGGAAACTGGTCTTGACAGTTGAATGTCATTCTGGCTTCATAATTTATAATTTATAAAATTAATAATAAAAACTATTATGAAAAAAATAAACATCAATTTTTATTACTGGTGTTAACGTTCTCAGTTCTTTGCGACTGCTTCAACCTGAAATAGAGAGAGAGAAGGAGAGTGAGAGTGAGATAGAGAGAGAGAGTGAGAGTGAGAGAGAGAGAGAGAGTATAATTGTGGTAGGTATATAAGTGTGTGTTAGGTATGTGTGAAGTTGTGTAATGTGTAGTGTTTCATATTACATACAAAAGAGAGGGGATGTTTTCCCTGGGATAGCACACTCACTACACTCAGAAGATGACATAATTATTATTGCATGTACAATGTAATCTGAAATCTTGGGAATTCTAATGACTATTGTACTCATGAGGTAAGTACCTAATATAATTAATAGTTATAATGACTATTGTACTCATGAGGTAAGTACCTAATAATTAATAGTTATAATGACTATTGTACTCATGAGGTAAGTACCTAATAATTAATAGTTATAATGACTATTATACTCATGAGGTAAGTACTAATAGTTCTAATGACTATTGTACTCATGAGGTAAGTACCTAATAGTTCTAATGACTATTGTACTCATGAAGTAAGTACTTAATAGTTCTAATGACTATTATACTCATGAGGTAAGTACCTAATAATTAATAGTTATAATGACTATTATACTCATGAGGTAAGTACCTAATAGTTATAATGACTATTGTACTCATGAGGTAAGTACCTAATATAATTAATAGTTTTAATGACTATTGTACTCATGAGGTAAGTACCTAATAGTTATAATGACTATTGTACTCATGAGGTAATACCTAATAATTAATAGTTATAATTAGGGATGGGTGATTATGAAAATATGATTATTGTCTGTGCATGTATCACAAATATTGGCTACCTTACATATAGATGTACAGGTAGATTTCATTCAACAATCAAACTGATACCTATTATTTGTTGACTAAACAGTGTTGAAAACTGATTTACATGTAGATGTAATGGTACTGAACACCTTAATTTATGGGACAATAATTATTATTTTTGTGACCATGATATGGCAATATTTTATTGGGTGCCAAATGAGTCAAAATCGTTTTGTGTTGGCTGCTCCATTATTACCCCTTCTGATATACTATATCCGACATCCAATATCATATCAGATGTCCGATATACTATATCCGATATACTATATCCGACATCCGATATGATATCAGATATCGGATATACATGTAGTATATCCGACATCTTTAACTGGGGGGTCTGGGGGGGCGGAGCCCCCCAGTTTAGGCCTTGGGATCATTAGGGTTATCATCCATGTTGTTTGAGTCGGGAGACGCGAATAAGTTTGACGCAAACGGCACTCCATAATATTTAGACGATATGATTATCACATATGATTATTACTAATGGACACATTATATACATGTACATGTACACATACATACACATACATGTAAGTATATCATAATATACATAATATAGTCACACATACACACATACATGTATGTACTATACGTATAAAGTCACACACACAAATACACATACATGTGTATGATGTATAATTACAGTCTCACATGTACTATAAGTATACTCACACATACATACATGTATACACAAGTGGTAGATGTACAGTCACAGTGTATGTACTACTGTATATGTATAGTCACATACACACACATGTACTACTGTATATGTATAGTCACATGCTCACATGTACTACTGTATATGTATAGTCACATACACACACATGTACTACTGTATACGTATAGTCACATACACACATGTACTACTGTATACGTATAGTCACATACACACACATGTACTACTGTATATGTATAGTCACACATACACACATGTACTACTGTATATGTACAGTCACATACACACAAGTACTACTGTATATGTATAGTCACATATACACACATGTACTACTATATATTTATAGTCACATATACACATGTACTACATTGTACTGTATATGTATAGTCACACACATACATGTACACTGTATAGTGTACAGTTTGTATATGCATAGACACATACACACACATGTGTACTAAGGTACATCATGTATATGTCTGGTCACACGCACACACATGTACAAGTGTACTACTGTATTTGTATAGACACATATACACACATACATGTACACATGTATTATTGCATATGTATAGTCACATATACACACATGTACTACTGTGTACATGTATGTACATGTATAGTCACATACATGTATTACTGTAAATGCAGTGGTGGATCTAGGGGGTTTCTTCGGTTTCTACGAAAACCCCCTTTCAAATCATGTTTTGAAAAAATTGATAGAAAAAGTCTGTGTGCCACGCCCACCAGCATTTCGTAATATAACAATAGGAGCATTGTGCTTCTAAGAGAACTTAGTAAAGATGATAAGTACATAAATAACTATATACACATGTACCTATGATTGTACTACATGTGTACTTCAGTAATAATGTTGCTAGTCTGTAAAAGTCTGATGCAACTGAATTTGAAGATTGCTGATGGGCAAAGCCGTAGTCATGACTGCTATAAAGTCTCACACTCAGTCTGCTTGTGAATCTGATGCTCGCGTTTCATCAAACATTTAGTATAATAAATCATGATAGCTAGCGCCAAGTTATTAACGTATAGTAAGTTTGCATACCTTTCCTAACTGTCCCGATAAAGTTATAGTCATGCCCGACAGAGGTAGGTGTGATTACAAAATGTATTGACCACACCCCTCATGAATAGTTAATGATAAAAATTCGGTGCACTTCATGTGCTGTTTTGTTTTTAGAAATTTCCTTCTTCAATTTCCAAATCCACCACTGATATGTATATATAGTAACATACACACAGACATGTATTATGGTATATGTATAGTCACATATACATGTACTGTACATACAGTGACACACACATTTACTACATGTATAGTAAGTATAGTCACTCATATACACACATATACATGTAGTCACAAACATGTACATGTACACACATGCACTGCATGTACACCAGGATTGGGGTCAATTACTATACTAACAAATTAATTATCATTACAATTACTTTTTAAGAATAGTAATGATTCAAAGTGTTTTGGCAATAAACGACATTGTTGAATATTTTCTGTCGTGCTAAATTGAAAATGATTCTACACTTGGAGATGACATGTGCCCATAGCTATAGAATATGCTGAGTTACGCTGAATATACTGACCAAAGTTCATGCAAGAAGCAGCTGTGAAAATTCGAGATAATCAGTTGTCATGAACTTTCAGTCAAGTAGTGCATTTAGTAATTGAGTGATTATACCTCAAGTACTTCATAAAATGAATTACCATTAGAGTTACATATGTTAAATTACCATTACCATTACCATTACCATTACAATTACCATTAGAGTTACATATGTTAAATTACCATTATCATTACAATTACTATTAGAGTTTCATATGTTAAATTACCATTACCATTACAATTACCTTTAGAGTTACATATATTAAATTACCATTACCATTACAATTACCATTAGAGTTACATATGTTAAATTACCATTACCATTACAATTACCATTAGAGTTACATATGTTAAATTACCATTATCATTACAATTACCATTAGAGTTACATATGTTAAATTACCATTACCATTACAATTACTATTAGAGTTTCATATGTTAAATTACCATTACCATTACAATTACCATTAGAGTTACATATGTTAAATTACCATTACCATTACAATTACCATTAGAGTTGCATATTTTAAATTACCATTACAATTACTCAAAAAGGCTAATTAATTAATTACAATTACAATTATCATTATCTCAATCCTGATGTACACATAGTTACATATACACACATACATGTAAACACAATACCAAAACATATTGTTAGACACACATACATACATACACATATATGTATAGTCAGTTAGTCACACACACACGTTCATGTACACGTGTGTGTATACGTCTAGTACATATGAAATAATTAGAGTATATATGGTATTATAATACATAAACTCTATTCATATACCTAGCCTATATACTAGCTACATGTAACTAGTTTAGTACAATATAATACGTAGTAAGCACATGAAATAATTAGAGTATATATGGTACTATACAATGTACTATGATATAAATCCCACCCTTACCTAGTTAATTGTGTCAATACGGCTTTGTGTAAACAAAACCAATTTTTCGCAGATACTACAAACAGGTTTGTACCTGCAGAGAACTATAAATTACACTGAAATTTGGTATATACAGTACATGTACAAAACATAATGATTGTTCATCCTGGATATATAATTTGGTGTATACAGTACATGTACAAAACATAATGATTGTTCATCCTGGATATATAATTTGGTATATACAGTACATGTACAAAACATAAAGATTGTTCATCCTGGATATATAATTTGGTATATACAGTACATGTACAAAACATAATGATTGTTCATCCTGGATATATAATTTGGTGTATACAGTACATGTACAAAACATAATGATTGTTCATCCTGGATATATAATTTGGTGTATACAGTACATGTACAAAACATAATGATTGTTCATCCTGGATACATAATTTCATTGGCTACATGCACGTAAGAGTATACACTGAAATGACATAATTCAACAGTAAATTTACATGTGTATTCCTCCATTTATAGATTTTCAATAATATAATCACATGTGCAATTTCAATACAATTACTATACAAAAAGATAATGTAATGGAAAGTGTTTCAGGAAGAAATGTTTAAATAATGTTGTGGAAAAAATGTTGAGGTATGTTATCACGGCTACAGTGGATATCTGATTAAATGCTGTGCCAACACATTTTTCTTGGTAATCAATTTTTAAAATCAATTTGATCTTTGGGTACAAAGCTAGCGAGGGTCTACTGTACTTGATTGCTACATGTACATGTACATGTACTTCTACATGTAGGGAATAAAAAAAACCTAATTGATTTGAAAGGGGGTTGGGGTGGTAAAAAAAAGGTGTATCTTATTACACGCACTATCTGTATACATGTATAATTTATGTTGTAGACTGAAATATCTCCTGAAAGTACACAACTACACATACGAGTTGATAATAGTTTACATACATGTACATGTACGTAACTACATGTATATAAGATGCTAACCATTTTTGAGCCAATTTGGCCCATGCTTCAAAACTTATCAATACTCTGATACATATATATATATATATATATATATTATATATATATATACCTCATCATCATTATATCTAAATTATGTGGTAATTCTAATTATATGAACCATAACTACATGTAACTCACTCTTCACACTTGGTTTGTATTTCAAATCAACTGATCCCATCCTGATTCATGAGACATACACATGCAATATCTTCCAGGCTCTCTTCTCTCCCTCTATCCATGTTTTAGTGAATACAATTGTAGGTTTCTTGTTTTTCCAGAGTACCAGACCGATCACGATCAAATTTGAAAAACATTTTCTAACATTTTCTACAGATTGTGTTATAAAAATATTATAAGCAAAACAGTATACAATTTAATATATAACCCGTTACCATGGAGATCAAAACCATTTTCAGTACTACATACACTAACAGTAACACATAAACTAAAGTCTGTTCACATTCACTATGTCCTCAAACTTATGATGAGATGAATTTATATGTAATATAGTGTATAGTTTAATGTCATAAGGTTAATACATGATTATATTTTAAATCAATAATGAAGCTATGGATTGAAATTTGACACACGCACAAAAAATGGGAAGGATAATTATATGATAATGGTGCAGGTAAAAAGATTGTTGGTCATTCAAAACTAAAGTGATGAGCATTTTCTGAGGACAAGGATACAATAGGTACAATATTAGTTCTTTAAACACTTAACATTTGAGCTAGGACTTAATCTATAAGAGAGAGTACTGAAACTTAGTACTAACCAATCACATCGCTCAGTGTATATCAAGATATTATATTTCAATACCTTCCATTTTGCAATGGTCTCCAGCAAATTCTGGAATTCATCAAAATTGAGAGTACCATTCTTGTCAACCTCTTAAAAAAGAATGTAATTATTACTATTATCACACAAAAACATAAAATGACATACTGTATACGTGGAAATATTGATGAGGTTTGTCATTTGGCAGTTAGGTGGTTTTGGGTTGAAACCATCAAATTAAAATTTGCCAATTAGTTCACACATGCGCATTCAGAAATACAATACAACAAGTTGATATCTTCCTTGGAATGTGTCTAACAAGAAGTAGTAGTCTCCATTTCTCAGTTCTCACAATCTATCTCACCTTCCACTACTAAGTACTTCCAGTGATAAACAGAACAACTGCATATTGTTTAAACGTAAAACATACATGCTCAGTCACACCCACATAATGAAATTTAAGTGCTAATCGTCAAAATTTAATTTGTCAATACTCTGTGAACAGCAAAGAGTCAAAATTTCCACATATACAATGAAGAAATATGTTAGCAACCACCATTACTGGATATAAGTATCAGCGTTTAAGCATAATAAAAACAGTGTAATTTTTACTATTTTTATTATTATAATTGCATGTACATGTATATTATATATTCTTACATCCAACATAGCAATCATGGAGCGACAGGCATCCAGAGAGAACACTGCAGACTGCATGTCTGTGAGAATGGGATACAATTTTAAAAAATGATGCCATAACTTCTCTCCCCATCCCTCTTACACCTTCCCTTCTCTCTCCTTCTCTAACACACTCATTTCTCTCTCCTACACTCCCTTCCTCTCTCAAGCCCTCCTTCCTCTCCATCGCTCGCTTCTACCCTCACTCTTTCTCTCACTCCCTTTTTGCTCTCTCCTCACCTCTCTCACACTCTTCTCCCTCTCTGACTCCCTCCTTCCCTCTCTGACTCCCTCCTTCACTCTCCTTCCCTCTCTCCCTCCCTACCTCTCTCTCTCACTCTCTCCTTTCCTCTCTCCCTCCCTCCCTCCCTCCTTCCCTCTCTATATATCTCTAACCTTTGCTCAGAGATGCTGTCAAAATGTCTTGCAGTTCCACAAAATCTATTTCATTATTGTCACCAACAAACATTTCTTTGAGTTGAGCTAAACGAGGATTAGTCTGAAAAATAGAGTTTCAACAAAATTTATTTATTGAACTCATATGATGTATATACTATTGGCATAAAGAGCTTTTATTTGGCACTGTACAGTGCTCAAGATTGGATGGTGTATTAAATTATGATTATATTATCACTAATAATATTAACTCTTTATTAATTAGCTCAAGGTGTATTCCTAATGGTGTATAGGGTTTCATACAGTAAGGGGAATATCCACTAATAGCAGCATACCCCCCACCCCCAGGAGCAGTGTGCTTTGTATGAGCAATTCTTTCTCTCCCTAACAAAACATTCTGTATGGAAATCTGGTGTACACCACTGAGTCGATTTCGCCCATGCTCAAAAGGCAAAAACCTTATCAAAAACGTAAAATGGTGTAATATACGAAATGTGTTTCTCTGTGTATCAAATAACGCTCATTCGTATAATGTTGAGTGTACCTACCGGCTGTGGACCAGAAGGTTCAACAACCTTTCCCTCTTTGGTAGTTTTCCTGTCAAAGTAGAAAGGTAAATAGATCTATTCAAACATATTGAATAGATAGACTCACTGTTCAGAGTAACTCTCAGTGAAGATACTCCAAAGGAAGTCTCCCTCCTCCCCTGGTTTGAATGCACATGGTAAGACAAAGTAACATCCAAGATCAAAATCAAACCACTTCATGACTTCACAAGCATTTGTGAAAGAACCTGAGTTACCAGAACTATAGTTGTAGTCAATATATTGTTTAGTCAGTACAGTACTGCCATCTTCTGGAGCCTGGAAGAAATATAAGGCATTGTGAGTTATAGTTACATGTAATTAAAGGTAATAAATCACGATACCAAAGTTGTTGATGCTTCAATACCAAACCTGAAATTCGGCCCATTTTAATTCAACTACATCTAATATTTGCATACCTTATCCATTTTTATACAGAGTTAATTAAGTACAATTACATGTACATGTAAATTAGGCATACATGTACATGTACAACTTAGATTGACTAAATATAAATACAGTTATATTTCAGAAATCAATATTAGAATAACGTCTATGCAATACCAGGCCTTCATATAAAAAAAATTGTCAAGGTGGCAAAACCTGTATTAGAAAGACTTTGAGGGGATGATGTACAAAGTTATCGTACTGTGCCTTTTTGTAACCTAACTTCCATGCTTCTAGCTAGAAGTACCGAAGTCAAAGCATTACTCATATATGCACACTTATTTTAGCCCATGTTAAAACAATGCTAATAACAAGTAATTCAATATTATAGTAAGCTTTGTATATGATCATCATCTGAATGATTCCATGTGGTTGGTTGTCAAGTTGAAAACAGTACAGACATGAAACCAGTGACTGTTTTACACTGACACACACTGTCATACAGTGTTATCCATTGTACTATCAAGTGAGTTACTGTTTTACACTAACACACAGTTATACAAGTGTTCTCCATCATACTAACAAGTGAGTTACTGTTTTACACTAACACACAGTTATACAAGTGTTATCCATCCTACTAACAAGTGAGTTACTGTTTTACACTAACACACAGTTATACAAGTGTTCTCCATCATACTAACAAGTGAGTTACTGTTTTACACTAACACACAGTTATACAAGTGTTCTCCATCATACTAACAAGTGAGTTACTGTTTTACACTAATACACAGTTATACAAGTGTTCTCCATCATACTAACAAGTGAGTTACTGTTTTCACTAACACACAGTTATACAAGTGTTCTCCATCATACTAACAAGTGAGTTACTGTTTTACACTAACACAGTTACACAGAGTACATGAAAAGATAGAGTGTCCTATACTGTTAGTGACACTGATGTATTATCATGTCTAGTGTTACACAGATATGGTTTCTTTATCAATATTAATAATTCGTATTCATGCTAGAACTCGATAATCAAAATATCAATAATCATTATCGATATAGCATATTTAGGAATAATTGATATCATGACCAGATATCAATTTGTACTTATGCACATGTGCATTCAGTACAAGGCATTTGTTTTTTTTTAAAAACATTCTAGTAACTTAACTTACAGCTGGTTTTATATTTAGTACATGATACCCAAATTATGTATTTCATGCCAATTAGTGGAGGGTCTTTCCTGTCAAGTAATTAATTAGTTCCTCTGATATTATCGATAATCAATTAACTGATTCCCAGCACTAATATAAATACTGTTATCAGTTAATACAGATAGTGCAACATATTGAACTTCTCTTGTGAGTGTGTCTTCAATATAATCACTACCTTCCTTTGTCAATGTAGGCAAGATTAGCAAAGCATTCCTTTGTTTGTTCTATTCATGTCTAAAAACATCAGTTTTGTCTCACTCGTGTCTGTATCTTTATTCACAACTGTATGTATACTTGTCTGTCTATTTGTCTGTCTATTTATGAATGACTACACACATATTATTAAATCTGTGATTGTTCTATGTCCTCACTCTTTTCATCTTAATACAATTGGTCAATACAAACAGAACACATCTCAGAGTCAGTCTGTAAAGTGTTTGATAAAATCTTCATAACTCATCCAAAACTCTCCAACCTCTTTTATTCCATCTTCCTGGAGTTCACGATGCTTAGCAGGTGGTAATTGCTTCCATGATGGAGAACTACATGTATAATATACAAAATAGGAATACACATATGTACATGTATCAGTACTTGACTACTTGTACTTATACTGTGTAGTACATACCTATGAACACACAAGTACACTAGTACTTAATTATACACACATGTACATGTACATGTATGAGTACTTGTACTGTGTAGTACATACATGTACCTACGAACACACAAGTACACTAGTACATAATAATTATTATACACATATGTACATGTATGAGTACTTATACTGTGTAGTACATACCTATTAACACACAAGTACACTTGTACATAATTATACACATATGTACATGTATGAGTACTTGTACTGTGTAGTACATACCTATTAACACACAAGTACACTAGTACATAATTATACACATATGTACATGTATGAGTACTTATACTGTGTAGTACATACCTATTAACACACAAGTACACTTGTACATAATTATACACATATGTACATGTATGAGTATTTGTACTGTGTAGTACATACCTATGAACACGCAAGTACACTAGTACATAATTATACACATATGTACATGTATGAGTACTTGTACTGTGTAGTACATACCTATTAACACACAAGTACACTAGTACATAATTATACACATATGTACATGTATGAGTACTTATACTGTGTAGTACATACCTATTAACACACAAGTACACTTGTACATAATTATACACATATGTACATGTATGAGTACTTGTACTGTGTAGTACATACCTATGAACACGCAAGTACACTAGTACATAATTATACACATATGTACATGTATGAGTACTTGTACTGTGTAGTACATACCTATGAACACACACGTACACTAGTACATAATTATACACATATGTACATGTATGAGCCCTTGTACTGTGTAGTACATACCTATGAACACACAAGTACACTAGTGCATAATTATACACATATGTACATGTATGAGCACTTGTACTGTGTAGTATATACCTATGAACACACAAGTACACTAGTACATAATTATACACATATGTACATGTATGAGCACTTGTACTGTGTAGTACATACCTATGAACACACAAGTACACTAGTACATAATTATACACATATGTACATGTATGAGTACTTGTACTGTGTAGTACATAACTATGAACACACAAGTACACTAGTACATAATTATACACATATGTACATATATGAGTACTTGTACTGTGTAGTACATACCTATGAACACACAAGTACACTAGTACATAATTATACACATATGTACATGTATGAGTACTTGTACTGTGTAGTACATAACTATGAACACGCAAGTACACTAGTACATAATTATACACATACATGTATGTACATGTATGAGCACTTGTACTGTGTAGTACATCTATATATAATTATCGTTGTCTGTCTGTCTGTTGAATTCACCTGCAACAAAGACCCAGAAAATTAGGCGTTAATGCCAACGCTATAATGTGCACATGCGCGTGTTAACGTGAATGTGCACATGCGCGTGTTAATGTCATGTTATAAAAGGAGGCGTTGACATGTCAACATTTTAGCGTTGTAAAGACGTTTGAGTTTAAAAGATGAGTTTAGATTCAAGGAGAGTTAGAGACATAATTATACAAAGACAGAAAAGAAGTTTGGAGACAGAAGAAGAAAGAGAGTTCAGGAGATCTTTGGATAGACAAAGACATAGAGAAACACGAAGAAGTTTGGAGACAGGACAAGAAAAAGAGTTCAGGAGATAGTTGGATAGACAGAGACATAGAGAAACGAGAACAACATTAACTGATATGGAGAGAGAATCACAGCTAACATCTGATAGAGAGAGACATAGAATAAGTCAAGAAATCAGTCTACATTCTATAAAGCAATACATGCTCACTATCTTCAATATACATTCTATAAAGCAATGATACATGCTCACTACTCTTCAGTATACATTCTATAAAGCAATGATACATGCTCACTACTCTTCAGTATACATTCTATAAAGCAATGACACATGCTCACTACTCTTCATGACTGTCACTAACTAATCACTAGTACAATGTACAGGCAAGAAATAGTAACTATAAGAGCCTAGTGATAAAAGGGTCACAATACCTATGACTGTCACTAACTAATCACTAGCACAATGTACAGGCAAGAAATATTTTACTCACTTGTTGTGACTTTTTCCTTAATACTTGATTAGGATGTATGATTTTTGAAATTCAAACCACAAGTCTGTTATATATATATATATATATATATATATATATATATATATATATATATCAGTCATTCCCCATCCCCCTTGCTATAGATTTGTCCCACCTTGAAATTTGTTTGCCAATAAGCACACTGTGATATAACCTTGTATGGCGCCCACTCAAAATCCACGTTTCATTTGCCCTCCTTTAACAAATTTTGTGAATGAAACCCTGTATAAATAATTATTATAAATTATGTTATATAATTATATATATATATATATATATATATATATACTCTAAAATGATGCATTACAATGTACATTATGAACTGAACAGTAAATCTTACCTCGTTTAAATAAGGCAGTCCATTATATTTATAATTTCCCTCATATACACTTTGGATCAACAGTATATATATATCTCAGTCATATAATATCGCATAAACCACGTTGTGGTACTTGACTACTTGTCCAGTTGGCTCAGCTGTAACACTACTGCAAACTTGTTCAAACACGTGCTCACATGCAAACTGATCTGAATCTCTGATTCTGATTGGGATTAGCACTAAAACATCAAACATGACTGGGTACCGGGTGTGTCATGTCATTCAAGTGATCAAGTCTGGGAATGAGACTGTCGCCTATAGATTATGCAAAGCAGTATATATGAATATGAAAAGCGTAAGCTATCATCGACTATAGTTTTAGGGAAGCTAAGTAGTATCAGTAGAAACACTAATTTGGGAGCAAACGAGAGATCTTGAGCAGACACAAAAAAGAGAATACAAAAAAGTGTTTGAACGATTGCAAGAAAGACAACAGTAGTGTCCACTATAAGTCATCAGATATCATGATAGAATGACTGACATGAACAGTAGAAGAAAACTGAATGAACTAATCTATTAACTGGATATTTCAATTGAAACAGAAGATATCAGGTAGTAAAAGTAATATCTATGATATAATTAGTTTGGTGTGGCATGTCCATTCACTTGTATAGTAATGGACTGGGAATATTGATATAATAAAGTTGTTCCACTGTAGCTATAGTTGCAGTGGTTAATTATTACATGTCAATAATTAGTCTGGCGCAGCCACCCTTCGCTTGGAGGAGGAAGGGTGTGGCCACGCCAGACTAGTCAATAATATAAACAGTGATGACTAAATCTATTAATATCATTATGTACATGTGATGATGAGAGTGTTTTGTTATATGTTATATCTTCTGCCATAGTTGTAGATAGAAATCAGGAATACAAGGAATTAAAAGATTTGCTAATGGAGATCATAGATCTACCTCCTTTTTGTCTGGTAATGTTTTTGCAGTAGCAAATATTGATGGAAATAGTTTCATGTCTACCTGGATTATTTGACTTTCCACTAGTCATAGGACAGATATGTGATTGTAGTTTATAGCTATATCAAAAGACCATTGAAGTGAGATTACAATGACAAGTTGCACGTACTAATTTAGTGTGACCACACCCAAGCCTGTAATTATAATTACTGCATTCCCTAAGAGCAACTTCAGTATAACAGTGTTTCTAGACCATCTCCCTTTCTGTGAGGGTCTGGCTGTACATGTACATACTATACCATCACTACATTATTATTATGTGTTATTACATAACAATGTTTACGTAATGTTTGTGTTAATTGTATCATTAGATGTGATTGAAGAGTACACAATAGATACAATTCAGTTAATATGAAGTCTTGTTCAAGAGATGAAACCAAATATCAGGTTAATATTATCATCTTTTACTTTGTGATGTAAATGTTTTGATCTCATCTAGAATCTAGAGAAGAGATAATAGATCTTGATTTAGAAGAATATTAATACAACAATGTTATATACTATTATTATTACACATAGCTGTGGATTGAGTCTTTACAAGATACATGTAAAACTCACAAGGCTCACTAAAACAGCTTCAATATTCGAGACGTTTTCTCAAGACAGTTAGTTTCACAGGTACGTGTATTCATAAAACAATGAACATATTCCAACCTGACATCCATGTTAAGCCCCATGTAAGTGTGGTCTATTTTGCAAGGAGTAGCTAGACCACACTTACATGGAGTTCAACACATTTAGACTCCTTGCCCACACTCTGATTTGTGTAAGTACTATCTTAATGACTTTCTAAACATAAACTTTATTAAACTTTATTCACAGTGAAGTTTATATAATGAAACCTTTCTGTTGAAGTGTAATAGTCTATGAAGAATAGACTAATCTGTTTGCCATGCAATGGAGTCTAAAATCATTAAATGAAACTGGATGATTTCGAGGTAATATATTATAGTGTTTGGGACTTAAAATTAGTTTATGATTTATAATTATGATTATAATGTAGTCATATTAAAACAGTCTATTTAGTCAGGTCATAAATTAACATTATTTTAACCCTCATCTGGTTACATCAGTTTCAATACAATATTACACATTGGGATTGTTTGTACTAGTACTTCCACATATATACATGTATGTAAAACTTATGACCAGTTATTGTTAACAAAACTTGCTGTATCTCTTGGACCACTCGTCGTTTTGTCTCAAAACAAAGATTGGTATGTTCATTCAAGATTCTAGTTTAGCCCACTTTTCACTAATATACAATGTAGAGTATACCATATAGTATACATGCAGCAACGATTTTAAATTTGAACACTTCAGCTAATAGTAAGCAATACATTTCTACTGGTAATCACATTGTGACATCATGTCCAAAATATTCATTATTGCATTCCATAGTTCCTACATGCAACTGGCGACTGGACTATTCTGATAACTTTTATGGCAGATGTTATTTGTTATTACAAGTATAAATTCATGTATATACTAATTACTCTGAAATGAGTAAGTAACATCTGTGGTTTTCACAGATGGCATGATAATAATACACCATAGGTTGTATCTATAATACTATACTATATATAATTATTGTATTAATATTATTTTTGTTACTATGCTTTATCATGACATATATATGTACTAGTCAATATAGATCAAGATGAAATGAAACCAGTACATGTAGATATTACCTAGCAGGAATAACAATTCAACATTGAAGATAATAAAATTATATTGAAACTCCTGTAACCAACTGAAGTGTTTAAAATTACCCATTACATTCATTATACAGTATACACATCAGTTTAGTATTCATAGTTTGTATTTTTGTAATATAAAGTGTTATGTTATTAGTTAGTCTAATTTGTGTTCTTACATACATGTATGGCTAATGACCATATATGTGGGATATGACCCCTATGCAGTTTGGAGTGTGTTCCTAGCATTACAAAGCACTCCAGATGTTTGTAATTGGTGTTAGGGATAAGCTTATGAAAATGGCTAATAATGTTGATGGTTTTTCGGTTGCCCTTTGCTCCCGTAACCCATTAATGGGTTTCGAAGGTGGAGTATGCCTCCTTGCCAACCACCCCCCCCCCCACACACACACACACAATAAACCCATCCATGCAATTTGGTGAGTAGCTAAGTCATTTCTCTTGGTTTAACACCTGGTAACACGGTGTAACTGGTGCTAACATGCAGCAGTTTTGTTTTGTATGCAGTCAAAAGAGGGAAAACACTGCATTTAAATTAGTCCTACAAAGCGCTTGAGGACTTTTGAGTCCTGGTAATCAAGTTGCTAGAACTAGTACTCCATGTCGAAAAAAGAGCCAAGTTTGGGGTACAGAAAGTGAATAGTGGCCAAGATATCTGCTGTAGAAGCACCAGCAAGCTCAGCCCTCTAAGGGTTAATAATTAATAGTAAATGAAATACTGACAAGTGTAAACTGATATTACTAATTTACTATGGTATTCAGAGGTGTGAAATATTATTACTAGTCATCTTATACTATCAGTTACTATTAGGTTTATATACTATAGTAATATAACTTGAATTATATTATAAATGATATATTATGTGTATTACTGTATGTAATGAAAAGTATAGTAATATAATATACTAACACTGGAATTATATTATAAATGAGATATTATAAATAATGTATATACATGTAAGTATAGGATATCTCACACTAGAGGTAGATTATAGTCATCTGTGGTTGAGGGTTCATGTAGATTTCCCACAAGCTGGATAAGATATCTCCATGGTGATTATAAAATTTATCAGTGGAATGCAATTAAGGTTCACAAAGGGAAGTCTTTACAAGTGATGTAGGGAGGAGACAAACTGAAAACAAACACTTAGTACACTTGAATTATCTACTGTAACACTTGAAACTGGAGACAAGTATTCCCTTTATGTAAACTGTAAAGTAATTAACTGTTCTTATGAGCCCCATGGTATTGCCCATGTACCATGGTATTATAATTATAATGTACTATAATAAATTCTCATTATACTTTATAGTAAATGGTTTTATAATTTTCAGATATACAAGATATTTCTCAAGATATTCATCATCAACAATACACATTTGAAAGTAAGAAAAATGAATTTCATAATAAATATAATTATTATACCCTATCATAATTATATATACAGCATCTGATATTGACCTAGAGATGGACTACAATCAACTTCAAGATAATATAATATTATAATGAATACTAAATGCTCACTGTACTGGCTTTAATCTTGTTATAGTGTGTATAATGTATTATTCAATAATACTAAATCAATGATAGGAAATTTATCTATTGCAGTTTGTGTTATACTAATTTCAATATTACATTTCATATTTCTAATGATGATATAATTATAGTAAAGATGATGTTTATCTTTCATGATGTTGAGTGTACACTTGTGATTAGATAATAGTAGAGTGTGAAATACATAACTAGATTAGGTAGTTTGGGTGTGTCATAGTATACTACACTTCCTATGATGGCTATTTCTAATATCACTGTTCATGAATCACTACCTACTGGTGGATATGAAGATCAACTATTTCTTGATCTTCCTCCAGAAACACCTCATTGTCCAGTGTGTCTGTTAGTAGTTAGAGAACCACATGTGTTAGTGTGTTGTGGAACTCCTATTTGTCAGGTAACGCATTATTATGAAGAATTCTAACCAGTGAACTAATCCAATATGATAATTATTATTGTACAGAATTATAATTTAAATACTAGACATACATGTACCTTATGCTTATTTTAACATTAAATATATAGTGCTGTTTGTTTCTGCTATTGATTTTATCAGGGCTGTGAGCTCCAGACTGTGTATGCAAAAAAACAGTCTTACTTGATTTCCAATTTTTTTCTAAGTGGGGATATCATCTTATTAGCAAAGCTAATAAAACTTTCAACTCCCTAAAATAACTTCTTAGTTACAAAATTTAGTTAAATTCTGGCACTAGTCGACTGAGAAATGAGCAGTTGAACGTAAAAACTTGAAATTCAAATAAGACTGATTTTCACTTGCACAGTAGTACACATGTATATAGAATACTCAGTAAAACATGAAAATAGTCATAATCTCTATAACTATAAACAAATCATAATCAATAATATTAATTATTATTATAATCATTGATATTTTCAGGTGTGTATAGAACATACTAGAGCAAATAAACAGTCCTGTCCCTCTTGTAGTACAAAAGAGTATGCTAACATATTTAATAGAAAACAACATGGTGAACTATTGAAATTGAGACTTCGTTGTACAAACAATGAGAAAGGGTGTGAATGGGTGGGAGAGCTGGGTGATCAAGAGAGACACCTTACTAATGAGTGTCTATATGTGGAGGAGACAACTAGTGAAACCAATATAATACAAGAGGAAATCGATATGCTGCAAGAGAAGGTTGAAGCAAGCAGAAAAGAAATAGTCCAGACAGTTCCGGATGAGCTGATGATGTTATTAGAGGATGTTACAGAGGAAGAGTGTGAAGAGATATTAGAAGAAGTTTATGAGAAATATGGAAGAGAAATGGAAAATGAGTTCATGGAAGGCAAGGAAGAAATGATGAGGGAGTTTAAAATGGTACGCGAAAGGGCAGATAAGCTACACCAGCTGATGGAAGAAGAGCTCAGAGAACTGAGAAAGCTAGATGAGAAAATAACCAGAGATCATGAAGAACTACTAGCACAAATACAAGCCAATGATTTACACAATTCTCGTAGAATACTACAGTTGAAACAACAGTTATCACGAATGAAAGGTATTGTATTTACTGACATTTTAAGCATACTCAATGTTAAAGTGCATAATTCAAAACCAGCACATATTCTCTAAACCTGTCAGTAACAATGAATGTCTTATCTGCAGCTATGCAAGTTATAGAATCTGATCATTTTACAATTATAGTCGTGAACTGGGAGTAGGAATATAAGTGTGGTCAATAATCTAATTTTATTCACAGAAACTTCCATATAAGGAATTTTGTGTGGGTAGTTTTATACAAACAAGCATGTACAATGAAGTGACTAATCAATAGGTAAATCACTCTCCAAAAAACATACTTGTACAATAATGTTATCACTAGTACTTAAACTGTGCAAACAAACAATTAGAGAGTCTACAGATTATTGATTTGAACACATGCTTGACCAGGACTCTGAGATCCTTTGTTAAAAGGATTCAAATCTAGACTTGTGTATTCATTTTAACAAGTGCTGGGAATTAGTACACTCAACATCGAATTATAGGGAAGTAAAGTAATTAATTACTTCACAGGAAGACCTCCCATAGCTTAACATGAAAATATATACTTTATGTATACCGAATATAAAAGGTTATAAGTTAAGTTTGAAATTACACACATGTGCATTCCATCCTGGGGCTTATACTGAATGCACATGTACATAATTTCAAATGGATGATATCACTTGTCGCTAAATCCGCTATATCGATAATGATATTTTGATATTTCATTTATTGAATCCCAACAAATGTCCTTTAGGAATATGTAATTCATTCAAGTGATAATATTATTGTGATGGTATGATTTATAATGCTATAATTAAACATCCATAATGGTAATGAAGAATTTCACAACTGATAACATTATAATTTCACTCATTACAATGTCCATTCTAATAACTCCTTTGAATGCAAGTGTGTATAATGAATTATTATCATTTCATTCTCATAATTAACAGGAATTGTAGTTCCCATTTGGTATCCTCCTCCTCCTAAAACTACAAAGTCTATTTCACCATTTATAATAAACATTGTTAACTTTCCCGAACACAAGAAACTTAACAATACATACTATAGTCCACCTTTCTATGCCAGAATAGGTGGCTATAAGTTACAGTTAGTAGTGTTTGCAAATGGGTTTGGTGATCATGAAGGATCACATGTTTCCATGTTTGTGTGTCTGATGAAGGGAGAAAATGATCAATACCTACAATGGCCATTCAAAGGTGATATCACTATACGACTACTCAACTGGAAGGAGGATAAACAACATGTGGAGAAGATCATTCAATTCAACGAGAGTATTGACATTGAGTGTAGATCAAGAGTTATTGAAGGAGAAAGAGCACTGGGGTGGGGTCATCATTTAATATCTCACGATAACCTACACCTTGACCAGGAAAATAACCGTGCGTATTTACGCAACGATACTTTGTGCATTGAAATACACAAAATCACTTTACCAACAGGTAATATAATTGTGTTACATTACACTCAGTGTAGTATATACTGTTTTATAACTTGTTATATCCAAATCGAGACTTAACAATTGTGTAGAAAATAATTAATACAATTATGTTGTTATCTTAGTAAACTGGTCAACATAATTATCACTGTAGTAATCAAACTATACACATTTAGTAAAGCTATACTCTTTGAATGTGAAAATGTACATTCAAAGGTCAGTACCTATGCACAAAGATTACAACCTTTGTTCATATTTACCCTGGTCCAATACAAGCACATTATATCCACCAACCTGTAGTACATGAAGACTTCTTATGTCCCACAAAATGAAGGTTTCGCAAATTGAAATATAAGTAAATACTGATTACATCATCCTGTACAGAAGTACATCTTGTTTCTAGTATGGTTAACAAGTTCTGTTCAATTGTGTTACAATAATATAGCTTTCAATAGTATAGTTGTGTTCCACTGTAATTATAGCCAGGAGCAAAGAAAAGATTCTTTGTCTTTGTATACACATCAACAGAAGTTTATATAGCTGTACATGTATAAACACATGTACAAGTACATGTACATGAAACATAATTCATACATGTACATGTATAATGTAAAAGGAAATGTGTACATACACACACCAGACAACTCATAATCTTGTGGATACACTCCTGTTTCTAACAAGTAATATAGAAACAAAGTGACACTTACATGTATGTACATGTACATTTTACACGTGTTTAACTGGAATAAATCCTAATAAAGGATGTATGTACTTAATAAAAACAAGAAAAAAGTATCCCTATGATTGCTTTTGGTGTCCAGCATTCAGTAATCATGGCTGACTTTATCATGCCTGTAACACAACAGCCTATTACACTTATTATTTTGATTATCTACTTTGTTTACCTTTTAAAGAAGGTAGAATAGTTACCTAGTAGTTCCAGTTTCTAATTCTATGTAAGCTACAAGCAGCTTTTATTCTGCTGAGTTCGAGTTCGAGTTCTAGTACGTGCCACGCCAATTAATTGACCGAGCCCCCCGGGAATGACGCAACTTCGTACACACTATGGTTCAGTAATCATGCCCTGACTAACATACTGTCCCTAATGACTAGTAATTCTCTCATCGTCTCATATTTCTGTCATTTTCTATATACACTGTACATATAGGAAGCCCACTAAATGTGGTATCCATTTCCCTGGATACCAAATATTATGAAATGCGAGTGTTTAAAGGCCGTTAGATCAAATTATCATAATCTATAAGACTGTTTATCACATAGCCATACAGCTATCAGATATGTTGGTAGAGGTGTATTGGTGCTCATTGGTTAACATGCTATGAGAAAATGGTAAATGGGGATTGATATAAGCTGAATATAGATTTTGATATCCAATTATTTGAGAAAAAACTAGTTATAGAGTGAGAGGGAAGTAATCCTCATGATAAACATGTTGTCACTATCATAAAAGATGTTATTATAATATTATACACATGTGTTTAACATGTATGTGTGGAATAAATCATGATAAAGGATGTAGTATGTACTTAATTAAAAACGTGTGATTAATAAGTAACAGTACTAACCATGCAACCAGTATATATGATATTAGTATTGATATCAGGACATTCAAACACAAAAGAGTTTTAAAGGTAAATAAACAGTCTGATTTGATACTTTTATATTGTACATGTACATGGATACTATTAAACACACAAAATAAGTTATATAACATACAAGAAGAGAGTGTTCATTACTGAGTATTGATTATTAGTATCAACAGTATATACTGTGTATCAGTGTATCACTATGAACAGAGACACTGAAAAGATTGTGCAAACGTTTTATTTCATGAATAATATTATTCTTAAGGGGTGTGGTTAACATACGTGTACATACATCATAGGTAATAAAGTAAAGGGATTGGAAACCCATAGAAACCGGGCTACATGTACTTGCTATTTCGCACGTTGCAGGCCTCAGCAAGCCTATGTAAACACGGTGAAAAGAAAGAAGAAGCTTACACTAAAAAGACTATTTCTGCACACAGTTAGAGGGTAAGCAAAGAATTGCCAGTATTTGAAGGTGCGCACAGCTTCTCTCGTCCAATTTACTGAAAAGTCGTACTATAAACTTTATAGACTCCTGTTTTATTTACCCTGCAGTTGTCAACAAATGTTTTCACTGTACCTATCACTCGACAACTAATAAACTACTAATAGTCAAAACATGTTATAGTACTATATATACATGGGTCATGAGACGAACCAAGTTTGGAACTTCCAGTATAAATAATAATCTCTCTACTCATCGAAATCTGCTCAAATGGTACCTAGATCGGCTGTACCTGTAATTTTCACAGGAATAGCCTAAATGGTGATTTAGACTCATTACATAATAACAGAATGATTGGGTCATGAGACAAACCACAATTTAAACTTACAGCATTAAAACATTAGCTACTAACTTACCTTTATTTACTGGATTTCCTATACTTTATCCATCGATTCACCATTTTCAATAAAGATTTCAAAATAATTTTCTAATTATGTGATAATTATAATACGGCCCCCAAGTAACATATTTCACCCACGAACGCCCATTTCCAATCCCTTAACCTTATTATCTATGCATACATGTAATATACATTATGTGTATGTAATTATAAACAAAACAATGTTTGATGAGATTTATAGTTATTAAGAATTAAGACACCTTTCCTTGTTCATAATTATCATTTCCTTATATGGTAATTATACTATTACACATACATGTACATATATCTCTAATTGAGACAAGCCTGAGTCACAATAAAGAATAGTACAAGTATATAGTCATTAGTGATGAACCTCAACATATGTACAGTACATGTACACATCTAGTCATATGATATTTTGATGACATTACAACATACATATACATGTACTTGAATTTAAATTTGAATGATGTGCATGATTCCCTGTATACTGAGTCAACATAACCAATATATTGATAGAAGATCACTAGATATATCTCAAGTGGTGTGACTACATGTAGTTTAGGTGGAGCTTCTCCATTACAATTAACAAATCATTTATGCAAAGCAAGGGACTAGTACAAAATAGCATGAAAGCTAATACTAGGTCAGCCCAAAGTATTTGTGATTTATCAATTATTATTGTACTGAAATGAAGATTACAGTTTATATAGCAGACAAAAAACATTACACAGTTCATCAGATCCTTACTCAAACGTAGTCTCATCCCCAAAAGCTCATGCTCTTAATTAGTAAAAGGTCAACTGGTGACTTCAGTATAGTTTCTTGTTATTGAGCAGATTTCTGGCTAACCAATCAAATTTGTGATGTCACAACAATGTTAAAGAAAATTACTTTGTTTATCAAGTCTATAAAAAGCATAGTTTTGTAGATAAAATAATAAAGTGCTACAATACAGTTCTTATCTGTAGTGATCCATCATCTTTTCAGTGATACTTTTTATGGCCCGTAGGGCCATCCCTATGATTGCTTTCCCACGGGTTCGAACTACATTGTATATATATATATAATATATATTCTTGTGTCACCTACGCGAGTATGCGTTGTATATGTAGTTAAGGAAGTTACATCTTCCCGGGGGCTCGGTCAATTAATGGGAGTGGCGCGTAAAAGAACGCGCGATCAAGCTCTACAGATCCCAGCAGAAAGAAAACTGTGTAGCTTACGTAGAAACTGGAACAAATAGCTAGCTATCCTACCTGAAATATATTCTTTAAGTTCTACAAGGTTCTTTAAAAGGTAAACAGAGTAGATAATCAGAATAATAACTATAGTATGCTGTTGTGTTTCAGGCATGATAAAGTCAGCCATGATTACTGAATGCTGGACATCACAAAGCATACTTTTATCTTCACTTAAATTTGTAAAGCAATCATAGGGATGTTTTTTTCTCTATATACACTTGTTAGTTTCAAATGACAAGAAATTCAATTAAAGTCACCAGATATCTTTTGTTTGTTAATAGTGTGGGTAGTGGAGACAAGACTACATGTATCTCAAACCAAATATGGAGTGAGCACAAATGTGCTTGTACTTAAAACTGCTATAAGCACATTTTTTGGAGTGCTTGAAAGTGCTCTTGATCATCTTTCTGGTAAAGTGCTTGTGCTTATGCTTAAGCACGTTTTATTAAAAGTGCTTATGAAGTACAATTAAGTGCTTGTTAAGTAGAAATGATTCAAAACAGTTTATAAATTACTTTTAAATATATACATGTACCAGGCTGATAGTTTTAAATGTGTAATTATCATGACTTTATAGCATAGCTGGAAGGTGTTTTGGACTGAATGATGACAAATTAAAGACAGTACTTTTCAAAAAACAATGTTTATAAAATGTAACAATAATCTAATTCACTAGAAATTTCTTTTTTGGCGCTGTTTAATTAGAAATGTGCTTAAAATTATGCTTGAACCACTTTCAGGGTGCTTCATTTTGTGCTCAAAGCACTTCCGCCTGTTCAACTATATGAGCAGTTCACAGCTTCAAGCACTTAACTGTATACTTCAGATTATGCTCAAGCACTTTCTAAAGTGCTTCGCCCTATGTCTGTCTCAAACTACTTGATATAACTTATACAACATATTACTACATATGAATATACTGAAATGAATAATTATTAATAATTATATAAATTTTGATAATAATACCATGTAGATTTATCTGTCTGAAGATATTATACATGTGTCATGTCTACTACATATACATGTACATGCGTATCATTAACTTACATGTACAATATCACCGCTTTATGAATTATAATTATAATTATTACTAGCATAATGAAAATTATAGACAATCATGTGACATGTCATGTGATACATAACCATCAATCTTAATGTGGCACTTCAGAGCACAAATTAAAAGCCTCATTTAGAAATGACGTTTCACTCTGTATTATGTAAACTCAAATTGTTAGTTCAGATATACATCTCTCCTATTGAGAAGATTAATGCAAGGTTCTAGCAAAAGAGTTGAAGAGAGGTGCTGCACCACTCTATGTAATGCCATTTCCCTTTGACATGATCAAAGGAATGTAATTAAATCACAAATATCCCTTGATTTCTATGCCAGCACCACTATGTTAAAACACTGGATTAATGTACATAATAATGTTATGATATTAAAATTTTGTTCATGAATTATAATGTGATTGTGTTTTGAAACAAACACAATGATTATGTTTAAAAGCTTCATGTAAGCCTGCATGAAATAATTAGAGTATATATGGTATTACACTATCTAGTATGTATTCTAGACAGGGGTAGGGTTCTATTAGTATTGTACATGTAATCAGGAGCGCATGATGGAAAAAAGTAAGAGAGAAGGAGCGTGAAACTCCCACGCATTGAATGCCGTTAATTAGATATTTTTGTTGCATTCCCACACTAGCGGATATACTATTTTTAGACACCACATGAAACTGTTATGGCGTCGATAAAGAAGACCAAAGGAGTGTCAATACCACCTGTTGTTACTCCTAGAGAATCTCCTAGACTAGCTGCTCAAAACCTTTTAGAACAAGAGACACCTAACCAAGTTACTCCAGTGAGAGAAACACGTAAAAAAATTATTTTAACCAGAGGCGAGTCCAAAGCTTTGTTGGATGAGCTTCAATCTTTTATTAAATGTTCTGAGAAGTATAGATTATTAGAAGCTACTTCTATTACTGCGGAGATTGAGTTTAATGCGATAAAGACGTACCTTCACTAAAAGCATCAACACTTTTCCAATAATTGTTTGCAGGTCAAATTGCTAGTACATGTAATAATTTCAACAAAATCCTTTCGCGATTGACTGAATTGTAATTGAACTCCATTAAGCAGTCCATCGATTGCTTCTGTTGCTACATCCTTGTGGGAAGCTCTTTCTAGATCTTGTAGCAAGTTTTTTCGATGTTTAATAACGACGAATCTATTCTTCTTGAAGCCATGCTGTATCACATGGTGTCTTAAAATAGTATATCTGCTAGCGTGGGAATGCAACAGAAATACCTAATTAACAGTATTCAAGCGTGGGAGTTTCACGCTCCTTCTCTCTTACTTTTCCATCATGCGCTCCTGATGTAATATAATACCATATATACTCTAATTATTACATGAAGCATGTACATGTATATGAGGCTTATCTACTTGAATACAACCAAATAGAGCTTACTATACAAAACATCTAAATAGTAAACATTTGATAAAAATTACATTTGATGAGTTCACAAACATAGTGCGGACATATCAACTATTCCTGGTGGTATTGTTTTCACCAGACCACTATTTGGGCCAATATATAATCATAATTATTTACAATATAATTATATTAATTAATATTTACAAAGACCATTGGGAAATACATGAGAAATCACTGCACATCAGCTGAAACATCAGTAGCTAATAGTAATGGAAGGTCACTGTCATAATATATGAGTAATCGATTAGATACCAATTTTGTTTTGACTGTGTTTATAGCTTGGTCACAAGCAGATGTCTACTTCTACTTGCTATCTAGTCTTAACCCTTAGAACACTGATGTCACATATGTGACGTTTCACCCCTACATGGTTCGGAGTGTGTTCCTAGCATTACGAAGCCCTCCAAATCCTTATAATTGATGTGAGGCACAAGACCATGAAAATGGCTTAAAAAATTGCTGCTTTTTCAGCCGCCCTTTGGTCTAAATAACGAGTACGGGGGAATTTTAAAGGGGGGTGTCCCCCTGTTTTGAGGGGGTTCGAAGGGGGCGCAGCGCCCTCGCCGCCCAGGCAAATTGTGGTTTCAGTGACCCCACCCACGTGCTGTGGTGGGTACCTGAGGCATTTCCCTTGCTGTAAAACCTGAAATTGTAGGTGTAGCTGGTACCAACATGCAGTGGGGTCATTTTGCTTGCCCCAGTTCCAGTCAAAAGAGGGAGAGCACTGCATTTGATTTAATCCTACAAAGTGCTTGGGGACTTTCGAGTACCGGTAAGCAAGTTGGCAGAAGTAGTGCTCCATGTCGGAAAAAGAGCCAAGTTTGGGATAGAGAAAGTGAACGGTGGCCAAAATACATGTATATGCAATAGAGTCGCCAGTGTTGGAAATGGGAAGTAATTTGTAAAACAAGCTCAGTGCTGTAAGAGTTAATAAGGGATATAGGACTGAAGCCAGATTAGGGAAAACATTTACCATTGTCAGTGCTGCATACAGAAAATGAAGCTAGGGGGGCAATATGAGACTTTTGAGAACGTAGGGGGGGCAACGATGTTACCATGTGCCGTAAGCACATATTGGCAAACTAAGGGACTTTGTGTGACATTTTGGGAAACACTTGTGTATTTTTCTGTAACAGTTGAAATTTCTAGCCATGTATTTCCTGATTATCTACTCTAGAGTCATTCTGTATGACGAAAACTACAGCAATGTCAGCACACAGTTCAGCATTGCACCATTTAAGACTTAGACTATACAGATATAACATGAAAGAGATCAAAATCAGTAATCATTAATGATTTTCATCTCTTTCGTGTATCTGTATAGCTGGTCTAAGTGTTGAATGGTGAAAATTATGGAAATGCTGAACTGTGTGCTGACTATGCATGTGGTATTTACTTTTACGTCACACTCATGAAAGTCTAGGGGGGGCAGGAGCTCCCCTAGGGAGGGCGAATGCCTCCCCCCCTAAATGCAGCCCTGATTGTAGTAGACAAGCCCTAGCAGGAATCTCATCTGTTGCACATTCTAGGGTACTGGGGCATTACGAATAGCTTCAAGCTTTTTGTCTTAGGAATGCAATCCCTTCTCATCTATTACATAGCCTAAGTACTCTACATTATTAGTTAAAAATCTGCACTTACTATGCTAGTGTTTCTCACAGTTCATTGATCAGGGAATCCCATTTCAAGCCAGCTCAGATTATAATCAAAATAGGACACATTGTTACATTGATGATATTTTGGTGTCTGGATCTACCCTTACTCAGTACCTAGAGAGCTTGGAGGAAGTTTTGAAGAGAATTGCTGATGAAGGAGTCATTGCGAAGAACTTTCTTGTCTTCTGAGATGCTATTGGAATCAAAATAAAGTTTACAATATCATGCAAGCTCAGAAAACACTTTGTAAACATTATTTAAAATATAATTATATATTGACCCAAAACTACATGGTCCAGTAAAATTAAACCAAACATACATGTACATGTATAAACCACAAATTGAATACAACTGCTGAAATTTTATTCACTGCCAGCTGTAAGTCATGTATACTGACACATACAGCTACTGTTGGATCACTTATCACTTACACCTAATCAGTCACATGTAGCAAGTAATATACAAACAAAGTGACACTTATATACTTATATACATGTACATGTGACTTGTATCAACATTTACATGTATACACTACCTGTACAACATCAATACTAAACACCTATACATGTACATGTACAGTATATACAATTACATGTACTGGTTTATCATACATGTACATGTGACTTGTATCAACACTTACATGTATACACTACCAGTACAACATCAATACTAAACACCTATACATGTACATGTACAGTATATACACTTACATGTACTGGTTTATCATACATGTACATGTGACTTGTATCAACACTTACATGTATACACTACCAGTACAACATCAATACTAAACACCTTTACATGTACAGTATATACACTTACATGTACTGGTTTATCATACATGTACATGTGACTTGTATCAACACTTACATGTATACACTACCAGTACAACATCAATACTAAACACCTTTACATGTACAGTATATACACTTACATGTACTGGTTTATCATACATGTATAAACATCATCTTTTTATGATATTGTATATCTTATCTGTACAATCATAACTATGTTTATTATACTATGAAATATCACTAGTATACTAGTATACTGATTATATATCTAGTACAGTACATACATGTTTATCATACTATGAAATATCACTAGTATACTAGTATACTGAGTATATATCTAGTACAGTACATACATGTTTATCATACTATGAAATATCACTAGTATACTAGTATACTGATTATATATCTAGTACAGTACATACATGTTCATTATACTTATATTATACTACATGTATTACAATAATATGTACATATACATCTAATAGGTTATATATCCAGTGTGTACATGTATTACTATATATAATATTAAACACTACCTGTACAATATCAATATACTAAACACCTATACATGTACATGTATATCCAGTGTGTACATGCACAAGTATTACTATATACATGTACATGTACTATCAAACACTAGTCTACTTTAGACATAAGGCTAATTTCATAAGGTACAAGTACATGTGTATTAGAAAAAAATAATATAAGTCTGCATGGACTATGAATGGGGATTGAACCGTGGACCTCTGGTATCTAGTCAGGCACTTTTACTATCTGAGCCACCAGATACCTTGATGGCAGAAGACCATAGGATTGTACTAATTCCAAAGCTAACTTCAAAGCCAGCTGTTTCTATCTTCTCAAATATCTAACTGGACTATAAGCTGATGAACAGTAGACTAACCAGCAGAACCAACGCTCACTTAGCATGTCTGTAACATCATTTATATTAATATCAACCTTTGATTATATCTACATGATCTCATCATGAAGAGGTCAATACAAATACATAATAAATGAGGATTAAAAATATGAATGATAAATACCAGCTTCTTTTAAATAGTTGAAAAAAAGCTATAGAGGTTATTTAAATGATGTGTATTCCTGTACAGATGACTGTATGATTTATTATTTCACATGATTAGGGCTTTACCAAGTATATTTCACTTCATACATAAACACAATTACATTGTATTTGTTATAGACTAATTATAATACTATCGTAAAAAAATGGAGTAAATTAATAACATTACTCTCTTTTTATAACTACAATATACATGTAGATAATCAGGTTAGCATTCAGTGCCTCCAATTACATGGATTTTTCACTAATTATATGAAATTATACGTATAATAATATGGATCACAGAACATTACACTACAAGTACAGAAAGTGCATGTGCTTTGACTAAAAACATGGAGTGTCTTTCAGTAGCAGCTCAGATCTAGTAAAGCCTATAGTAGTGAGTCTACAGCTAGTAGTGTTACAGTTAGTGATACTAATGTCAGTGTACTTGCTAGAGAAAAAAACTTTCAACTAAACCAACCAGTTGTTCTGGACCAGTTGTACTGAATAACTGAGTGTATATATATATGTTATTCATCATGTTTTTATTTTTGAAAATACATGTACGTAAAGTTTCATAACAATACTTAAGATTATAAACACTAAGAGTAATTTCTAGTTGGAGGCACTGAGCTATGACAATGGCTCTTAATGTAATAACTTATTTAGCTAGTAGGCAAAACCTGAATAGGTAAAAATGGAGTAAGCAAACCCTGAAGATACCTAAGTAGGCTTTCACAAAATTAAAGTACAAGTGTGTATAAGAGGATATTACATCATCCACTAAAGGAATATATCTTGTATGTAGTATGATTAACAAGTTATGTTGAATGAACTACAAAGCATTTAAGTGTAGTACTTGTATAACACTAATGATATAACAATGATATTAAATACAATGTTGTATATGGTATGACTATGGAATTGTGAGGTTATGCTCTACTATATAGTCACAATGTAGTCAGGTGTGTGACCTCATCTTTATGTACAAGGGAAGTACATATACATGTACATGTACATTGTACATTAGTTGTCTTGTTGCAAAACGTTTGATCATAGGAAGTGACATACATGTATATGACATTTGCTGATAATATATATTATTGATATAATGATTGTGTGAAGATATACCTAATATATGAGATACTATTACAGTTTTGTAGATTGTAGAAATGTGTTTACTAGTGTACTAACAGACTACTGAACCACACACTAATTATATATGCTTCAGACATACCCAAAGTGATATAAGTACACTTTATTAGTACATACATACAATATGTACTTTCCCTAACCCTTCATCTATGCAAGAGTCAGGTCATGTCACTGACTAAAAATACATTGTGTGTACACACTTTAATAATCACAATTTAAGACTAAGACCTTAGGCTAACACTAATTTTCATGAAAACTGAATAAAAGTTTTGTGTATTTTGTATAGTGTGTTTGTATAGTACATGTGTATATATATTATAACATTCAGTTGAATTACAGAACATATAGAAATGAAATCAATACATGTAATACATGTAGATTAAAAATTTAAAATATCAATTTATATCGTGTTACTATGTTGTTACTGTATTTGCAGGTTTTTAAGTGTATGCGCTTATTGACAAAAGCGATAAGAAATATGCGTAAAGATTTTAGTATGTGCTTAACGTGCTTCAACGCTTCCACATTCTCAGTCACGCCCACATTAGTGCACATGATGTTTCTATATTAGAAAAGTGTCCTTGGCGCTTGTGAACAACATGTTTGCTTCCTTTATTACTTTTGTGTATCTTTTCCTAGGAGTACCGCACACGCGATCACTCCCACAAAATTAATTAATAATAATTATAATGCAAATTAATTATTAATAATATGATGCATGCACTTAAATGTCAGCTAAAATACCAGTAACCAGTATGTGCTTATTTGCAAATATGTGCTACAAACCAAGCATGCACTTAAAAACCTCCAAATATTGTTATACAAACTGTATTTATCAGTTTCTAATTTATAACTTCCAGTATGCTGACAAAGATCTTAACTACGATAATAGAGTTATCACACATGTACATATATACATCATAGATAATAAAGTAAAACGATTGGAAATGCGTGATGGGTGTGGGTTATTATAGTACAATTTCTGATGCATGCCTAGAAACCAGGCTACTTGTTATTTTGCGTGTTGCAGGCCTCATTTGTTAACACGGTAAAAAGGAAGAAGCAGCTTATACTAAAAAGACTATTTCTACACACAATTGGAGGGTAAGCAAAGAATTAGCAGTATTTGAAGGTGCACACAGCTTCTCTCATCCAATAATATCAAAATATAGTATAGTCCTGAATGATTGGCTACATCAATATTCTGCATTGTTCTTTATTTCACCAATCAAAAGTTTTATTACAATACCAAACGTTTTGATGGCTATTCAGTCATCTTCATCAGTAGTACAAAATATATAGACTATTCAACTATTTATAGTACACTAAAAGTCATACATTTTACAGAAACCATACAAAAATGGGGCCCAAATGCTAGCTAGCAATTGTCAGGCTTGTGTACAGTCTACTCCATAGAAGACATGGTTCGTGTACACATGTACTTCAGAGGTGCACTGATGTTGCTTGCATTATAGCAGTGCTAGTGGGTCCATCATGTAGGCATGGTCTCGATAAACTTTGGTAAGCATCAGGTAGTGGTCCTCTCTCTCTGTTCAGAGTATTCGGAAGATGGTTGATGTCCCAAGCCTCGACCAAGCATCGGGATTGTGTGAAGGGATGTTGATCTAAGATGGAGATGGCTTCCCAATCTACGTATGTGATGGTCCTCAGTCAGGACATGTTCAACTAAGGCGCTGGTGTCTGTATTTAAGGTTGAAACTGCCTTAAGATGTTCCTTAATTCTTTGTCGTAATGTTCTTCCTGTCTGTCTCACATATGCTCTCTCACAATCTGCACAGGGAATCCTGTAAACAACCCCCGGGGGTTGTTTACAGGATTCCCTGACAAACCACGATTTAAACTTACAGCATTGAAACATTAGCTACTAACTTACCTTTATTTACTGGATTTCCTATACTTTATCCATCGATTTGCTATTTGCATTAACATTTCAAAATAGTTTCCTAATTATGTGTATAATAGATATAATACAGCCCCAAGTAGCATATTTCACCTGCGAAGGCCTATTTCCAATCCCTTCACTTTATTATCTATGCATACATGTAATATACATTATGTGTATGTAGTTATAAACAAAACAATGTTTGATGAGATTTATAGTTATTAAGACACACCTTTCCTTGTTCATAATTGTATGAGATATCAATTCTTTATATGGTATATCTTATTTTCAATTTCGTAAGCATACTGTTATACGAAAATTTTTATAAAATGTGTAATTATCATGACTTTTTAGCATAGCTGGAAGGTATTTTGGACTGAATGATGCCAAATTAAAAATAGGACTTTTCAAAATACAATGTTTATAAAATGTAATTCACTAAAAAAAATTTTTTGTTTCGTTGTTTAATTAGAAATTTCTTTTTGGGCACTGTTTAATTAGAAATGTGCTTAAAATTATGCTTGAAGCAATTTCAGGGTGCTTCACCTTGTGCTCAAAGCACTCCCACCTGTTCAACTACATGAGCAGTTCACAGCTTCAAGCACTTTACTGTATAATTCAGATTATGCTTGAGCACTTTCTAAAGTGCTTCACCCTATGTCTGTCTCAAACTACTTGATATAACTTATACAACATATTACTACATATGAATATACTGAAATGAATAATTATTAATAATTATATAAATTTTGATAATAATACCATGTAAAGTTATTCTTAGCTGTCTGAAGTTGCTTCGGCCAGAGCCGACCTACAGTGGTGGAGGTGCTTCCTACAGGATTGGAATGGCACATCACTGCTCCCACTGCCATCTCCTTCAGTCCATGTATATTCAGACGCATCTGGATCATGGGGTTGTGGGGCCCTGGTCCAGGGGATGGGGTGGTTCCAACTGCAGTGGCCCCCAGAGTGGAGCACAATCGACATTTCTGTCAAGGAGCTGGTGCCAGTGGTGCTGTCAGCTGCTCTGTGGGGCCACACTTGGCAGGGCTTGCACGTCCGTTTTCATTCAGACAATATGGCATTGGTAGACATCTTGAGAAGGCGCTCTGGCAGGGACCCATCAGTACTGCACCTCATGAGGTGCTTCTTTTTTTTACTTGGCCCATTTTAACTTTCAGCACTCGGTGGAACATGTACCGGGCGTTCTCAATACTGCAGCAGAAGCAATTTCCTGCAATAACTTACCTCATTTGTCCTCTCTTCTCCCACAGACCAGGATCCCACAGTCACTGGTGGACCTGTTGGTGAAACAGACACCCAATTAGGGCTCTCGGGCCTGGATAGGGCTATTTCAGTGTTCTTTGCTCGAGGCATCTCCTCAACCACCATCACGGCATATAGGTCAGGTCAACACCGCTACCTAAATTTCTGCACTCAGTTCAACCTCCAACCCATTCCTTTGCAGGAAGGGACCCAATTGTCGGTTTGTGGCATACTTGGCGTGTAGTTCCCTATCTTACCAATCTATTCGGTTATATTTGAGTGCAATCCGGTTTCTGCAAATTTCCTATGGCTTTCCTGATCCTTCTTTGTCGTCAGTCCCCCAATTGGAATATGTCCTCAAGGGTATAAGGAGAGGCTTACCTGCCCATTCCAGACCAAAGCGCCTTCCCATCACCCCATTTATCCTACGCATCATTCACAGAGTGTGGTCACAGGATCCCGTGGACCACGACAAGGTGATGTTATGGGCAGCGTGTTTTCTGGCATTTTTCGGGTTCCTGAGATGTGGAGAGTTCACTTGCCCATGTTTGGGAGCTTATTCTCCTACCATGCTGTCTCCCACTGATATCCGGGTGGACTCGCATGTGAACCCCCAATGATTGGCAGTACATCTCCGACAGAGCAAAACGGATCCTTTTGGGGCTGGGGTCACCTTGTACCTGGACAGAACTGGGGAAGTGCTGTGTCCAGTGACTTCAGTGTTGGCATACCTGGCCATTCGCCAAGCAACCCCTGGCCCGCTGTTTATATTTAGGGACGGCACACCACTGTCACGCACTCACTTTGTCGCAGCAGTCCAGCAGGTGCTGCAGGTCGCAGGGTTGACACCTCTTTGTACACTTGCCACAGCTTCAGGATCGGGGCAGCTACAACGGCTGCAGGAGTTGGCTTGAGTGACTCCCTCATTAAGACACTAGGCAGGTGGAAATCAGCAGCCTATGCCACATACATTAGAACCTCGAGAGAGTGCCTCATGTCCATTCCATCAGTGCTCGCCGGGTGGCAGCGGTGAGTATGCACACATAAATGTCTCATGATTGGCTCACGACCAAATAAAGTCCCCTGGTCCCGGACACAATTATAATAAGGATACTAACCTTTGTGTTCAGAAATGTCCTATGTTTATGTTTATGTTTATGTTTGATGTACACAATTTAAAACATTTCAATTTGTTTTTCCTATGGTATTAGTTTACTTGCAAGTTGAGGTGTAAGTCTACATCACATACTAGTTGTTGGGTAGAGTGGGTCTCATAGGTACACAAATTAGTACAGGTATATCTATGGGTGTACGTCCTGATTGGGGAGTGTAGTGCATGAATGCACTACTGGAGGATGTCGGGTGCCGACATACACTCCCCTATCTAAATGTAGGTGTGGGCTAGCTGGGTATGCCATTATTGGACATGGCTAGGGGGGTGTGACTGATAAGGTCATGCTACCTCTGAGTTTAGCAGCATGGTACCCTCATCCTAGTGATGCTAATTTGCTAGGGGTACCGACTGTGCTGGTCCAAGCACGGTACCCTCATCCTAGCGATGCTAAAGTGGCTAGGGGTACTCACAAACATGCTTTGCTGTGCTACATACATGTAATAGTCAATGACATAGGGGAGTGGCCCTTGCGATATTACCAACCTCTTTTTCCGGTTATGTGTTGTAACCGGAGAAGTCAGCTTAGCTTATTGTATATCTGATTCCCCAAATGTTAAATGATGTTTAGACAGCAGGTTTAAAGATAGTTAACAGTTGGGGGAGGGGCTGCTTCTTTCACAGCATGCACGCATGCACATAGGACCAAGCAACTGCCTCGTGCAAGTAAAGATTATCGAGTCTACACTCTCCATTCACCAATTGTATTTGTCATCTCATTTTTGTTGTTCTACCGTTTATTTAGATGGGATGTCTGTGTTGTGTGTTGTGTATTGTTTAGTTATTTCCAATTTCCGCTCCTTTCAGGAGTGGGACATTCGCTTGGGCATGGCGGGTGCCGACATACACTCCCCTATCTAAATGTAGGTGTGGGCTAGCTGGGTATGCCATTATTGGACATGGCTAGGGGGGTGTGACTGATAAGGTCATGCTACCTCTGAGTTTAGCAGCATGGTACCCTCATCCTAGTGATGCTAATTTGCTAGGGGTACCGACTGTGCTGGTCCAAGCACGGTACCCTCATCCTAGCGATGCTAAAGTGGCTAGGGGTACTCACAAACATGCTTTGCTGTGCTACATACATGTAATAGTCAATGACATGGGGAGTGGCCCTTGCGATATTACCAACCTCTTTTTCCGGTTATGTGTTGTAACCGGAGAAGTCAGCTTAGCTTATTGTATATCTGATTCCCCAAATGTTAATTCTAGTATAATGAAAATTATATACAATCATGTGACTGTCATGTGATACATAAACATCAATCTTAATGTGGCACTTCAGAGCACAAATTAAAAGTCTCATTTAGAAATGACATTACACTCTGTATTATGTAAACTCAAATTGTTAGTTCAGATATACATCTCTCCTATTGAGAAGATTAATGCAAGGTTCTAGCTAAAGAGTTGAAGAGAGGTGTTGCACTACTCTATGCAATGTCATTTCCCTTTGACATGATCAAAGGAATGCAATTAAATATCCTTTGATTTTCGTGCCAGCACCACTATGTTGAAAACACTAAAATACTGGAGTATACCGAATTATTGAATACAACCAAATAGAGCATACTATAGAAAACATCTAATAGTAAACATTTGATAAACATTACATTTGATCAGTTCACAAATATGGTGTGAATGTATCCACTATTCCTGTTGGTGTTGTTTTCATCAGACCACTGTTTGGGCCAATATATAATCATAATAAATATTTACAAAGACTATTGGGAAATACAGGGGGAAATCACTGCACATCAGTAGCTAATAGTAATGGGAAGTCAAAATATATGAGTAATCTATTAGATACTAATTTTGTTTTGTCTGTGTTTATAGCTTGGTCACGAGCAGATGTCTACTTCTACTTACTATAAAATAAAGTTTGCAAAAACATCATGTTAGCTCAGAAATCTCTTTGTAAACATTATTTAAAATAATTATAATTATATATTGACCCAAAACTACATGGTCCAGTAACCATACATGTACATGTATAAACCACAAATTGAATACAACTGCTGAAACTTTATTCACTGCCAGCTATAAGTCATGTATACTGACACATGCAGCTACTGTTGGATCACTTACACCTAATCAGTCACATGTAGCAAGTAATATACAAAGTGACACTTATATACATGTACATGTGACTTGTATCAACATTTACATGTATACACTACCTGTACAACATCAATACTAAACACCTATACATGTACATGTATATCCAGTGTGTACATGTATTACTATATATAATATTAAACACTACCTGTAAAATATCAATACTAAACACCTATACATGTACATGTATATTCAATCCAGTATGTACATGCACAAGTATTACTATATATGTACATGTACTATTAAACACTAGTTTACTTTAGACATAAGGCTAATATCATAAGGTACATGTACATGTGTATTAGAAAAAATAATAAAATAAAATAAGTCTGCATGGACTATGAATGGGGATTGAACCATGGAACTTCTGGTATCTAGTCAGGCACTTTTACGCCACCAGATACCTTGATGGCAGAAGACCATAGGATTGTACTAATTCCAAAACTAGTTTCAAAACCAGCTGTTTCTATCTTCTCAAATATCTAACTGGACTACAAGCTGATGAACAGTAGACTAACCAGCAGAACCAACCCTCGCTTAGAATGTCTGTAACATCATTTATATTAATAGCAACCTTTGATTATATCTACATGATCTCATCATGAAGAGGTCAATACAAATACAATACATGTACATAATAAATGAGGATTAAAAATATGAATGATAAATACCAGCTTCTTTTAAATAGTTGAGAGGTTATTTAAATGATGTCACAATATTTCATATTCTGGGATATACCAGATATTCTTCATGAAATGAGTGGTAAAAGAAAGCTTGATTCTATTGTATTATGTGGAAACAGAATAGTTGTAATCATATATACCTAGTATGTTATTCAACTACACTTAGGAACTACCAGACTAAAGGGTTTTATCAACATTATATTACCAGTAGTAGAACACAACAAGTACATGTAATGGATACTGTTATTATTGTTTTGTATAGTAGTTTACCACTCAAAATATCAGACTCACAGTGTGACACAGTTTACTTTTTATGTATTATCATGTAAATGATGTAATCAAATAACCTCTAATAGGATATATTATTCAATTACATGTACTTTATATAATACATGTATATATAGTCACTTCATTATCATATGTAATATAATTACATTAGTGGTTAATTTGTTATTGATAAACAGTACATGACTCTTGTAAATTAGAACTTGTAAGTTTATTTAGTACAATGCAAATAACATTATCTATACTCATATAGACCTATCCACATTATGATACCCTGTTATGTTACATGTACATGTATGTTACAATTACACATTTCATTTGATCCTATTATATCCTGGTATGACACGAGTTAATAATAATTATTATTATCATTATACTTTAATAAAAAGATATGGTATGATGAGGTGTGTGTAAGTGTTAGTTCATAATAGTTAATGGTTGTTATACTGTATAAAATGTTGTCTCAACTGTTCAATATACCTATTACTAGTTATAATATGAACAACAATGAATGGACAGGAAAATAATAACAGCAGCTGTGATTATAATATGTAACCATTTACTAGATCATGTGATCCAGTAATAATAAGTAATATATTATACCAGTATTATACTTAACCGATTAACAGCTACGTGCGTGGGCGTTCATTTTACCTCAAACGCCAATGAAACTTTACAGAAAATACTAGCTGGGGAAAATCCCCTCTCACCTAAAAATGAAGCGTCTTACGTCATTATGAAGTATTACAATCAGATAGAGCACGTGATGAGAAATCGAACGATGTTTTTCTTGAAGGGCTGCGATATAGGATTGGTGACTTATGCTATTTCTCTTATTTCTATCAATTCTTTTGTACTTACAATTGACTATGTTGAGTTGTTAAAGCTGGAAAAGTGCTGTTGATGACATTGGATGCTCTTTGCCTACTGAGCTTGTGAGTTTTAAATGTGTATATATATATATATATAATATAATATATTAAAACATATATAATTATATATATATATATAATTATATAAATACATGTGAGGTTACTATAATTGATTTTAACAGTACAAATAGTTAATCAAATAGTTCATTTCATTGTGTAATGAATTGTGTACTAGAGTGATATATATAGAAACAATCTGTTTCTGTTTTTCCAGTGTGACAAAAAAAATGATTACACTCTGTACAGTACCATGGTGTATCCCTACGAACTTGTGGTTTATTTATGTTCCAACAGTAGTAACATCTGCCACGTGGCCTCTGTGACTGTCCTTGATCATAGATCTTTTTCAAAGGAAAATGTCCAGTGTGTATTGTATTGGGATGGTTGATGCTGAAATACTTACGTGAATTGTATTCCCCTATAAGACTGCGGGCCAGCTCTAGTCGAAAATTTATCACATGCTTAGCTTGGTGTACTGCTGGATGAGTTTCTCTAAACAGTATGAAGGAGTTTGTAATGGAAACATCGAATAAAAACCAGAAAATATATTTGTAATATTTACGGTTTTTTAGTCTCACATGATAATACCCTCTAAGTTGATCACCATAGTCCACTCCACCCATGTAGGTGTTATATAATTTTACTGCTGCTGGACATTGAACTTCCCTTGTACTACCATCTTTTCGTTTCCGATGTACCATGGACATTTCTGTGGGTTGGACATTTGTAGCTAAAAAGCTAACCACACGATTATCCAACCACATAAGTGCTGTCAATTGACCACATTGTCGTACTGCTGAATCACCTCTGGAAGAAAAAACAGACAAGAAAATAACATGTAGGTTCATATAGCTATTGGTATTATCATTTACTATGTGTATTATTATTTTTATTAGTACCTTTCTTTTAGTTTCTGTACTTTTGGATTTAGATCAGTGGGATAACCACTACGATTTGTTCTAACAGTACCACAAGCATAAATTCCATCTTTATGAAGGGCATCTAACAATTTTGGACTTGTAAAAAAATTGTCAAAATACACATTTGCAAAACTCCCAACTAGTGATTGTGTCAAGTGCTTTACTACCTCTCCACCAAGTCCAAGCTCACCTAAAGATCCAGTACTCTTACCGGTGTAGACATCAAACTGGCAGAAGTACCCATTTACAGCATCAGCCCTTACCCATACCTTGAATCCCCTTTTGACTGGTTTTAGTGGCATGTACTGTTTCATAGTTGACCTTCCTTGAAAGGGGATCATAGCTTCATCAATGCTTTGTTGGCAGTTAGGTATGTAGTTATCTTCAAAGGCATCCTGAATGTGTTCAATAATTGTTCTTACTTTGCCAAGTCTGTCATAACCATCTTCTTCTCTCCCTTTTAGTTGTGTATTGTCAGTGAAGTGTAAGTATCTACAGATATCACGGAACCGTTGGCGTGTAATTCGTGATGCTATAGGAGCGTAATGAAAAATTTCATCTGTCTTCCAATAGTCATCTAGTGATGGAAGGTCAACTACACCCATTAGTATTGTGAATCCAAAATAAGCTGATAGTTCAGCTACTGTAATAGGTTCCCATTCATCAAATTTATGTTGCCCCATACACTGCAGAGCATACAAGTTAGACTGTTGTACAATTAGGGTTTTCAAATCATTTGTAAAGAAGTGATTAAATACTTCTAATGCAGATGTTTCTACTTGGAACTGAGGACCTGCAGTTAGATTATAAGGTTGGATGGTAACTGGTTGAAGTAATGTTGACCAATTTTTGGGAGGAATACCTGTGTTTATTCTGTGTTGTTTTTGTTTCGGTGTAGATGTATGCACAGGAGTTTATGATAGAGGAGGTATAGCTGATGTAGATAGAATAGATGCAGCTGTTGAGGATATAGTTGTTGAAGATGGAGTTGACGACAGAGAAAGTATAGCTGATGGAGGTGCAGCTGTTGAAAATGGATGGAGTGCAGCTGTTGAAGACGTAAGAGATATAGTAGAAGGTGGAGGAAGATGCAGGGGTGAAAGCTCAGTTTGAAGTAATGACTCAGGTTCAGTTGGAGTTCTTGGTGTAGCTACAGAGTCAGTGGAAGATGTACCAGGTGCTAGCGAGACATTTTCATCATCGGGAACATCAGGACTAATGCACAAATCTTCAAAGTCGTCATCACTTCCTTCCATCATGGGGTCATCAAAATCACTATCCAGCATCCTCAGAACATCACTTGTTTCATATCTAGCTCTTTTTGCTGTCATTACTATTATTACTAAAATATGTTAAATTTTATGCTGTAATAATAATAAAATATTAAGCTACTGTACCGCACGTGCTTGACATAAAAAAAAGACCGTCTTTTCTTATGGTAAGTCCCTATATAAAGTACATATATTATGTAGCTTAGGAACCCCTCTATGATATTTCCAAATATCAGGGCCCTACTAGCTACAGTATTTGAGATATACCCGTGAACGTTTCATGTTTTGTGGAGACGCGATTTGGCGTCATTGGCGTTTCAGAGCAATTCTGTACATGACGCCAATTGGCGTAATTGGCTGTTAATCGGTTAATACTTTTCATATCCTAAAGTTATATCATCATAATGTACTTACGTAGGTCTAATTATCAACTTTCTGCGCACCATGTGTAATGATTGATTATTGATTAAACCACACCTAAACACACCCACTTGGCACATTTTTCAATACTGATAATAGTGACCATTTATATTATAAATATATTATGTACTCCTAAACACTTGTTGGGTTGACATGTATGAATGTATTGTGATATTTGATGATCATTTTTCAGACACAATGGGTTGACAATTAAAACATATTTTGAGAATTATGAAAACCCTTGTGTGTATATAACATAACTAGTACAGTGTGTAATACAGATGTCAAACACTCCTGCATATCATTGAACAGTTTATTCTTACATGGGCTACTGTTATATATAGGTACTAACCTCCTCCATATGTATGATAGTATGACCTACCCCAGTGAGGATATATACATGAAACATGAACCTGATTTTACATGTTACACTGTGTACATGTAATTGAATACTAAAGTACAAATACATGATGTATGTGACACAATTAATAACACCTGATATTAATAAAAACACATTTTAAATCCCAATTATACACCCATTATCAAAGGGACACAAATACATGTATCATGTTTCATAATCACTTGTAGTGAGTGACACATGATAAATGTTGACAGAAAGATGACATTCTACAATTAACAGGTCTATTTACAAGATAAGGAGTGAATCCATAAACCATTCCATAACTACTGGAAAGGAATAACATTTCCACTTCATTTCCATGCTACATGTACAAAACAGTTATAGTATAACTCCACATGTACACATGGAATATATATTATCACTGTGATGATACAACAGTGACCACAATCTCAATAAAAATATATTCCATGTGGCACTTGTAGGTACATGTATTATATAACTATTACACACAACACTCATATGTGATCATGGATATGAAAATCAAATAATAATTTGGTCAAATGCTTACATTTAAATGTTCATTACTAGTCATTTTGAACAGGAAACTAACTAAATTTGGAATTTAGGTAGAGCAATAGTTGTTAGTTCCTAAACTAAAATATGTGAGTATTGTTTAATTATAATTATACACGACATGTAGAATATTATATATCTATTAAAACCAACACCACATACTATATATAACATTATTATAACAAGTGTATAATTATAGAGAAAAAAAAACATCCCTATGATTGCTTTACAAATTTAAGTGAAGATCAAAGTATCATTATGACTGCTTTGTGGTGTCCAGCATTCAGTAATCATGGCTGACTTTATCAAGCATGAAAGATAACAGCTTATTATAGTTATTATTTTGATTATCTACTCTCCTGACCTTTCAAAGGACCTTGTAGGGATATATTTCAGGCAGAATAGCTAGCTTGTAGTTCCAGTTTCTACGTAAGCTACTTAGCTAAGGCAGCTTTCTTTCAGCTGGTCTCGAGTGTGCGTTCTTTTGCCACCACACCCACTAATTGACCTAGCCCCCAGGAATGACGCAACTTCTTGCTGGTCATAATTCTCGCCAAATCAATAGCACAGGAGTCAATAGGACCTGTTGGTAAAGTAAGATAATACATGTACATGTACATATACAATGTACATGTAGCAGAGTTTCATTTAGAAGGGGGTATTCAATATAACAAGAGTCAATAGGACGTGTTAAGATATTAATACATGTACATGTACAATAGGGTTTCATTAGAAGGGGCGTATTCAATAGCACAGGAGTCAATAGGACCTGTTAAGATAATAATACATGTACATGTACAATAGGGTTTCATTAGAAGGGGGGTATTCAATAGCACAGGAGTCAATAGGACCTGTTAAGATAATAATACATGTACATGTACAATAGGGTTTCATTTAGAAGGGGCGTATTGAATAGCACATATAATTTTGTATAAAACACAGATGTAGTAGCTTTATTGGTAAATAATTTATGTACATGTGATTAGCTACTAAAATGTAAATACAAGTAACATGTTTCCATAGTAAACATGTATTTATGATAACAATGTATTATCTTTTGTTTATGCTATCATAAATCTATCTGACAATATAGATGACATACATGTACCTATACACATGAGATGACACTCTATTAGAAATACATGTATACGGTTCCTATGGAAACTTGCTACATGTGCAGTGAATAGAAAATTGAGTACATTGTATAATAATTGTTAAATTTGTATACACACTTCAACTGTTGAACTTTTTACTTTTCTTGTGAATTAATTCCAAATTATGATATATGTTATAGACTTGTACTTCATGTAAATAAACACATGAAATAATATTAGATGTTATTATGATACTATACTACAATAGTATGATATAAACCCTACCCCTGTCAGGATATATACATGAAACATGAACCTGATTATACATGTTACACTGTGTACATGTAATTGAATACTAAAGTACAAATACATGATGTATGTGAAACAATTAATAACACCTGATATTAATAACAAAACATTTTAAATCCCAATTATACACCCATTATCAAGGGGCAACAAACATCATGTTTCATAAGCACTTGTAGTGAGTGACACGTGATAAATGTTGACTGAAAGATGGCATTCTACAATTAACAGGTCTATTCTTTACAAAATAAGGAATGAATCCATAAACCATTACAAAACTTCAGGAAAGGAATAACATTTCCACTTCATTTCCATGCTACATGTACAAAACAGATATAGCATACGTACACATGTACACATGTAATATATTGATACTGTGATGACACCATACCATCAATAACAATATATTACATGTGGAGATCAGAGGTACATGTATGATATAACAATTACATACAATATCCACATACTATAATTGTAATTAACTAGTATATTAATAATTATTGTTATGCTAGTTATTAAACTATACATAAAAGTATAGTATATTAAACATATCTATTATATACAACACTCACATATTATAATTATACATTCCTGGTCAGTTATATTGTGACACTTCTTTTCATGATATACTATTCAAATATATTTACACATTACTAATAATAGTATAGTTATAATACCTCATGAAGATATTATAATTATGTAAATTAATTTTATGTATTAACTATTATATTTATTATCATAGGTACTGATATACCAACCTGGTATATCCCTCCTGAGACTCAGTCCCCACACCTCCTCCCTCCATGTGCAATTACAATGTACAACTACAATGAACACAAAAGAGTTGGTGATGTGTGGTATAGTGTACCTTTTTACTCCACAACAAACGGATATAAATTACAACTATGCATTACTGCTAACGGATTTGCTTCTGGAAAAGATACACACCTAAGTGTAGGTGTACATCTCATGAAGGGGGAGAACGACAAGTCTTTAAAGTGGCCATTGAATAGTGAAATTACAGTTGAACTACTCAACTGGAGGGAGGATAAGGGACATGTGGAAATGATCATTGACCACTACATTGCACCAATAGCCATTCGTACAAGAGTATTGGATGAAGGTACAACACCTGGTTCAGTGGTTAAACCTCAAGTCATTCCTCACAAGGATTTAGAGTATAATGCTGATAACAACACAGAATACCTTCATAACGACACACTATGTTTCAGAGTGTCTAAAGTTATCATATATACAGGTAATAAAACATATTGTATATTATATAACATTACATACATGTATACATATAGACCCTTTGTAGTAACATGATATTATTACACACATTATTAAAATTACATAACTAGTACATCACATGTTTGATAATAATATTGAATTAGTGAAGTATTGATAATTGGATCAGTAATCATTATCAGCTGTTATCTGTATCAATTATTATTATGTTATGTAACTGATATTATAATAAGTTTACTAATAATGTCACCTCTCATGATTACTATTTAGAACAGGTTCATCTACTCCTGTTTTGTCTACTCACATTTCATCTGCTAGCTTTTAATTCATGTATTATCATTAATTTTAATATAATTATAATCATAATAATCTCACAAACTTTAATCCTCTCTAAACCTTGTGTATCAGCTGGGATACAGATACATGTTTCTAGATACTGTCTTGTACACATAATAACTCAACCAGACTTATATATAATTTATAAATGGAAATTAATTAGTAGATGAAATGTGATTATATGAAACAGGAGTACATGAATCAGGACAATATTATGATTACATGTAACATCAGGAAGAGATTTATAATATTATAATTAGTGATGTACAGATAATTGGATTGTAATTAGTGATAATTATAATTATAAGAGAAGAACATGAAATTTACAAGTTGATATTTACATATTTGACATGATTCATTGTTTTATATTTAATACACACACTTTATGTAATATAAATTGTATCAACACAAATTACACAAACCATTTTGTTTCTTACACATAATTGTTATATACATCATGTGATTAACATAAGTAAGTAGTGAACATGTTTTTGTGGTAACAATACATATTTCTATCTAATTAATAAACTCACTCAAATGTTAAGTACATTGTTATCATATAGTGTAATATATATGAATATCAAGTAAATCATTAGATGTACTATATGAATAGTATTACATAATAATATATAATACATTGTACAAATATGTATTGTAAAACTTATCTACTATGAACACTTACCCTATATTAAAATAATTATTTAGTTATATACATGACATTTATTTGTAGTATGATAGAGATAAAGATCAAAGGGACAACAATATCAATGTTGGTAACAAGACACCATTCTACCATTACCATACAAGCATAGCACACAACACCATGATGACACCACACCCTAATATATGTCCATGTGGTACTCGGAGGAGCAATTATGAATAATTCCCACATACATGTACTATATAATTAATAAATAATAATATACTTTTAAGTATTGATTATTACATTTATTATTATACATGTAGGTACTGATATACCAACCTGGTATATCCCTCCTGAGACTCAGTCCCCACACCTCCTCCCTCCATGTACACTAACAATGTACAACTACAATGAACACAAGAGAGTTGGTGATTGGTGGAATAGTGTACCTTTTTACTCCACAACAAATGGATATAAATTACAATTAGAGGTTCACGCTAATGGGTTTGTTATTGATAAAGATACACACCTAAGTGTAGGTGCACGTCTCATGAAGGGGGAGAATGACAAGTATTTGAAGTGGCCATTGAATAGTGAAATTTCTATTCAATTGCTGAACTGGAGGGAGGATAAGGGACATGTGGAGATGATCATCAACCACCATAATCTACCAGTTGAATATCGTACAAGAGTAATGGATGAAGAGGCAGCACAAGTTCCATGGATTAAACTTCAAGTCATTCCTCACATGAAGTTACCCTACAATGCTGATAACAACACAGAATACCTTCATAACGACACACTATGTTTCAGAGTGTCTAAAGTTATCATACATACAGGTAATAAAACATAGTATGAAGTCAATATATAAACCTGCACACCCATTTGAAATTGTATGGGCTATGAATTCATTATAAGATATAATAATAATGGATTGGTAATCAGTATTGTTCATTACCTTTTAGTATTGGTATCGGTTATTTCTACCAGATGTAACTGATATTGTACAAATTGCACTAATAATGTCATTTCTTGTAATTATAACATCTTTTGTGATACTAAAAATTATTGAGAATATGTTCATTGAAAGTCAGAAGGTATAGAAGTAATAGTGAATCGATATTGGTTACTGGTACATATCTAAAGTTTATTACAATATCGGTAAAATCTTTTATTGGTGCATTAATAATTATTTATTATACTAAATTATATTACAGGTCCAGATGTACCTAGTTGGTATATTCATACACCTGTAACTGAGTTCCCTTATCTCCTCCCTCCATGTACTCTCACTATGTACAGCTTTAGTGAATACAAGAGAGTAGCTGATACATGGTGGAGTCCACATTTGTGCAGTGGACCAGATGGATACAAGTTTAAGTTAATAGTACATGCTAATGGTTACAGTACTGGTACAGGTACACATGTAAGTGTTAGTGTGAGGCTCATGGAAGGTCAAAATGACGAAATCTTAAAATGGCCTTTCAATAGTGAGATTACTATTCAACTACTCAATTGGAGGGAGGATAAGGGACATGTGGAGAAGATTATCGACCATTACAATGCACCATTAGAACATCGTACAAGAGTCACACAAGGCATAGCTTCTGATGGATGGGGTATACCTGACTTCATATCACACAGTGATTTGGAATACAATGCTAATTATAACACTGAATATATTAATAGTGATAAACTGTGTTTTGTAATATCTAAAATTATTATACATTAATAATATAAACAATAGTTATATAATTATTAGTTACATGTAATACAAGTAGTTTACTATATATTTTAGATGATAATACAGTATTTTATATTATATTAGTTTGTTCTTATGGTACATGTATATTAGTACATTTAATATTTTAATAAACATTTATTAACATTATTTAATAACAGTTTATGTAGGAACACATATTCCACACATGAAATTCTTGAAATAAATGGAGGACTCAGGAGATATACAACAATTTAAAGAAAAGCAGAAACAAGAAAGTATTGAGGAAAGATATCCCTATGATTGCTTTGCAGTGACTAAATCAATCATGCACTAGTGTCCCTTTAGGCCTTTATGCATACTATGAAACTATGGCCTGAACAATGCATAATTGAAGTCTACAGATCTTTGATAAAACTGAAGTACTCCTTCAATGTTCTAACCTTATTCATTGCTGATGACTCTCTCATGTCTGAAACTCAACAACTCATTATAATTACTTGCTTTTCTTACTTGTTTAATATTCTTACATCATCTTTATACTGTTTCTCTGATATATACAATAGCTATTAGTATTAGATGCTATTTTACATTCTCCTGCTAGTCTGAGGCTCAAGAGTGAGTTCTTCTACAGGCCATGCCTAGTAATTAGCTAGTCCCCATAATGATATAATATTGCAACTTCCTTAACTATGTTCACAATATGCATGTGTAGTCACAACCATTTAGCAAATGATTATAGTTCAAAACAAATGGAAGCCATTTGTATGAGTCATAAATAGACATTTGAAATGTGAATTAAACTCAAACACTCAAACATGGTCTGAATATGTCTTATTAGTTTTGATGTATTCAACATCATTTTCTGGATTCTACTACTACAGTCAATTGACAATATTTTAAACTTCATTTACTTGTATATAATATCATATTTCATATATATAATTACATATGTAATTAATAATCAGTTACTGTATACTGGTAGATTTTCTCAGACAAGATAATATGTTTTTTGTGTGTATTACACTATCAGAATATATAAGTCATCAACAGTTTAGTTATACATGAGAAAATATCTAATAACAGTCACTTGATACACTCACTACCTTTGTGATGATGTATATACTGTTTTAAAAGTCAGATACATTCAAAAGTATGTTTATTCACCTCATCAAGATTATATAAAAACATAATTTGGTACAACATTGCATATAGTTTAAAATATAGACATATTTGGCAATAATAATGTACAGAAAATGGTGTATGAAATGTACACATGATGTGACATAATGTTCATTACACAATATAATTATATAATTATAATTTTAATAATACACTCATTAACTTATTCAAACATCCCTCTATTATAGATCTTGTATAGTGTGAGGAATAATAACATATAATGATCAATAACTCAACAATAATAATAAACAACAGTCCTGAAGCAAAACAAATACACACATTATTCTTGCCTCTACTATAAATTTGCACAACATGGCGAGCACACTCTTTTGGCGTCATCAGCGTACAAATCGGATTCCTTGTACCTGATCTGATCATCGTCTGGCTCACTACCACACTGATTTTCAATCCACGCTTCAAAAACACAAAAAGCCCATAATTGTGATTTGTCAGCGTTTTTACAGCCAGGTTTGTTCTTACACTCCTCTAGCTCGATCTCTGATAGCCTAGCAAATCTGTCCTTCTGTTCATTGGTCTTGCCTTTTCTTTTCAAGAAAAGTGAAAGACCCCTTTTTCTTAATCGGTGGAGGGGAATAATCTTTATCTTGCCATTGACGATTCAACAAGATATTCCTTTCTGCCTGTTGACCTCTGCATGCACGTGTAGGAAGTGGCTGTCTAAACTACATATGCGCATGAGCGAACACACGTGCACAATGGCGACACGCAATATACTCAAAATATATATAATATATACTATGAATTTTCGGTGTATATGCTAAATATACAACCTGTCAGTTCAGAAGTTTTGAAAAAATATCACCCTCGGGTGATATTTTTCAAACTTCCTCAGTGACTGGTTGTATATTTAGCATATACACCTCAAATTCATTATATATATTATACATATATATTGAGAAAAACGTATCCCTATAATTGCTTTGTGATTACTATGTATGAATCAATGCTGATGGCACTAGTGTCTCTACCTTTCTATGTACTCAACAACTGGGACCCAAGGAAGTAATGTAATTGCAGTCTAAGTACACAGATCTCTGATGAACTGACTTAAGTAGTCATTCAAGGTTCTAAATGATGACTTCCTCATATCTGAAACTAAACAATTTATTGTTATATACTTGTTAAAATTTCTTGCAATATCTTTATACTGTTTCTCTGCTATATACAACAGTTACTAGCTATTTTACATTCTTCCTGAATCTTCCTGCTGGTCTGCAGCTCAAGCGCGTACTCTTTCGCGTACAAATTGAACGAAGCCCCAGGAATGATGTAACTTCCTTAACTACTTATACAATGAACTCACGTAAATGATACAAACATAATTATAAATTAATTATACCACACAGAAAGCAATTACAGGGATAGCCCCTAAGACCCATAATAATTAATATCATAATGGCCACCACATATATAATATAATAATTATATATAATGCAGAGTTTGATGTTGTAGTAGTTCAGTTATTATAATCGTTATAATTATTATTTTAGTAACTTGAGATTATATCATGTATTACTGAACAAAATAAAGCATTATGTAATAATCACTTACATCTTCCGACAATCTTCTTCATGAGTTGAAGTGCCCCTCTGCCACCAAATATGATATTCTACTCAAAAAAGTTCACGTTACTATGGATGACAGTCACAGCTCTCTTATCATTATTCCTTGTTCTGCTCCTTCTGGAAGGGTGAATCGAGCTGCATAAGATGGTACCTTCCCTTGGCAGAGAGAAGAAGACAAAATATTGAAAATAACAAGAACAGCAGGAGCATCCTTACGCAAAGCGTGTTACTGACGTCACAACTGCGAATTCTGATATCTGATCTGCAGTATTAATAGGGTGGGGCTGGATAATTGCCACCCTACACTTGCCACAACAGTGTTTTAATTTTATGTTGCCATTGGCGTGCATTTATAAACAAGAAGTTTACCCTCTGATAATGCTCAATGATTATTGAAGGCTTGCAACATCAAATCAACCTCAAAACTCAGTAGTGAGCTTTGGCTTAGGGGAACACCAAGTGAAAGCAGTGCAAGTTGAGGGAAAGGAATATACTGAACAAGTTCAGAAGTTAACAATAGATTTGAGAGCGGTGAAATCGGGAATGTGATGAAATGAAAAGGCAAGCACGAGATATAACAGAAAGATTGTTAAAAGGGAGCTAAATACTGCTTGGAAAGGGCAGACTGATCTCTGCATGTAGGAGCAGACCTTCTATCTGCAGAGATCAGTCTACCCTTTCCGATCATATCAGCATTGAAGAAACAGCTGAGGATATTCAAGAGAAGAATGTGGAGTTATATAAAGCATTGCTTTTTTGTTCAAAAAGAATTATCTACCATTACTGATGCATCGTCTATCCTTTTTTAAGCAATAAAAAAAAGGTGATGGCAAGCAATACTCGACAATGATTCGAAAGTTGCATTATATTATATTAGCAGAACAGATTCCACCTGCTAATATATGTACTACTATCAAGGCAGTTCTCAAATGTTTCCTTCCTAAATTGGATATTGAACAATTGAAATTACCTATTAATTTAAAAGTGCACTGTGCTATATGGGAATGGAAGATCTGACAAATTAAAGCTAAAGAAGCTGGGAAGTATTGTTATTAATATAAACAAAACACTACTGAAGCACGTCTTCTTTTGAAGAATTTGAAAATTTTATTAAAACATAGAGGTAAGCAAATAGATTAGTTTTTTTGAAGGTAAGGATCATAGAAATAGACCATATAAGTAAACATAATTTGCAGCCTCTAACACACAAATCATTAAAAACCAATGACCATACATACACTGGATGATGCTTTATCTAGGGCTACAGACACGGTAGGCAGTGTTGTATAATATTATCTGTGTATATTACTGCCAACCAAAATGTCTGCCAGCATTGATTTGTTTGTTGAGCCAAAAACAAATTAAGGATTCAATGTCTAATATCACTGGTGCCTACATTTTTTACTACATTTGCCTACTATGTGTCTTTGTACTCTCAACAATCAACTCCTTAAACTCATTCAACTCATACATCTTTATTATTTTTTTCATTTAATACTGATTTGTAAAACTTTGGTGATAAAAATAATAATGAATAATAATAATAATGAATAATAATAATGAATAATAATAATAATAATACAATAATAATAATACAATAATAATAATAATAATACAATAATAATAATAGTTGCTAATAGTAGCTAATAATAATGAATAATAATAATTAGTCTCAATAACAGTCGATTCTGACAATGTCTCAATATTTAGCAACTAGTTGTTATGTAATAGCTGTGAGATAGACACTTTAACTTTCAAATTTCAATTGGTGGGGCTGGAAACTAACAGATGAAATTTGAACAAGGTAATATTTTGTAATTTTATATTTTGAGTGTTTAAAACATAGATTCTAATTGTTACTAAAGTGTTTCAAGGAGAGGTATCAGAAAATATATCTTGATAAGTTACCTTCATCAGTAAAATTATTACTACTGAGTACTGATGTTCTCTCATGAACTCCTTTTTTAATGAACTTCAAGAGAGTGTTAGTTATTGCTTCACTATTATCAGGGACGCCATTTAGCTATGTGTTTCTGAGTTGTGTCATCTGGCTGATTTCTCTCTGTCATTGCATGATCATGAGTTCAGTCTTTCAGTCCGTTATAGTCTTTGAAAATATGTGAGTGGTTTCCCAGATGGTTGACAGTACCTACACACTGAAATCTGTAGGGATAACAAATGCACCATTTGAATAGTAGCATTTTAAATACAGAAATGATTTAAGTTATGTTTGGAAAGAGTTGTGGCTAGTGGATGTGTGTGTGTGAAGTGTTTCACTATGATTTAGGAACTGACTGCAGTGTTTCCTTCAGATGATGTATTGTCATCTAAACTAAATCTTCTGTGTCTATAATGAATGAAACTCACAAATCTTATTTTTAGTTACTACGGTGTACTATATCATGGGAGGCATATTCCTTTAAGAACAATACACAATGATGATCTGCAATATCTTGAATCTAATTTGCTACTAATAGATTGGAAAAATATCTTATTTGGTTTATTTTCTGTTTTCATTGAATTATCTTCATGATAATACAATTCTCGACCATGACATAAAATCAGAATGTCAGTTTGGTGATGTAAATAATGATAGCAAATGATAATTTTTTTCCAAATTTCAGGTATTGCAGATCACTGTGTTACCAGTACTTATACACTAACTACTAAGAGGCTTTCTTCAGCTGAATTGTATATCTTACTTCATTTTTGCATGATTTAATTATTATCAAGTTATTGTCTCTATAAACCACACTTGTTTAAATCTTGTAACATGTTACAAGTATTCATAGTTCTTTAATTTCAGTGTACCACATTGCTTGTAAAAGAGTGTTTGCAACTGCAATTGACAAATGAATGTGAATTTATACACACACTCATTTCGATCACATTTGGGATTGCAGGCAGGGTTTGATTGCATGTACCATAACTTGGATAAACTAATATGGTATGATCAAAACCCGCTGGGATTGAATTTTTTTTGTGTGTGTGTGTGTGTAAGAACAAAACTTGCAGACTGAACAATATAAACTTTGATCCACAGAGCAGGACCATAACTTTGACATTTCCATGTGTATTGGATTTCTATTGCCCAGTATAGCCACATCATAATTATATAGTGTATAATTATAATTTATATATGCATACAAAAAACACTGAAATGGATCAGTATGCACTTGGAGTCATGTATTAGTATAAAAACACAGTTGTTACATTGGAGTAATTATAATTACAATATTTTTTTCAAAATACCACACACATTATTTTTTCCTAGATTTCAAATACTAAATTACTAATTAATAAAATTTAGGTCTGCATGATCAAAGTGCTTCTCAGATTAAATTTCTGCTTATTGAATTGTCTTTCAAATGCACTTGCATGTTAATTAAATATGTACTACACATACATACGAAGGTTATTTAAATACATTATGTGGTAAAACATACAATACCAAACACAATAAAAGCACAGCTTCCTTTTGCCTTGTTATAAGCATTTTGTAAAAGGATAGAATGCTATGATCCATTATTGCTTGATTGAATACATGCACTCACCGTGAAAGTTGAAATTAGCTTTATAATTTTAATACTCTTGATTACCGTTTGGGCATCTCGCATACTCTTAAAAACTTGAGTTTACAATTTATCATATGACTGGCATGGATTAAAGATGTGATATTCATCACTAACATATACTAGCTTTACTCTCGGTCACAATGGCAACTAGCTCCTTGTCCAGAGTAGTTCCATCGCCTTTGTTATATTAGGTGGGGGGCTGGAAACTGGTCTTGGTTGAATGTCATTCTCACTCCATGTATGCAGTATATTATCAACACCAGAATTAATAATAAAATGAAAAAAAGGACATCAACATTAAATTTTACAACTGGTGTTTAAGTTGTCAGTTCTTTATTGCAACTCTTAAACCATAGCTTGAAATAAGTGGGAAGTATGATAATCTGAAATAGAGAGAGAGAGAGGGAGAATATGATAATTATTGTTGTTGGTATATATATACGAATGCGTAATGTGTAGTGTTTCATATCACATACAGAGGAGAGAAGATGTTTTCCACATTCACCATACTTAAAAGATGACACATATTGTATGTACAATGTAATCTGAAATCTTAACATAACAGGGTGACTATTGTGTAGTAATTAATAATTAATCTAAGACACAGGTAAATACTAGCAGGAAGTGGGTGTGGTAATAACATGCCTTCAATTAATTAATAATTATTGCTCCATACCATGTAAGCGTGCATTTTGACTGACTACTGGACTTTCAAACACTCGCCTAGGTTCTTTCTTGCAACTAACAAAGATTGTTTTTGGTATCTATGGCTTTCTTAGTAGGTCTTCTGTCTAACTAAGTGAGTTAAATGTTTAAATTTTGAAAATTATATATACAAGTGGGTAAAAACGTGGGTGTTGCCCTTCAAACATTTGCTTTGCTGTCTTCCTGCTGATAGAAAGCATAAAGTTTACATAAACGGCTTTCTTAAGAATTCTTCTTTCCAGTAAACTAATTTAAAATGTTGAGTCTTATAAAAGGTGAGTTATAGAGCTGAAAGGAGTTAGTTGTTAAACTGACATTTAGCACACAGATTTAGATTGCAAAAAAGCTAAGTTTAATTAGCATGTTAATACATTAGATTTAGTGGGCTGTTAGATAAGGAGGTAATGCAATGTACTGAAGTTAGCAAAGTAAGGTGTGGTAAACAGTGTGGTTATGTAATTAATTAGGGGAGTGGTTTTTCTGTGCGCTTGGACTATTCTTCAAGGGAAAACACTGGTAATTACTCACAGTGATACATACACGCACAGTTAGTAATGGACATTATATACATGACATATGAACATGTACATGACATATGAACATGTACATGACATATGAATATGTACATGTACATGATATGATAAAAGAATGTTCATAAAGTGTACATGTACATAATGAGTGTACAGTACACTTGTAAATGTACATGTATATAAAGTGTACATATTGAGTGTACAGTACACTTGTAAATGTACTTGTACATAAAGTGTACATATTGAGTGTACAGTACACATGTAAATGTACTTGTACATAAAGCGTACATAATGAGTGTACAATACACTTGTAAATGTACTTGTACATAAAGTGTACATATTGAGTGTACAGTACACATGTAAATGTACTTGTACATAAAGTGTACATATTGAGTGTACAGTACACATGTAAATGTACTTGTACATAAAGTGTACATAATGAGTGTACAGTACACTTGTAAATGTACTTGTACATGTACATAAAGTCTACATGTATATTTATTACATATGTGTATTGAGTTTACAAGCAATGTATACCGAACATCACTGTTCTGCCCACACTGGTCAGCACTGGTCGGGAAAAACCCCAAATTAACCACCTCTTAAATAAATTAACCACCTCTTAAGTATAGGCTACCGAGACAGAATTAAGATAAACAGCACTAAATCCAATGTAGAATCCAACCACCACTCTAAATATCCTGGGCAGAGCACAAGAACATGTACATGTAATTCTATATAGGGTTAGAGGTAGTAGGATTAAATATACTACAGTACATATCAGATGCAACTTAAGTGGCACATTCGTGTCATACACATGTGCATTACTGGCAAACGCTTTTGATAGGGGATACAAACATGTGCATTATATAAGTAGGTAGGTAGGCAGGTGAATACAAAATGCAATTTATTTAATTAACTCTTACATTTCACTAATAAAGACCAACTATTGAAAGAGTATGAGCTGAATTTGACATACTAGAAATAATTAGCTCAATTACTAATAGTGTACATGGTATGTTAATAACAAGATATAATGTCTCATAAGGAATTGAGGGTTGATAAAGCTATGATGAAATTTAACCAATTGCTTACATCGTTAAAATTTGTGGGAGAGGCAATTAATGAGTCGTTTGGGGGTGCTCTATAACCATTGCATTTTATATAATTGAAGTTATTTTGCTAAAAAGAAGAATTTTTTAGGAAGTCACATATGTAAAACGCAAAATTTAAGGTCATCATTAAAAAAAAATACATGAAAAAGAAGCCAATCAAAAGAGGTATTTGATGTTTATATTGTAAAAGAAGATCCCATTGCAACACAATTAGCTACCTTAGTGGTATTGAAGTTACGAGCCCATTGCAACACAATTAGGTACCTTAGTGGTATTGAAGTTACGAGCCCATGGCAACACAATTAGGTACCTTAGTGGTATTGAAGTTACGAGCCCATTGCAACACAATTAGGTACCTTAGTGGTATTGAAGTTACGAACCCATTGCAACACAATTAGGTACCTTAGTGGTATTGAAGTTACGAGCCCATGGCAACACAATTAGGTACCTTAGTGGTATTGAAGTTACATGTAACTACTACAGTCCAAGTGTTCATCATAATTATATATTATTTATCTTCTCCTGATTTCATGAAGCTACAGGAGATGTTATATACCTGTAGGAATACCAGATATTATCACTAAAGCACATGTTTGTAATAATATATTTGTACAAGTAATGTAGAATACTATTTAGATTTCCATTACTTACCTCAAGAGGTGATCTGGAGATCAATAATGTAATAACCTCATCAAAATATCTGGGTACACAGGAGATTAATGTACGCTATGTTAACAAATGCACCATCTACAAAATCATGAATATACATATATCATGAATAGAACCAGATGGAAATATAATAATGATTCACAACTGCTAAGTATATTTGTATACAATCAATTTATCAGATGAGTGCATAAAGCAGACCAACTACATATGATAGTACTACCTAAGGATCAGTGATATATCAGTATTTAGATATCAATACAGTAAAATGATACGACAAATTATTTCTGTTTGCATACTGAAATATTGAGTTAATTAAATAATATTCATGTCAATACATGGCTTATTTAGTAGTGTTTGGTAGGCTTTTGTAGGTAGCAATTGAGTTAGTAAAAAGAGGTAAATGTCAACAGAAGGTGCTCCATTTATGTGCTCATGAGTATTACTGTTGTTGTACAGTATGCTATAAAAAGCAAGTTTTTAGATAGATCTAGTACTGTAGTAGTCTGAATGAGTTGTTGATGGTGTTTCAGGTACTGTTTGATACCTACAAGATGTTTTATTGGTGTGGAACACATGATTGGATAATATTTTGTTATTATGGTGACCTTTTTTTAAAAGAATATCATAATGTTGTCAATCTAATATACATGTACACATACATTTACATGTATTTAGTTAATACAAATACTGTACATGTACATGTATATACATGTATTATTAACACAGAGTCTGATGGCTATTTTGAAGTAACCTACATGTACAAGTTCCTTATCAGCTTCATCTTCTCTCAAGTTAATGGTGTCACATAGCACAAAGTCATGTCAGTTATACTGAAATGTCATGTGTATAGAAATGCAAATATTGTTTCATATACATGTACATGTAACACATCATTTGTAACTACACAGTTTACTTATATTGTGGGCTTTAGGGTAAATATGTCTAAATGTAAGTATTTAATTAAGTTAACCCTTAGAGGACTGAGCTTGTTTCTCAAAATGTTTACCATTTCCAACACTGTCGTTTCTGCTGCATATATTTTGGCCACCGTTCACTTTCGAGTATCCCAAACTTGGCTCTTTTTCTGACATGGAGTACTACATGTGTTCTTCTACCAACTTGCTTACTGGGACTCGAAAGCTTCCAAGCGCTTCATAGGACTAATTCAAATGCAGTGTTCTCCCTCTTTTGACTGTAACTGGGGCAAACAAAACGACTCAATTGTACATGTATGTTGGCACCGTACTTGATATTTTGGCCAAAGGGCAGCCAAAAAAACCATCAACTCTTTTAGCCATTTTCATGGGCTTATGCGTGACAACAATTACAAACATTTCGAGTGGTTTGTAATGCTAGGAACACACTTCGAACCCCATAGGGGTCAAATGTCACATATATGTGACATACATTGTATATATGTCTTCCATATGTCATCCATATGTTAAATGTCTTCCTGCCGATTACATCTATAGATTTCTGAAAAACTCTTCTTTCCACCATTGTAAGCTAAAATGAGAGCTATAGAGCTGAAAGGAGTTAGTTATTAAACACTCTACTCAAATATATATAATATTATTTTAAGAAGCTCAGTTTATTATAGAGCTAAACAGTTAAAATGTGTTAGACTAGGACTTGTTAGATAAGGAGATATTATTACACTTAAATGAGGCAATGTAATGTACGGAATCAGTAGGGTGTGATGAAGAGTGTGGTTATGCAATTAATTAGGGGTGTGGTTTTATGCACACTTAGACTTTTTATAGGGAAAAGACTGATGTACATTGGATGAGTGGGGAGAGTTGGCTAGCCATCAAAAATTGTTAACCCACCATTCCCGGTTCTAAACAATGGGGGTTCAGTGTTCCCTTTTTACTTGAAATTGTTTTTAGCAATTGTGGCTGCTTATTTTCTAAGCCATTGTGGCTGCCTATTTCCTAAATTATGGTGGCTGATTGTTATTGTTATTTCAAAGTGGCTGCTCCATATAATATTTTCTAAGCCTTTGCGGCAGTGCTTAATGAAGCCATTGTGGCTGCTTGTTTGTTTGTTGTGTGTGTTTGTCTATATATCATGCTAGGAACACAAATTTTCCTGTACATTTCCTAGTGAAAACACTGATTGACATGTACATTTGATCTTAATTGCCACACCTACTAAATTGAGAATACATATATTTTGTATATGTACTAAATGTGTAGTTAATATTATCATCATATTACTAAATAATGAGGTTATAGTAGTTTCAGTTCCTTTACTTAGTCTAATTACTATAATATGTACTACCACAGTGTTACATTTTATTACTAATTATACATAATGACCATCAATTAAATTTTAAGAGAAGCTTAACAAATTATGTATATCACATATGGGTGTGGTCATTTATTAATTAAAATTTGACTATCATACACACATACATGTACATGTACAACATACCTCCTTCCTTTCTACTGCATCACGTTTGCTCTCTCCTGTCTCAATACACCCTACACAAAGGTCAAGTATCTCTAACATCTAGAAGATGTAAATACACATGTACATTTACGTATATTATGTACAGAAATCAGTGCTCTAAATAGTTTTTGAAAGTGTCAAGCTGAAACATGTACACAAAACAATATTTAACGAGCAAGTTGTGGCTTTTGACAGTAATGGCCATTTACTAGACATTATATACATATACAAGTGTATATAGAGAAAAAGCATCCCTATATTTGCTTTGTGATGACTATGTATTAAGCATTGCTGATGGCACTAGTGTCTCCACCATTCCGTGTACTCGAAAGAAGTGTAAGCCTGATTGCAGTCTAAATACACAGATCTTTGATGAACTGACTGAAGTACTCCTTCAAGGTTCTAAATGATGACTTCCTCGTGTCTGAAACTCAACAACTTATCACACATGTACTTACTTGTTAAAGATTCTTGCATAATATTTATACTGTTTCTCTGCTATATACAACAGTTATTAGCAGTTTTACATCCTTTCTGTAGCTTCCTGGCTGGTCTGTAGCTCAAACGCGCAATCTTTTATGTGCCACACCCATTAATTGACCGAGCCGCGCCCCTGGGAATGACGCAACTTCCTCATTTACGTATACAACGCATAGTCGCGCAAGTGACACAAACATATATATATATATATATATAGATTCAACCCCGTGGAAAGCAATTATAGGGATGGCCCTACGGGCCATAACAAGTATGTACATATACAAGTATTATAATACAGTATTATATACATGTATATAAATGTATATACATGCACCAGTGTTCTGCTCACATTGGTCGGCACTAGTCAGGAATATCTACCACTCTGCATGAATTAACCACCACTGAGATGAATTAACCACCTCACGGATAAATACACATATACAATGTAGACTATTGAGATAGTATTATATGTGACCGAATTTGCGTAATCAGGCTTACGGGATAAAATTTCAAAATTTATTTTTGTTATTACTTGAATGGAGTATTCAATTAGCTCCAGAATGAGATATACATGTAATACATCCCAATCACGCACAAGACAAAGCTACAGCGGGGGATTAAACCGTTGTAGTCACAAATCCTTTGTTTTGAAAAAAAGCAATTAAACCAATTATTTAATCATTAAACATAATGACTAACAACGTTTTTAGGAGGAGTGGCTAGCAAAGCAAAGAGATGTCTCCAAACTTCTTTGAAGGTATGAGTGAATAGGTAAGATGTTAATGAAGCTTTTTATGTAGTAAAACAGTAATCACCCAAGTAAGCCATAACTGTCTATTTTCACTCGTATCTCAAAATTAATAATTATCCCATAAGCCTGATTTTCGAAAATTCGGTCTCATATGTACAAACAATATAGACCGCACTAACGCAGTATATTCACTATCGCAATAGTATCACAGATAAATATCATGATAGTGATAGCAGTTATATCGCCCAGCTGTAATTGTAAATGAGAAACGGAAAATGAGGCAAATAATCGTGACATAATGCTTTTTGGCTTGGAGTATGTATGTAACACTTCTATGGAGTGACTGCACAAGATCATATATTCAATGCACACATGGTCTAATGGAAATCATGTGGATCCAGGAAAAAGTGAAGTGAATCGTTCTGTTGAAAAAATAACTTAGGAGAAAGGTGAAGGAATTGATTCTAAGCACATACCCTGGACAACTGTGAGAGGAGACGAGCCAGGAAGAAATGATAGGACGAGATTGCATGTCCAGCACTTCAAAGAAACACATTTGGATCAAAGGTATCTGTGATGCTTGTTTCAAATGTATACCTTATAGGCAATCAAGACTAGCTTCAATCAGACAGAGAGCTATGGAGAAACTTTAACAAGAAACTGAAAAATGAAGTTACACTTCCAAATGATCATGTGTGCTTGTTTGATTCACACAATTACATGTAAATATATATATTGTTTCATATGTATACCTTATAGGCAATAAAGACTAGTTTCAATCATGCAAAGAATTCAACAACACAGTGGCTAGATAAGTGCAGCCTTTCTAATTCAACTGATCTTATCATTGATTGTAAAGGTCACACTCATACATGTACCGTATGCATTTCTTCTGATTTAACCCATTGCTGGACATACTACCACCATAAACTAGGAGACAAACTCACAGCAATTCATGGAGAGTCAAATCCATTCTCACTAACATACACTCCTAGCTTTTTACAATTACCATCATTATAATTACATTCTTTATTCATTGAACAATCATTTAATTTTTCCCTTTATTCAGTTACTACAAAATTCATAATTTGTCATCTAAAGTTTCAATAAGTTCATTACATATCGGGTAGCTTATTTATTCTGGTGCACTCCTGCGAGGCTGTTCCTGTGTACCTTATGCACATACAAACTAGTACATACATGTACATAACTACTGTACATATATATGTACAGTAAGTACATACATGTATGTACAGTAGAGGACATAAAAAACTTAACGTTTCATAATTGTTCTATAATCGTTATCTGATTTGTTCCGTTTTTACGATTAAGAATCTTTGCGCAAGCGCATTTCAACAAGAAATCACATGAACGCCAAATATGGACGTTGCCGATGACTACTTACACTTTCAAATGCTCGGCTTGCTGGTTTCTTGCAGCTAACGGAGCATGATTTTGGTATCTATGGCTTTCTTAAAAGGTCTTCTGTTATAAGTCATTGCTGTTTAAAATGCATAAGTTATACAAGGTTTTACAGAGGTGGGCGTTGCCTGTGGTACTACTATACTTTGAAGCGCTCGCCTTGGACTCTTTCCAGTGATAACGAAGCATACATTTGATATCATTGGCTTTGTTGACAACTCTTCTGTCCAGCAAAGTAAGTTAGAATCTTCTGTCTGATAAAATACGAGTGTTATGGAGGTTACAAGAATTAGATGTTAAATACTCGGCCCTGACGTATTTTTAGGAAAAACAGAAACGGCCATTTTAATTATAGGTTTTAATTATTAACGCGAACGATCAGCATCCTTTTTAAAATGATTGCAACCGTAATCTGCAACAAATGGAGCCGTAAAACGATCCTCCTACTATTATGAAACGTTAACATTTTTTATGTCCTCTACTGTATGTACATATGTATGTATGTACAACATACATACATGTACGTAGTAACATACAGACATAGATATACATTCATACATACATACATACATACATGTACATGCACACATAGTATTAAAGGAGGCTAACAGTATTACTAACTGCAATAACTGTGCTTTCAAGTATAACAGCCTGGTTATGTACAGCACGCGTTAACCACACCCACAGTTTATTATGTAATAGTTATTACTTAAAACTATTTTAATCTTTATTGTTATTCAAAAATTTATTATTTATTTTGGTGAATTAAAACAGGGCTGAATGTCCTGTCCTGCCTTGCTGCTCTGGGGAGAACACTGCACATCACATGTACATCCACATATAAAATATACATACATGTACGAAATACCCTCAAACATTTTTCCTACATGTAGATCGATGTCAAATACATGTATCATCAGACACCCGTACATGTACATTTAAATGTATATCCTAAAGATTGTACATGTACATGTACATCAAAATGTTTCTATGTGTACAGTACAAGTCAAAAAAGTTAATGTTTTGTATTTGTAGTAAGCACATTCTACGCTCTGTAGTATGCTAAATCTTTGTTAAAACTCAGTTTAAACAGTAATTTCTTGTCAACACCAAGAAAACTGAAGTTTCACAATAGCCCATTTCATTTAAGAGAAAGTATTTTGATTGAATATATAGTGACGTGACGTCACATCTGGACTGCCATTTGGGCCTCGGAGCATCACATACGCCATATATAGCCTCACAAAATAGTGCATGTTTGGACTGCTATAAGTGCTGAAATCTACCGTATATGTAAATAACGAATGTACCATAAGAAATTTAAGACAATGAGCATTGTGTCAGTGTTGGTTGTATACTCGTAGCCCCTTCACAGACAGAGAAATAGCGGTTCAAAGAAGGTCTAAGTTCCATTATTCAACTATATATATAAAAGAAAAATTTCCAGGCTTTCATTATCAATACATGCAGTGCTTATTCTTAGACCTACATGTACCTGTTCACTGTTAAAAGAGCCTCCAGTTACTTTGGCACACACACTCCAACTTAGACTTGCCTTCTTTGAACCGCTGTTTCTCTGTCTCTGAAGGGGCTACGAGTATACAACCAACACTGATACAATGCTCATATTTTCCAGTATAGACTATAATAGAGCCATTGAATCCTGTACAATTCTGTCAGGACAACAAAACAATAAGAAAATTCCAATGATTAGAAATATCTTTATAACTATTAGTAATGTTATTACAGACATCAATAATGATCTACTAACAGTAAAGGCTGATTCACAATATGATGCAAAGTGTTTCTTTACTAGTTCACATCACATCAATGTGTTGTTTTGTAAGTGCAATATGCTTCATTCAACATTGTGAGGTGCAATCTAACATGAGGATAGGATCTGATCTTTGCATTAGCTGTGTTGCACTTGACCAATCTGTTTTCAGAATTTCATCACAACACAAGGCTTTCTTTCATAATACAGACAATATACCCTTCATCTACATGTACATGTATGCTGTACAGTGACAATAACTAGTGTTTCTGCATAGCTAAGACAGTTCCAATAAACATGTACATGCACATATTGTACATGTAGTTATAATATGTCTAGTTTTTTTAATTAAAATGATATTAGTCTTATTAAAAAGGTTTAGTTCCAGTTAAATGTAATTAAAGTGCAAATTATTAACCAAATTTTGATGTATGTACATGTACATGTAGTTGCAGTAAAGATGTAATTGAATTTTATCAACTACATAATTATCGTCTTTTAATTCTACAGTGACCTGTACATACATGTACATGTACATATATACATACATGTACATACATGTACAGTTTGCAGAAATGAACCTTTCTCCCAACAAATGATTTAATGTTCATTATTCAGCCATTTTGTGGCAAAACATATGATATTTGATATCCAGGAAAAACTACATGTATTGTTAAGATATCAAAATGGTAATCAAGTCATTCAGCCAAGAGATGGAGATTGAAAAAACATAACTTCGTTATAAATCATGCTGACTACTTTTCTTCATTATCTCCTAATAGCCATGTTTTGAGAATTCTCATGAAATGAAAGTTATATTGACTTACATGTACATGTACACGTACTACATGTGTGTATATATGTGGTGTCTGTAGTAAACAGTGCATGATTCTAAGATCAACACAACCCCCAATAGTGTCTGTAGTAAACAGTGCATGATTCTAAGATCAATACAACCCCCAATAGTGTCTGTAGTAAACAGTGCATGATTCAAAGATCAACACAACCCCCAATAGTGTCTGTAGTAAACAGTGCATGATTCTAAGATCAACACAACCCCCAATAGTGTCTGTAGTAAACAGTGCATGATTCTAAGATCAACACAACCCCCAATAGTGTCTGTAGTAAACAGTGCATGATTCTAAGATCAACACAACCCCCAATAGTGTCTGTAGTAAACAGTGCATGATTCTAAGATCAACACAACCCCCAATAAACACTGTATACTAAGCAAAAAAATGATCAGGTAAAACAGTTAACTAACAGATCAGTTAGTGTAGTCAGGACATGAAACAATCCTTCAGTATGTTCAAGATATACAAAGGAGTTTGATTATCATGATCAATATTATATTCCCTCATGTGATATAGTACTTCCTCATTACAGCTAGCTAGGAGTACATGCCCAATGAGGATTAATAGTGATTATTATATACGCTACATGTACAATTACATCTTTACTGCATCTACATATATTATAATAAATACATGTATGTACATGTACAAGTAGGTAAATAACGTTATATGTTGATCAGAAGTACATGTACATGCATATGTATGTACATGTACAAGTACAGTGTAGGTACATAAGGTTATATGTTGATCAGAAGTACATGTATATGTATGTACATGTACAATGTAGGTGCTTAGGGTTAAATGCTGATCAGAAGTATATGTATATGTATGTACATGTACAATATAGGTGCATAAGGTTATATGCTGGTCAGAATACATGTATATGTACATGTGTATGTACATGTACAGTGCAGAGAATGTACATGTACATGTACATAACGTGAAAAGATTCACAAAGGAACACAAACACACGTATACCTCTAAATTGAAACTTCCATCTTTGGGTAAAGGTAGAAATGAGAGATCAAGTGACAGATATTTTAGAAAAGGGTCTTCATATCCCTAGATAATCTCATCAACACTTCGGGTCATGAATAGATTCTCAGAGATCTCATCTTTTAATGTTGTATTCAATTCCTTTATGATATCATCCATAAGCTTCTTTGCCATCTCCGGAAGATTTTCTACCATCTTTTGCAATTTCTGTAACTGGACCAGAAGACCCTGAAAATAAATATAGAACAGAAAATATCAACTGTAATTGAAACTAGGTACAGTATAATAAAACACAGTACAGTACACTCCATTGAACTCTACATGTACATGTACATTGTACTTTATTGTATTGTACTGTAATGTAGAGTAGATGTAAATTAAATTTCTCTTTGCTAAGATCAACTATTATGTGTTTACGAGGGTCGCGGTCCCTCTTCCGTAACTGTTTTATTTCTCCTGACTCAGACATTGACCTTGCCCTTCATGAGGGCATGGTCACTATTTAAATAATCATATACGTTTACTCGTCCTCTTATGTTAACTTATTATTTTCATTATTATAATTAAAAAATATTAAAATAATAATAAAAATAATTAAAAAAAACTGTAGAGTAGAGTAGAGTACATTCTGGATTATGGTGACTGCATGTATCAAGTAGTTGAAGTGATAATACTCACAGTTTGTACATTGCACTACACAATCCTACACTTCAGGTATGCCAAAGGTACATGTACATGTTTGTTATTCGTTTCCATGCTTATTGCTAGCATGCTCTTTTTGCTCATGAATTTTCATATACTATACTCAAAATACAGTTCCACTTTATACTTTGTACAATACAAGTACATATTGTACTGTACTGTTAATGTATTGATACAATACAGCACTACTGTACAATTTGTACAATACATACTGTACAGTACTGTACTGTACTGTTAATGTACATGTACATATATAGGTGACAACTAAATAATAGTATTGCATATCGCTGTCAAAAATATCACAATATACATGTAGTACAGAGTTTTGATAACTTTTGAAGCTTGGGCCAAATTGGCTCAAAAATGGTTAGTGTGTGTGCCATTAAGGGAATACATCTTTAGCCAATTACTTTAAAGTTAATGCTGTTACTGACAGTATAATCATAATTAACTGTGCCACTGGGCCAAAGAAAGAACTGTGCGATGCCAAATAAGAAGCACTGTGAGCCAATGGTGCGCCATATGAGCTTATCAAAAACACTGATATAGTATCATGATATTTGAAATAATAATTGAAATGCTTATATTAAAAAAATTACATGACTTATTTGGCAAAATAAATCAATCAAAGTTATGCACACTACCTAGCTACATGTACACGTATAATTGATTTTAGTTATAAAATTATACAAATGCGAAAAACCAGGTTTACTAATAACAGTCCATTCCAGTGTATTGACACACCAAAAGCAAATACTGTATCACGATATTCAATGTAAATTTAGATATTTCACTACATCAATACATATTGCACATCCCTAAATACAATACATTACTACTTTATGTAATACATACTGTACTATACAGTGCAATACATTACTACTTTATGCAATACATACTGTACTATACAGTGCAATACATTACTACTTTATGTAATACATACTGTACTATACAGTGCAATACATTACTACTTTATGTAATACATACTGTACTATACAGTGCAATACATTACTACTTTATGTAATACATACTGTACTATACAGTGCAATACATTACTACTTTATGCAATACATACTGTACTATACAGTGCAATACATTACTACTTTATGTAATACATACTGTACTATACAGTGCAATACATTACTACTTTATGTAATACATACTGTACTATACAGTGCAATACATTACTACTTTATGCTATACATACTGTACTATACAGTGCAATACATTACTACTTTATGCAATACATACTGTACTATACAGTGCAATGCATTACTACTTTATGCAATACATACTGTACTATACAGTGCAATACATTACTACTTTATGCAATACATACTGTACTATACAGTGCAATACATTACTAATTTGAATTGTGAAATATAGCCATATAGGGAAATTACTGTATAGGTGCAACACTAATAATAAATTTATTTTAAGGTATGCTCAAATCCAACCAGTATCATTTTCCAGTAAACAGTATTGATAGCAGGAATTGAAATTAATAACTTATAATGAATACATTACTATACATGTACATGGTGGCTGATTGTCAAGCCAGAGTGGCTTCTTCAATATTTTATAAGCCATTGTGGTTGCTTGCTTGTTTGTTAATTGTTTCTACACCTATTGCTAGCATGCCAGGCACATGAATGTGCATGTACACAGTGTGTATATGTATGGTCAGAAATAATATATTTATATATTCTTGTGTCTTGTAAGTGTTGAATACAATCCTAAGGATGTCGCAAGTAAATGGAAGTAGTACATTGTACATGTACATATACATGTACATAAACGAATGTGTGTGAGAGCTACAACACACTGGCAGAGCAGTGGGATGATTCTGAATGAAATCAAATGAAATCAGCATGTGGAAACTACATTAATAGCTGTTGTAGCTGTGCGTGTTTGAGACTGAGCAGACCAGCAGAATGAAATCAGCATGTGGAAACTACATTAATACATGTTGTAGCTGTGTGTGTTTGAGACTGAGTAGACCAGCAGAATGAAACATTATTATGACTATACTTCAAGTATTGATGCTATTATATGTGAACACATGCAGACATGACACAAGTCAAGGAGAGAGAAATTATGCCAAACGTGTACTTAAACATAATTTTAAATTATTAACATGATAAACAATGTATGCATGTGTTCAACATTTTTATACGGTGAAGAGATATAAAAGGTCAGCACATTCTATCCTTTACATCACCATTATTATCATACATTGTAATAGAGACAGAAACTTAATAATATAGGGCATTCTAGAGATATAGGAGACTACAAAGCTTAACTATAAGAGCCTAGTGATAAAAGGGTCACAATACCTATGACTGTCATTAAATAACCACTAGTACAATGTACAGTCAAGAAATAATAACTATAAGAGCCTAGTGATAAAAGGGTCACAATACCTATGACTGTCACTAACTAACCACTAATATAATGTACAGTCAAGAAATAGTAACTATAAGAGCCTAGTGATAAAAGGGTCACAATACCTATGACTGTCACTAACTAACCACTAATACAATGTACAGTCAAGAAATAGTAACTATAAGAGCCTAGTGATAAAAGGGTCACAATACCTATGACTGTCACTAACTAACCACTAGTACAATGTACAGTCAAGAAATAGTAACTATAAGAGCCTAGTGATAAAAGGGTCACAATACCTATGACTGTCACTAACTAACCACTAATACTATGTACAGTCAAGAAATAGTAACTATAAGAGCCTAGTGATAAAAGGGTCACAATACCTATGACTGTCACTAACTAACCACTAATACAATGTACAGTCCAGAAATAATAACTATAAGAGCCTAGTGATAAAAGGGTCACAATACCTATGACTGTCACTAACTAACCACTAATACAATGTACAGTCAAGAAATCAGTCTACATTCTATAAAGCAATACATGCTCACTATCTTCAATATACATTCTATAAAGCAATGATACATGCTCACTACTCTTCAGTATACATTCTATAAAGCAATGACACATGCTCACTACTCTTCAGCATACATTCTATAATGCAATGATACATGCTCACTACTCTTCAGTATACATTCTATAAAGCAATGACACATGCTCACTACTCTTCAGTATACATTCTATAAAGCAATGATACATGCTCACTACTCTTCAGAATACATTCTATAATGCAATGATACATGCTCACTACTCTTCAGTATACATTCTATAAAGCAATGACACATGCTCACTACTCTTCAGTATACATTCTATAAAGCAATGACACATGCTCACTACTCTTCAGTATACATTCTATAAAGCAATGATACATGCTCACTACTCTTCAGAATACATTCTATAATGCAATGATACATGCTCACTACTCTTCAGTATACATTCTATAAAGCAATGACACATGCTCACTACTCTTCACTATACATTCTATAAAGCAATGATACATGCTCACTACTCTTCATGACTGTCACTAACTAATCACTAGTACAATGTACAGGTAAGAAATATTTTACTCACTTGTTGTGACTTTTTCCTTAATACTTGATTAGGATGTATGATTTTTGAAATTCAAACCACAAGTCTGTTATATATATAGATACATGTATATATATATATATATATATCAGTCATTCCCCATCCCCCTTGCTATAGATTTGTCCCACCTTGAAATTTGTTTGCCAATAAGCACACTGTGATAACCTTGTATGGCGCCCACTCAAAATCCACGTTTCATTTGCCCTCCTTTAACAAATTTTGTAAATGAAACCCTGTATAAATTATGTTATATAATTATATATATATATATATATATATATATATATACTCTAAAATGATGCATTACAATGTACATTATGAACTGAACAGTAAATCTTACCTCGTTTAAATAAGGCAGTCCATTATATCTATAATTTCCCTCATATACACTTTGGATCATCAGTATATATACATATCTCGGTCATACAATATCGCATAAACCACGTTGTGGTACTTGACTACTTGTCCAGTTGGCAGTTGTCCTCAGCTGCAACACTACTTCAAAGTTCAAACACGTGCTCGCATGCAAACTGATCTGAATCTGATTGGGATTAGCACTAAAACATCAAACATGACTGGATACCGGGTGTGTCATGTCATTTGAATTTCAAGTGATCAAGTCTGGGAATGAGACTGTCGTCTATAGATTATGCAAAGCAGTATATATGAATATGAAAAGCGTAAGCTATCATCGACTATAGTTTTAGGGAAGCTAAGTAGTATCAGTAGAAACACTAATTTGGGAGCAAACGAGAGATCTTGAGCAGACACAAAAAAGTGTTTGAACGATTGCAAGAAAGACAACAGTAGTGTCCACTATAAGTCATCAGATATCATGATAGAATGACTGACATGAACAGTAGAAGAAAACTGAATGAACTAATCTATTAACTGGATATTTCAATTGAAACAGAAGATATCAGGTAGTAAAAGTAATATCTATGATATAATTAGTTTGGTGTGGCGTGTCCATTCACTTGTATAGTAATGGACTGGTAATATTGATATAATAAAGTTGTTCCACTGTAGCTATAGTTGCAGTGGTTAATTATTACATGTCAATAATTAGTCTGGCGCAGCCACCCTTCGCTTGGAGGAGGAAGGGTGTGGCCACGCCAGACTAGTCAATAATATAAACAGTGATGACTAAATCTATTAATATCATTATGTACATGTGATGATGAGAGTGTTTTGTTATATGTTATATCTTCTGCCATAGTTGTAGATAGAAACCAGGAATACAAGGAATTAAAAGATTTGCTAATGGAGATCATAGATCTACCTCCTTTTTGTCGGGTAATACATTATAATGTTTTTGCAGTAGCAAATATTGATGGAAATAGTTTCATGTCTACCTGGATTATTTGACTTTCCACTAGTCATAGGACAGATATGTCATTGTAGTTTATAGCTATATCAAAAGACCATTGAAGTGAGATTACAATGACAAGTTGCACGTACTAATTTAGTGTGACCACGCCCAATCGTCTAATTGTAATTACTGTATTCCCGAAGAGCAATAGCAGCCCATCTGTCTTTCTGTGAGGGTCTGGCTGTACATGTACATACTATATGCACATACCATCACTACATTATTATTATGTGTTATTACATAACAATGTTTACATAATGTTTGTGTTAATTGTATCATTAGATGTGATTGAAGAGTACACAATAGATACAGTTCAGTTAATATGAAGTCTTGTTCAAGAGATGAAACCAAATACCGTATAGCTGGTTTATTTCGTGGACATAAAAATTCGCGGTTAGAGAAAACGTTCTAATAGATTATGTATTTCGCGGAGCAAATATTCGCGACGTGATGACGCACGCGAAAATTAAATTTCACCACGTGATACAGTTATAAATGTCTGGTGCTGTAATTGTTGAGAGAAATTGTTGTGTTCGTGGCTACCATGTTTATAAGGACTTTTGGAAGGCAGTAATCAATGAAGAACTGGAATGTAAGAGGGAGACTACTAACTCAAAAGACCGCTACGCCTATATTCGCTCGTAGAGCTGGGGAAAGTTTATGATAGTGGCCTCTAGCCATGGTTTTCTTTTGGTATTGGACTTCTCGAACCAGGCTGTTTGCTGATTCTATGGCTGCTGGTTTAGGCTTTAGATATTGAAGGATAGACATCAGTAGACAACGATGTTTTTCACACTGCACACACGTGGTGGAAATATATACGGTATGAAATGTCAACTGTTCTAAATATTCACTGGATAAAAAGTTTCACGCAATGTTATTTTCGCGTTTCTTAATTGACCGCGAATTTAAGCGAAAATAAATTCCACGTTAAAAATACCAGCTATACGGTATCAGGTTAATATTATCATCTTCTACTTTGTGATGTAAATGTTTTGATCTCATCTAGAATCTAGAGAAGAGATAATTGATCTTGATTTAGAAGAATATCAATACAACAATGTTATATACTATTATTATTACACATAGATGTGGATTGAGTCTTGACAAGATACATGTAAAACTCACAAGGCTCACTAAAACAGCTTCAATATTTGAAAAGTTTTCTCAAGACAGTTAGTTTCACAGGTACATGTATTCATAAAACAATGAATATATTCCAACCTGACATCCATGTTAAGCCCCATGTAAGTGTGGTCTATTTTGCAAGGAGTAGCTAGACCACACTTAACATGGAGTTCAACACATTTAGACTCCTTGCCCACACTCTGATTTGTGTAAGTACTATCTTAATGACTTTCTAAACATAAACTTTATTAAACTTTATTCACAGTGAAGTTTATATAATGAAACCTTTCTGTTGAAGTGTAATAGTCTATGAAGAATAGACTAATCTGTTTGCCATGCAATGGAGTCTAAAATCATTAAATGAAACTGGATGATTTCGAGGTAATATATTATAGTGTTTGGGACTTAAGATTAGTTTATGATTTATAATTATGATTATAATGTAGTCATATTAAAACAGTCTATTTAGTCAGGTCATAAATTAACATTATTTTAACCCTCATCTGGTTACATCAGTTTCAATACAATATTACACATTGGGATTGTTTGTACTAGTACTTCCACATATATACATGTATGTAAAACTTATGACCAGTTATTGTTAACAAAACTTGCTGTATCTCTTGGACCACTCGTCGTTTTGTCTCAAAACAAAGATTGGTATGTTCATTGAAGATTCTAGTTTAGCCCACTTTTCACTAATATACAATGTAGAGTATACCATATAGTATCCATGGAGCAACAATTTTAAATTTGAACACTTCAGCTAATAGGAAGCAATACATTTCTACTGGTAATCACATTGTGACATCATGTGCAATTATTCATTATTGCATTCCATAGTTCCTACATGCAACTGGACTATTCTGCTAACTTCTGTGGAATACAACATGTTATTTGTTATTATAAATACAAATTCATGTATATACTAATTACTCTGAAATGAGTAAGTAACATCTGCTGTTTTCACAGATGGAATGATAATAATACACCATAGGTTGTATCTATAATACTATACTATATATATTGTATTAATATTATTTTTGTTACTATGCTTTATCATGACATATATATGTACTAGTCAATATAGATCAAGATGAAATGAAACCAGTACATGTAGATATTACCTACAATTCAACATTGAGGATAATAAAATTACATTGAAACTCCTGTAACCAACTGAAGTGTTTAAAATTACCCATTAAATTATACAGTATACACATCAGTTTAGTATTCATAGTTTGTATTTTTGTAATATAAAGTGTTATGTTATTAGTTAGTCTACTTTGTGTTCTTACATATGGCTGATGGCCATATATGTGGGATATGACCCCTATGCGGTTGGGAGTGTGTTCCTAGCATTACAAAGCACTCCAGAAGTTTGTGATTGGTGTTAGGAATAAGCTCATGAAAATGGCTAATAATGTTGATGGTTTTTCGGTTGCCCTTTGCTCCTGTAACCCATAAATGAGTTTCGAAGGTGGGGTATGCCTCCTTGCCAACCCACCCACACAATAAACCCATCCATGCAATTTGGTGAGTAACTAAGTCATTTCTCTTGGTTTAACACCTGGTAACACGGTGTAAGTGGTGCTAACATGCAGCAGTTTTGTTTTGTATGTCCTAGTGCAGTCAAAAGAGGGAAAACATTGCGTTTAAAATAGTCCTACGAAGCACTTGGGGACACAGACAAAGAGATCCTCCTCTTCTTATTAAAGGGTGAATTGCTAACAGATTCCATCCTCAAAGGCAGATTACAACAGATTTTTACTCAAGAAAAAAGAAACTAACTATGCATGCATGTCAAGGTCACTTTTAATGCGCATGCGCAATAAATTAATTTTGTCAATTTACTTTAATCTTCCATGTGCAGGAGATCTCACCATCATACAATATATTGTATATAGTATGCTAACAGTTCTATATACAAAATATAGGACCCACGTTTTGTGTCCTCGGATGGGATATAGCCCTCGCAGGCTCGGGCTATATCACGTCCTCTGACACAAAACTCAGGTCCTATATTTTGTATATAGACCTGTTAGCATACTATATATATTACATATATATAATTATATGTAATATATATATATATATGTGACCGTGGATGCGAAAATCAGCCTTATGGTACAATTTTCGAAAAATGCGTTATACATATTATGTAAATACCTGTTGAAAGAGCTCTCAGTGTGTGCACTCAGTTTTACATTTCAATGTTCGGTTGCTAAGTTATAGGCGCTTTAGTTTGAATCACAGAGCAAAGTCAATTTAGAGAAAAACGCGTTTATAATTAACGTTAATTAACATTCCTTCAATTCCTTCAATATATATATATGTATGTAATATATATATATTACATATATATATATTACATATATAAATATATATATATATATATGTATATATATATACATATACATGCACAATCATTATTATATGTACAATTATTATATACGTATGTATGTTTATGTACAGTGTATGTACATGTGCAGGTATATATATATGTACGTATTTACATAGATACATGCATACATACATACATACATAGATACATGCATACATATACCTACATACACATATACATGTATGTACATACATACATAGATACATACGTATACATGGGAACATAGATATTACATGTACATATTAC